>JAQQAC010002594.1:76784069-77036884 GCA_029783875.1 Phataginus tricuspis
ACACACACACACACACACACACACACACACACACACACACACACACACACGAATCAGGTCCAGGAACCCGAAAGGAGGTGTATTACTGCAGTGTATACTACTGCTGTACGTGAAAAAACACAATCATATTCTCAAGATAGTAAAAAATCATCCTCTCCCAATAAGTGATAACATGGACTGGTTATTGGTTTTATATATATATATAAAATTCTTCCTAGGAAATTTCGCACCAAACACCAGTTATCATAAAACATTTTGACTTCAAGACTAGACAGATAAAATATTTTGACTTTCAAATGCTTCTTGCAAGTTGGATTCGGCATAGAAAATGTTTCACGGTTTTAAACAAATGCACAATACACACAAAAAGAATGAATAAAAGAATAAATCCTATGCATAAAAGGTTATTTCATTTTTAGAAAGTACTTAAATTCTAAAAAAAAAAAGAAAGCAATTCATAAAAGCAAAGTAAAAGGTGCAAAGAAGTTGTTTAATCCCAATAAAAAGAAAGGTTAAAACTTATAAAATAGAAATAGATGAGATTTTATATAGAAGATTAAAGGCTAGAGCCAATGAGCTAAAAGGTTATAATTTATTTTAATATAAAAAAAGGTTAAGATAAAAAGCTAACACCTTGAGATGAAACATATAAAATAATCAAGCAAATTTTACCAAGGGTCAAGCACAGAAGCACTTAAAAACAAAAACTGTGCACTAAGAAAAGACATAAAAACTATATACTTTCAATATTTTCCTAATAATACTTTATTAGGGAAATACAGGAGAGACTGGAGAAGAAAAAGGAAGGGAAAAACTGAGAGAAAAAACTACTAGAAGCAAACTAAAAGCAAGTATTGGGTTTCAGAGTACGTCCATGTTATTAGGCAGCACGATGAGGCACTGGGGACAGAGAGCCGTCCGAAACTGTCTGCCATTACCCAGAGTCCCAAGTCCCACCCAGCACCCAGGCAGAGCAGGGGCTCCCTTCTGCAAACAACTGGCAACCTTTAGGACTGCACGGTCCCCTTCCAACATGGCCACAGAAACTTCCCAAGGCACCTCTGTCCCCAGTTCATCAGGCATCTTTAAGGGTTGTGGTTTTTCACTCAGAAAGACTCAGTTATATCCCATCCTACTTTTTATCGACAAGTTTTTCAACTTCTCTGAGTCCACGTATGCTTCTCTGAATTATAAAAATGATGAAAGAATTACTAAAAACAACACTAATCATAGCAATTCATCTGTGTCAGATTATTAGTATTATTTTACTTCTAGAGATCAGCCCTGGCAAGCACTAAGCAATTTCCAAATGTGTTTCCATTAATCTTCATACCCACCTGTGGTAGTATGACTGTTTCTAGTGCCAGTAGCATCACCCAAGATTCTTATGTATTCAGCACATTTCCAACCAGAAACTTAGAATGGTCTCTGTGTGGGTTGCTCAGTCTTATGGGTCTCCAATCACTATCCTCTACTGAAGGAAGGTGGGCAGCTGGAAAGAAACACAAGTTAAAGGAAATAGAGTAAATTTTCCTGAATTAAAAGAGGCTTGCACATGCTATATTAGTCTTATGTAGGATATTGAAATGCTGACAATAATATTCCTTTCTCAACATTTCAGACTCTACAACATATGCACATTTTCTGTTCAATGCTTTTGATACGGACCACAATGGAGCTGTGAGTTTTGAGGTAAGTCTTAGACTCTCAGAAATATGATTTGACTTTAGACACACAGAAAGGGATTTAGTCGTTTTAGTGGGAAAATTTGAGTTCGGTGATTTAATAAATAAATTTATTTGTTTTTGCTTTTTGAGACTTTCATTCTCTTTTATTGTGGTAAGGAAACTCAACATGAGATCTACCCTCAGCAAATTTTTAAGTACACAATACATTATTGTTGACTATAGCTACAATGTTGTACAGCAAATTTGTAGAGCTTATTCATATTGCTTATCTGAATCTTTATGCCAATTGATTAGTAACTCCCCATTTCTCCCTCCCCTAGTTCCTGGAAACCACCATTCCACCCTTTGACTCGATAAAGTTGACTATTTTGGATACTTTATGTATGTGGAATCATGCAGTATTTGTCTTTCTGTGATGGCTTATTATACTTAGCATAATGTTCTCAAGGTTCATGCAAGTTGTCACATACTACAGAAATGAATATTTAGGTTGTTTCTACATCTTGACTCTTGTGAATAGAGCTGCAATGAGCATGAGGATGCTAATACTTCTTCAAAATCCTGATTTCAGTTCTTTTGGATAACCATCTAGAAGTGAGATTGCTGGATCATATGATAATTATAATTTTAAGAACCTCCGTAGTGTTTTCCACAAAGGCTGCAGCATTTTGCATCCTCATCAAGTGTGCAAGTGTTCCAGTTTCTCCACATTCTCATCAACATTTGTTACCTGTCATTTTTTTGATAATAGCCATCTGACAGGCGTGAGGTGACATTTTATTGTGGTTTTGATTTGCATTTCCCTGGCTAGTGACATTGAGCATTTTTTCATATACCATTTGCATATCGTCTTCAGAGAAATGTCTGCTAAGTCCTCAAGGCCATTTTTTTAGTTTGGTTATTAGTTTTTCTTACCATTGAGTTGTAGAAATTTCTTACATATTATGAGATAACTCCTTATCAGATACATGGTTTCCAAATATTTTCCCCAGATCTGTAAGTTCCCTTTTTACTCCTGGTTGTTTTCTTTGCTTCTCAGAAGCTTTTTGGTTTGATGTCATTCTACATTCTACATTGATGTCAATCATTTGATTGATTGATTGATTGATTTTGTTGCGTCTGCTTTTCATATTATTTCGCAAAATCATTGTCAAGACAAATGCCATGAAAGTTTTACCTCTATTACTTGTAGGAGTTTTATGATTTCAGGCCTCATCTTTAAGTATTTAACCCATTTTGAATTGATAATTGTATACAGTGTAAAGTAAGGATCCAATTTCAGTTTTCTGGTGGGAATATTCAATTTCAGTTTTCCTAGCACCATTTGTTGAATAGACTATCCTTCCCCTTTTCGCATTGTGTGTTCTTATCATCCTTGTCAAAGATCAAATGCACAGATATACTTCTGAGTTCCCTATTCCATTTCATTGGTCTATATGTCTGTCTTTATGCCACTAGCATACTATTTTGATTATTATAGCTTTGTAATATGTTTTGAAATCAGGACATGTGATGCCTCCAGCTTTGTTTTTCTTCATCATCATTGATTTGCATATTTGTAGTCTTCTGTGGTTCCATAAGAACTGTAAAATTGTTTTTTTCTATTTTTGTAAAAAGAAAATGTTGGGATTTTGATAGGGATTGCATTGAATGTGCAAACAACTTCAGGTAATATGCACATTTTAACAATATTGCTTTCCAGTCCATGAACTTTTCATTTGTTTGTGTCTCATTAATTTCATCAGTGTTTTGTAGTTTTTGTTACACAAGTCTTTCACCTACTTAGTTAAGCTTATTCCTGAGTATTTTATTCTATTCTCTTTAGTGCTATTGTAAATGGGATTGTTTTCTTAATGTCCTTTTCAGATAGTTCATTGTTGGTGTATAAACATGCAACTGATTTTTGTGTGTTGATTTTGTATCTTGCAATTTTACTGAGTTTTTTATTAGTGCTAGCAGTTTTTTTGGTGGAGTTTATAGGATTTTCTATATATATAAGATCATATCATCTAATTTATTTTTCTTGCCTAATCTCTCTGCTCAGGACTTCAGTACTATGTTGAATAGAAGAGGGCATCCTTGTCTTCCTCCTCATCTTAAATGGAAAACTTCCCAGTTTTCACCACTGAGCATGATGTTATCTGTGGGATTTTCATATATGGCCTTTATTATGTTGAGTTTCTTGCCTCTTATTTCTAGTTTATTGAGTTTTTATCATGAAAGGGCATTGAACTTTTTCAAATGCTTTTTCCGTATCTATTGAGATAATCATGTGATTCTTATTCTTTATTCTGTTAATGTCTGATTTATTCTTTATTCTGTTTAATGACTGATTGTCCTATGTTAAGCCATCTTTCCATCCCAGGAATAAATCCTGCATGGACATGGTGTATGATTTTTTTAATATGCTGTTGGATTCAGTTTTTTAGAATTTTGTTGAGGATATTTGCATTGATATTTGTCAGGAATACTTGCCTGTAATCACTTTTTCCTGTAGTGTCCTTCTCTGGCTTTGGTATCACAGTAACGCTGGCCTCATAAAATGAATTTGGAAGTATTCTTTCTTCTTCACATTTTGGGAAGAGTTTGGTGTTAGTTCTTTAAGTGTTTGGCAGAACTCACCAGTGAAGCCATCCAGTTCTGGCCTTTTCTTTGTTATGACGTTTTTGATCACCAATTTAATCTCCTATGTTCAGACTTTCTATTTCTTCATGACTCAGTCAAAGTAAGTTGTATGTTTCCAGGAATTTATCCATCTTTTTCTAGGCTCTCCAGTCTGTTGGCATAGAATTGTTCATAGCAGTCTCATGATTCTTTTTATTTCTGTGGCATCAGTTGCAATGTCTTCTCTTTCATTTCTGATTTATTTATTTGAATCTTTTCTCTTTTTTCCTTTGTCTAGCTAAAGATTTGTCAATTTTGTTAACCTTTTCCAGATACAAACTCTTAGTGTCATTGATCTTTTCTATGGTTTTTCTATCTTCCATTTATTTCTGCTCTAATCTTTAATTCCATTCTTATACTAATTTTAATCTTGGTTCTTTTTCTACACCCTTAAGGTATAAAATTACATTGCTCTTTGAGATTTTTTTTTCTTTTTTAATGTATTTTTTAATTAAACCATTTATTGCTCTAAATTTCCTTTTTAGTACTATGTGATAGTTCTTGAGCAGGGGAAAAAAAATCCCAAGAATGGTTCCTTTCCTTCATTCTGTTGCCAACAAGTTACCCTTATCTTTCAAAAGAAATGCAAATAACAGCACACGTTGGTTTGCTTTCTATTACTTCTTATCTGTTTGTACAAGAAAAGTACATTTCCCCAGTCACATGACAACAATCCCTGAATGCCAACAATTTAACTAACATTTACTGGCATCTACCATGAGCCAATTCCAATGGTAGGCCTTGGAAATACAAAGCTGATAAAGTCAAACCCTGCCCTTGAAGGCCCAGTAAATGGAGGAGATGAGAAAGAAATTAAATATAACAAAAAAGTGTACTTACCAGCCTGACAATTTTACAAAGAAATCTCTTTTCAAATTATGTATTTTAGGTTATTTGATTTTGTTCATGAAATATTATATAGATGCACTAGTATGATGAACTATATGTCCTGGATATTCATATAACTAAATGTATATACTTTATATAATATGTTAATATATATCTATAATATATGTTTTACATATTTTAAATTGTCAAATGTATTTTATACATTTTTATATTTTAATAATTACATGTTTTTAAAATACAAATTATTAAAATGTATTTTTATATGTATTGTGTATTTTATATATGTGTGTATATGTATATACTATCTAAATATATTTTTATTATATATATTTTATTATATATATTTATAATATATGCCTTATATGGTATATATTAAAATATTTTATAATTATTTATAAATAATATTTACATTTATTATATATTTGATTTATATATTATATATGTGTGTGTATAAATATATGTACATACATCTATATGTATGTCTATGGGCAGACTCAGCATGTAGTTTATCCTACTAATGCTGTGTTGGAGTGATGAGTCTGTTCTCCTTGGCTCTTATCCCTGCCGCAATGAAGAATTGAAGGAGAGAGACACCGTAGTGAAGCAGAATGAGAGTTTTATTTGAATACACTCCAAGGAGGAGCAGGCTAGAGTCAAGGTAGAAAAAAGGCAGGTTTACTTGAATAAAGCAGAGAGGAAGAAAAAACAGAGAGAGGAAAGGGAAGCTCATTGAACCGCTGCTCCACAGAGGGCATGATCCCTTGCCAACTCCTAAAGCCAGTGTCACCTGGAATCCAGTGTCCGCTTGGATCACATGGCATGGAGACTAAGTCCCTACCACCCCAAGATTTGAGGGAGCCACAGAGCACTGGATGGAGTGAGATTATGTTCTGAGAACTTCCTAAAGGCAGTGAAAAGAGATTTTCAAGCAGGCAACTAAGGAGCATGATTGTATGGCTGCACTTCTGTCCAGTCACCCAGGAGACTTGCAAGCCCAAATCAGAGCTCTCAGCAGCCCCTCCCTACTAATCTGAAGTAGGACAGAGAGGGTGACACACTCGAGGACAGGCTAATGCGGGCACCCTCAGGGAGAAGGAGGCGCACCCAAAAGCTGGGGTTCTTGTCAGGTGATCTCATGATGTCTTCTCCAGTGAGAGACAATATATCCTTGTTTATAGCCAGACCTCAAGGTGATTCTGTAGGACAAACCTTTTGTTCCTCTCTAAGTTAATGGCCACTTGCAAGTATTGTGAACATATCAGTTAAGACAGCTTGCCTTGCCTTAAGATAAGTCATTGGCTGATTATCAAAGAATATTAGGAATCTAACTTCTCAATTTTCTTTCAAAAGTGTAATTTTAGCCTTAAGATAAGTCCCTCCTGTTCTTATTATGCTAATCTCGGCATTTTTTAATTATGATGCTTGTCTTATGTCTCTGCCCTATCTCATCTGCATTAACTAGGGCAAGTCTCAAGGTCAGCCCAGAATCAGAGCATGTGAATTGAACTCACATTGCAAAGGGCATTGACTCTGTGAGTGCTTTCTGTTTCTCTGGATTAATCTGATTAACTCCGAGTTCTTGGGGGGCCCCACCCTCTTTCACCCTGTTCATATCTGTCTTTCTGCCTAACACATGTATATAATATTTCATGAACAAAATTGCATGAAATATATATATAGTGATGTCATTCATATGGTGCATAGCATGTCATGGGTAGTAACATATTTAAATCTAATGTTAGGAGAATTATCTAAACACTAACTCTGATCATCTGTGAGGACTATTGCCTTTCATTTTCATTAGGAAAACTATGGGTAGAATGGACAGCTTCTCTCATTTGCTTATATTTTGAATAGTTATACTTGGTCTCTAAGGAATAGAATTATCCATTATTTTACATTGTAATTAATTCTGGTTTTTCTCTTTAAAATAAATGAGATATTGTGATTTATAATAAGAATATATGTTTGATCTTTGCCCCAGTTTGTGGTACAGAGCTCCTAAAACTGGAAGTTTTAAGTGATAACAGCAGTAAAGGTGTTTTTTTATACTGATGAAATGACTTTTGGACCTCACCTAAGGAAGGGGGCAGGTTGCAGGGGAACCAACCTTGTGATTAGAGGGTTGGAACTTTCAGTCTCATCTTTGACCTCCAAGAGAGGATGAGGTCTGGAGTTTGAGTTCACTTACCAATGGCCAATGATTTAATCAATCATACCTATATAATGAAGCCTCCTTAAAAACTCCAAAACAGGTTTTGGAGAGCTTCCAGGTTGGTGAACACATGGCAATGTGGGGAGAGTTGTGTGCTAGGAGAGCATGGAAGCTAGCTCTATCCATGTCTTTCCTTATATCTTGCCATGTGCATCTCTTCCACCTGGATGTTCCTGAGGTTTGTCCTTTTATAACAAACCAGTAATCTAGTAAGTAAAATGTTTCTCTGTGTTCTGTGAACTGTTCTAACAAAGAAATTGAGACCAAGGAGGGGTTTGTTGAAACCACCAATCTGTAACCCACTGGTCAGGAGCACATAAGAAAACCTGGATTTGCAAATGGCATCTGAACTGGCTGGGTCGGGGGATGGAAAGTTGGGGGTGGTCTTGTAGGACCAAATCCTTAACCTGTGGAATCTAACTCTATCTCTAGGTAGAAAGTGTCAGAATTGAATTAGATTGTAAGACACCTAGCTAGTGCTGGAGAATTGTTTGGTGATGTGGAGAAATCCCCCCTACCCCCAACAAACACATGCATGAGAATTGGGTACAGAATGCTTAGTTTGTATAACAGAAGCAAGGTCATTTGTTGGGTCAACTGTTTGGGAGTGGGGCAAGGTATATCTTACACATAAGCAGAAATTTCAGTGAGTGCTGTGATAAAGGAAAGTAGATGATGGAAAAAGATCGACAAGGAAAGGTACTGGTGAGGTTATATCAGGGAAGCATGTTCACAGACTTGAACTAGATCTGAAGGACAAACAGGAGCTGGTCAAAAGAATAAGGATTCAAGCTGGGAAGCTGTGGGGAGTGAGGCAGAGGCAGAGGCCTGAGAATGAAGAGAAAGCATTTGTAAATCACCTAAAAGGTCAAATACAGAAAGGGAGGGCCAACAGAGAAGGCTGGGTACTGAGGCTAAGGTCAGATCCTGGCAGTCTAAGGCAGGCCGATAAGGAGGCTGGTTTGTCTTACAGGTGATAAGGAATCCTTGAGGAGTTCTCTGCAGGGAAGTTAAGATAACAGGGCTGTATTCCTAGAAAAAGAAGTCCAGTTAGCAGCTCTTTATTTCAAGAGTTCCAACAGGAGCCAATGTAAGGTCAAACTACAATTAAAGCATTGGAGATGAGAAAGAAGAGAGGAGTTCAATAGATTAAAATAGAATGGGTGTATGTACATTTCAACAACACCTGTCATGTTTAGGAGGGAAAGTTCATTTACTTACCTCCAACTATCTGGGAGCAAGGCTCTGTGGACTCACAGTGGAAAAAGCAAGGTGCAGCCTTTAGAGATGCCACTGAGTCAGTGGCCTCAGTTGGCAGGGTTGTCAGGGCAGCAAAGTACCTGCTCACACCTACTAGCTACTCATGCTACTAATGACGATCCTGGGCCAGGAACCTCCACAAGACATCTCTGATAACTTAACCAAGAAACATGACTGAGAAGAGAAGAGTAAAAGCTGGCAGAGGCTGGTGTGGACTAAGAATCCTAAAGAGGTCAAGGTGATATCCTGGAGGAAGCAGCAGCAGTTAATGGTGGAAAAGGGAACATGGAAGAATTTCATAGGTACCTGTCCCCTGTTAACATTTCTTCTGCTAAGGCAGCTAAGATCATCCCATGATAATATTGTATTCATGTTTGCTGCACTTAACCAACCAGATTCATTACAGCCCAGCCTTAGTTTAGCTATAATATAGAAGGTTCCAGTTCATCTAATCAAAGCTTTCATTGCTAGCTGGCTGAGAATGATAAGGCAAAAACTACTAGTGATTTCATTACTTGAAATTATTTGTATGTATAAGAAATGTACTATTAATTACCCATAGCATATTGTATCTAATTTCACATGTAAATTTAGCCTGGCATTAATGATATGGGACTATGCATAACATTGGTATTATAATATTTATGTAAAATGCTAATAATTGTGATGAACATTGATTATAACCTGGGGAATTAGTTGTAATGGCTATATACTATAAGCATGTGGGTAAAATGCCTTTTCCTTTACAGGCAAACTAATGGCTAAATTAGTAAATGTTGAATCAAAATCAAATTTAACACTAGGCTATTGTAGTTATGCTTCTAAATTGATTAGCTACCTAGAAAGTTTCTAGAAAACAGAAGTGATTTAAGCAATGAACATATATTGAGAAGCATAGCATACTGGGAGGTATGGAGGAGACCATCCTGATTCTATAATAAAGGGAAATGGAAGGTTTCTACTTCATTTGCTTAAACACAAAGAACAGCAGGAATAAGACAAGAGGGACCCTAAGTCTAGCTATGACTATATCTAATCCCCGTCTTGCCTTCAAATGGCTGATACACTGGGCTGAGTATTTAAACCTTTTGGACGTTAGGGTTCATCTCTGTAAAACATGAACAAGCAAAACTACTACCAGGGTAATGTAAGAATGAAAAATAATAATGTCAGCAAAAGGGTTGGCTCACTTCCTGACACCAAAGACATGCTCAATATTTAGTAGATGTTAGTCATAGCAGTTATTATATGGGAGATTTTCCTAACAAGCCAATCATAATGACATTGGTCATATTATTCAACAGTAATTTTGTACCATTGATCTTGTCCCACCAAAGGCTAGATAACTGCTCTGTCCACTATGTTATGAAAGAGTTCTGCCTCTAATTATATAAAAAGCACTCATTGTATGTCACTCGCTGTACTGTTTAAAAATAATAATAATGACAGCTACACACAATAATACTAACTGACCCTTATTTAGAACCCATTATGTCAGGCATTGTGCTGAGTGAATTACATACACTGACTTTTTAAATTTTCATAGGTAGTATTATTATCTTCTTTTTAGCAAAGGTGGAAGGAGAATCACAGGGAAGTTAAGCAACCTGCCTAAAGTCACACAGCTAGAAAGTAACAGAGGCAGGATTCTGACCCAGGAAGTCTGGCCCAGAATGCATCTCAGCAGCTGTGCTATCCTTTCTCTAATGTATATATAGACCCAGGCCCTCATCTGAAGTCTTCAGAGCTAGCTGAGCTTTATCATTCAGAGTATTGCAGATTTAGAAAGGTAATGCAGTGCCTATAGTCTGTATTATTTAATGTCTTCAGCAGTATCTGCAGCATACTGTAATCAAGTGTGTAATGTTTGTCCAAAAAAATGTAATAAACAATAAACATGGCAGATACTGCTATGGCTCCAATGTCCATGTGATCCACTATGACTGAGATTTTACATATGGGATGTGGGTGGAAGTGACCATGCTCCTTCCTGTTTCTTCCCATCTGGAGAGACTGTGAAGTCACATATTTCAATTGGCCTAGAAATAAAGTGGAAGGATCCTAGGTCTCTGAATGACTACATGGAGCAGAGCCACCTTCCCATTCATATTTCACTATGTGTGAGTAACACAGAAACTTATATTGTGTTAAACCACTAAGATTTGGAAGTGTTGGTATAGCTATTAGTGTCCTTTGATTAATGCAATATTGATAGATCAGTTGATAGGCAAATTGATACTAACAATAGTTTCATGTCAGTTCACTACAGGTTTGGCACCGAATGAATTTTGGCACCAAAATTTGCTGCCTCTCCCTGTCTTTACAATAAGCATTTTTCTTTTTGTTTATAAAAAATATTTTGGAGGGAGGTGGTGACTTGCAGATAAAAAAATGAAGGATTTGTATTACTAGCTTCATGCTGGAGATGAGGAGACCCAAACTCAGAGGGCTTAAGTGAGTTATCCAAAGTCATTCAGTTAGTAAATGGCAGAATCAGGATTGAACCCCAGTTTTGCCTGTCTCTAAAACCTATTGTTTTAACCAGGGGACATCAAACTTTCTGTAAAGGGCCAAATAGTAAATATTTTGGCTTTAGAGGCCACACAGTCTCTACCGTATCTATGCAATTCTGCTGTTGCAGCACACAAGCAACCATGGATAAATCCTAAATAACTGAGCATAGCTGTGTTTCAATAAAACTTTATTTACAGAAACAGATGGTGGGCCTTATTTGGCCCTTAGACCATGGTTTTCCAATCCCCATTCTCAACCCCATAACAGACTGACTCCCACCAAAGAACAGAGCCACAATATTCGCGAGCTAACATCTAAGATGGCATTCTATGATTTGATTACTGACTATTGTCACCAATTTTTACAATTACCACCTACTAGTCCATGCTATCTGCAAAAATCACCGATTACCAACGCAGCTGTCGGCTGCACAATCAACCTGCAACTTTACGGCCATTTCAACAGTTACCTTCTATTGAGCATTGCCACCCTCAGAGCAATATACACCACTGAATGTGTCCCAAATGCCACGCTTACTTGAGTTATTGAGGCTGAGTTAAAATGTATTTTTTCTTTGGAACAATTCTGGAATAGCTATACTTGCTTCTTACAGGTACCTGATGACTTGACCTTAGAGATATAGTTCAGAGCTTCCAGAAAACAACATTCACTGACAATCCAATCATACAGAATAAAATGTGAGTGGCACCCCTGGAGACATTATAAACCTAAAAAGTAATCTCTTTGTCATCATTCACAGTGATGAGAAAAAACGTTTTTTTTTCCCAAATATCAGTTATGGTTATGGGAGAGGTTCTCTCTAGGATGAGTTATTTTGTCAAATTTATTATCTATTTTTTGAGATGTCAGACATCAGTGGGAATTATTTAGGCAATGTTAGTAATAGCTTTATAATTTTGATACTATCAGAGAGTAATCATTAAATTTTATCCTTACACACGCTGTACCCATAATTTTGTTCTTGTCCAGGGACCATTCCAGGAAGCTTTGCAGCTATTGGAAATACATGAAAGGGAGCTTCAGAATTTTTTCATTTCATGCATTCATTTAACAAATATTTATTGAGCACCACTCTGTGCCAGTCTTCAAGATGCTAGGGATAGAAGAGAAAACAAAAGATAGAAATTTTTTTTCCTCATGGAGCTATAGACTCCCATATTATGGCTACTTTTTGCAGAATCCAACGATTCTCACCCTGAGGGTTCTTCAACCCTGGGCTCCATCTATACATTTCTGTTGATTCCCAAGGAATGTGGCCATGCTGCATGTGTCCTAAATTTTGTCATCATCTGTCATTCTGGCCTGCTCCTTCACTGTAGTCCTGCCCTGGGATGTGTATCCAGTGTACCCAGCTTACCCAGCCACAGCTGCCCCAGACTACCACTCACTTCCTGTGGCCCCCAAAGATGTGTCCCCTGAATCTCCCCACAGTACCAGCAGTAATGTTTAATGAACCTCGGGATAACAGAAGATTATTATAAGACAGACAAGAGAAAAGCATACAATAAATATCTATATCTGCTACTACAGTCTGAAGGTCAGGCCCTTTTTTTAATTTGTTTTTAAAAATAAATTTTACAGTTTGATACCAGTTTTACACTTACAAAAAAATGGCCAAGATAGCACAGAGTTCCCATACACCTCACACTCAGCTTCCCCTATTATTAGCACCATACGCTAATATGGTATATGTGCTACAATTAATGAACTAATATTGACACATTATTATTAACTGAAGTCCATGTTTTCTTCATATTTCTTTGGGAATATCCCTTTTTCTGGTCCTGGATCCTATGTAGGATATACCACATTGCATTCAGTCACCCTGTCTCCTTAGGCATCTCTTGGCTGTGACAGTTTCTCCGATACACTTTGTTTTTGATGACTTTGCTGGTTCTGAATATGGTCAGTTGTTTTGGAATGTCTCAATTGGAATTTGTTTGATGCGTTTTTTCTCATGATTAGACTGGTAATATGTGTTTTGAGGAGGAAGACCACAGAGGTAAAGGGCCCTTTAATTTCAAGAGTACATAGTTTCAACATGATTTATGCTGTCCACTTCCATCTTGATCACCTGGTGGATGTAGTGTTGATATTCCTCCACTGTAGTTACTTTTGTTCCCCTCTTTCCAAACTGCACCCTTTGGAAGGAAGTTATGCACAGCCTATACTTAAGCTCCACCTTCTTAGGGTAGAGTTTCTACATAACTTATTTGGAATTAGTCTGCCTGGGTGACTTGTCTCTTCTCCCCCATTTACGAATTTATTCAATCAGTTATTTACATTGGTGTGGATTAATAGATATTTTATTTTACACTTTCAGTTTTAATCTTCTATGGCCTTATTTATTTTGTCGCACAAATTCTTCTAGCTTGGCCATGGGGAGGCCTGGCAGTTGGCTTCTGTGTTCTCTCAACATGCCCTCATCATTGTGCTTGGTTTTTTCTTTCGTTTTGTTCATTTCTTCCATCACTTCCTTTCTTTCTGGGACTACAAGATGCTCCAGGCTCCTGTAATATCCTTCCTGCCGCAGTCTTAGAATCTGTCTGTCCCATCTTTTCATACTCCAACATGGAAACTCTAGAAATCTCTTCTCTTCTGAAAGAGCACATGTCTGACAGTCAGACACAGGGTTCGGAGTCCAGACTCTGCCACTTCTGGCTGTGATACCCGCGGCAAATTCCTCCATCTCTCTGTGCTTGAATGTCCACAAAGTAAAATGGAGATAACAATAATAGATATCTCACAAAGCTACTGTATACTTAAATGATGGATCTAAAGAGCTTAGAAAATTGCCTGGCACCTAGAAAATACTCAATTAATGTTAATGATCCTGGTTAACCTCTGGGCAGTTGCAGAGAATTAATCTCTCTCTCTCTCTGGCCAGTGTTCCTGGACATGTAACCATTGGGATTCTTCTTAGCTGATCTTATCTTCTTATAGCTTCCATAGTGGTACATATATTCACACACTGACTCAGCTAAGGCCATATTCTAATTCATCTACACAATAATTTTATGGCAAGAATTATGAACTTCCTGGCACATCTACATGTTTTACAAATGTTAGTAAGTAATTGAGTTGTAACCACTATGAGTCACTGCTTCATATCACCTAACAATTATGTCATATAGTACCAAAAAAGGAGACATGACATGTGTTTGTATTACACTGTTCCGCGTAACTACAGCCCCTTGCTTCAGTTCTAGTCAGAACGACAGCCTGGGCTTTGAGTCAGGGGTCTGGGTTCAATTTCCAGCTCCACTGCTCACTGGCTGTACACCTTAGCTCAGTTACATATTTTCTCTGAGCTTCTGTCTCTAATACAAAAACAATATCTATTTCCTCTGGTTGCATGAGGCTGACATGAAATAATGCATGGAAATTGCCTACCACAATCCTCCCCCAATTAATAAACTGTAGTCATTATTACTATTAAATTTCAGTGTTCCCAGAGCCCTTTAACCCAGGGATTCTACTTATTTCCTAAGGAGAAAGTTGAAATGATGGGAAATACAGAACATTGTTTTGTCACCATAGCATAATTTATAATAAAGAAAAATTTAAAGTAATTTACACATCCAACAATGGGAAGTGTGGTTAAATAAATTACAGCGTATCCATATGACAAAGCAGTGTTTCAAGCTCCAGACTGCAGCCATTAGTGGGTGGTGGAATTAATTTAGGTTTTAATGATAAGAACATTTTTTAAATTAATAGAAGAGAAATGGAAATAGAGTAATTACTTTCTAACATATAATTGTATGTGTGTGTGTGTATGTATACTAGGTTGCCATTTAAAATGTAATCTTATTGTGATTTTAGGTCTGAAGTGTTCAAAATCCACTGTAACAGTATTATTAGGTTAAACCATATGAAACTGATAGTTTTGGCAAATACCAAAAATATTAGCAATTGCATGTTGTTCAACCTAATATGTTGTTATTTAAATGATATTGCAATGAACTTTCAGTGGTTGGGAAAATGCTTGTAATTTAGAGTGAAATATACAGAATTATATATGTGCCATCTGACCTTTACTATAAATACATGCTAAGTAATGTATAAAAAAGACAATGGAAATATTCAATGTAAACAGATGATAGAATTATATGTGATGGCAATTCTCTTTAGTATTGCTTTCTTTATTTTTATATAAATCAAACATTATATTTATATATATGCTTATTACATATTTTCAGTTATGATTTTTGTTTAAAAACTCATTAATTTTTAATAGTCTCCAGTGAGACCAAACCAAAAAACTTTCCTCCAACATAATTTAATGTGACCATAATTACCTTTTAACACCCCAACTTACATAAACAGACAGTATTGTGTATCAATCAAGGTAAATCTTATCTCATCTATGTGACAAAATCAGGCTGCAAATCTTGGAAAATATGCTTCTTGCTATTTTTTAGATATGCTGATACCTTTTATTAGTTCCAAACAAATGCAAAATTTAGGTAGTACCTGAAATTATATCTTTCAAAAGCTTCCAAGAGTAGCTCCACCACTGTGGCGGTTTAACTGTAATCCAGGGATGTCATCCTGGAGGAAACAGTCTTTCTTTTTTTGAGCAGCAAAAAGGTTTTATTTAAGGCAACGTATACACTGAAAGAAAAGGGAGCGTGGGCAGCCTGAGAGAGGAGGCTCACTTAAAGGCTTAGGACTCATGTTTTTTTAAGGATTTCAAGAATGGGGTAAAGGGCCACGGGGGCGTAGGCTTGACGTGGGCTCATGATGTCCATCTCTGGTGAGAGACGTCATGTCACATTCCATAGTCAGTCCTCTAGATATTCTGTAAGATAAACTTAACACAACGAATTTATTGACCCCGCTTTTCTCCAAGATACTGGTTTCCCCTCAAGCAGTGGGGACATATCCTTTAGGACCGCCTGCTTTGCTTTACCATAGGGTCACTTGTTGGCCGATTACCATAAAATACGTTAGGACTCTTACCTCCTAACTACCCGGTGGAGGAAATGGTCTTAAAACTGTTCATGAAAATATGTAAACAAGCATAGAATAAGAAATATAGTAAACATATGTATGACTTTGCATACTGAATCTGTCACTGCCCAACTAGTTAAACTTTTTAACCTTTGGCAAGTTATTTAATGTTTTCCCATCTATAAAGGGGACTGTGGGTTGCAAATACCTCCATATGCATGATGTTCTCTGAGTAGCAGGTGGAGTGGCAGCATGTTGGTTCGCAAATGTGGGAGACTTTCCAGGTGAAATTCTAAACTGGCCCCTAAGCACAAAGTGCAAGAAGGGACCAAAGAAAGAGGCTGCTTCAGATTAGTAGGTGGCAGGTTTAATAAGAAAGGGAACTTGCCTGAGGGGCTTGTCTTGGGCAGCCACAAGGAGAGTAGATCTCCACACCTGCCCACCAGAACCTTAAAAGTTCATATAGAAGCCTTCACTGGGTTCATACATTCATATGGTCTCAACACCACCTTACTCTCTCAGGGCTGTGTCCTTGACATGTCTCTTGTCCAGGAGCAGAAAGCAGACTGTATGGTCTAAGGACAGGAAGTGACTGAGAGCCTCCACTGGCCTGGGTCCAGCTCAAGGGTCCACTAGCAGCCATGTCCTCTCAAAGACATCTTCCAGCACAGGAGGACTAATGTCCCTGGCAGAGTAACCAGCATTAAGGCACCAAGTGAAGGTTTGGTAGATAAATAAAACTCAGTACTGAATAAGAGTAGGACATTATAAAGTTAAAACCCTATGCCTTTTTCCTTCTTTTGCCTTAATTATAAGAGAATGGAAACCAAAATTCAGTATTGATCCCCCTCCTCTCATTTTGTGCATTAAGGGACAGATGCGACCTTCTTTTACAGATGAAAGTAAGGCAATTGTTCAAAGTACTCTTGAGAGCCGTTGTTTGTTTTAAAGCTTGCAACTTCTGCTTGACAGATTTCAATTACCATTCAGAAAAAATGTGGAGCAGAAACCACAAAAGGCACATTGAGTTTCTCATTTTCCTTTTGTACACATAAGGAATTGTTCCTGTTTTGAAAAGCTTTATTGGTAATCATCCTACAAGATGGGGTATTAAAAGACAAGGGGGTGCTCAGAAACCATAGTTAACTTTTAATGGAAGTAGTGTCAGGGCACATAGTATTTAAGAGGAAAATGTGAATTCAGAATCAGCTGGTGAATCAGGACACTTTTGTTCACAAATAATAGAAAATTATATGCTAACTAACAAGGACAATATGATAACTTCATTGGCTCACAGGAACAAAAAATCCAGAGATAGAGTTGGCTACCATGTAAGGGTGGACTCCCCCAGGGTCACAAGAAAATGCCAACAGCTCCTGGGCTCCAGGCTTGATTGTTCATGTCCAGCTGGGAAGGGAGAGCACCTCTATTGCACCATTCCTAGCAGAAGTCCTGGGAACCACTCAGACGCACCCTGGGTGCGGTCACATGGCAACCATAGACGCGACTGCCTTGATCCAAGGGATGTAATGTGCTCCCCAAATTTGCCCACATCATGGCTTCATCACTAGAGCCGGAGATGGGGTGCACGTCTGCAGAACTGGATGAAGCACGAAATGGGAATTAGGGGCCTACTAGGGAGGCAAACAACAAAAGTCCACACCTGACTAAAAGTGCTGTCTTTAAATGTTTCATTGTTGCTCTGGTCTGCTCTGCTTGGTGATGGGGGTAATGCCAGCGATGGTTCTTGTCGGTCAATGGTTTTCAGAGTGTGATCCCTGGGCCAATATCAGTATCCTCTTGGAATTTATTAGAAATGTAATCCTTGGGCTCCACCCCAGACCTAATGAATCAGAAACTCTAGGGCTGGAGCCCAGCAATCTGTTTCAATAAGCCCTCCAAGTGGCCCTGCTGCAAGTTAAATGTTGAGAAATGATGCTCTAAGTATGTCTTCCAAGATCTTCTTGTATCCATGCCTGCTTTTCAACTAAGGGCATATAACTACTATTCTGTGGTTTGAAACAACAGATACGGTTTATATTGATAACCATCAACCTCATCTGGCCTTTCAAAATTGTCCAGCCATCTTTCTCTGATAAGCCTACCTTCCCATGCTCTGCAGTGACTACTTTATACCTTCCTAAAAAGCCAAAGCTTATAGTTTGCACTTGTATATACTGCACATCCCCAAAGAGTGTCATTACCCCTTAATTACAGTATGTTATATATAACAGGTTTATATTTGTTTTACAATGTTCTGGAAGATGACAGGAAAGTATTTTGAGGGAGGTCTACTGTCTTATAATTTGCATGACTCACCTTATTGTCTAGTAGTAGGGCTTCCTCTTTCTCTCTCCTCAAACCTCCAATTCTTACCTTTTCTACCATGTGACTCACTCCCAAGCAGATGACTCCCATGAAAGCTACCAGATGGGGGCTTGCTCCTCTCCACCTCTTATCAGCTACTGGCATCTGCTACCATGTTCTCTGCCTTCATTGTATTAGCTGAGGACACATACCCCCTCTCTTCACAGCTTGGACCGTCTGCCTGCACTTAGATCCCTCCCACTGTCTCAGGAGTACCAGTTCAGTTCCTACTCTCCCTCTTTCTCACACATGTGTTTAAACGTTTTCCTTTTTTTTGATTCTTTCCTTCAGTGTTCAAAGTGTTCATCTTCAAATTTCTCCCGTGATCCCATATTCCTCGTCAGATAGTGCCTTGTCCCTCTATTGCCATGGTCAGGGAAGACTGTTAAGTATTCCACACAGGGTCTCCACCACCCTTTGCTCCCTCTACTGCAGGGAAGCTTCTTCCCTTGGTCACTGGTGACCTGTATGTTGCTGATGGGATGGACACTTCTCATTTCCCATCAGCATCTTGTATCAACACGAAGCCTCCTTTCCTAGTGAAATGCACTCTTCTCTTGACTTCTCTTACTTCTTTAGCAACTTATTTTCAGGATCCTTTGCCAGCTTGTCTTCTCTCTGCCTACTAAGTATTAGAATTTTTTTGTGGATTTCTCATGAGTCATCTTTATTTCTCACTCTACATTTTACCCTGAATAAAGATAGGATGTAGAGTAGGTATGTTGTCTAGTTGTCACAGCACCATTTGTTGAAGAGACTATGCTTTCCCCATTGTGTGGTCTTGGCACCGTCATTGGAAATCAATAGCCATGGGTGTTAGGTATTATTTCCAGATTCTCAATTTTACTGCATTACTCTATGTATCTATCCTATGCCAGCACCACTCTATACTGTAGCTTTGTAGTTTTGAGTTTTGAAATTGGAGCTTGAGTTCTCCAACTTTGTCTTTCTTATTCAATATTGTTTTGACTGTTTAGAGTCCCTTGGGATTACTTATTAATTTGAAGATCAGTTTTTCCATTTCGGCAAAAAAGGTCAATTGTCATTTTTGATAAATTTTTTTAATAAAATGGTAATTATATGCTTCTTTAATATGATAAAAAGTCAGTACCATGCTTAAAGTAGAAGCTCTAGAAATAGCCTCACTAAATTCAGTAACAAGATAAGGATGTCTATTTATTATTGTCATTATGTAATGTTGTTCCAGAGACATTATTCAATACAATTAGGAAAAAGGAGATAATTAAAAACATAAAAGGAAAAAGGAGGTAATTAAAAACATAAAAATTCGTAAGAAGAGGTAAAATTAACTCCATTAACAGCTACTATTATAGCATTCATGAAAAACCTAGGAGATCCAATTGAAAAAAATATCATGTAGTGTAGGAACACTCATTTCGTTGGCAGCATACAAAATTATTATAAAAATCAAATCTTTCATAAATACAATCAAAACTAATTTAGAATATGTAAAAAAGAAAATACCTCATTTATAACAGCAGCAGCAGGATTAAATACCTATAGATAAATATGACTGAGAAATGAGAAAGAACAAATCAGAAAAACAAAAAGGCCTAAAACATAGAAGAGTTTGGTATACTGCATAATGGTCCACCAAAAATGTTTATATCCTAAGTCCTAGAACTTGTGAATATATTGCCTTACATGGTAAAAGGAGCTTTGCAGATGTGATTAAAGATTCGAGATGGAGAGATCATTCTGGAATATCTGGATGGGCCCCAGGTAATCACATGGGTCCTTATAAGAGACAGGAAACAGGGTAAGAAAGAGGACATAGGAACAGTGGGTAATAAATCATAAATAATCTCTAATCAGTGGGTAATAAATCATATTGTGAAAACAATATAACTATCTAAAAACATTAAATTCCAAATGGAATGAAGATTTATATATAGAAAAGTAAACTTTAAAAGTACTATAAAAAAGCTAGGAAAAAACTTTCTGTAACTTCAGAATGGAGATCTTTTCAATATGTCATAAACCAAAAGACATAAAGTAAAAGACTGACAAATACTAGAATACAAAAATGAAAAGATGCATACTTTACAAAAATCAACATAACAAAAATCAAAAGCAATGACAAAATGGAAAACAACAGTTGAAGACATATTCCAGACAAAGGTTAATTTCACTAATATGTAAAGAGTTTCTATAAATCAAGGCATTTGAAAAAAATTCTCAAATATATTCATAATAAAATAAATAGAAATGTAAATAATCTAAGAAAGAGATAGTTATCCATAAAATTGGAAAGATCAAAGTTTGATACTATAAAATATTGATGAGCTATAATATTCTTACACATACAGGGGAAAAATTGGGGGCCATTTTGGAAATAACTCTAAAACTTACAGGTGTTCAAATCCTTTGACTCATCAATTCTACTTCTAAGTACTATATTCAAGTATACCCACAAGATATACTTGTTGACATATAAATAATGTATATATAAGGTTACTCTTTGTAGCTTTGTTTTTAATAAGGTTGGAAATCTTTAAATATTCATCAATGGTAAATTGGCTAAATAAACTATGATACAATCATGATTCTATGCAATGGTGAAAATGATTAATGTTATCTTCAAAATTTATTAAGTGAAAAAAAAAGTTTAGAACAGCCTGCTAGACTATCATCTGTGTAAAGTGAGGTGGAAGATATTTATATATATATATATATATATATATATATATATATAGGCTTTATAATTGTATATGCATGAAAATTCTTTGGAAGTAAGTACAAGAAGCTACTACTGCCACTTGTCTATAAGGAAAGAAATAGGGTGGCTGGCATCCAGGAACAGGAAGAAAATTTTTCCCCAAACATCTTACAAATTTTTTAATTTTGACCTACATGAATGTTACCTATTTTAAGATGTAGGAAAAACAACATAAGAAATTGAGACAGGAAAAATGATAAAATGATGGAATGTAGAAATGTACAATATGAATTCACCCAGAAGTCCACATCCAGATTTTCCTTCTGCTCTTTCATTTCTATCTAACAATAAATTATCAACTCTGTGTGATCTCAGAATTACATTACAGTGTTAACTCTACTCTCCATGACAACAAATATATATGAATTTTAACAAATTAATCTGGTTCATCTGCAATGCAGTCAAACCAGCCTAACCATGATACTGACTGAGGGCTCCATTTACTTGACACTTATATAGCTCATGCCCTTGCCTACCATTGTTATAAGCAACTAAACTCTTTTAATCCTCATATAAATTCTAAGAAGTAGGTACTATAATCTTCATTGTACAGATCTGAAAACTGATGCAAAAGGATGTCAAGTTGTCTGAGGACACAAAAGCTTTCGGGTGACATAACTGGAATTTGAATGCAGACAGTCTGGCCTCCAGCTTCTGTGCTCCTAACCACAGCATGCACACTACAACTTGATTTCTAAGTAAAGGTTGCAATTGTCCCATATCTTAAGGACATTCACCTTTCTTGTTAGCAGACCTTTTTCATGGGAACTGTGTTATGGATGTGCTTGTATTCTAAAAGATACAGTGTTAGATTCTTTTCAGTAAAAGAATTGTGTGCTCTTGTAGTACTGTGTGCACTTTATAGCCAATACCACTTACAGCCTGCATCTTGCTGTTTGGGTGTTTGTTCTAATACAATTTCCAGTTCCACAGCTGATTGAAGTCACAGTTTCCAATTGGAAGATGAGACTATTAAAGCCAAGGAGTGGTGGCCACAACGGATGATTTTGGCTAAGGGCTCCATTTGACCAAGATGAGAAACAGGACCAAGGACCCATTGATTATTTTGCTAAATAAATGGTTTGAAATCAAGAAGGTTATAACCCTTGCTTTCATCATTTGAGAGAGAATTTTATCAGAATTTGTGTCTTAGTTTTTTTTTTAGAAATGTCATACTAAAATGTACTTTTATTTCTTTTTAGGATTTCATCAAGGGTCTTTCCATTTTGCTTCGGGGGACAGTACAAGAAAAACTCAACTGGGCATTTAATTTATATGATATAAATAAAGATGGCTACATCACTAAAGAAGTAAGAAATGCCTTACCAACACAACTATCTTTTAGAGCATTTTCATTTTTTAACTTCAAAATGTTATTGCAATTATTAATTTGAAAGTTCACTTTTCCAGTATATCTAAAAGACTTTATGTGGTGATGGAGAAATATTCTAATAAGCATTCTGGAATGGATAGGAATAGTTTATGGTGAATCTGCAAAGTAAACATTAAACGAATAAGGATTATACTTGATTCCGAATGGCATTCTAATAAATAGTGTAAATGGGATAAAGACTGTGGTTGGGATCAGATAGTAAGAAACTGTGTCCAGACCATGTTAGAATATTTAGCCTATGACCTTTTTTCCCCATATAATGTGGTCCATATGGAAACATGCAATTTTAAAATGACACAGATTGTGTGATGACCTGCGTTGTGTAGAAAATGGCCCGATGGAATGGTGGGGCCCCCAAACACTTTCAGACATGCTATCCAAGAAAGAAGGCTCACAGACAAAATTAAGATGCTCACATCAAATGGTTTATGAAACCAATTTAAAACATAGTAAGAAGAAGCAAGGGAAAATGGATGGGGTAAGTGAAACACATTTAGTACAGGGTACAAGCAGAATTGAGGGATGACACTACCTGAATCCTGGGGGTGGAGGCAGGGACCTTAATGTTCATATGTCCTTTCTCACTGCCTCACTGACTTTCCCCAAAGTTGAGTTTTGGGCAAGAGGTCTTTCAAACCTGGCCGATGACATGAGCTTGCTCTATCGACACAGGAACAGGTATACCTGACTGTAGCTATAGCATGACAATTAACCTGATCTATGACATGGGTTTCCATTTGTGTTTCTTGAGCAGACTATTTCTCAGCAGTGAATATCTGAATTAAGACCTCATTAATATTAAGTATCTGCATATGTATATTGAGCATATCCTGAATAGTCAGTGCCTCTCATATATTTGGAATACAGTAAACATTTAGTACTCAGAAGCCTCAAGAATATTAGGTATCTCTTGGTCCTTCAATCACTTCCTATATCTTTCTATGTAAAACACAAAAATGCTGTTCTTACTACTTATGTCTAACACATTTCATGAATTCTTCCTGGGTCAAACTTCTTGTAACTTATCTAAACTCAAAACCTCTTAAAAGGTTTCACCTACTATTTATAAATTACAAACTACTTTATCATTTATAGTGTAACTGAATACTCTCAAAAGTAAAGATATGACATCCATGTCATCAGCTTAACTCAGAGACTTTTATGTAGAAACTTCAATATGAAGGAAACAAATGTGAAACAGCAAATCTAAATTTATCTGAACAATGAGATTATGTTTGCTGAGATATAAAACGACAAGTTGTTTGTTCATGAGCTCTTCAGGAGTTTCCCAGGTGAAATCTGAAACAGGCCCCCATACACAGAGGGCAAAGAGAGACTAAACAGAGGCAGGCCACCCCAGGTAGGTAGGTGGCAGGTTTCATAAGCAAGGCAGCTTACGTGTCTTGGGCAGCCTCCACACCCACCCATTAGAATCTTAGTTTATATGGAGGCCCTAACTGTTTCAGTCACATGTCTAGTCCAGATGGACTACACCACATCATTATCTCAAGGCTATGTCCTTGACGTGGCTTCTGAGGGCAGGGAATGTATGCAAAATGCATATCCCAAGGACAAGGAAAAGGGTGAGGGTCCAGATCCCTGGTCAACTGATGGTCACATCTTCTTGATGACCTCCCCCAACACTCTACCCATGGTGAGAGGCTCTTACAATCTCATATGACCCCTTCCTCCACCATGTGCCCTGAGCAGTCAGCAAGGGGTTTTACTAGCATGGAGGTGGCTCCAGCTAACGGGTTCCCTGGGGACACTGGAGGCAGATGTCACAGCAGTGCAGGCACATGTAAGAGAAAACACAGGTTACAGCAATGGTTCCCAAAATGGGTGACAACTTTTTTCAATAAGATCCCAGGATCCAAACTACTAGTTTCTTAAGTCCCCTCGGCTGGAGTAGGATCACCCAGGGTGCTCCCTGTGTCCTCATGTGATTTAATAAAGATGATACATTAGCAGACTCAGGCATGAACACACGACATTCTGTGCAGATAATGGCACAGGTGCCTCCTTGTGGAGAAGTAATAATGTCCAAGGCCATCTAGTTTTAGAGAACAACTTTCAGTGTTCAGTAAGGACAAGCTTTGTTGCTGTCATTTAGGCTGGCTGGGTGAATTTAGTAAGGGCTTCCACAATGGCCTCCAGGCCAGTGGAGGGAACAAAGACGGTGGCCAAATATTTACCAGTGGGAAACACAGCGTGCGCAGCTGGCCTTAAGGAGAGGGAAGTTGACAGTTTGAAGAAACTGACCTGGCTATACGCACCACATGTGTTGGCCAGAGGAGGCAGCACTGTCGGGCATGAGGCTATGGACTAAGGGGACGACTATGCAGACCAGAACCCCCACCTTCTTCCTTTTTTCATTCGTGCCTGTTCCATGCCAGGTGAAGGGCATTTCTACAGTCTAGCTTGCAACAGGACAGTGGACTCCCACTGGAGCCTGAGTAGTTCCCCCTTACCTGTTGTGACCAGCTCTAACTATCTCGTATGTCCCCTTCTACAACGTGCCCTGAGTGGGCAGGGCTGAGAAGTAACCTACCCTCCCCAGTGGAACACCCCACTGAAAATTCTACAAGATAATTCCTTTCCCAGGGGTGAGGGGGCTTGGTGTTCTGAGCAGCGCAGTGCACTGATCCATAGTAGTATTGGGCAATGGCTGTCTTGTTGACCTCCTGATGGTATTGGGTGCCTTGGCGGGGGTCTGGCACATAGGACAACAGGCTGTACTTGTTGGTCATTTAAATGTATTAAAGCCTGGGACAGTACTCCAGTCCACCCGGCCAAAGTAGTCTTACCTTTTTGTAATTTAATCTGCTGTTTTAATATTTCATTTTTGCTTTCCACCAACCCTTCAGCTGGCAGATTATAGAGGTGATAAAATCTCCATTCAATGTCATGTTCTTTTGCTCAGTCCTGAGCATCGCGAACTTTGAATGTGACCCCTGATCACTGTCGAGTCAATGGGGGTATCCATACCCGGTACTCGGTTTCTCTGGTCCCCTTATGGTGGCAGCCTGGTTTGCATGGTGACAGGGGAAAGTTTGGCTTAGGTCAGATGCAGTGTCCACAGAAACCAAAGCATATGTAGAATGCTCACTCAGAGGGAGAGATCCAATATAATCAATTTATCAGCTCCTTACCAGTTGGGAACTCTGGTGGTTGGCCGCAGACTCTGTTGGAAGTTACCTTGGGTGCTGGTTAGAACACACAGGATATGCTCTTACTGCATTAACTAAGTCACTGTATTTCAGGGGTAATCGGCATCACTGGCAATACACCATCCCACCTGGGAGCAATGGTGGCTGCTCTTTCTATGCACTTGATTTGCTGTATCTACTGAAGGGCCACTAAGGCGGACTCACCCTGAGCTAGGGCTTCAGGTTTCTGATTGCCAAGGGGTGTCAGTGCCTTATGAGCCTGGATATAGAACATAGTAAGGACTGTCTTGGACTTTTGCAGGCTGACCCAAATGTCTCTCCACATATTCTGACCCTGTGAGGGGTTAGTCATGATCACCCATCCCTTGCCTGACCACTGTCCAAGCCAGAGGCTTAATCCCTTTAGAACGGCCCAACTGTCAGTGAAAAGGGGCAAAGGCCAGGGCTCGTGACTGATCACCAGCTAAACCGCTCTGAGTTCAGCCCACCGGCTACTGCACTGGCTGCTCTACCTGGAGGTACACTGTGTGCTCTGCTAGGAGTTGTTGCTCTAGGGAGCATATTGGGTTTCTGTCTCTTTCCAGAGCTGGGACCAAAATCCTAGGTGCACTCTCCCTGGTTGTTGTCTCTACCTCAGTGCCTGACTCATACCCTTCAGCGTCATGGACACATCTAATACAAATGGTTGCTCTGCTTGGAAGGTGCCCAGAGCTTTAATCTGCTTCCCTAGAATTTTGCTTTCTCAAATGTGGCTTCCTGCTCTGACCCACAGTCTCACATGAGGCCTTTGTTTACCAGGAGATATAAAGGTTGGAGGCACTATGCCAGGTGGAGAATAAAAGTCCTCCAAACCCCCAAATCCCCACAAAGACTTGCAGCTCTCTCACATCTTTAGGGCTTGGATAAGCTTGCACCTTATCAGTCACATCTTTTGGGACAACATGGGTCTTCTCCAACCAAACGACCTTATGGCGGCCTTGAATTTTCTGTGAGTTCATCATCCCCCCTTTCCTTCACAGATGTTCCAGTAGTCTGCAGGGTATTCTGCAGCAGAGACAAGCTTCCACACATTAGAATTCATCATCAATGTCATGGGCCCATGTTACTGATATGGGGAAGGACAGCAGGGACAAATCCCATGACATCTGGCGGGGCTGTGTAGGAAGCCTGGGCGAAGCATTTGGAAAGTTCATCGTTGCCCCTCCATGTGAAGGCAAACTGACCTTGTGATTCAGTGGCCAGGGGTTATACCAAAAAATGTATTTGCTAAGTCTAGCACAGCATGGTACACTCCTGGAGCCATGGCCAAGAGATCTAATACTGGGCACAGCCGAATGGATGGAGGCGGGGGACCCTACCTTGTTCAATTCTTAATAGTCCACCATCATCCATCACCAGCCATTAGGTTTTTTAAACAACCATACTGGGCTGTTAGAAGCATGATGGGCAGAGGGTGCAATACCCAGTCAGTGCAGTTCTTGGATGTTTCTCTTATCTCCCTATACCCAACAGACAAGTATATTCTTTGCCAGTTACCACTCTTCTTGGGAGCAGAAGGGACTTTACCAGTCCCAGTTGGCGTTTCCCCTCACCACTGTTATGATTACTTTAACCCAGAGGCAGAATTCAACAAAAGAGGTTTGCAGAGTTTGACCCTATGGAATGTTAATGTTCAATATGTTCTCTGCTATTGGAGAGATGAAAACCTCATAGTCCATGGGGTGAACACCCAATTTGTAACGTCAAAGGGACCTTCCCAACCATAAGTGTTTGCCCTCCCTAACCATTGATGGTGAGGATGGGCCAGAAAACTTCTGAGGGTTACATGTATTATATTACATTCCACTCCAGTGTCAACCAGAGCTGTCACCATTTGTTTATTTCTGGGGGACCAATGAATAGTGAGCTCAACATGAGGCCTCTGATCATCTCTAAGAGCCCTCACCTGGAGACAGCCTTGCCCTGTGTCCTATACCCAGGGCTTGGGAGCCCACAAATCCCTAAGGACTCTGCTGGAGCAGGTGGGGCATCAGGGATGGTAGGGGCAGATGGGGCAGGTCTGAACCACCGTTCAGGTTTTAAGGCTTTCCACGTGCTGACTGACACAGCATTCGGTTGTTGGTCGATCTGTTCAGGTGGTGTCCCCACAGCAGTGAGGCCAAACCACATTTGCTTCCAGGTTATTTTTGCCAGAACCTTTACAATCAGTGGGGATAGCCTTTCTGTTTTCCAAGCTTCCTCTCTGTCTTGGGTTTTGTGCATAGTCCATACCTGTTCCCATCAGGATTTGTTAGTGTCCTCCAGATAAGCAGTGGATTGCTCAACATCGTAAATGTCTACAGCTGGGTTCAGCATGGACACAGTGTGCCATACCAGCTGCTGGGGGAAAACTGGAGAATCTTAGCTTTCATTCCTACAGTGAATGCAGCCTGATCAAGGCTTCAAAGACAGAGACATAGATTGCCTGTTTCATCCCCAACTCCCTAAGAATTTTTTGTACCTCCAAAATAGATTGCCAGGTCCCACAAGCCCAGGGACCCACCCCTTGTTTGGCCAAGCCACACCGCAAGCTAGAATATCCATCCTCAAATGGAGGGTCTCCCTTGAATCCCGAGTGCCATGCAGGCACTGCCAGAGGGTAGGGTGATGGCTAACTTGCTCATTTTCTCTGCCTCCTACCTGGTCAAAGTAATGCCATCATTCCCACTAATCGCCCAGCCTCACTGAACATGCCTGGGTACTTTTCCTGATCTTTTGCTGGAACTTGGCAGCTGTGTCCACAAGCTCAGCAGTATAGTCTCTCATCAGGAACACTTCTTGGACTAGGTTCTGTGCTGCTGTCTGGGCTGCTTTTGCTTTCTTTTGTAATAGGGGTCAGACTGCATGGGGTGTTTTGTCTGTCTCACCACCAATTACAACATCCTCCTCTTCAAGCTCATCCCTATCTCAGGGATTCTCTTCGCCACAGTGCACTATGCAGTTTCTAAAGAAGCCCGTTAAAGCAGTCAGTGTTTTGGGGTGTCCAGTACTCAAGGGGTGGTCCACAAGCCTTTGACATAGGTGGCCACCCCACCCCACATAGAATCACTGGCCAATTCAGGATTTTCCCTGCAGATGCCTCTTTCCCAAGGCCTATTTCTTCAGTCTCCTGGCTGGCTTGCCAATTGTTGTTTTGAAAGCTCCCTGAGAGCTTTCTAAGTAAAACCAGCTCCCTTAGTGGAGGGCAAGGAGAGACCAGAGGAAGAGGTAAGCCACTCCACATTGGTAGGCGGCAGGTTGAATAAACGAGGGCATTTACATACAAGGCTTGCTTCTAGTGGCCTCAAGACTAAGTAACCTCTGCATCCACCTGCCACAATCCTATATAGAGGCTTTAATGGATTCAGTCATGTATTCAGTGCAGGTGGTCTCAACACCACAACACTATCTCATGGTCGTGTCCTTGGGGCAGCCTCTGAGCAGGGAAGGCAGGTGGAAGGCACATGGCACGGGGAAGGGGCGAGGAGCCTCCGATTGCAGGGTCCACGCTCACAAGTCAGCCGGCAGTCACATCTTCTCAATGACTTCCCGCGACATGAGTCATAAACTAGGTTTTGTTTTAATAAAATAATGAAATTTCAAGTGTTTCCCAGAGTCACATATTTTGACTAATCTACATGTGTGATTTCTTCAGTTAAAGAATCCTATGAGTAAGAAAAAATACAGTGAAATCTCAATGACTTTTGAGACCTTTGTTACTGGAGAAGGGTCCTTGATCTCCTTGCAAGAAAGAATTCAAGAATGGATGCAGAAAAGCTGTTGAGCATTAAGGGTTTATTTGGAAAACAAGATTATAGAAAAAGGCAAGAGTACATGTCCAAGAGTTGGGGCACGGTCAGACCTGGAGGAGATTGTGCCAAGGAATAGGAAGCCTTTTTTATACAAAGGGAGGTAGATATTCACTAAGTGGGATTAGGTTGCAAAGGGAACAGATGGGGTCTTTTCAGGTCAGGCTTGACTATATTTGATTCCCATGGGCACCGTCATGGCTGGGGAGGTGTGGTTTTTACTATGCTAATGACAGAAGGGTGTGAGTTTTACTATGTTAATTGTTGTGAGGTAAAGTTTGCATGAACTTCTCCACGTTGGAGCTAGCAGCTTTTGACTGGTCTGTTACCTATATTTTCACTCCAAATCCTGCGAGAACCACTTGCACAAGAATGTGTAGAATGTAAGCAAGCACCTGACCAAAGTCCCCCACCCTCCCCCTGCTTATATCTAGCTATCTACTCACTCTAACATCTTGATGTGGAGTTGATTTTATTCTCAATAAAAGGAAATCAATAATCAACATATAAAATATATGAAAACTCAGTAAAGCAAAGATAGTCTCTGAGAAGTCTATGGAAACCCAAACATTAAACCAGAATATTCCTTTTCTGGTCATCTTAGATGTGCAAGAATTTGCTTCATTTTGAGATGAAGATAAGAATTCTTATATTCTGATTCTGCTGCTTTTAAGGTACAAAGCTGTTGGGTTTTCCCCTGGGACAACCAAAAGGCATTTGAAGAAGAATCAAAGAAAAATACAAAAATTTGAAGTTGAGTAAGAATAATTTATCAGACTGGTTTCTTCTTACAGTGCATGCAGCCTCACGTATATGCGTTTACTTTTCAGGAAATGCTTGATATAATGAAAGCAATATATGATATGATGGGTAAATGCACATATCCTGTCCTCAAAGAAGATGCTCCCAGACAACATGTTGAAACATTTTTCCAGGTAGGAATGCAAACATAAGTCAAAAAGAAAGAGAAAATTAAGAATAAATTTCCTGATGTTTGCAAAGTGTCATGATGATTCAAAAGAATGTGAAGGAAAATAATTTTTACTGAAAGGGACAAAACAGTAAAATATTTATCATCATACTACTTCAGGAATTGGGTTTTGAGTTTATGATAATACTGATAACATTTATTGAACATTCACTAAATCCTAGATAGAACACTAAGCAATTGTCACATTATACCTTTGCTTTTTGTGTTCATTCAATACTTATAAGAATCCTATGAGGTCATAAATCCTTATTAGCCCCATTTTACAGATGAGAAAATCAAGGCTGTGAAAGTTTCAGCAAATTGCCTGAGCTCTGTCATAGCTGGGGGACAGAGTGATCCCAGTTCTTCACCACATTCTATTGGAAAGGGAACAGCCTAAAGCAGTTGGCTAAATGATTCTTATTGATAAACTTCTAATTGATGCTCTGAAGCAGTTCCTCCCCATAAGAGGTAGTTGGGCTTTCCTTAATTTCAGCTCATTAAGTTTAGGTGTGAAGGTATCGAGGGCTAAGTCTAAATAAAGTTTTTTGTTCTTTTCTTCCTGAACAGAAAATGGACAAAAATAAAGATGGAGTTGTTACCATAGATGAGTTCATTGAAAGTTGCCAAAAAGTAAGTAATGATAGCAAAGAACCACCCCTTTTGATCTCATAATAGCTAGACTAAGTATTGCAGTTAGCGACCATGAACTCAGCAAAATAAAGATCCTATGCCTAAACTACCACTCCTAGCAGCTGAGAGATAAGCTTATGGGTTTGAAAACAATCACCAATTTACACATTCCTTAATCAACATTTATAGAGCGCCTACCCCAAGGCAGGTATGTGGAAAGCCCACAAAGTTGCACATGTACTGCTTTTGCTCCCAAAATCCTTAAGAGAGTATCCATCACTGAGGGTAGCATTTGAACTGTTCTTTCCTCAGACTTAGCGTATGACATGAGTATCTCTGGTACAGCCAATATAAATTCCAATAAAGCCAAGTAGGCATCAAAGGCCACACGAGCATCTGATCTCTGGAGAAACACGTTGTGTTAATGTATGTGAATGAGAAATGGCTTTTTGGCTAAACCAGTAATGACTTCTAGTCACAAAGAATAAGGCACAGAAAATTCTGAGGAAAAATCGGGTGGTTCTTCACTGTCTGCGGGGAAACGAGTTTTAGCTTACCTAAAATGATTTGACTTGACGTGTGGGCAGAACTACAATTAAGAAATGGTCAAATAGATATGCAGACAAAGATGGTTGGTGCTTTAGCTTTTCTCTTTATTTTCACATTGATCCACCTTCCTTTCCTGATGTCTGCTTTTCTTAACTCATATTTCTATTTGGTGGTCCTTGACAGCATTAAGTGGTGACATCAACCTGCTTAATGGTGATGTTCCTTGACTTCTAGCTTTGGAGGTCCTCGTTAGTTCGGCTACCATTGACCATTACTATAACCTGCTCACTGAGTGCCATTCATATACAATCTCCAACTGCCTCTATAATGCCCAAAGTCTGCCCTTTGTTTCTAAGGGATAGGCTAAACTGAATACAGCCACTGGGTAATGGTGTCTCCCTAACAATCCCTTCTCTGGCATTGAGACCTTTCATTTTTAAAGGCTCCTGAGCGCCACACAGGTTTAGCTCTAACAGACCCAGAAAGAGTGGTGTAATTACTGCAAACATGTCTACAAGCCCCAAACTCTAATCCTCATGAACCCTTACACATAAACTCTTAGCTCACATATAAACCCAGTTTCCTTCTACATGGACATCTCTGTGATTTGGCCTGTCATCTTCCTGGAACGCCAAAATTTGCATTTGCCTCTGTGCCTCTCTAGCTTCCATTATGGCTTCTAATTCAAGAACTATCCTCTATTCACACCAAGTAGTATTTAAATAAAGTGTTTAAAGCCCAGTAGATTCAACAAAACATAAAATGAGCTCTCCACAGTAATCTATGTGGTAAATGCACAGACTAGTATTTACTTTTGCACTTCGTATTTGAGCTTTTGGTATAGGCGGTTGGCTGGGAGGAGGCAGTATTTAGAGGCAAGATCGTATACTCTGCCTTGCAAACATGCTGAATTTAATCCTGCTGTGTTTCTCCCTTACAGGATGAAAACATAATGCGCTCCATGCAGCTCTTTGAAAATGTGATTTAACTTGTCAAATATACATCCTCACACAGACAAATGTGAACTACTCTTCCGCACTTAAAGTTGGAGCTATCACTTTTAGCATAGATTGCTCAGCTTTACACTGGGGCATATTATGCAAACAAGCTTTGTTTTAACATAAAGCAATCCCCAAAAGATTTGAGTTTTCCAGTTATAAATTCACATCCTTTTCATAATACAACTGAGTTCATGGGCTGTTCTAAGCCATCTCATACCCTGTGAATATTGAAAAGTAAGAGAATTTGGCATATAGTTTTATTGATTCCTTAGCCATGGGATTGAGCTTTCACATTATCAGTGATTTTAAAATGCCAGTGTTTTTTGCTACTCATTTGTATGTATTCAGCCCCAGGATTTTAAATCGTTTTCTAAAATATTGACATCTGCATTTAATTTCCAGAAATTAATTTTCATGTTCATATGCTGTAATTCCATTTATATACTTTAAGTAAACAGGATTGCTCCAATCAAAAAAAGGCAAACATATAGTCCCAGTTTCTATAGATTTGCTGCCTTCTGTTAAAGACATTCGTTTATCTAGCATTTTTTATAACATGAAACAAATTAATCACCAGATGTCAGCATATGCCTAATAAAGCTTATTTAATAAGCACTTAATTTTTCATAATACATATGACAGCCAAGGCCTACATGATGCATATTGTTTTGGATTTGTTCAGTCGTACAGGTTGACTGTTTTCTGTTGTGTCATTAAGTGGAAGTCCAGGAAGGTGTGAAACAAAGCAAGGCTGCTCCTAGGCATGTGCAAAGGGACAAGGTCATCTGTCCCCCTGTGCACCATGAAAATGGTGGACGACAGGTCGTTCTTAACAGCATTGAGGGCCTATTCCATCCCCTTGCTCCTGGCTCCCTTATGGCACATTTATGTTACATGCCATTCAGGGACCAAGAAACCGTGACTTCTCCAATGCCTACTAGGAATAAACACCAAGTGGTATTACTCACTTTGAAAGTGCCAGTGATTCCATTATGTTGAGAACTACAGTACAAAAATTTCATAGAAAATGAATATAAAACTAAGCGACACATTTGGATTGGATCATAAAACTCCAATAATTCAGATTATTTTTAATGATTGTAAGCCAAAATTGTAAAGTTGCCATTACTAAAGGATATACACATCTTCCCTGTTGTGCAGAAATATCACAAGGACCAAGAGGATATAGGAGGAGGAAATTTGCAACTGTCCTTGCAACAGTAAATCAGGTATCTATTCTGGTGTAGAGATAGGATGTTGAAAGCTGCCCTGCTATCACCAGTGTAGAAATTAAGAGTAGTACAATACATGTACACGGAAACTGGCCATCACGTGTTTGTGTAAACTTAATGTGCACATTTTGTATTTCAAAAAGAAAAAATAAAAGCAAATGAAATGTTTATAACTCTACTATGTCATAGGTCTTTATTCCAACAAATTTTATTATTATTAGATTAAAACTGCTATGTTTTCCTTACAGCATTTTCTAGGTCATCGCTATCTTTGTCTTTAGGTGGCACTCAGTGCACTGAAGAAAAGTAAAAAGGAAGGCCAGTGGGCAGGCAGATGTTTTGGCTAGTATCACCTGAGGATATGCTGAGCAGAGATCTGAGGAAAGCGTCTACCAGGCCGGAACCAGGAAGGCCCAAAGCTCTGAGGGGAGGGTCAGCATTTCTACAATTTTCAACTCCCCAGAAATTACTTGTGTTCTTTAAATTACAGCTATGACACTGTATCTGAATGAGAAATGCAAAGAGGTCACTCGCTCCAGGTGTGTGAGGGATGGAACAGAGAAAGGGTGCTGCTCTCCAGTGCTTCTAGGATATAATATTGCCATATTAGACCACTAACCTCCTACTGAAAAGAGTGACCTACAATTTCCAGCCCTTCAGAAGCATCCACCACGTGGGACTTGGTGAGGCTACTCAAGTCCCTCTGGGCCCCTCCTCTTGCCCTTGGGATGGATGGTGTTTTTCTTGATTTCTGTCTCTCTTCCTCTACTCCTTTCTTAGAGAATGATCCAGAGTTAGCTTCTACTGCATCACCACCAAGAACTATGCCTGTAAATTATGTTTTAAAAGATTCTTAATTGAATTGTAAAACATAAGCAACCACAAAATTACTGAATACATGTGCGTTTTAAGATTTTAATTTCAGAATGTTCATGTCTGAGTATCTTTAGTTATTTTCAGACTATGAAATATAAAAATAACATTTACTTACATACAATTAACACCTAAAGTTTAGGTAGTTTTAATGAGTTGTAATAAACAACATACTTGTAAGAGAATTTACACATTTAAAAAATTTCTTAAACTAGAATACTCCGGAAAGGAACTTTCCCAAGCACTCTACATTATAAAATACATATTTACAAACAATAATTGACAGTGAATTCATAAATATTTGTCCACTGTTCGAAACTACTGTAGCCTTGATAAATATAAAACCCAAGAAACAGCAAAATGTCTAAAATTAAGTGCACAGCTACAAATTGATTGCAAAAGGGATGTTATAAATAAAAGACACCAAATAATAAATACAAACATATTTGCTGTAAACCCAACTGTTGCTGTTCACCCAAACCATAAAAGTACGAAAAGTAAAACCCACAAAATTGTACTATTGTAGAACTTTTTAAATAAATTTCATGATTAACCACTCTTTTTTGTTAATAACTTTAACTATGATTCAGTGGAATTGTGTATACCCATCTTCAACTCATACATAGGAATGGTGGCTCTGATTTACAAAAGAATAAACTGAAGTTGAGTCTGAAAAGGTCCCATAGATGCACATGGTCGTTTGACACCTGTCACCAGGTGGTTAAGATTTTTGCTGGCTCTGTTCTCAACAGCATATGGAGCAGTATGTTGGGATTTTAGATTTGATGATGATAAGGCTTCCCTGTCAATAGAAAAACATTTAGCTTCATTAGCATCTTGCAGGGTTACCCTAATAAGTATTACACTGAAGGAACATGCCTGAAAAAGTATTCAAAACTCAAACAAAATGGGAAAAGAGCAAGATGATGGAATGAGAAATTGGACTTTTTTCTGAGTTACATAAAAATTTAGGGTTTCTCTGTTTATAAAAAATATTTAATTACATAAGTAGAAAGGAACCAGACTTCCAGGACTTGAATCCAGCTTCTGCCTGACAGCTAACAGTGAATCTGGGGCTAATTACTTCTCTGAGCCTCAGTATCTAGATCTTTAAAGGGCAGTAACAAAATCTACTGAAGTTGTAGTGAAGATTCAGTGAGTTTAATGTCTGGTATGTAATAAGTTCCTATGTGCTCCATAAATACTTGGTGGGTGGAGGGTGTATATACCTTTCCAAGACAATATCACTTAAAAAGCAAATTAAATGAGGCTAAGAATGAACTGATTTAAGGTAGGTAGTAAACTGATTATTTAAAAAAATGACACTGTGCTTGTATAACTGTTATTTTTGTTTTCCTGGAAGTTGAGTCTTTCTGTCATTGTGATATACACAAGCCCTAAGAAATGAGAAACTGCAATACTGAGGGATTTTTTTAAAGACTCTTCTCAAATAGGCAAAGAAAGAGAAAGTAGGGAATGAAGAGCATTCATTAATATCACAAAGGACTACAAAAGCAAGCATAACTATCAGCCAAGGGAAAGTCTTTGATCAATTAGTACTAAATTATTATTGAAATACTATATGTAGGACATTAGGAGGAAGAATAAGAAAAGTCTGAAGGAATAAACAATACTTAAAAGCCCTTATAACTTCAAAATGTCTTTTTACTCTGTATTAGCATAATTGAAAACAGTAAAATTGAGGAGCAGTAAGAGGTACTCTTTGCTAGGAATCTCTAGGGCTCTGGACTGGTCGACTGCACGCTCACTCTGTATTCCCCCTCCAAAGCTTAGTGTGCTAGGTTTATTTACTCACAAACGATCTCCTTCTCCATACAGCCCTCCCCACACCTAAAATCTAACCTGCAGGGCTTACCCCTTTTACTTGCCCCATTCCCCACACCAGTCCACAGAGGTGTGAAAATCACCTGGGGAGTTTCAGATTGAAAACTGTGCTTTATCTCTATTTGGCATCTGTTTACTTGCATTTCACAGGGGAAGAAAGGGCAAATTGTTTTGCATTCCAGTTCTCAGAAGAGCAAGCACATTTGCAGGCAAGAAAATTTCCTATCTGCCGAGGAGGGACACCGGATTGGCTGGGGGATGTTTTGCACATCTTAATAAGGTGTCTGAACGCTAATCCTCTGCCAGGACCCACACACAACAAAGAAGTCCATTCTTTAGTAGCTTAGGGACTTACTTCATACTCCTAAACTTTATTCTAGGTATTCCTCAAGGAAACAATGTAATCAATTTAAAAAGTCATTGAAATTGGTCAAATTAGGTAATTCAGGCAAAGCATTAAACTAAAACTTCTGCCATTTTAAAATTGTGTACTATCACACAAACTCTCTTTATAATTAATTCCTTCAAGAAGTACCTAGAATGAAACTAAGTTTTACCTTGTAAGATAATCACATACATCTGTATCATTAAGATCTGATTAAATATAATCTGCAAAATAAAATGGGCTTACTGCTTTATGGAAATATTTTCAAGACTAGATTATCTGAACATTTCTTTCATTTCTTTTAAATGATGAAAATTCAGTTAACTTGGTTATCTGACACCTGACTGAACCCCCCACTTTCCTGTATGTTCTTGCACATTCTTAGAAGCTAGAATCATCTGCTGAATCATTCCTGTCTGTCTGTGGGTGTGCACACCGGCGTGTTGAAGAACATGTGCGCTTTCAGACATAGTATCACAGCCATCCGGAAATCTTATTTCAATCTTCAATTATGGGCAAATTGTAAATATTTTATACAGAAAAGTTCGCAAATGAAAGAAAAAAAGCAGTCTCTCTTCAGGGAGCTCTCTATCTTAAAATACTTTTGTTTTCTCAACATTCCAACAGTCTAGGCAAAAATATACAAAATAAACAAAATAAAGGAAAAAAACTATAAAACTGCACCACATGGAGTGTCATACAGTAAACAGTGCAAGTATACAGCCCTGTATTTACATGACCTGGGTCGGAATCCCAGTGCTTAAAACCTGTGTGCCTAAGCAAGACAGGAACTCTGAGTTCTAAAATGAAAATAGGACTATCAACTCTGCATGATTACTTTGATGAAATGAGATAATATAAGTTAAAAGTCAATTCTGTAATATGACTACAAGTAAAACAAAAGCTATGACTTAAAACCGGTGCTCTACTTACACTCCCACCGCGTTGCTCTAGCTTCTGTAATGCGCTGGTGATTGGCTCTTTGAATTTCTTATCCCTCAGTCTCTTGGAAAGCTTTTAAAATAAGATTGGGGAAGTGAAATGATTTGAAAAAAAAGAATATTCACCATAGGCATAAGTAAAATGTCACTAAAAAGTATCCTAACTATAAATAATGTCATTGAGTCTTTACATACATAAACATAACTGAATTTGTTTTAGGTTTCAAGACTTGTTTTAGGAAATATCTCATTGAAATTTATATATAATAGGCACCACTAAATTTGTTAAAAGAAAATCAATTTACATTATATCAAATACCAATTCCATAAAATCTGTTACAGTGTGGTATCCAGAGTAAGTTTTCTCTGAAATTACATACTTTTCCATTTTGTAATTTGCAAGACCATTTGAAGGATCATGATAAAAAAGTAAGCCTTTAAAACACAGGTGTTTCCTATAGTAAAAAAGGGAAGAGACCGTTTACATGAATAATTATTACAGCAACAGGTAGAGGAACCAGACTAGAATCCACAAGACCATCTGTCCATAGATATGCCCTGAATGGGCCTCAAAGAGGTGGAACTTTGACTGAAAAGGGAGAGAGCACAAGGTAAGTGAGGAAAGACCCACAGGAGCAAAGGGAAATAACCTGAACAGTGTTCCCCCACCAAATGCCTGAATTACTCATCCAAAGACCTAAACATTTCAGCCTGGAACAGGACTTGCTCATGGTTCCACTTGATGGGAATACAAAGCCCAGGCAAGAATTAGTCATTCATCAAACTCTTTAAAGGCCCTGTCCTAGACTTGGCTTCTGGTTCTTTCTTCTCAGGTATGGAAGTAACCCAGGAGTACTTTACACCACTGAGCAGGTCACTGAAGGTTAGGGAGAGTCAGAAGAGATTCCAGAAAGATAAAAATGTGAGAAAAGCAACTCTAAAGGACAGACAAAAGAGGGTTTATCAATGCTCTGGGAATGGACAAGAGAAAGCGCCTTTTACAGACCTTAAGTTTGCTTTCTTCAAACCATGCTACCCTGGAGCAGGGGCTTACAGGCTGAAGCACCACTTTCAGAATCACCTGACACACTCATTAGGAAAATACAGATTCCTGGGTCCCCCACCCCACTCATTCAACCAGAATCTCAGGGCAAAGGCCCAGGTTCTGCATTTTTAACAAGATTCTTAGAGTTGAAGTTCAGAAAGGATATGATTTATTTTGCATATGAAGACAATGAGTTGTAAATAGGCTCAGTAACTGGTTTTGAAATTCTTTTTCTAGAAGAGGAAACCCTTTCTTCAAGTAAGTATCTAGGCAGAATTCTATAAAACAGATGAAGACAGAGGCTTTTTGGCTGAAGAGGTGGCAAGGGGGCTGGGGACCAGTGAGGTAAGGAGAGAACGCTGTGGCACCTCAGGAATGCCTGTCCCACAGTGTGTAGCTAATGGGCCAAGATCTAATTCCCACAGGGTCTATACCTGAGGCTCTTTAGTCTAATGCCACAGGACTCAAGGGCCAGTGTGGTTTCTAGATCTTCTCAAAGTGGTGACACCCCAGAAAGGTGAAAGGCTCTTTCACTGAGTCCTGGCTTAGGAAAAGCTGAGCTCTGGGGAGAAATGTCAGTGACTAAAGACTAATATTACTGCGTAGGAAGATTTAGCGTGCACACACACACACACGAGTTTAGGTGGTAATGGGGCCTTTTCTCTCTGCCATGGTGGGTGGGACTGGCAGGCTGTTCAGGAAGCAAAGCCTCTGATCCTCACTAAACTTTGAGTTTGGGGAAAGATTCAGTGTGATTCCTTTTCCCTCCATATCACATCCCCTTCACTTCATGCAACTTTCTCAGTGGACATCCTTACTACTTATTTCTCCCCCAAAACAAAAATGAATCTCCTCAAGGGCAGAGAGTGTCTCTGTTTTTGTTCAGCATTATATTCCCAGTTCCTAGCACAATACCTGGCACAAAATGGAAGGGCAGAGAGCGACACTCTTCTGCTAGTGTTGAATGTTTGAATGAAGCAGTCAGTCTAAAATGAGTCATTCTATATATTAGTGTCAAATTCCTATAGTCAACCACAACTCACTGACCTGAAGGTTGTAAGCAAATATTTGCCATGATTTTCTTTTTTCTGTCCTAAGACTTCCTGTGTATCAAGGTTTGAGAGCCTATTCTCACTGTGTCTTCTCCCCATTAGACATCAGATAAATCAGAATTTATTGCCTACCATTCCAAACCTCAACACAGCAACTGGGATAGATTCACCACTAGCTCTTTCTATAGGCATAGCCAGGTGGTTCCTGAAGTGTATCAGTGTCTCTGCAGAGAAGGAAGTTAAAAATACACTTCAAGGATCTCTCAGCTGGAAGGGTCCAAGAAAAAATAGTGGATCTATGATCAAATGCATGCTACAGCTCTGAACAACAGTAGGATATACATGCAAAGAAATCCAGCCAGGCCTTTAATCTGGATATCGGTGTGTGTGGTAAATGATTAGCTTTGTCTAAAGAAAGGTTTGGTCCTTGCCCCTGGCTCCTGGACAGAAACCTCTAAGCCCTTGGAATGTCCTGCCAGATACGAGTGTCTTTGTTTCCTTGGGGACTTTGGGCCACACCAGCTAGTCCAAGCTAACAGGATTCATGGTGGCGCTGTGAGCCACAGGGTATCAGCTCAGTTTCTGGACAGGCTGGAGAGCAAGGTCAACCATGCAGGCAGGCAGTCATGCCTGTGCAGCAGACCCCTAATAAGAACCCTGGACGCCAAGACTCAGGTGAGCTTCCCTAGTTGGCACTACCCTATGCATATTGCCACTCATCATTCCTGGAAAAGGTCTGCTACTCCACCGGGTGAGGACAACTGGGAGCTCCACACCTGGTCTCCCCCAGGCCCACTCTGGGTACCTCCTCCCTCTGCTGATTTTCATCTATCCTTTCACTATAATAAACTGTAACCATGAGTAACAGCTTTCCTGAGTTCTGTGAGTCCTTCTGGTAAATTGTTCAACCTAAGGGCAGTCTTGGGGATCTCCTGAACTGCAGAGTATCCCAGTGTATATTTGTGATAAGGATTAAACTGCACATAAGAGGGAAATCTCATCGCGAATGCTATTTACAGATTCATTAAAAAACTTATGATAAAGATGTGATACATATACACAATGAAATATTATTCAGCCATAAGAAGAAAACAAATCCTACCATTTGCAACAACATGGATGGAGCTAGAGGCTACTATGCTCAGTGAAATAAGCCAGGCGGAGAAAGACAAGTACCAAATGATTTACTCATCCATGGAGTATAACAACAAAGCAAAACTGAAGGAACAAAACAGCTGCAGACCCACAGAACCCAAGAATAGACTAGTGGTTACCAAAGGGAAAGGCGGTGGGGAGTGGGGGTAGGGAGGGAGGGAGAAGGGGATTAAAGGGTATTATGATTAGCATGCATAATATAGGGGGAGCACGGGGAAGGCAGTACAGTGCAGGGAAGAAAAGTAGTGACTCTATAGCACCTTAGTACACTGATGGGTGACAGTGACTGCAATGGGGTGTGTGGGGGGGACTTGATAATATGGATGAATGTAGTAACTACAATGTTGCTCATGTGAAACCTGAGCATAAGATTGTTTATCAATGATACCTTAATAAAAAAGAAAAATAGAAAAAAACTTACAATGAAAGGCAAAGAAAAAAGAAAAAGATAAAAAACATAGCTGTCACAATATACAGTTATGCAGGAGGGTATAAATTCTCCTTACAATTCATAACTAATCAACATGGACATAAGACCATTACGCTGTTCATTAACTTTTGTCCATTCAATTTTGCTTATGTTTCACTACAACCCTAAATTTTGGTCATGAAGGTGTTTTCCATGAAAAAAATTGAAGAGAAAACTGCCTGTTAGTAAAATATTTTATTAACCATTAGCTCTGATCTCTATTATTTTTTGGTTAGGATGATGAGTTTTTTTGAAGGTTTTGAATTATTTAATGATTAACTTGAAGCCATGAGATCATGAAGAATACAGATAGTATATTATACATGCAGACAACCACTCTCTAATCTTTGCAGCACTTACACTTGTAAGCAGATGTTTCAGATGGTCATTTAGAGAAGGACCAACAACGGCACTTAACTGCACCAGAGCGCTCAATCCTCTTTCAAACACTTCATCATCCACATGGACCTGAGGGGGGTTGGTGGGTCAAGGGTGTCATGACAGGGAGGCAGAGAGGAGAAAAAAGAAGGGTGGATGGATTAAAGAAAGGGCAAGCAGAAAGTAAGAGTCAACATTCAAAACTAGAGGATAATTCACCAAGCCTAGAATTTAAAAATATAACTTTTAATGTAGGACATCTTAAAGCAAAAAAGAAATTTTTGACTTAACTGAAACATTACTAAAATATATTATAACAGAAAGACTGATATGAGGCTCATTTCTTCCCCTAATTACTCAAAATGACCTTTCACCTTCAGCACAACCTCTCAAGGTATATTCAAGAAAGTAATCAACTGGCCCTGAATAACAATGGTCTAATTCTGCACATACATCAAACACACAGGTAAAGGATTAATTTGCATGTAGTCTGGAGGGAAAAAAGACATACAATATTGTAAATATACCACAGGAAGTCCAAAGGAATAAAGGGTACCAGAGCTGCCTTTAGCACAGGGATCAGTCTAGGAAGCAGCGGCACAGCTTTTTCAGGAGCACCCTGGACCAAAAGTAATTCTCTAAAGCCTTCCTTTGACACAAAGGTGTATGGATGTTTAGTTTCTCTCAGGCCCTGCCAAAGACAAAAGACAAAGAATAAAAAATGAGATTTCTACTCATTTGGTTATACTAGTAACAACAAAAAAAACTGAATCCTTGCCACTGTAAGTGAAATCAAGTTTTATTATTATTGTCTTCCTAGTCGTGATATATCACATTCCAGTAGTTACAATTTCAGTTAAACCCAGAAACTATGGAACAAAGGACATGCAAGAGACAGGAAGAATCTCTACCTATAGGCGGGAAGGAAAAGGAAAAGGGAAGTAACAAGAAAAAAATGAAGAGCAAAATGGAAAGAAATAAAGAAGAAAAAGAAAAGAAAGGAGGGTAGGAAGAAAATAGGGAAGAGAGGGAGGGAGAGAAGGAGAGGAAAGGTAAATAAAAAAAATAAAGGGAAAAAAAGAAAAGAAACTCACAAGGATGCTAAAACAGTTTGTATTTACTCCCAAACACTGCCTGACAGCACAGCAAATCAATATAACCTGTGTTTATAGCCACCACTCTATGAGTGCATAATTAATATATTCCCCCACTACCTTTATGGTGATGTTTACAACTTACTTAATGTGTTTCTAAAATGTAGTATTCCCTTCATATTTAAATATTTTATATTAAGATATTTACAAGACAAATCTTTCCCTATGTTCAAAAAGCTCTGTAAGATTTTAAATGTCATTTTTAACACTGGGATGTGAAATAAAAATATGAAAAAAGCCTGCCATTTCTCTAAGTCTTTCATCCCAAATGCATTAGAAGCTATGAAATAGTTATCTTTTATGAGTTACCTAATCACTATGAGTCAAGATAAAAGAGCCATCTGACTTCTTTCAAAAAAATAAAACAAGCAAAAGCAATACTCAGTTTGACTATCTTGAGTAAGTGTAACTGGCTGCAAAGTTATGCCTGAAAATACTGATTTTCAACTAATTTGTCCTTTACACCAAACTATCTGCTTCTAAACAGTGACCTTTCCTGGCTGCTGTCATGCTTTTGAAAACTATCCTGCCAAGCACACTGGTACCATTTTGGAACAAGGGTTCCATGGTCTAAGAGTACCCTTATCCTGTTCACTGCAGAGAAAAATAAGTGTTTAACGGACTGACTTTATGTAGCCTAAACTAAATTCAAGATTCCTTTGAGAACTCCCCAAATTAAGGCACTCCCCTTTCTGTGTGATTAGCTGGATTAGCTAGTTTTATTCATCTAAAAAAATGGTCTTCTACCAATATAAAAGGTTTAAAGCTTTAAAAAGAACTAATGAAAAATTCATACAATTTTAGTTTTTAACACCAAGTTTAAAAGACTCATCAAAATAGAATTTCAAAGTAGGTCACTCATAAAATACACTGCTTATTATACCAAAATAATTCTGCAGGTTGAGGTATAAATTAAGAAAAGCAAAGACAAGACTAAAACAACTTGGCAGTCTTTGGTAGTAGCTGATATGTATATTTAAGATAGGAAATACCCTGGAAAACTAAGGGAGGAACTAAAAATTCTGACATTCCATTATAGTTAAGAAATCTCAATCAGCAAAATTATCTACATTTTCGGTTCTGCTCCCACCCAATCCTTCCCACTAGTTTTACAGGAAAAAGCAAAATTTCTTTAAATGAAAAAAAAAAAGTCTGAATTCTTTCACTGTCATATTTTTATTTAGATTACTTACTACTATAATTACATCCTATAAATGCTGCCTATTTAGATTAATATCAAAGCTCTAATTCAAGGACATTTGTTATTATTTCTTAACAATAACAAAAAATGGCCCTTAACTCTTAAAAAAGCCAAGTATCTAAACATTTAAATATAAAACAACTGGTTAATTCATTTCTCAACTTCTGACTCTAACACTAGGAACAAAACTTACAGAAGATATCATTAACATACTTGAAGCTAATATTCCACCAACTTTTTAGCTGACACACACATTAAATATATAAAGGAATCTATCAGAAGTTTTTCTAAAATCCTCTACAAAAACAACTCCATGATGATCTGATTAAAATATGCAAGTAGACAAAAGTCCAAGGAAAGGACGTTAGGGAGTTACAGTTCCCTAAGAAATATATCGTGTTAAACATGACTGGTTGGTATAGAAATGGATCCACTGCTCATTGTCATCTGATATAATTTAAAGTTCAGTCACTGAGATTCTCCTGATTTGACCAGTTCAGTATGATTCCAAATACTTTTTTTTAAATTAAATATGAATATTTCACCCACTTATCTACAAATCCCTGTGAAGTTTAAGTTCATGTTTATAAAGCTGATTAATCAGTTTCCAATAAACATATACCAATCATAATTAGCTCCTAAGGGAGTATACTGTTTTAATGCTGATTGCTTCGTCCTATTTCAAAAGCAAAGAATAAGATTTACTGATGAGCTACAAAGTAACATTTAATACAGTTTTAAAAGATTATTTCCCATAAACATGCAGGAGAGATGGAATATTTACCTCAGCTAAAGTAATAAGAAGAGGATCAAATGGAAGATTTTCAGGAGCACATTCCCACTGCAATCTGTGTTTTACAGAACCATGGACCAATCTACAATAGAAAATCAGTGAATGTTTGGGATGATATAATTATATACTAAGCAATGATTATTATCTAACATATACATACCCTTTCTAGAACATAACCATATTATCTTGTAACGTAGGAAATCCATGACATTAAGTGGTATTACAAAGACATCTTACAAAGCAATGCTTATAATCCTACGGATACGTGTTCTTTCAGCAAAATTGTTAGGTAGTAAAACTACATCTGTCAAGCCTGCAGTTTTGGAGCTCAGGCGTGTTGTTTTCTGAGTCTTAATGCAAATGCGGCACCTGATATGTTTCAGTCATAATTATAACGAAATAGATAACCTATACATATGCAAACAAAATGTGATAATTAGGAATAATAATTAGTTTTATAAAGAACAACATTTTTCAGATACAGCTCGTTTAATCCTAATATTAATGATCTGAAGGCAAGCCAGGTTTTATCCTGGTACAGAGAAGACAACTGAGCCCAGGAAAGTGAAATGGCTCAGGCAGGGTTAAAAAGTAGTCACCCCTTGAATTAGAATCTTGTTGCTCCTGCTTTTGTTTATGTTTTATAACAGCCTTTATTGAGGCTTAACTAAAATGCAATACAGTGCACAAAGTTATAATGCGCAAAACTTGGTAAGTTTTGATATATGAATACATCCATGGGATAATCATCACAATCACGACAGTGATTCATCACCCTCAGGTGTTTCCTTACACCTCTTCTGTAATGTTCTCAACTTCTTGACACCTTCGTTAGTGTTATTTTCATAATAGCAAGAAGTCTCCTTGACAACTGTTTTTACATTTTTTGGAGAGAAGTATAAGAACCTTAATATAAACTCTGGATTCAGAGTAAATATAAATACTTATAATAAAAATACTTATAATAAAAATAATAATAATAAATTAAAGAATGCTTCTTGAACTGATTCTTCACTCACAGTCCTCCAAATCTAAAAATACTATTACAAAATTACATTTCTTAAATTTTAGAAAAACAAAAGAATGTTTGTGATTCTTTCCACAATGAAAATGAAACTTTCTATCATCTAGAACTAAAATTGGATATACCTAGAAGAAATAAATGTTTCTCAGAAGTAAAATCTTAAAATGATCATCATTGATAAGTAACCTTATTGTTTTCTTTAAAATAGTTCTGAGGTGTGTCCAGAAAGGCAGCAAAAAAAACAAAGAAAAAAAAGAAAAAAAGGAAAACAGCTATATGTACTCATTAAGAAATTTATTTCAATAAATATAATTTGAAAATTTTAAAATACAATTTCAAAAAGTAATGAACCAATTTCACTAAATTGTCAACTTTGTTTTTAAACAAAATAGGATTAATTATTTGCAATTTGCCCAAGCCTGTGAATGCTTAAATTGTTTTAGAAACTGATTCATTCACTTTCTTAAATTATTCAGTGGTTTACTGTAGATCTATTGGTAATTCTATTTTGTAATTAAAATGACTTTCTTCAACAATGTCCCAGGATCCATACCAATTTAATAGTCTGGTCACCTTTATTTCAACCTCCCTCATAACTAAAACTTTCAATACATTTAAATTGAATACTATATTGATTTTACTCAATTACTTTGAATAATATGGTCAGTTATAACCTGTATTGATTTTACCTGCAAGGAATACCTCCTTTAGAGTAAATAGCTGCAAATGCAGAAGGGGCTCGTGACTGTTCACCAAACTGAAATAAAAAATGACAAGAACACAATAACTATTACTATCACCCCCATTTGTGATGTTTAATTAATTTTAACTCTGCTGAGGTAAGAGGAAAACGGACAACCAGATTTTCAAGCCACAACACCAGTGTCAAGTGCATCTTTCTACTCAGCAACATGACCAATTACCCGTCCTCAGTCCTCTCAATACTGAAACCACAACCACTTTGTATATTTTCTTTTGCCCCAACTTGTTTCAGAAGGCTTGAAGGTAGATGAAACTTTATATATAATAAAAACAATATAGATAAATATTATTCAATATAAATATCATAAATACATTAAAGATAGTATATCCTTCCACCTCTCCTCCACTGTGACCTCTCAAGGTGAGGACTGAATGGAGAAGATGTATTAAGTACAGGGAAAGTATACTTATTTCCAGCTTCCAGCACATCTACTTGTCCACCAGTCAAATGTGGATGGTCTGCATGGTCAGAAAACCTGTAATTTTCCCAAACTGGTTTTATGCTTCTATAACAGACTTAGGCTAGACTGGGTGATAGAATTGAAGATGGAGTAAGACTCTTACTAACACACGCCTAGACGTGTCTGCTTAGATACATAACTTCACAATTTTAAGTTTTTCTATATATCATGGCAAGAATAAATTAATTCTATAGCTACTTTCAAAGACAATTTAAGAGATGATGAATCATAATAGTTAAATAATAACAGCATATATAATTTCAAAATAATCAGAGACTTAGAAATTTTATCCACAAGAAGTAAATATTTTACCATATGATACTTTGAATATAATCAAATGGAACACAGTTATCTAAATTACAAAATATAAACTTACCAATGCTTTTTAAAGATGTAACTAGCCAGTTTTTTTTAATCACATGCAGCAATTTAAAAATATGCTGAAGAGTATACATTTGAAATCAGCCCTTTTTCCTCTGAAAAAACATGTTTTAGGTAAAAATACATAGATGAAATTTCATTAAAATAGTAAAAGATTCATTCCCAAGGCTCAATTCAACTCCTGTGTAATAATTCATAGCAACAGTAATGTTTAATTCATCCAGTTATAATTTTTGTGAAGAAAAATATGTTTTAAAAATTGTTTTTCAGTAATAATCATATCAGATAAAGAATTACATGAAAAAATATTGCTTACTTTGGGGGTAAAATTTAGACAAGTTAGTGCTGCAAACACTTTTCTAGTTCCACCACCTATTATCAAATGATCTTACTTTTGGGACCTACAGGTTATGTAAGTAACCTCTCCATTTCTAAAACACCCACCAAGACAAAATTTCTGAGTGAAAGTCTAAGCAGTTCCTTTCCTTTTCTTTTTAACTCATTTTAGAGAAAATCACAGTTTCATCTTCCAGGTCCCACATCATCAAAATTTTTTCTACCAATGGATTCATTTTATCAATTTTTAACAAATTTTACCAAAATTCTACTAGTATGAAAAAACTTTTGTTCCTTTCGACCTAACAATATCAACTATATTTTAACTCTGAAATAATCATTATTAAATATACAGTACTATACTGTTACATTTTTTAAATTTTTTGATTCAAGTGAAATACTTAAAATGTATGCACATTAAAGCACACAAATTGTAAGTGCATAGATCAATGAATTCTCACGTGAACACACCTGTACAACACTCAGTGGCAAACCTGAACGTTACCAGTGCTCTAGAAACCTTGCCTCTTCCCAATCCCCACTCAACCTTTCTCCCAAAGGTAACCATTATCCTGGCTTCCAGGTGACTTTTTTTGAATTGGTCAGCTTTACATTCTTAGGCATGGCTGTTTTTAATACACTCAATTCTCAGGTCAAATCATTACAGGCATTGTTTTATTACATTTTATTGCATTTTGCTTTATACTGTGCTATGCAGAACATTGCGTTTTTTACAAATTGAAAGTTGTGGCAACCCTATGTTGAGCTATCAGTGCCATTTTTCCAACAGTATTTGCTCACTTGGTGTCTCTATCCCATTTGGGTAATTCTTGCCATATTTCAAACCTTTTCATTATTATATTTGTTACAGTAACTCATGATCAGCGATACTGACTCACTGAAAACTCAGATGATGGTTAGCATTTTTTAGCAAGAAAGTAATTTTTAATTAAGGTATGTACATTGTTCTACTAGACATAATGCTATTGCACTTAATAGACTACAGTATAGTGTAAACAGAACTTTCATATATACTGGGAAACAAAAAAGTTCATCTGCCTTGCTTTATTGAGGTGGTCTGGGACTGAATCCACAATCTCTCTGAGGTATGCCTATAAGTATTTCCCAAAACTTTCCTTAACTTTTAATAAAACTTAAGATTAGGGCTACTAAATATTACTATTTTTTACCAATTTTTCTTTAAGAGAGCAAAGAAAACTGAAGTATCACCGTAAACTCCCTCAACTAAATATGGGAAAAAGAAGTCACAGCAAAGAGAAATCAGGGCATTCTTCAGGTACTCAGTTTCCTTGACATCTGGCAGAATGCAGAAAGAAACAAAGGAACAAGGATGCTTAAACTATTTTTCATTCTTCTTTTATAAAAGCAGATAATCCCTTTCTGCCCTTAGATAGTTCTTTGTATCTTTAAGTATCTTCAGTATTTTACCTGCCATCAAACTCAGTGTCAGTCACTCTTTTCATACCCTTTAAAGGTTAAAACCATTATCTTACCCTATGCAAGGTTAGGCCAGACACAACCTGGTGTTGTCGCACAGGAGTGTTCACTTTTGGGATAATTCACCAACCTACACATTTACAGTTTTTCACTTTTATGTGCATAACCCTCATTGTTAAATCCGTTTGTTAAATCTGATTAAATTACTGTTAGAAGGCAAAAAGAAGCTAATACTATAGTTAGGATTTGTGGTGGAGCTATTTTCTAGATCACAGAGAAATGGTCAGAGATCTTTTTGCATGGAATTCATCCTATGGCAACTGAACACAAATTTATTCACTGATGTTAGGAAGTAAAATAACCACAGTTAATAAAAAATAAAGATGATATGCAATTTATTTTATACCCTACAATATTCATCCATAAGCAAGACAGGATATACCAAAACTGGCTAATCTCTAGTTTATACTTTCTGGCTCCTACATGCACATAGTTGTCTCCATTCTTCATCGTGATTACCTTCTTTCATCACTAGCTTAAAACTAACAAACAAAAGAAACTTGGGGATAGCATTTGGATTGGTTCAATAGTGTGCTAAGCATCAATTACTTTGAAAAATCTACTGAATCAGGCAGGAATCTCTTTTTACCTACCGGGTTAATTGTTTTAGGGTTAAGTTTATCACTTGGTCGAGGATGAAGTTTTCTTGCAGACTCTGGAGAACTGGCAGATGACGAGGATTTGCTTCGTTGAACTGAAGTCCTATGTTTTATTGGTGTACTTGATGATGTCCTCTGATCACAGTTACCTGGAAAAAACATGCCATCAACAAAAAGAGGTGAAAGCAATAAAGCTCACCTCCATCCATCTACACAACAGAATGAGTCATTAATAAAATTCACCTCTTCACTTAAAAAGCAATGTTCTGTACCTGTCACTCTGCTTCTCAACTGTACACCTTCTTGGCAGTCTGATTTCTGCATGCTTCCCTTTTACTCCTGCAGTTAAATGAAGCTTTATTTAAAAAACTGGAGGGAGGGGGGTTCATTAATAATATAAAAACCAAAACAGATCAGAGTAGAAAATACAGTAAAAGATACACAAAAGGTATGGTATAGAGCAAAATACCTGGAAAACCCAATGAGAAAATATGAAATGATAGCAACTTCAATACAATTAAAAACCATCTGTAAGAGAATAAGATATGTAAGAATAAACATTTTTTTTTCCATTAAAATTGCCAAAATATACCTTTAGAAACTCAACTGCAATCCTCTGGCTATAGTCAGAAAACAGGCTAAATTTCTGAAAGGAATTATTGCCACATTCCTCTATCTCCACTTTCTCTGACCTCTATTTTCCAAAGTTACAAATTTTAACATTTGCATATCAAGTCCTACTTTTCTAGAGACATAATGAATTCTTTTATTCAGTGTACCACAAGTCCGCTAAACTGAACTTAACCAAAACTGAGGTTATCACACCGAAACTATGAACCCCTTAATTCAAGGTATCACCAGTCTTTGGGTCTCTCATGCTGAAAAACTTAGGATCATTGTTCCCCTCACTTTTCTTACACTCAGCCTTACAGGTGTGATCGCTGTGGTGTGATAAGGTAGGAGCAGCTCTGGGCTCCAATCTGGGTCTGCATGTCCTATCTACCAATGATCACATTTATTAATTTAAGTAGATAATTTAATCTCCCTAAGGCTTAGTTTCCCCACCCATCAAAAGGGGGAAATAATACAAGTAAATAAGTTACCAAGTAAATAAGATAACGTATCAAGTTGCTCATCTAGCAAATGGTGGTTCACTTCTCCCTCTTCCACAACTACCTCTTTTCTGCAAAAAGGGAGGGATCTAGTTCATAGCCAATGATTTCCTGCCTAATAAAACAAATTATTTCTAAACTTTTAACTCTACCAAGGAATCCATCACCACATACAACCAGACTCATATACCCAACTGATTGCTGTTACTTCTGGGTCTAGATCCAATCCCAAGTTTCATGCAGCCTTTCCTGATCTTCTGTTTCTCAAGTGTATACTTCCACAGCAGTCTGATTTCTGCACTGCTTCCTTCTTATTTCTACTTGATTACTCCACTCACCCAATTACATTAAATAAACCTTTAATATGATCACTATATATATTACGACCCTTTAATTACACTGTAAGATCTTAAGGCAACACAGGTCGAGTCCACTTCACATTCATCCCTAAGGCATTTTCTAGAAATGGTAGGTAAATTTGTCAGATAATATTCTAAGACAAGCTAAGATAGATATATCCATCTAATATTGTACTTCAGTGATTATTCAACAAGTATTTTTTACTAGTCTCTGTTCTAACAAGCTCCTGATGGGTACGATGTGATTTAAATTTGTTTTTAAAAAGAAAACTGTCTCAGTTTCTTCACTCTATAATTGGAGATAATTACAGTAACTACTTCTAAATATTAATGAAAACTATTACATTAATGTATGTAAAATTAGGAAAGTGCTTGGCACATAGTACTCATATACACATAAAGGTATATGAACTTTAGATATTATCATTTTCTTTATGATGGCACAAAGTTGTTTTAGTATTTTTATTACTAATAGTAATGGGGTCAATGCAACTAAATATGTTTCCATCTTTTTAGAAAATTTGGTTTAATACTATGGGCTATATCAATTTGAAGATCTGGTTTAAGTTCAGTTTGTTTAAATCATACATTTTAATAGCTATCATAGCTGAAAAAGATGCATCACAAAATGCCTACCCACAAATGTAAAAAGAGTATAGTTGGCCACATCAATTTATTATGTACTATTTTCAACACTACCTACCAATTCTGCAAAAGTTTCTGTTGGAACACTAAATTTCTATCTTCCTTTACGTCAAAAAGTTGTTCCTGTAATGTACTAGTGGGGAGGTGCACTATATTTTGAAGGAGTTCAAAAAACCACTGGAATTCTTCATTTAAAACCTTCTAAAGATTCAGTAAATTGAGCTTCCAAAGGTTTTAAGTGTACCTGACAGTACTTATGTGATTTTCAGCAACAACATCAAAAACACATATACAATGATGCAAATATTTTTATGCCCACTTTCAAAACATACTACATTATGGAGGGTGGTGTAAAGGGGTAATGCTGGGAGGAAGTGAAAATATAAGAACTGTTTTGTATTATTAATGTTGTCAAGGTCACCTTTCATTCTTTCACAAAACAATATGAAGATTCTAAATACAGTAGAATCCATAAATCCACTTAACTATATCAGAGAGCAAAACAAACCACACAGGGCCCCACTGTGGAAAACACTCACGGTTTCCTTAGGTTTCTTTTTTTAAGAGCTGCAGGTCATCTGCAAGACACTATAGACATCCATCTCAATGCTGGGTAGGCATACTTGTTTTCCGTGTCAATGCCAGATAGGCATACTTTTATTGTTTTTCATTATTTCTTTATTTCATACTTTTTAATTCAGATATCCTATTTCTTTTCCTATGTGTACCAACTTCCCCGCACCTCAATTTGAGATCACTGCACTGAACCACTTACTAAAATCTCAGAGGCTGGGGCCACGTTTTTTCCTACTCTCTAATCCGGGAGTTATTAAGTTACATAAGGGTAATAGGCACCCTACTATAGAAACGGCCAGTGTTAAGGATCTTAAAACCTGATTTCCATTTTCCTAGCTTCTCCCTCTCCAACATCATACATTTCCAAATACCTAAGAGCAGTTCTGAGCCGAAGTGTTGTCAAAGCTACAAAATGAGGAGGACACATGGAAAAAGGAAAGAAAGACAGAGTGTTTTAAACGGACGGGAAGGGGGAATAGTTGCTTCTTTCAATTAAAACGACCGAAGCCAGACCTCAGAAAAGAGGGCGCGCGCTCGGCGCTCAGCATCTCCAGGGACCTTAGCAACGGAGTCCAGCGGCCCTAGCAACAGGCCAGCGGGAAGCCAGCTTGGTCTAGGGCACCGGCGCACCGCTGGATCCCCGCACCCGCGGCCCACAGCACCTGGGACTCGTTCCTACCGCGCTTCTCCCGCAGCGACCCGCACACCAGCCTCCACCCCAACTGGGGATTTTGCCTTGTACCCGCTCGGCCCAAAACTGTGGCCTCTCTACCTGCCGCCTGGCTCCGGGAAGAGGGGGAAAAAAAAGTGGAGCCTTCGCGCGGTGCCCGGATCTGGCGGCGCCGCGCAGTGACGTCAGACGCACGCTACGTCCTCTAAGCCAATAGCAAGGAGGCCGTCGAGACCCCTGGCGGACAGGGGTTGCCCTGGCAACGAGGCGCCAGGAGTTGAAAGGGCAGCGCTCGGCCTAGAAGGGCTGTCTGGTGACAAAGGGGCACCTTGTGAAGGGTCTTTTCGGAATGAGAGCTCTAGGGAGCAGAGCAGAGCACTAGACCTCCCTGCACCGCAGCCTTTCTTCTGTCTGTGTTCTTAACTATTGACGCTTCTCTCGCACAGTTAAAATACTCAATGTTCTCCCGCTGTCTTGCCCTAGATCCTCTGAGAGCTGAGGACCGCGAACCTCTGCCGCAGACTTTTCAGGAGGGAAGAGAGCCAAAACCGTCTGCCTGCCCAGCTGTGCAATTTCGTTTCCTGTCTTGTTTTACTAATTCATATGCTATTGCATTCAACTACATAATACATCCATATTTTAATTTAAAAAACGAGTGTTTTTGTACTTAAGATTATTTTAATAAAATTCATGCTGCAGGACAATGCGTATCCCCTTGAGATTCCACCAAAAACAATCTGGGTTGTCATAGTAAAAAGCCCAAGCTTCTTTTCAGACGTGTCCACTGCATTCCTTTCTGGCGTCCTCTCCTGCTGTCAACCCAAACCTTAACTTTTGACTCAGGGAATAGCTGCGATTGGCATCGTCTGTACACTCCAGGCAGTATAATCCTGCGCTGCCTTTGCAGGCTCCATCCTCGCTTCCTGAATGGCTGCCCAGAAGCATCTTGGCTAGGTTCTGAGTTTCTTTAGGACAAAGACAGTACCTGTTCCTTTCTTTCTTTCTTTCTTTCTTTCTTTCTTTCTTTCTTTCTTTCTTTCTTTTTTTTAATTTGTCCAGCTCCTAGCACAATGTAGTGGGGCTCAGGAATCACTCTAAATAAGTGAAAGGTATGAATGAATTCTATGGCTATCTAATTTCTCTAATGTTCTGTGAAGCTTGCATACAAGTCTCTCTTAATTTAAAATTCATTAAAATGTATTTGCCTATTTTTCACACTAGACTGCATTTGTCCCCAACACTTTTCCATCCCCAATATCTAGCACAATGTGTGCTTAAATAGTGTTTTAAAAAAAGGAAAAGAAAAAGAAATTTCTTAACTACTTCCCCCTTACAATCTTTCTTCCCCAAAGTCTTCAAGCCATATTCTATCTCCTTGTCGCCTTCCTCACACCTAGCATCTCCACTGTCAGACTTAGCAACACCTAGCTCATGACCTTTCAGCTCCTCTATCTGGAGTGTAAGAATAATTTGTATTCAGTATTGCAGAGAAGTGCAGTGAACATGTTCTGAAGTTTGGCTGTCTAGATTGAAAACCCAGATACATCTCGTATCAGTTATAGGCGTTGGGCTAGTTATTTAACACCTAAGCCTTAATTTTTCATCATAATAGCCTTTTTGCAAGACTTAAGAGCACAAGTAAAGTTCCTAACTGTAGGAAGAACTCAATAATTATTAGCTTGCATGATTGTTGAGGTGAAAGCAAGTTGGAGTTTACATAATGTACACTGTAAGTTGCAGAAGTCTCAAACTGTGACTTGGTGTTGGTATGGGATCACAGATAATGACATGGATTTCTCAGATTTAAAAAAAATAACCTGTGTGAGCCTTTCCTAATCATATAATTAAATCAGCCTCTTGTAAACTTCTTATCTTCATTTTAGAAAATAAAGGAGCAGGTTGATTGGCATTGTGACTTTGTCCAGATATCATGCTGTAAACGGATACTTTGAGAAGCCTGTGAAACATTCAGGTGAAGCCGACCAGAAGATAGTTGGACATGCCCACCTAGGGCGGAGGGGTGAATTCTGGGTAAAAGCTCTGGATTTTAGACTCATCAGCATATAGCCAGTAACTGAGGCCATAGGTAATCCGGGGAGAGCATGCGGTGTGTGAGAAACAAAGAGCAGATAAGGGACTTCCGTTTCCTTGTTTTGTTCTGGTTTCAAGGTTTAATTCTCAATATGGAGACACGGGAAGGAAGGAAGGTTGACCTATGTGTCTAGCTAATATGACAAATGATTCTGAAGAGAGAATATACTATATAGTTCTCTATGCCCCTACAGGTGAACTCTCCACCCTTTTCCAGCCTAGTGTATATACTCTGGGAAGCTGAATAGTATGGACTGCAGCAACAAGGCTCCCATACCCTCTGGGCTGCATTTGAATTTGGCTAAGTGGAACCCTAGCAGGAAACTGGAGAATGATGAGGAGAATGAAATTGGGGCGTTCACTCTCCTGCTTCCATCCCTAGGAAGTTCCTTGGAACTGGCTCCATCTCTGAATAAGGTCATAGTTCTAAATGACCAGCCTCAGGACTAAAGATATACAGTCTTAGGTGCTACTAGCCTTGATCAATGCACTGTCCCTGGAGTTCCCCTATACTTTTAATTAGTCCCTTTGGGGATAAAACCTTGCCAAATTTTCCTATTTTTAAAGTAGCACTACATGTTATATAAGCTGATGAGTTAAATAAATCTAAGCAAAGCTGAAAAGTCAGAATACTTTTTCTGATTGTTTTGATTCCTATTTCCCCTGTGAAGGCGTCTTAATTATATTTGTTTAGTCACCAAGCATTTTAAAGGAAATATCAAAGGTATTATTGGTTTGGCCTTAATTACTTTAAAGAAAATCCGTTTCTTTTGATTCAAATTACACCAGCTGACCATTCTCAATCATCAAGAAATGAGATACAAGACATTTAGTATTAATTTCTAGTATATTCTCTCAGGAAATGTCAGACAACATTATTATATAGTCATTGAGTGTCCACATGGAAAAAATAGTTTTTAATTTTTTTGTCCATGTGGAAAAAAATTAAGCAATGATGGAACCTTCTTGGGTAGAAAGCAAATGAGATCAACATGAATCAGCATATAGTGTATTGATCAGTGTTGTCCAATAGAAATATAATTTGATTCACATAGGAAATTTTACATTTCCTAGCAGGTGAAAACAATTTTAATTTATATGAAAATACCCAAATCTGTCCAAAATATTATCAATGTACAATGATCATAAAAATATTAGTGTGATATTTTAAATCCTTATTACCATGCTAATTCTTCAAAATCTGGTGTGTCTTTTATACTGATGACACATCTCAATTCAGACTAGCTTCATTTCAAGTTCTCAAAAGCCCATGTCGCTAGTAGCAATCATATTGGAGAGAGCGAAGTTATGGCCTCAGCTGTTCCCCCTTATCCGCTGTTACACTTACAACAGTTCAGTCACTGCAGGGGGAGCAGATGACCCTCCTGGGGTATCAGCGGAAAGTCAATTGTAGGCACCACGTCTACACCATTCCCCTCACTTCCTTTCATCATGTAGGTGTATTACTGTCTCACATCATCATGAGAAGGGTGAGCACAGGGCACTAAGATATTTTGAGAGAGGCCGTATTCACGTAACTTTCATTACAGTAAATTGTTAAAATTGCTCTATTGTACTAGTAGTTTTTGCTAATCTATTACTGTGCCTAATTTATAAACCAAATTTTATCATAGGTATGTATGTGTAGGAAAATCTTAGTATATATATATACATATAGGGTTCTCTACTATCCGTAGTCTCAGGCATCCACTGAGGGACCTTGGAACATATCCCCTGCAGATAATGGGAGGCTACTGCACAAAATAGAGCCAAGTAAACAGATGTGTTGCATCAAAGAGTTACAGAGTATATACTGTATGTAGAATACACTACTAGATCTTGGAAGGTCAGTGCAAAATGGAAAAGGAAATCTAATTGATTATGAATCTCTAACAGAAGAAACAATGCAAGTTTTAAACTTCCTTTATGATTCATACTTGAATTTAATTTCTTTAGAAATTCCCTTTCTGACTGAGGAAAAACTTAATCTCCTTCTCTTTGGAAATGTGTTGGCCAGAGAGCAGTGCAGCTTGGAGGGCTGGGACATCTGGCCCTCTGTTGTCATCTGCTCGTGCTGCCATCTGCCTGTACCTTGATTTTTCAGGTTCTCAGTGCTCATGTGTGTCTCTCATTTCAAGTTCTCATTCATAGCTAATTCTGTTCTCTTAAGTATCCAGGAAATATTCTATTCTTCCCATATGAAGTGAGAGAGACCCACCTGTTAGGTCCCACCCTGTAGAGATCATAGGAACCTGTGAAACCACCTTGGAGTCCTTGGCCTAGACACACCATGTGGCCATTTCTTCTGGTTCTGCACCCTCATAGGTTTAGGGGTATCTAGACCTTTAGTCACTCTGGGTCACTGCCCTAGAGGTAGGATGGAGGGCAGGGAAGGCAGGGTACCCGGACTTCACACTCATCTCTGGATCTTGACTCCAAATTGTGGCATATTCTTCCAATGCTTGCAAATAATGACTGATGCTTGGACTTGACTTTTGAAACTTCAAAGCCCAGAACTTGACTTTTATTATGACATCCTTCTCTCTGAGGCAATAAGCATGAAGTACTCCAGCTGCAGTTTGCATGGAGAAGGTGTCATGGGGTAGCAGGAAATATTTTTACAGGAACATTTTTTATTATATTAGTTCATAGCTTATTTTAGGATGTTTTATTGGATTTTTTTAATTTCGAGGTGTCAGTCTGAATAATAGATCCTTTAAAGAGTGTTTCATTCCACTTAGTTTAACTACAGCCTATTAACTTGAGGTTTAGAGGTAGATAAGAAAGGAAAGGGTTTCTCATACCCCTACCAGAAAGTAGATCATTAACCACAATTAAATCAGTTCATTAAGTCCTAGGTGATTAATTCTTGTTCTGCTGATCTTGGGATAATGAGTCCTCTTTCACAAAGTCATTTGCAACAGGGCTAAAAGAAATGGGAAACCTTGACCTTGTCTGTCCGTAAGCTCCGACAGGTGTCCATGGCGAAGATGTCAGGTTATAATGGGAAATCTGTCCACATGACTGCATTCTATAGAACATCAGTAGTTAAGAGGACCTGATGCAGTCTTTTGCTGAGTCAATTACTTTGTTTTTGAAGTATTTTTCCTTTCCAGATGACTTAATCTTTGCTCCACGGCTTGAGGAAGAACATTTAAGTCCTTGATACTCATGGTGCAGTTCTCAGATCATCCTCTGCTCATCTTCGGAGAGCTTGTTAGAAACACAGGCTCTCGGGCCCCACCCCAGGTCTACTGAACCAGGCTCTGCATTTTATCAAGATTCCCCAGATGAGGAAATGTGCTTCTTTCAGGCTCAAGAAGCACTGATTTGCATATGCATGAGGAAGAAGCAGAAACTGCCACTTGATGATAAAGTGTGTTTCTTATTATATTATTATAAAAATCACAACATCAAAATGGAGGAGAATGTAATTCTCCATTGAGATCTACTGCATATTAGATTTTACAGGGATTTGTTCAAAGATTACACTGAAAGAAAGAACATATTATGAACATGAGGGCTATTGTGGGCTAAATTTTATAGCCACCAAATACGCTACTTGAAGTTCCAACCCCTAGGACTTCAGAATGTGACCTTGTGTGGAAACAGGGCCATTGAAGATGTAATGAGTTAAGTTAAAATGAGATCCTACTGGAGCAGGGTGGGTGCCTAACCCAACATGGCTGGCGTCCTTTATAAAACTTAGCCACAGCCCCACGGGCAGAACACCCTGTAAGCTGGAGGCGGAGCCAAGGAACACCGAAGATCGCCAGCAAAACTCCAGAAGCTGGGAAAGAGGCATGGAAGAGATTCTCCCTCACAGTCTCAGAAGGAACCAGTCCTGCCGACACTGTGATCCTAGACTTCCTGCCTCTAGAACCGAGGGACAATAAATTTCTCTTGTTTAAGCCTCCCGGTCTGTTACGGCAGTCTGACAAAATCAGTACAAGAGTCTCAAAAAGTCCTTGGACCCCCAATTCATCCCATAATGCAATTTGTGATTGTCTCCTGTTGAAAAGTTACGATAAACCTAGAAAAAAAATATTACTTTTGGAAAAAAACGAGTCAACTTTTTGACAAGTATCCAGTCTTTGACCATATGAATTTAAATAGGCTTCCATGCAACCTGAGAGTCACACAATTGCTGAAATATATTTATATGGACAACATTTTTGATTACCTGTGTATAATTAACTCAGGAAAGGGTGAGACTTACTCTTGTGTTAAGTCTTCTCATACTGTTGGTATCCATAAAAAAGACAGCTCTCACTGCAGTATTGGGCTATTAAAAATATGGAAATGCTAATATTTTCTAGTGTTCTTCCTTGCTAACACGAGGGAGCAAATCTTTAGTGCTGCCCAGAGCTGTCAAGAAAACCTCCAAAATAAGTTAGGTTTAAGGGACATACTAAGATAAGAGTTTTATTATTCTGAATCTGGGGCTCGAATATGGCAAAGGAAATACTAAAAACAACTGTCCAAAGAAACAAGATGTAAATAACATTTGTAAGAATGTAAATACAACAAGTGACTGTAAGGCTTGGTTCGAAGTGATAATATTTAAAATCAACACAGCAATAAATTATAAGAATTTAGAACTCTAAACTTCTCAAAAGTGAGCCTTTTATTGAAATAGATATCAGACCACAAGAAAAAGTGCATAAAATAATAGGCTCTTGAATGAAAGTATTATGGGATATAAAAACCTTGTTGTCCAGAAAAAAGCATAGAAGTCACAGAATAATTTTAACTGTTCCTTCCTAATAGCAGACTGTATATTCAAAGTGCACATTTGACTAGCCAATAAGTTTCATTAGGAAAGAAAATAAAAACACTGCTCACTTAACTGTGGGGTCAGGTTTTGAATCTACTTGTAGATGGAGGGGCAGGAAAAGGCTCTGTTTTTTTGGTAGGTTGGTTGGTTGGAACATGGACCAGAAGGTGGCCGATAGTAGATGCAGTTGAAAATACCAGGACTGTCTTCTGATACTGTAGAGAAAGGCATCCAAAGGCTTACGAATATTGCAAGGCTAGAGTGGAGTTTTCATATAAGATCTGCTCACCTGCCCTGGGAGGGTGTGGAAGACATTAGGCCAAGCGTAACTCACTTTTTACTACAACTAGGAGATTTAAATTTGTGAGGGAGCCCCAACACCCTTGAAGAGCTCTGTGGACACCCTTTGTAGGTCAGAAACTACAGTGTAAACTGTTGCCACTAACTTGGATCCCTAAAAACAATAGGAATAATTGGGTCTCAGGGTCGCAGGAACCATGTGCCACACTTAATCACCAAAGACAAGGTGCAGGTGGTTACCATATGGTCGGCAGAGTCAAAGCAGTAAACAGAATAGCCTGACTCACCAATGCCTATGAGATTGGCTATAAATCATGGTGTGCCTAGCAAAGAAAGATAGGCAATTTCCTAAATCCTCATCTGATCTCCATAAGTGGAAGTGTTTATAGGTCAAGTAAATGGAAGATAACATGCATCACCAATACCAAGCAACTAACAGCACCTTCATCAACTCTCAGACTTTCAGTATACAGATCCCAAGTCCCACGCATGAGAGAGAGGATGAGTCTTCTTGAGGAAGGACCTCACCACCCTCCCCAAAATCTGAACCATTAATCTTTCTCCAAGTGCTCTCCCAAAGAGCCCTATGATCTTTCACTGGGGAAGAAGAAATAATCATTCTTTTTCAAAGACTGCTGGACACTGGCTCTGCCCTGACATTGATTCCAGGAAGTCCAAACCTCACTGCACCCGCCAATCAGGGTAGGGGGCTTATGGAAGTCAATGTTAATGGGGTTTCAGCTCAGATCTGCCCACAGTGGCCCCAGTGAGTCCCCAAATCCATCACTGGTTATTTCTCTAATTCTAGAATACATAACTAGAATAGATATACTCAGTACCTGGCAGAACCCCCACATTGTTCCCTGACCTGTGGAATAAGGACTATGATCGTAGGAAGGGGCAAGTGGAAGCCACTTCAACAGCCTCTACCTAGGAAAATACTAAAACAAAAGGAATAGCACATTCATCAGAAATGAATTAGGACTTAAATTATGTAGGGGTGATGATTCCTACCACATACTCATTTAGTTCACCTATTTGACCTGTTCAGAAAGCAGATGGATTTTGGAGAATGATACTGGATTATCATATGCTTAAATAGGTGGTGACTCATTGTAGCAGGTGTATCTGATATGAACACATCCTCTGGTATGCAGCCATTGTTCCGGTAAATGCTCTTTCCTCCATACCTGTCCCTAAGACCCACAAGAAGCAGTTTGTTTTCAGCTGGCAAGGCCAGCAATACACCTTCACTGTCCTACATCAGGTAGACATATATCAACTCTCCAGCTCTATGAAAATAATTTAGTTTCTAAGACCTTGACCACCTTTCCCTTCCCCAAGATATCACACTGGTCTATTCCATTAATGATTAATATGCTGGTTGGGTCCAGTGAGAAGTAGCAACTACTCTACTTATTAGTAGGACATTTGCCTGTCAGAGTGCAGGAAATCTAACTAAAATTTAGGCAACTCCACCTTAATGAAATTTCTGGTGGTCCAGTAGCATGGGGCATGTTGAGATATTCCACCGAAAGTGAAGGATAAACTGTTGCATCTGACCCCTCCCACAACCAAAATAACAGGAACAATGCCTAATGGGCCTTTTTGGATTTCAGAGGCAATGTATTTGTCATTTGGCTGTGTTACTCTGGTCTGTTTACTGAGTGAGCCAAAGCATAGCTAGTTTTGGCTGGGACCCCGGACAAGAGAAGACTCTGCAACAGTTCTAGGCTGCCGTGCAAACCACTGTGCCCTCGGTATCCAGTGGTGCTTGAAGCAAACAGGGATGCTGTTTAGAACCTCTGACATAAAACAATCATTTTACTGGGGTGAAAAACCTTTCCCAAATTCTCCTATATCCTTCACTTTTCCCTCTTCACACTTCACCTGATGTGATAGCTCATTTTATGTGTTGACAGGGCTGGGCCCCATTGCCTAGATGGGTGGTCAAACAATATTTGGGATGTTTCTGTAAAGGTGTTTTTGGATTTGATTAACATTTTCACCCTGGAACTTTAAGTAAAGCAGATTGCCCCCCATAATGTAACTGGGCCTCATACAATCAGCTAAAGGCCTGGGTAGATAGAAGAATGACCTACCCTGAGCAGAAATTCTGCAGTAGGCAACCTTCAGACTTGAAGTCCCACATTGGCTCTCTTGCAGGTCTCCAGCCTGCCAGCCAACTCTGCAGGTTTTAGACTTGCTTAATTGTACCAGTCAATTCCTTAAATATTTCTGTATAGATCATCCTTGACTTACAATGGGGTTACATCCCAATAAGCCAACATAACTTGAAATTACTAAAAGTTGAAAATACATCTAATGCCCATGAACATCATAGGTTAGCCAGTCTTCAACGTGCTCAGAACACTTACATTAGCCTACAGTTGGGCAAAACCATTTAACACAAAGCTTATTTTATAACAAAGTGTTGAATATCTCATGTGGTTTATTGAACACTACACTGAAAGTGAAAAGCAGAATGGTCGTATGGGTCAAAACGATTGTAAGTGTGCCAGTTGTTCGCCTTCCTGGCCCCGTGGCTGATGGGAAGCCGCAGGCTTCTCTGCTGCCCAGCTCTGGAGAGGGTGGAGCGCTGCAGGGCGCCAGCCCCGGGAAAGATCAAAATTCAAATTTGAAGTAGAGTTTCTTCTGATTGTGTATGGCTTTCACACCATCATAAACTCAAAAGATCACCAGTTGAACCATTATAAGCCAGGGACCATTTGTATATTAACACATCTCATTGGTTCTGTTTTTCTGGAAAATAATACTCAAGCTATGGAGTAAATTCCAGTTGCCCTACAGAGCAGTCTCACAAAGTACTATCAAAACTATATACAAAGATTAATTTTCAATCCCAACCTCTAGCTCTCAAGCCCAGAATCTCTAAAGTACTTATTCTCTGTTGAGAGACGCTGGCTGAGTTTTGCCTCTGGCTCCCGCAGTGTTATTTAAAGGAAGAGATTGTGCTGGGAATAAATCGAATAGGTCCAAAGAGCAGAGGGAAGGTAAATAACAAGTTAACCCTGTCAGTGATGCTGATATGATTTTTAAATTAAGGTCATATATAGTGAGGATAAAACATTCTTGATTAACTATTTCACTGGGATGATTACCTCATAACTGACAATTCTTGCTTTCATTGTTTGCCTCACATAAATAATCTTACCTGGCTTATTGTTGAGATAGGACAGTAGAGCTAAATTTAAATTTCACGTACTTATAATATATAAGGGTGTTTTTTCGAATTTAAAAAATTAAAATATTTAAAAATATTAGATAAAATACCGCCAACATTTATTTATTTCTCTCATGTGTTACAGAGAAAGGTTGACCCAAAAATCTTGGTTATATTTTAAGTTTTAGCCACTAGATGGCGCTGATTAACTAGCTCTTTTTTTGTGCTCCGCAGCCTTCAATCCCAGTTAACGTTTTCTATTCTCAGTTGGCAAATTGAAGAGAGGAAAAATATAAAGGCTATTTACCGAGGATGTTGAACAAGATAGAGGCTTTATTAATGGAGAAATGAACACATTTCGTAATTCAATTGCTAGCAAAGTTATTGTCTTTATTTGTATGGTTAAAAGCAGGAAATAGGATCCGCATTGAAACGTACAAAAAATATAGTTAGGCTTTAAATGCAATCGCATTGACTGGGAATGTTTATCTTGACCAAATAATAAGTGGAGGGGAATGACTATAACATAATACATCTGCTGAGCTGTTTTGAAAAATCGTTTTTGACCACATGTAATAGACCATTTGCATTTTCATGATTTTGTACCCAAGAACACTAGTAGGCCATGCAAATGTCAAGAAAGATTCTTTCTGTTGGACACTTTTATCTCGAAGTAAAAAAAAAAGGGGGGTCTCTATAAGAAAGTTTCCTTGGGAGCCCAGGGTTTCAATTTTATCACAGCTGCCCTTTTGAATTATATTTACTGCTAGAATTTTCTAACTGGTATAAAACCTTTGATGTGGTCTAGAACTGCCTTTTAGTGATGGTCTGATTGCAAGGTAGAGCTATGGGTAGGAATCACAACTAGTTATGCTATTTTAAAAAACCTTTTCAGAGGCAAAGTTCTGAATTTAAAATGCATCAGGATATTTGAAAAGTGGAGACGATTTGGGGACTATTAATAATGAAGCAATCCAAAGTACACTGTAAGCATTCCTCCCTGAAAGCTTAGATGAGGGACTATTAAAAACCACAAGTCTTGACAAGGTACCATGGGACTTAAAAATGTGTTTAAGCAGTGGAGGAAGAAACTATTAACGTTCAATACAGCATTTCTCCAAAAGGAAGAGACAAGATACATGGATAAATTTAACAGCATCTGAGGTATTTATCAGCATCTGTGGCTAAGAAAGATCACCTTTAACAACAGAGGCTCACATAATAGCCGTCATCAGGACAGCCTGCAGCCCCTCAGCCTTCCCCAGCATCTTTTCAATGATGGAGTCAATACTCTGGTTATCTAAGAAGCCAAACTTTTAGAGTATGTTGGGGGACTAAAATCTCCCAGCCCACAGTCCTATCCTATTCTTATTTGGGAGTATGGATCTCTGATGCTTCTTTCTCTTTAGAGTAATGACTGCATGCCCCTCTTTGGGATAATAATGAAGGAAATAAATGTATACATATTGAATGCTTTTCTCCAGATGCCAAGTCTCTCTACAGGTAGTAATTAGGAAAGAATTTTACAGAACATTTAGCAATGTTGTCCTGGGAGTCTGAAAGAGTTAATTTCTCTCTTTAGACAATTACTACTAAAAGGTTACTTCTGGCAGGAAATCTGTTTTATTCTGTTCATAAAAGTGATGAAATTGGTGGCTGCAATGAGGTAAGGGCAGACGTGCCTTGTTAATATCTTTAAAAACATAAAAGAATAGGATTCAAGGGATCTCAATAAATCAAATAAAAGACCTTTCAAAAATAGTGATATGTACCTGATGGCACACATAGAAATCAATATTTGCAGTCCTTTAGGAACAGATTTAATTCTTTTGGGTCCTATGTAGCATCTGATGCAAAGATTTGCACTTAGCAGGCGCCTGGTTAATATTTATTGAGTCAGGTTGAATTGAGCACAAGTACACACACACGGCTGGTAATCGGTAGAACACAAGCTGAAAAAGTTACTAATTCTGCAATTTTACGAGGTACGGCCAAACAGTATTTCAGCGAGTGTTGCTTAATTTCCAGGATATTTATATTCAACTTTAAACTTAACAATTTAAAACTTGCGGTTGTCATTAAATGCAGTAATTCATTAATAACAAAAATAACAATAGATGTTATAATAACAATAATATGTTAAAAGCATGATTCATTTGCTTAGTAAACATTTTGTGATAAGATTGTCAACAGGCTGTCATTGCCTTCCAGGAGTTTATTTTATAGCACAGTGGATGATTCTTCTCAAGCACATCCATGCACAGAGAAAAATGGCTAAGATATTCTCTGAAGCCGGATGGGCAAGCTGCAAGGACCTCCTAAATAAGTGATAGCTTCTCTAAACTGATTCCGAGGCTCTGTCTCTCCACTGCAACCTTCTCCTCTAGGTAGGCTGTGTCAGCACGCTCCCTATTAAACTCTGCCCATAGGGGGCGCTAGAGGGCGACTGACGGGCAGCCGAGGAGGTGAGGTCGCGGCCCCTGGACCTGAGCGGGCTGCTCGGGTCAGGGTGAGGCCAGCACAGAGACCAGTTTCAGTGAACAGACTGGCCTTTGCTTCCAGACACATCCGTATCAGATCCCTCAGAGATACCATCTTCGGCTGGCTAGGAACCCGCTGCTCCCTCAGAACAACTCCAGCTCCATAGGCACCCAGAGCAACCAGCAGGGCCTCCTCCTCGGTGGTCCAGATTCCGCCTCCACCGGCAGTTTTTCTCAGTGTTCAGGTCCCAATCGCAAACCCTGCGAGGTTCTATGTCTATATGACCTCGGTGTCCCTTTTTTGCTTTTGTATCTTTGTCTTGCTCCGTACCTTGTCAACCCATTCCCAGTATGACATTCTCGCTGGTGTGATTTCTGTTCCCCCAGTCAGACCCTGACTAAGGACGGGCTCTTCTTCCTACACGCCTTCCCATCATTGCACGACTTAACACCAGGCACGGTAGCTATCATCCTACTTATTGTCCTTCACACTCCGTTTGAAGATAAGCTCCGTGACTGCACAGAATTTATGTTTGCTTCCCTACTAAATCCCCCTCCCTCAAAACAGCTCCTTCTACTTATTATTATTATGTTTTTGGCCCTCAGCAGACATTTGCTGAATGAACAAATGAATGAATGAGGAATGAGGAATGAATGAATGAATGAGGAATGAGGAGTGAATGAATGAAATAGCTGGGGCTGTTGCTAGTCTATATGCTCTCCTCTTTCTACTCCCCAGCACCCTATTCCATTCCTGTTCCTGACACTTTATTACCTTTCCTAGACTAAAATTTTATTGCTGCCTTCCATGCTTGTTGGTACAGGGATAAAACTATTAATATTGGGTAGTTTAGGTCGCTTGTTCTCAACTGTCCTCGCCAGGGGACATTTGGCAATGCCTGGAGACCTTGTTGGTTGTCATGACTGGGAGGTGAAGAACCTTCTGGCATCCAGTGGATAGAGGCCAGGGATGCTGCTAAATATTAAGCAATGTGGACAGCTCCCCAAAACTCAGAATTATCTGGTCCAAAATGTCATTAGCACTGCTATTTAGAAGTCCTGGTTTAGGCATTAGAGAGTTTAGAAGCAAGGGATACCTCAGATAATATTTTTAGGCATCTTTTAGTTCCGTGAATTTATTTCTTTGTCTATACCAGGCCAAGTTATATCTCTACAAAAGACATAACTCACTTGATCATGGCCAAAGACCCAGACTTTTGTTTTTGTTTTTTTTAATGATACTTGGAATCCTGTAGACAGAATATCCAAATGACTGCTAAATATGTGATTCTTTGGCTGGGTTGTTTTGGGAGCTATAAAGAAGAGCCTATGATTATGAGTAGAGCAGTGATATGGTATCTATGGTGGTGGGTGGAGTGGCCGCAGGTTGTATATGAAGAATGCGTAGGAAATGTTTAAAAGAACAGTGTTTTCTTTTTATCTATTCAAATCCCATAAACACAAGAGCCAGCTGTTTTTTTTCCCCCTAAATAATGCAGAGAATAGCCATTAACTGGACATACAGAGTTTAAAAATGACATTAATCACTTGGGTATTTGCATTTTGAAGGTCATTTTGGATGAACCAGGTGGTTGCCTCCTGGACTTCAATTATCAGAATCTATTTCCCTAAAAAAAAAAAGTACCTACTTGGGTAATTGCTATTCTGATGAGCTCCAACCCTGCACTGCTGCTTCTAACTCCCACACTTCCTCGCACAAGTTCACTCTATCATCTTAGCTACCAAAATATCCAAGAGGTATATTTTTCTTCTCTGTGTATGGCAGTAATCCCATCTAATATATCAAGTGGAATACAAAGTACTATGCAACTGTCATAAATTGTTCCAGCACAATTCCCAGAGTCATTACTTAGTGTCATCCTCTTTCCAAACTATACTTACTAAACTTTTTAGTAAATACACTTGAGGCTTCATCCTTATTTATCCTCCTTTAAATTATAACTCCACAAATCATATATTTAAATGTGGTCATTAAAAGGACATTTAGTTGGGTTCACATACTTGCTGCTAAAATTTCAGTTGTTTAAAAACACAAAAGGGCATGTTCCAGAGGGTACCCGTGAAGTTTACCAGAAAAAAAATAGGGATGTCCAGTTAAATTTAAATATCAGATAAACAACACTTTTTTTTCAAGAGAAGTATGCCTTATGTAATATGTGGACATACTTACATTAAAAATTTTGTGGTTTATCTGAAATTTGAATTTATCTGGGTGTTCTGTACTTTTATTTGTTAAGTCTGACAACCCTAGTTTCTGTCTGCCAAGGACCTCCTTTAATACAGAATTCATTTTAAGTAATATTATTAGGAACACTTTCTTTTTATGAGATTTGTGGACTCTTTCCTTTTAATGAAGAGATGTTAAAAAATAATAAATAAAAGAAATGCTCATAAAAATCATTAAAATCTATAGGAATGTTTATATCACAGAAAACAATGCAGTCCTTTACTCTGGTTTCAGATTATAGATCCACAACATCCTGAAAACAGGCTCTGTGGTACCTACCACTTGCAGTGTGCATGCTTGCTGCTTCCTTTATGCTCTAATACAGCGAAAACCTAGTCCCCCTTTTCCTCCAATCACAGTCCCATGGGGAAAACCCAATGATTCCCCTTCTGGTTGATGATCAGTGGACATGGCATGTGAAGAAAATAACTCCTTAGCCATGTTACCTATGGTCACTGAACCAGACTCAGGCTTGGCTGAAATGTTGACCTGAGTGTTCTCCTGATTAATTCTCAATGACACAGAAAAACCAATCATGAGGGCAGCCAAAATAATCAGCAAGTCCGGTGATTCAGTTATATAAACTTGACCTGAACCTCCTTCTCTCAACCTATGTTCATTTCAAAGAGATTTCAACACATATAAGAGAAAAAAATAAGTCATGGAGGTAATGTCTTCCTCAGAATCTGCTGTCTTACCAGCCAGTAATTTTGACTGGTTCCATTAAACACAATTTCCTAGCTTTAGGAATCCTTTTGTTTTCCCTGTTACTTTCCTTTATACTGAAATGAGAACATACACTGTAAAGTCTCAATCGCATAAAACATCTACTCTGAATTGAATACCATACACTGAGTAATTCAGCCCCAACTCAAAAATGCTCAAGCAACATTCTAGTTTCTAACAGTAGAGCATTGGTGATTTGTAGTAGTGAAAAAATATATACTATTAAAAAATAAAATTAAATGTTTTCCTTCCTACATTTCAAGGCACTACAACAAGTTTTTTCCCTCTTCAGTGAAAATTATGCCTGTTCTTCTTAATATAGATGTAGATATCTTCTTACTTTGGGATTCCAAAGATTAGACACCTAAATACCACTTATTCATTAACTCAGTACACAGTGGTTGAAAACATGCAATGTGAAAGATATTGCTACTGGACATGAGGTTGTAGACACTAAATGAGGTGGGTAGAAAAGAAGGAACCACAGTTGTAGAGTAAACAGTAAGAGCATCCATAACCATTGTAGGGAAGTTTAAAAGTAAAGCCAATAAGAAGACGTGAATAATTATATCTAAGAAGTCAAAGAAGTCTCCTGGAAGTAGGGCATGGTTTGTGAAGTTTATCAAATATGGGTTTGTCACCTGCACCAAGAGAACAAGGATATACCCATCAGAAAAATAAAATAAAAAACAAAAATCCCTCCAACCACCCCCCTCATCCCCTAAACAGCATGTGTATCATGGGGGCAGGGAATAAATGGTGTGTTTGGAAACTCCAGGCATTTAGGAGGTTTGAACACCACCTGTGAAGCACAGAGTAGGGAAGAGGCTGAAGAAGTGAGAAAGCATTGGCATTTCCCTTTATAGTAATGCTGGACCATCTAAGGAAATCCAGGGCGGGGTGGGTCGCTGTTGGAGGGAACAGACTGGCTCAGTGGAGCTCAAGGAATGGTAGTCGTTAAGCAGCTGAAAGAAGAACTAGATGCATCTTCAGAGAGGAGCTAGGAAGCCAGGGCACTCCAGAGGTATCAGTGACCTTGAACAAGAAGGGTTCTGCTTCGTGCTTTGTGACACTTAGACACCATTCATTGACCAAACATTTATCAGTAGCTGTGATATGCCAGTGCTGGGTAGGGTATTCAAAGTGGAAGACAATTAAGACATCTCATCTTCCAAATACTGTATGATTTCACCTCTATGTGGAACCTAAAAAACAAAACAAGTGAACTAAAAAAGCAGGAATGGACTCAAACACAGAGAACAGACCGGTGGTTGGCACTGGGGAAGGGGGTCCAGAGGATGCGTGAAATAGACAGGTGAAGGCAGAAAAAACATTCGTGAGCACGTTTGATGTCTTGATCTGGGTGAGTATATACACATGCCAAAATTCATGGAGCTGTTTGTACAACGGTGCATTTCATTGTATCTACCTCAATTTTAAAAAATGTGTCTCCTCTTCTTAGTTTCATCACTGCTTTAACAAATTGCCTTATGGTAACTTAAAGCAACACAAGTTTATTATCTCACCATTCTGGATGCCAAAGTTCAAATGCATCTCGCTGAGCTACAATCAAGATGTGGGGAGGGCTGTACTTCCTTTCTAATGGCCCCAGGGAAGAATCCGTTTTCTTGCCTTTTCCAGCTTCTAGAGATTGTCCACTTCCCCTGGCTGGTGGCTACCTTGCCCATTTTCCAAGCCAGTGATGGCCAGTCAGGTCCTTCTCACATCGTGTCACTCTAAACAGATAATCCTGTCTCCCTCTTCCACTTTTAAGGTCCCTATGATTGCATTGGGCCCGCCTGAATAATCCAACATACCAGTCCCATCGCAAGGCCAGCTGACTAGTAAACTGCAACCATAACTCCCTCCTAGATACCAGGGACTGGGATGTGGACAACTTCGAGAGGGGAGGCTTTATTTTGACTACCACACTTGTTTTAGCAGTTTGTGGTCAAGTACCAAAAGATTTGGTAGGATGTACTCCCCATAGAAGCTACATGAATCTTACAAGACAGGGTTGAGAAGACGAAAATACCTGTTGCATTAACCAGTCGTGGACACGGTAGAATGTGAAGCCCCCTCGACTCAAGGTCAAATGAAGTTAAAGCTGAGCATTGATAACTTGCAGATTTATTGGAATACAGAAGTAGACTTTGCTTTATTTTGATTATCTCTATTAGCGATGGAACAGCCTGGTAAAACTACAGGACAAAATTCATCCCTGAATAGAGTGAGAGGAAAAGACAACAAAAAGTCTGATGATCTCTTCCAGGTGGGATAGACAGTGAACTCTCCGTGGGCAATGTTTTCCTGTTGCTAGGCCGACTAGCCGTGGTGGCTGAGTTGTTTATCTTTAAGAAAACATACCTATATCTTTTTACTTGACAACGACAATATAATCTGTCTGGGAGCTGTTCATCATTTAAGAAAGGGTGAAAAAGTCCTCTCCCAGAAAGTGTTCAGATCCGTGAGTCGAAATGATGATAACATCACGAGAGGCATCATAATTTATCTGGAGCATGTAAATCACCGGGGGCCCCCTCTGAGGATGCTCGCAAAAATGATGAATAGCTCTGTGAGCTGCAAGTTCAACCCCCAGGAATTCACCCGCCTTTGACAGCAGGGCTTGCCTCTTAGTCTCTTCCGGTTGGGAGGAGGCAATGACTTAACAGATTTGAAAACTGCAGTTTTTTAACCACTTGTTAAAAGGTTCACTTTAATACTGTCCGCAGAGGCACAGTCTGGCAAGAGCTGAACCATTATCCCGGGACACCGATCACCACAGAAGCTGGTATAGAGGGCCCTAGCCTGCCCACCCACGTTTTTTTCGCCTGATGTGTTCTGCTATGTCTCAACTTGCTGTCTCTTTGCCAGTGTAACTAGTTGTATAGCCAGATAATCCTGCCTTTTCCAAGACAATAGGTCCCGAATAGGTCTACGTACCCCTGCTGCCTCCTGCACAAAGTGGGAGGGAAAATGCTGGAAAGAGGGTAATGCAGCTCATGTGTTCTGTTTTAGAAAATCTAATATTTATAGTAAAAGATCATAAATTGAGGTTTTTGCTCTATTGTTCCATGTAGGTGTGGAGGACATAATTCTTACAGTTTTAGAAACCATTATGGGCTGAAACTTTGTGTCCCTCCCAGTTCCTATGTTAATCCTTGGCCAGGCCCAATGCGATGGTACCTCCCGAAATGAATCAGAATCCAATGATGTCATGAGGAGGAGGCCTTCATGGCGAGATTAGTGTCCTTATAAGAAAGGAAAACATCTCGCTCTCGTTCTCTCTCTCCACATGCAGGCACAGAGGAAAGGCCACGTGAGCCCACAGTGAGAAGTGAGCTGTGGACAAGCCAGGGAACGGGCCCTCACCAGGGAACACATCAGCTGGCACAGTGATCTTGGACTTTCCAGGCTCCAGAACTGTGAGAAATAAATTTCTGTTGTTTAAGCCACCTAGTCTATGGTATGTTTATTATAGCAGCCCAAGGTGACTAAGATAACAATTTAAGAGTAAGAACTTACTAATTTTCATATTGCTTATATCATTGTCATAGTGCTTTGAATATTGAGAGCATTTGAATTTGAATAATATCAGTATGATATTATTATTAAAAGTCACAAGTGATACAACCATAAGAAGAAAATAAATCCTACCATTTGCAAGAACATGGATGGAGCTAGAGGGTATTATGCTCAGTGAAATAAGCCAGACAGAGAAAGACAGTATCAAATGATTTCCCTCATTTGTGGAGTATAACAACAAAGCAAAACTGAAGAACAAAACAGCAGCAGACTCACAGACTCCAAGAAGGGACCAGCGGTGACCAAAGGTAAAGGGGGTGGAGAGAGGGGTGGGGAGGGGTGTGGGGAGGGAGGGAGAAGGGTATTAAGGACTATTATGATTAACACACATAACGTAGGGGGCGGGCACGGGGAAGCCAGTGTAGCACAGAGAAGACAGGTAGTGACTCTATAGCATCTAAGTACACTGATGGACAGTGACTGCAATGGGGTGGGGGTGGGGGACTTGATAGAATGTAGTAACCACAATGTTGCTCATGTGAAACCTTTATAAGATTGTGTATCAATGATACCTTCATAAAAAAAAAAGAAACAAAAGGAAATGTCACACCTCAAATAAAATCTAACGTGTTCCTATTAAAAAAAAGTAACAAGTGATAATTATGATCATAAAAGACATAGGTTGAATGCTTGCTCTGTCAGGTGCTGTGCTAAACACATTATATATTCTATCTTAATTCTCACAGAAGCCTCACATGGTAGATCTCACTATCTACCCATGTTCTAGCTAAGGAGTTAAATTTTGAAGAAGTAAATTGGACCTGTTCAAGTCTCCCAGCTACAGTGCCCAGACTGTGATGTGATCCCTGAATTCTTGCTTCTCGAGGGAGAATCTCCATCTGTGCTGACCTAACCCTCTACATTAACCTTTCCATCTAGATTCCTCCACTCCCTGATCTGCACACGTCCCTTCTTCACAGGCCCACCTCTGACTGATGTCCCTCACTCACTGCCCACATTTCTCCTGCTACTCCATACTTGTAGTATTACCCCTGAGAAAATGTCCCTTCTGCTCACCCACCACTGGCTTGTTTCCTGCTTGGGATCTGGATCTGTTGGGCTTTATTCCTTGGTTTCTACCCTGTTGCTAGCATGGTGCCAACCAGAGACAACAGAGTGCATGTGCAATAAACATTTGTCAGATAGCTGGAGGCAGAGGTGAGCGGATGGTCCTTGTGACCCTTGTCAACAGGCCGCCATATCCAAGTTGCCTTTATGTTAACAAAGGTGAATGAACTACATGCATTGGGTTGGGCCTGGCCTGTAAGAGGCCCTGCAAACCTGTGCATTCCCTTCCTGGTACATTCTGAGACTATAGAGAAGAACACATAGACTGTTGTGGTGGAGTGCATAGTCTAAATAGTCCAGTTGGGGTGTTGTGGGTAAAATTGCAATATTTCCAGCATCTTTCACCTGGCCTTAGTGCATCTCCATATCAATAGGTGTTTCCAAGGGGTGGAGAGAAATAGTCCATCTCCATGTCAATAGGTAATTACAAGGGGGAGTGAGGGCAATTCTGGACCAGAGAGGTTGGGTGGGGCCCTTTCTTCTGCAGCTGGTTCGGGAAAGGCACGGGAGAGCAGATGTGGACGACTGCTTGTAGGCAATAAATGGGTGTCTCCCACTTTATTTCTACCTTTAGCTGATTTTGGTTTCAAAGGTAATTTGCCTGAGGATTTTACCCCTGAGTTCCAGGGTGACAGAGGGAAGGGAGCTGAATGAGAAAGGACGGGTCTGAGAAACCATGACATAATCTCATTCATATATTTACTGACCATAAATCTAGTAATATCCCTTAGTGAGCTGACAGCTCCCCTCCTTCCTGAGACAGCTCTTCAGAACTTGTAACTCTGATCTTCAGGATTCACACAAAAGAACAACGTCAACTTTATTGAGACAAAACACAGTACTCTATAGTGTAAGTGGGACAAGTTCAGTTACGGTTGTTGGCAAAGCCAGCCCAGGGGTTTTGGGGGTGACTCCTCGTAGCTGTCCTCTGTAAGGGGAGCCCTGCTGCCTGTATGGAACACTGACCTTGACATCAGCCCAGCTCCTGTCCATGGTTTTATCCGAGCATAAGTAAAGCAGGCTGGCATTTTCAACACTGTGTTCAATAAATTCTAAGGGATACAAACAAGACAAAAATTTGAAGAGGGAGAGAGGAAGAAAGGGAGAAAGAAGGAAAGGGAAAAGAAGATAAGGGAATGAAAGGCAAGAGAAAGGAAGCTGCTTAAAACTCTCTGATGTCACAGTGCACTGGAGGTGGGCCCGCATGGGGGCCGCTGCAGGGAGGCCGGGTCAGGTCCGCCAGGGGCCTCTGCAGCCACCTTGCCTGATTTTCTCCCTGGCAGCCCCTTTCTGCCTGCATCCTGCGGGGGCCGTTGCTTCCCACTCTCTGAGGGTCAAGTACCTAGACGAGCATTTCTTACAAAGCTCAAAAGGTCACATACTCTTTGGGTTTGGAACACAAGCCCCTCCTTTCTGTCTCTGTTCCTAACTCTAGGAATGTCATCTGGAGCCAAGTGGCAGGAAAGGAGGCCCTGCTGAGGGAATCATGGTGGAGCGTGGCCTCATCCGGGTGTGTCTGTCTGTCTCACTGACTCAGGCCACTGTCCTGAATGAACACGTTTCGTGGAACCTGGGAACACAAACTGAAATAGGACAAAGTCAGGATCTCAAGGTATTTACAGAGTAGGATGCAGAGAGTTAAATTAGTGATTTGGGGAGGTGTGCTAAGTACTAAGAAGGAGACACACACCCGCTGCTCAGGTACCCAAAAAAGAAATAAACCTGCATTATTCGGGAGGTGTGGGCTTATGGTAGGCTTCTCAGAGCATGTAAAATTCTCACCCATTATGCTCCATGCTATTATCACACCTTCCACATATAAGAGCCAATTTCCTTTAGCAGGAAATATACTCGAGTATCTTAAAATAAACAACAGTACCTCTTAGAAAACCGCACTGCATGGGCCTTACACAGAGCAAGTTGGGGCATATATCAGCTCCTTCCTGCCTGGGTTGTTCCTGTTGGAAATTGGCAAAGTCTAGGAGTGTGTTGTCTGCTAGAGCTGCTGTAACAGTGCCGCAGGCCGGGTGGTTTAAGTAACAGAAATTCATTTTCACACAGTTCTACAGGAGGTTTCAAGTCCAAGATCATAATGTCAGCAGGGCTGTTTTTCTCTGAGGCTTCTTTCCTTGGCTTGTTCTCCTTTCGCCTGAGTATGTCTACCCTCTGTGACAGGCTGTGTCCAAGCTTCCCCTTTATACAAGGGCATCCATCACGTCCGATCAGGGACCACCCTAATGACCCCACTTTAACTTAATTACCTCTTTAAAGACCCCACCTTTGGAACAGGCACATTCTGAGGGACTGGGGATTAGGGCTTCAGCACCTGAATCCTGCATGGACACAACTCAGCCCATCACAGGGTGACTGAGGAGGTGTGAACTTCAGAGCCAGACAACACGGGTTCAAATCTCTGCTCAAACTGTGATCTCAGGGAGTCATCTCCAGACTCTGGCCTCAGTCCTGTCCTTTATGAAGGAGAATGAATGAGACTTTGCAAGGCGTGTGCTGCACTCAGAGCTGGTGTCTGGCAAAGAGCAGCTACTTGACGGATGGTGACTGTTATTCCATTGCTAATGCTCAGTGTCGCCAAAGATGGTTCATGACGCTTCTCTGGACAGAAGTCCTCTCCCATGGCTTCTTCCTTGTCTGCAAAGTTTCCTGTAACTGAGGGCCCTTTATTAAGAGGGTTGCCTAGCAGATTCCTGCCCCTCTTATGGACAACTGGGACAAAGGGAAGTTTCTGGTCTCTTTCTTCTCAGGTCCAGGGACTGACCCTGTACTTTGTGCACTTCCCCTTGACTCTTACTGGAAATAAGAAAAAGAAAGAGAGAGGGAAGACTGTGGTCTTTGGCTTCCAGTAATGTCATGGAGTCAGTTTCCTTGGGGTTTGGCAGAAAGAGGTGCTAGTGGCAACATGACAGGGTCACGCCCTCCTGCCCACAGTTGCTATTCCACTGGAGGCCCCACCAAACTCAGAATGGGGACCCACAATACAACCTGTCACCAGGCAGCCCTGTGAAACACAAATCGCATTTTAGAATAAAACAAACAAACATTAGCCTTTGAATACTTTCACACCCAAGGTCATCTGTGTCGCCCACATGGCCTGTGGGACCCCAGAGAAATATAAAACTAGCAAGTAGCCCTTTGACCCCCCACCTTCTTTAGAACTTTGTAAATCAATTAACCATGAAGTCCCTCCACTTCACTTAGGCAGGCCTATATAGAAAATGACTTTGGTCTGGCCGACACTCTACTGCATCTGAGATCAAAGATTGAAGCAAATACCAAATGCAGCCAGGATAATTCTGAAGCTTTTTCCCAGCACACTCCTCCCAGCTCTAAGAAACACTTTTCTCTCAAGGGCAGAAAGGGGAAATTTTGGCTGCGGATGGATACAAAAAAGGCTTCATGAGGACTTAAGGAGCCCAGCAGGCTAAGAGGCAAGGTGTGGCCAGCCAAGGATGTCAGAATAAACGCAGGCTGGAACAAAGTCTGTTTTAAAAGTTAAAGATGTGAGTGGGAGAAAAAAATGAAATAGAATTTTTTTCTTCCTGAAAGACTTTTGAGCGGGGCCTCTTGTTTAGGAAATCAGAACATAGCTGTGAGAGTAATTAGATGTATGGGGGCAGGCCCTGAATCTCCAGGACTCAGGATTATTGTTTGACCTAATCACTTGCGGTTGCTGAGGCACAATGCTGTCATTCTCAAGAGTAAAACTCCTTCCCGGGCTTGTGTGCATTAGTGAGTGGATGCTGGGATTAAACAGGAGTTCCCATTTTGCTGCAGAGGGAAAGTTGAGATGGTCACTTGTCAGGAACCTACTGTGTCTTGGGCCAGGGCTAGGAACTTCACATATTATCTCACCATTCATTATCACAATAACCCTGAGGAAGGCATGATATATGATCAACATTCTCAGATGATGAATCCAACTCTCAGAGCAGTTCACAGGCTTGCTCATGGTCTAATATAGGCTCCAAAATCCTGCCCCTTTAATAACACCCACTTGTCTTTGCTCACTAGTGTAATGTTTCACCTCTGGGCTTCATTGAGTGAAAGATTTGCTGCACTGTACACCCCCAGATAATTTATATTTCTTGATTTCAAGCGCAGACACCTACAACTGCTGATCACAGCTTTTGGTCAGCATAAGCTAACCAGTGTAAGGACACTGAGCTCATAAATTCCAAATCAAAAGGGAAGAAAGTGCAGACTCACTGCAAGAAAATAAATTAAGCCATCCTGAAAGACTGAAAATAATCATAACTCTTTATTAAGCACCTTTTTATATGCCAGTTGTGTTTCTGGGTAACATGCTCATTTTATCATTAATCCTTCCCAGGTCCTGGGACACGGACCTGTCTATTCCCATTCTACAGATATAGAACCACAGCTCAGTAAGGGGAAACCTTCCTGAGCCCGTCTCAGCTGCTAACTTGGATTTGAATCTCACACCCCTTTCACACAGCTTTTGGATCTTTATTAATTACTGTATCTTGTCAGAATATTAAAGTTTAAGAGTCCACATGAGAAGGGTTTGATGTACAAACTACTACCACAGCATCAAAGAAAAAGTGATGTACATAAAAAGTTCTCAAGAAATCTGAAGAGTTCTGCAAGATGAACACACCTCACTGATTCACTGTGGTCCAGCCCTTGACTTGGATGTGAAAGCCCAGTGGATTTCCAGTATGTGAGGCTCCAGGAAGCCAGCACCAATACATTTAATGGATCATTAAGTTTAATTTTTATTTCACATCGAAAATATTTCTTAATGCTGGTCCCCATGGGAAAAGACAAAGGGTTACATAGAAGCTTTTTTAAATAACTGACTCTAAATGTTGTAAAACTAAGCAAAATACAAAAGAGTAAAAGAAAATAGGCTTTCAGTCCAATTCCAAGAAGACTCAAGAAGCTGGAGATATATACAGAGTCCAGTTGGACAGAGCGGAGTAGCCATCATCATGTGAAGCCAAGTGGAAAGTTTGGGGTGCAGTTTGGAGAGGAAGAGAGCACGCCTGTGTGGCTTGAGGATGTGGTCCAGAAAGCTGAATAGAGAAGGAGTCCCCTGCTTCTTGTCATCCTTAACAGCTTATGTGGTAGGGACCAGGACTAGAAGCAGAGTGGATTAGAAGAAACAGATGTTTATGTGGTCAATAGGACAGCTTAGTTGACCAGAAATCCTGCAAAATAGGATGGTGGTTAGGTTTATGATCCAGAAGGAAACCAGTGAGCAGAGGTGGTTCCAATGTAGTCACCAAAGCACTGGATGAAAATGCTCTCACATGTTCTAGGTGGGTTTGTAATCTCCCTTCTGAGTAAAGAGTGGCAATCTCTAAAAAATCCTTTTTCAGCATAAGCACTCCACATAGGGAATGAGACAGAATCACTGATAATTAGAGCTAATGTTTACTGAATGTTTAGAAAGTGCTTATTTTAAGTTCTCCATATAGTATTTCATTTTACCCTTGAGACAACCCTGTAAAGAGGGTGCTATTTACAGATGAAGAAACCAAGGCAGAATTGACTGGCCCAAGGTCACGTGGTGGACTTATGCTGGAGTTGAGGGTTGAAAAGCAGACATGGGACATAGAGGTCACCCACTCGCCACCATAGTACAATGACATATCAGGGCAGTGGTGTGATTCAGACAGCTTCTGTTCAATAGCATTCCTTCTGATGGGTTAGGGAATTTCACTCCAGGAGAGCAAGGGAACTGAATGGTCCCTTATCAGAGCATTTACTTTTTACCTGGTGTGGACTCTCTTTTCTAAAACAGACTTTAGAGATCTTAGCATAGTCTCGATGTCATGATTAGGCAATTGCTTAAAGGAATCTTGTTAGCCAAATGCCATCTCCCTGGGGAGAACCTGCCCCAGGGTGAATAAACTAGAGGCTCAGTGGCTGGAATGAGATAGCCACACCCTCAAGGAAGACACTTAAGGAGAGGCAGGCAACCTGCCTGCATACCAACTGTGCACCAAGCACCAGGTTGGGCACCGCCCACATTTACATAAATGTCATCCATCCCGTCCACCCCCTGAGGAAAATAGAACTGGGGTGGCATCATCAACCCTATAGCTGGAAACTCAGCTGGATTTGGTCTGGCTGGTATTTAAGCATCACCACTGTATTTTACTCAATTACTGTGCCTTTTCCACTTGTCAGAGGTAGGGAAGACTAAAAAATGAAAGCCTTACAAGCTTTGGCCAGAGTACACAACCTTAGTTAACCCTTTCTGCAATGCTCATCAGAGGATGAACTGAGGCAAAAAAAGAAAATCAGTATTCATGTATGTTCACTTAAGCAGACATCTCCAAAGTCTTTTAATCATGTAAGTTAAAAAACATCTTTGAGCCTACTTGACCAATAAGGGTATTACATTTATTAATAGATTATATGCACAGAGCACTAGGAAAATACCCACACTGTGAAACGAATAGAAACGAATAGGATGGGATAAGAATAAAGGTACCTGAAAGTTGTAAGGTTTTCTCTCTTTGCCCCTTGTTGCTGATGCATATATCCTGGGGTGTTTGTACCCCCTTTTGGGGAGCAAAGGCATAAAGGATGTGTTCATTCATTCCTGTGGGTCTTTGAATGTTGTCCCAGGGTTAAGTTAAATAATAAGAATGCTGCTTTCTTGGATTTAATTTTGTTGATTTTTATAGAATTGGTTTGTTTTTTTTTTTCAAAATTTGGTTTGGGCAGTGTGCCCCTGAGGGAAATGACAACAGTGAGAGATGGTTCTAGAACATTTGTTACTCATTTGAGGGCTTTGGTTTGAGAATGTGGGCTACTTCTTAAACCACTGTCCATTTCTTAAAGTTTCTTTCAATATTCAATGTCCGGAAATTCTGGGTTTCTCTAGAAAACTGATACGCTCTCATGTTCTGCACATGGGCTGTGATCATGTTTCCCACTGTTTTGGCCACTAGGCTTCTCAGAATTTAATTTTCCAGCCCCTTTACCATTTTGCAAAGCTTTAGGACAGTCATGTATTAAATGCTTTGACTCTTTCTTGTTAGTCAAACCTCATTCCACTTTACTCTCATTTATTTATTTTATTAGGAAAATCACATAAAAAAGAGCCACCATTTATTTAGTTTGCGTTATGTAACCAGAGATATTTGAAGGAACTTCCCATACATTATGTACGTGGAACAATTACACAATAAAACCCTATTCGCCACTGTTTACTGGTGTAACAAAATTTATTTGCTCCAAAGCTAGAGTTCTCTTTGGACTTTTGTTGTAGAGGTAATTTGGTAACCTACCTCAAGTCCATTTTAGAAACTGAGGCTAAGTCAATAAATCAATGAGGATAAACTGAACAACTCCCAAATTCTAGACTTATGTGTATAAGTAGTATCATGTGGACAGTAGATAAGTGAAAAATCTCATTGCACATCCCTTCTCTGACATTCCTAGATGACCAGCTGCAAGGATAATTGCCTGATGTGGGAGAGACTAACACACTGTTTCCCAGGCTCATTTCCTCTTTTTCAGCCTCTTTTCCCAGCCTCCTTGAAGTTAGGTGTAACGATGAGACTGCGTGCTCATCAGTGGGATGTCCTCAGAAGTGATGGGCAGTGCTTCCAGGGCAGATGCATGAAGCGCTCCCTGGGCGATGATGGCTTCCCCTCCTTCAGGGAGATGCAGATTATCACTGCAGTCTTGCTGACCATGGCAGAGCCACAAGGTGGAGGTAGTCTGGGTGCTGGACTGCCCATCGGAGGAGAACTCCATGCTTATGAAGAACATCCTTTTCCACTTTTCTTGAGTGAGAAATTAACTTCTATCCAGGAAAGCTACTAAGATTTGGGGTTACTTGTTATAGTGGCAAATTTCCTTTTCTATAAATTGGGGTGCCAATAATACTTATTCTAAAGGGTTATTGTGGAGACGACGCAAGACAGTGCATGTAAATATGGTATCTGCAATTAGTAGGTGTTCCATTAGTTATTGTAATTATTATAACGATTCCTATGCTATGTAACTCAGGTGTCATCAAGCAGTACAGCCTTCCAAGTAGTCCTCCATCTTGCAGGAATTGTACCTTTCTCTCAAGATTGCTGTGTTCCCAGGATTTCTCTGTAATTTCCTGATAACTGGCTGCCCCAGATTTCTTCCTGGTTACTTCTAGTCACATCCTTTCTTCACTCCCTGGTGCTTTAGCCTTTCTTAGTTTGCCTCACCCTGCACTTTATCCAAAAGGCAGGGCTCATGTAGAGCTGATACTGGGTACCACTGAAAACTTATAACAGAATAAGGGAATCACAACACAGAGAAATCTTTAAGTTGGCTGTTGGAATTCATTTCTCCGAAAGTGTCTCAGCGAGGTTCCACCTTACCCTCTGAGCCACTTCTATCTCAAGAACCTATCAGCATCCCCATTTAAGTCAGAGTCCCCTCCCCCTCCAGTTTCTTCTCTGGGTGAGGCCCCATATCCCTGCGCCAGACCTCCAGAGAAAAATCTGGAAACATCTCACTAATAACCGCACATCTCTCAGAACAGAAAAAAAAACCCCACACTAACCAGCACCACTACTGCCCTGGTTTGTCCTCCCAGCCTTTCACATGATTAAATAATCAACATTCTTATTTGGAGTACTTGCAGTAGGGTTTTATCATCAAAGTGCAGGGCTGCCATAAAGTGAAAGAATAGACACCTGACGAATAGGAGTATGATCTCAGGGTTTGCCAAAGGGAGCCTTTCTAGAAAAAAAGGAAAGAGAAATTTGGCCTCTACTCTTAGAGTCACAAGAAAATTCCCCACACTTTTAAGATCTTCCTTTCATCCTTCTGTCCAGCTTTCCTCCTATTCCTCCAGCCCTCCTGCTCTTATTGACTCAGAGCTTTGACATGACATAAATGATCAGCCTAACCTTTCTGCATTCGATTTTAACAGAGCTCCTTATCATTCAAACTAAATGCTGTTTCCTTTCTCAACAAACCACATACAAATCCCTCATCTGCTCAGGTTCCGGGCATCCTTTATACTTTACCAACTTGTTATTCACAGACCTAACCTGACCTAAAGCAGTGCTGTCCGACAGAATTTTCCGTAATGCCAGAAACGCTCTTTACCTGCTCTGTCACATGTGGCTATGGGACACTTGAAGTGTGCTAGTTTCCATATCTTCTAAGTTCTCCTGTTAACTAAGTCAAGTAAAATCTTTGTCATGTGTTTATTTTATATTCATATGAGAGACTTGCATTTGCTGTTTTGAAAATTATACCACAAAGGTCATGAAAGGTCTATAGTGAAGTCATCAGAACTGTTCCTCCTTGGAAACACTCATCACCCATAAACCCAGACCATTATAACAAATGCTTACAACATTCTGAGGTCACCACAGGCAGCAATGGGGACTGTGGTGAATCCAAAGCACCACATTATCATCTAATTGGGCCAGCACTTTAATAGGTATGGAGTGATAATTATTCTTCCTTTTTTTTTTTTTAAAGCAGAAGACTCCTATAAACATGAAGTCTCTCTAAAGGGAGAGAGAAGAAAATAAAAGTGAGTCTGTCTTCAGTAAAGTGGGGAGTGTTGGGGGTGTGCTGGAAGCCTAGGTTTTCAGCTTCTTCCTCAGTCCACCTCTACCTCCTTTGCTCCCTTAATGATTCCAACACCCAATTCCAATATGTGTGTGTGGGAGGTGGGAGAAGGGTCCCAAACCACCAGGCAACTCTGCAACACCAGTGCCGTGTCCTACATTTTAATTCAGCCTGACACTATCAACCTGGAGAGAGCATCCAAGCCCACATGTTAAGGCCTCTGTCCCATAGAATTTCCTTCTCTCCACCCTCCACTTCAGACACCAATTGCCAAGTCTAGGTTGTTACCTGTGCTTCTACCTAACCAGCCATAAATCAGAGGTTCCCGAAACCCCCTCCTTTGGTTCAGTTCATTTGCTAGAGTGGCTTATAGAACTCAGGAAATCCATTTACTAGCTAGATTACTGGTTTATTTAAAAAAAAATCGTAAGAGATAGGAATCAGCCAGATGAAAAGATGCATAAGGCAAGGAATGGGGAAGAGGCAGATGCTTCCATGGCCTCTCCCAGCATGCTGCTCTCTCCAATCTCCACGTGCTCACTAACCTGGAAGCATTTTGAACCCCATCATTTTTGGGTTTTATGGAGTCTTCATAACTTGGGTATACTTGATTAAATTATTGGTCAGCGTGAATGATTCGCCTTCCAGCCCCTTTACCCTCCCTGAAGGTCAGGGGTCTGGGACTGCAAGTTCTAACCCTCTGGTCACATGATGGGGTCTCCTGGCAACTAGCTTCATCCTTAGGTGGGGGGGTTCCTACAGTCACCTCATTAACATAACAAAAGACATCTTTGCCACTCTCATCACCTAGGAAATGCCAAGAGTTTTAGGAACACTGTGCCAGGAACAATGGAGGAAAAACAAATCTGTATTTCTTATTATAAATCACAATATCACATACCTCCAGGGCCACACCTTGAAAACTGATGACTTATCAACCATGCGTGCCCACTGAGTATCTCCTACTCACATTCCTAAACTACGTCTATCTTTCCTTGTGTTCTCAAACCAACCCCATTGTCACTTGCCGATTTATTACACAGTCTTGAAAGTCTACTATGTATGAAGGACTGAGTTTTTGGCAATACAAACAGAAATCAGATATAAAATTCAATTCCACTACATTGCTTCTCTAGTAGGGGAGTTGACTCCCTACATTAGTAAAAGCAATGGAAAATAGAAAGTTGTTGAAGCTTCTGGGAAATTACATATTATTCCTGTATTTCCCCTTCATGGTTTTGATTTGTGAAGGAGATGTCTAGGCTAGGAATGGAAAGGGGATGGCAAGGACACGTCTGAGCCTCTGTGTCTCTGATCTGGGAAAGTACTAGAATCTTAGATATAATCATAAAACAAAAACCACACTGAATAAAGACTTACCTGGATACCAAGAACTGTTCCAAGCACTTTAGGTATTTTAATCAATACTCTCATAATGTCCTGGATGGTAGCTGATATCCTTATCTTCAGTCTGCAAATGATAAAACTGAAGCACAGATTGCTGGAGTAACCTGCTCAAGGTCATGATGTCAGCCTGGGCAGGGCTGGGATTTGAACTCGGGCTGGGGAGCTTCTGACCTGCTCCACAGTCCTATCTGTCATGGAGACAATGATCTTCTGACTAAATTTCCATTTCTCATCAGATATGTTGATTCCTACTTTTGGCAAATATCTTGAACACCTACTCCATTCTAGGCATTGACTACATCATGATACCCTTGGCTCTCACGGACTCCATCATTTGAACAACAGAAAGATAAATAAACTTCCAGTTCTAACTGAAATAATGCAATATAACTAGTACTACAATGAGTAACTGAGAATTATGAGAAATGGCAAATATGCATGTCCATAGTGATTTGAAGTTTACGAATTGCTTTCATGTGCTATATCCCTTTTAATAGTCACATGCAAAAAAATAGCAATGCAGTAGGGAGGGCATGGATTGATACCCCTATGTAATGAGAGGGAGTACAATTCATTCAACAGAATTCATCTTTGGCAGGGCATTGGTTTTAGAAGAAGAGCCAGAGGAAGGGCCTCAGTGTGGGGGAAGAAGTTTTGCTTCAGACAGAGACATTTTCTTTCTTTTCTGGGGACAGAGCAAGAGGGAAGAGGGAGGCAGGGAGGAGGAAGAGAGAAAGGGTGGTAAGTACTGGGGAAGGAGTGGGGAGAGAAGCAAAGGCGAGTTCTGCAAGGTAACCTTCTCCTTTAAAAGACCTAGAATCTGTAGCTAAGTGCCCCCCTAACAGATTCTCTGACCACAGATTCCAATTCATATAATATTAATCCTTATTTTTAATTATAAAAGTATACATGTTCAGTGAACACAATATGGATAATGTATGCTGGTATAAAATAGGCCCATTAGCCAACTTTTATCTTTAGATATTATAGTTCAAAATTAGCATAATACTGCTTATGCTATTCTGTTGCCTGCTTTTTTCACTCAATATGTTGTGAGCATTTCCCCAATGTCTCCATGTCATCTGAAAATTTGTTTCCCACCACAGTAAACACCACGGCTTCCCCTCATAGACCACTGTGGGCCTTTCACAAAGCATCCTCCCCCAGTTTCCTCAGTGAGCCTCAGGACAGCCTCTGTGACATGGGAGGGGCAGCCTTGCTTACAGAACCTAACCGATAGGGAAATTGACACCTGCTTTTGAGAGTTTAGCTAAGCTACTCCATAGTATTTCTGCCTTTGTTCAGCCAAACAGACTGCAAGGGCCTTAAAGGGTATATTCACTTTGTTCAGCCAAACAGACTGCAAGGGCCTTAAACTGACACTAGGCGAGTCATCCAAGTACAGCCCTAGATGACAGCCTGCAGAGTCACAAGGAAACGTACATTCCTGATGTGACTTCCCTAAGAGCCCTTGTAAAGGACAGTCTCCCCTGCCTCTCAGAGTCTTTCCGTTTTATGCCTCTTAGATAAGACCCCCATGGAAACTAACAAAACTGCTCTTTTTTTGGTTTGATTTGATCAATCTGGCCTTAGTCCAGGAACCCTAAAAAACTTCACTCACAGACCTTAAAAGGCCTGTGCCTGTCTCCAGCCTCTCTCCGCCTGCTCCCCGCCTTGGCCTCCTTCTGTGGCCCCTCCAAGCACATTGTGTATTTTCTTCTGGATCTGTGGGTACAAAACTTCTTTATTCTAATTTCTCTTGTGGTCTGTTTTTGAATGCTGCTCAACATGCTGCTACCTTGTACCCCACTTAAGAAACATTAATCTAACATTTGAACAACTTGCCTAAGGGTAACAGAAGGTCAAGAAGAGGGAAAAAGCAAGCTCAGGTTATTCCTTCAAGTTGTTTGAAAACCTTGTGATCAGAGTTTCCATCCAGCATGCAAATATAGATAGTTTAGACAAAATCCATAGCTAATTATAGTCACACAAAATTCACAGATATTTCCAGTCCTTCTTGCCAAGTCTGTTGTAGAGAAAATGGAAATTTCTGACCAGGATTCCCATGTGGTCTTAATAGCACCCATTGTATGTGTGTGTGTATATATATATATATTTGCTTTACATACTTATGAGAGCAGCAGGATGCTTAATGGGGACAGAGCTGCTGGCCAGTCAGAAGAGTACCGGCCCAGGAGAGGGATGGAGAGGAAACACCCATTCTCTCCTCTCCTCAGTTCCTGGTATGTAATTGGTCAGGCATCTGCCAGTTACCATAGCGACCCACCCACAGAGTTTTTCCCAGTGCTAAGGGCAGGGATGAGTGCCAGGAGAGAAGGGAGGAGAGAGCAATGTGAGTGTGCAGCAGAGAGCTTGGAGGACGGAGAAGGGAAGCCTTGAGGGAGAAGTAGGAGAGGATGGCAGCTGATGAAGGGAAGCCGTGGAGAGCCCCGGTGTTAGGAGAGAATTAAGCCCATGCTGGGGAGCAGGAGGGAGCAGCACAGGAGCCAGGAAAGTCTGACCTGTCTTTGCCGCTTGTACATAGCTGGGTGACTGCGTGAGAATAAACGTGATATGAACCCCTTTTAAAACCCCCAACTTCTTGCCCTTGTCTTTATTTGGTCTTATCAAATTCATAAAGAACTTGCTCTAGATGGGGAACCCCCTTCTCCCAGAGCAACAGATGTAAAAGGGAAAAAACTTGCCTGGACACTTGTTAAGGATGGCAAAGAAGACTTCATTCAAAACTATTGTAATAGGGGAGAGAGATTCAACTCTACTCTGAATATGACAGAAACAAGGAGGGGTTTATACTTAATGATAAGGTGAAGGATTGGATGGAAGATTACTAAGAAGGAAGTTTGTTAGGAATTAAGGGTAATGGTGGGGTAAATTGAACTTGATCAGAGATAAAAGACTTGGGAAGAGAAGCTTGATTGGCTATCAAGGGTACCTACTGTTCTTTGCTAAAATTGGGATTATTAGGGAAAGGATAAGGCCTAGCTAAAAAGAGGACTCAAAGGATCCTGAGTGAAATTTAGTCAAGGAAGAAATCTTCTCATGGCTACTGCCATGATGTCCTAATGGCCCCAGGATCCCCTTGTTTCTCTCCACTGAGACTGTGACTTTTCTCCTTTTCACATTCCTTCCTCTTAGAAACTGAGAAATTGCATCCTGGACCCATCACTTCCTTTGGCAGCTGTTTTATTTGTCCTGGACTGGCGCACAGCCAGGGAGAAGAGGATAAGAGGAAAGAGAGTGTGGGTGGGGATGGTTAATGGTGGTGGGGAGAGGGAAGAATTAGCTGGGAATTTCATCATGTGGTGTACTTTTTTTTTTTTCCTGTGAAAATACTTTCTGAGTTCTTAATATAAGGGAATTTTCTCCCCACAGTTGGGAGCTGCCTTTGGGCTCCCAGGACATCTCTTTAATGAAATTACAGAGTCTGTGCAGGGATGCTGTGAAACTTTCTCCATACAAAGTCTTACTATGTTTGCATGCATATTTATACAAAGGCATAACCCAGGAGAGAAAATGGTTACTGTCCTGTAGGTCTAGGTACATTGACAGTGTGGGTGATGTAAAAATCGGTACTCTGGCTTCATCTGGGGACCATTACTGTGACTTTAAATTCAAGATATATCACTTTCCCAAAAAAAGCAGCCAGAGCATAGACACAAAGTCTTTGGGTGATTAATGATTAGACTCCCTTAAGAGCTTACGAGTGAGCTATGAAGGAGCCAGACAAAATGGAATTAAAATGTTGCATATTACATAACATTCCCTCAGATGGCTCAGAAACTCCCTGCACATCTGTCATTTGTTGTATCCTCTTAAAAGTGAGCCACACTTCCAAATATCTGAAAGTTTAGTGAGAATCTTGATTTAGTCAGGGTTTCTTATTTTCTTTTTCCCAAATGATGATTGCCTTTAAGATTAATGCTCCATTATTTCCATGGGTCTTTGTTTCTTAACAGGAAATATGGATATGAATATTTATACCATAAGAATGCTGCAGGAATGAATGAAATATTGTAAATGAACTTCCTAGAGTGGGACCTACCACACAGTAGGCCCTCAGTAATGCTAGGCATTGTTCTAATTATCACATATGATAGACATTTGGTGTTTTGGTTGATCCAGAATCCAGTTGCTATAATTGAATCCAGTTCCTATAGGTTTTATAGCAACACCTTTAATATTCTTTGGAGTTCCATTGCCCCTACTCGAGTTTAAGTGGTTCACATCATGCCAAGAAGATCATACCTTATCAAAAAGTAATAATAATAATAACTAATTACCAAAACTTAACCAGGTTCCAGGCATGGTTCTAAGCACTTTGTATTGATTATCTCATTTAATATCCACAACTACCCCATGAAGAAATGCACTGATGAAGATAAGGAAGGTGCTGTTATGTAGGACCCCAGAATCTTATGGCTTATAAGACACAGAAGCTTATCTATCTCCTCTGTAATAGTCTTGATTAAAGGGATCCAGGCTGGCTGCATCAGCTCTGCTCTATATGACCATTGAGAAATGCATCCATCTGGATTTCTCAGTCGTTCATGCATCATCATTTTCTGTGCAGTCAAAGCTGGATCTCTGCAGTGTTTGTATTTCAGCTGTCTGTATGGGGGCAAAGAGCATGGAGAAGATGTGCCTGATACTTTAGTTTCCAGGTCTGAAAAAGGCTCACATCCATCCCACAATATTCATTGGCCAAAACTTAGTCATACGGGCACACAGCACCAAGGCAGGTTTGGAAATGTAATGTAGCTGGACACAAGTCTCTCCAATGGGTGAAACCAAAAAATAGATTGCAATCACTGAGTTACAAGTATTAGAGGAAACACAGGTAATACAGGCAAACAATTACTCACTGTTTTATGGAGTAGGGAAATAGGCTTAGAGAAATCATATCATCACAGGGAATTCTGTCTGTACCTGATCCACAGACCTGACTTACCAGACAGGTCCCTTACCCCTTTCCTGGAGTCTCTGTCCAGTACAGATTTTCAGTCATGAGAACAGGGCTGGCCAGCTTGTAGGAATAACATTCCTAGAGTGAGCCTCAATCAATGAGGGGCAAGAGTTAGTGGATAAATTACCTGATATTCTTTATCACATGGTATACATGATGAGATGTGGTCCACAATGTCATAGTGACTTCAGTGTGACTCAGTTGTCCACAGCAGTGACTGCTCATGAACACACCTTTTATTATCTTTCTTTCATGTTTCCTTTCACTTCCTGCTTCACTCATATGCTGCATGGGATTACCTCCTAAATAAACTGCTTGCATCAAATCTCTGTCTCAGATTGCATATAATCTCTTTGTTTGGGTACTGGAACTAATAAATTCACAGTTAGTAAATAGGGGAAGCAGAATTTGAAGTTGGCTTGGTTTATCCAGACCTGGCCTCTTAACTACATGGCAAAACTTTCCCCAAGTCCGAAGAAGAAACCTGTGTCTCATTCATCATTTTATCTACTATGGCATAATGCTTGCTACATAGGGGCAAGGAAAGGAAGGAGAGATAGTTCAACATGGAATGTGAGCTTCCTGTGTGAGAGGCATGGTGCTACTTTACATGCTTTGCTTCATTTAATCCTATCCCCAACCCACAGGCTGTCAACTCATGTAATCATCTTTGGATCTCCCGAACTCAGCACAGTGCTTGTCACAAAGTACATTCTCAACAAATGAGAATTGCATGACTATACTGAATGGATTAATTAATGATTTTATTATCTCAATTTTTTTCAGATGAAGAAAATTAAATTCAGAGAAATTAATAGCATTTCAAAATGGAAGCTAAAAAGGAACAAGTGGAGCTAAAAAATGTTAGGCTTACTGAATATTTGTTGTAAGTTTGACACTATAGCTCTCAGCATCACACTGGTGCTGTGATGTATGCTAGAAGCATAACTTTTCAGATGAGGAAGTAGGGGTCAAAAAGCCTAAATACCATGAGATCACTTAGCTAGTAGGAGCCAGGGTTTCCATTTGAAGCCATATCAATTCATCTCCAACTTCTATGTCTTTCCCACTGTAGTACATAATTATAACTAATAACAGCAAATATTAAATTATTTACAATAAGTAAAACATAACTCACTGTGCTTCATATTTTTGCATATTGAGCTCATTCAACTATTGTAACAATCCTACAAGGTAGGTACAATAAATTACCCCCAACTTTCCATTAGGCATTAGTAACACATTACCTCTAGTTTATTCACACTGAATTGAGTTATTTCATCCCTGGAAGATTCATTGCCACTGTCTTCTAACTTCCATTGCTGCCACTGAGAAGTATGCTCTCAGTAAAATTGTGAATAATTACATATCTTGCAGGTAATGATTTTTCTCTGGCTGCTTTTAGGACCTTCTTATTGTCTTTGGTGTTTGGCAGTTTGATTACAATTACAAAGTTAATTTCTATTTATTTATCATGCCTGGGATTTTTTGTGTTTCCTTAATCAAAGGAATCATATATTGATCTATTCTGGAGAATTCTAAGCCACTTTCTCTTTTAATATTTGCCCTCTTCAATTCCTTATATCATTTTTATTTTCTTGAATAGGTGTATAAGACTTGATTAAATGTGTTAGACTTTCTCATACTATAATCCATTTATCATTACCTCTCCTCTCCCCCTGGAAGAGTTCCAGTTCTTTGTCTCTCTATATTACATTTTTGGTAATTTCTTCAAATATCTTTTCTGGTTCATGAATTCTCTTTTCAGTTATATCCATTATGTTGTTTAACACCTCTTGATACTTAATTTCAACAGTTACATTTTTCATATTTCTTTGTTACATATTTTTGTATTTTTTCTAAAACCTGGTCTGGTTCTTGGTGCATATTTTAACTTCATCTTATTCCTTTAAATATTTTAGATACACTTTTGCTATATTTATATCTAATAAGTCAAATATATGAATGCAAAATGGATTTAAATATGTTAATTCTTGTTCCTTTTAACCTGCTGATGGGGGTTTACTTCCTCTGGTGTTTTATATTCTATAATTTTGGATTTCGCTAATGTTTATATTGCCAGTCTTTGCTCAGATTTATACAGAGGGTATTTGTGTTTTTTTTCTGCAAGGTCCCCTGAGAGCTAGCAATTTAGAACCACTTTAAATTAATTTATTGAGAGATAATACAAATTTAAAGTTCGTTCCCATGAAGGCAGGCCTATGGCTTCCTTCTTCCAGCTTCCTCCTCAGTTTTGGCCCTTCGTGACTTCTCTACTTTCTTACTTCTTAAATTCATATTCAGCTATGCATTAAAAAGGATAATTGTAACAACTGCATTTAAAGCACATCTTGGTATTTTACAGCAAAAGAGATTTAACAGAGATATTTTCTTACATATTATTGGAAACAATTGAATTCAGCACCATCTTGTATGTATCCATTTCCCATGATTTCATAAAGGCATCGAATGCATTCACCAGCTCCTTCAGGCTGCATTTCTAGGCCCCAACTTGGCAGCAGTGACCAAGCATAAAAGAGCTTGGAGTGGTATTAGGTCAGTAAAAAGATGACAGCCCTCTTATTTATCAGTTAGTTTTTCTTGGGAAATGTAGCCACCAATAAGCTCGTGTAAGTTGAGGTTATAGTACTTACTACTTTATGGGGCAATTGAAAAAAATCAAAAGACTGTTTCATGACTCATGAAAATGAAAATTATATGAAATATAAATTTCAGTGCCCATAAATTAACTTTTAATAGAATATAATCTCTTATCATTTACATATTATCTGAGGCTATCATTTACATACTAACAATGGCAGAGCGGTTAAAAAGACCTTATGGCCACAAGGCTAAACATCTTTATTATCTTGCCATCTACAGAAAAATATTTTCAAATTCCCAATTTAGCACATTAACCTTTTCTAAACATATGCTGGTGTTGACTCCAGGGACATTTAAGGTCTGGGCTAGGAGAAGAAAGGTGGAGGAAATCCCTCACAGTATTGATATAAATAAACTTCACCTGAATGACCTGCAGTTGGTGGTCCTAATGGGGTCTCTCTTGGGAACAGTAAACCCTGTATTAAGATCTGAGTCTGGCTCTCTTTTTTTCCCTGGAAATAAAGATAGACTTTATTCTGTCACCATCTCTTTATCACTCCAGAGAAAGCAGTAAAAACATGTGACTTCATGGGATTCTAGTTGCTAAGTGGAGGAAGCATGGTTATAGTGGGTGGAAGAAAAAGGGGGGTGGAATTATTGAAGGAGTGGGGGCAGAGATGAAGACAAGGCTGTTGAAGAGGAAGGGAAGGAAGTAGAAGTCTTCCATAGTTTCTCTTAAAATGTGAATGTTTAGGGAGTGATTACATTTTTAGTTATTTTAGAATCAGTTTCACATTTTGTCCCTTACAAATCCCTACATAATGAAGCAGGCCAGTACCAGCCTCCTCTTCAGTGCCAGCTGAGGTCACTCCTCTCCTATCTGTACGGTAGGCTCACCTATTCTCTCTGTTCCTCACCCTTCCTTCTTAATTGAGCTCATTGTTCTCTGTCAGGTCCCACCTCAAACATCATCTCCATACTGAAACCATTTCTGACCACCTGTTTTGCCTGAGGGTTTCAGCCCAGAGCAAGTTCACTATGGATTCAGTGAGACCGGAAATAACAATGGAATGTTCTTGGGGTAAAAGAGTTCCTACCTGGCTTTATTCTCCCAGAAGTAGGTCGAGCACTAGAATCACGTCTGCATCCAGCAGTCTACAGGTCCACAATCCTCCTCCATCTCTGCCTCTGCCCAGAGCAGCACCAGGCAGAGCTCTTTATATAGTGACTCAGTCAATAATAGCTTATTGCCTACAAGTGTGGAAGCAGTAGCCTACCAGTAGACCCATTATATCATCAGTAGTTTAGGGGCAGTTGAGGATCCTGGCCATAGGAACTTCAATTTTCCCCACACTGGCTTACAAAAAACAGGCTACTTTATATCATTATTTTCTATTCCAGTAGCCCTCACAGAGCTTATTGCAATTTTGAATTATAGATTTTTTGGTTTTACTTGAATTTTTGGCTTCGCCACTAGAATGGAGGTTCCACAAGTGTAAAGCCCACCTCTCTGTTGTTCAGTATTTTATACCTAGCACCCAGCACATTCAGTCATTCCAAATGTATTAAACCACCCAGTATTGGGAGCTTCCTTTATCTTTGGGCATGCAAAGGAACGGAAATATTGAGTAGCACACAGTCTATCAGGGAAGATTAATAATTGAGTTAAGAGCAAGAAAGTCTCTTGGATTAAGTAGTAATGGTCCGGAACTGTATTTCCCAAAGTTCATATGTATTATGGGATGGTACCAGATACAGGTCTCTTTACTTTTGAGGTTTGCCCAGAGTTGGCCACTGGCCGGTGCTTCCTTTATCATTTTCCATGCAAACGGCTAATTCTTGTCTTGGACACTGTTTATGTGAGCCAGGCTCTAAGATATCCCCCGTGACCCTCACCTCCGGCCTTCATATCTTTGTGTAGTCTCCTGGCCTATTGAATCACAGCTGAACCTTGTTCTGAATGCTATAGGAGTGGCAGTGTGTGAGATCCACAGCTAGGTCTTAAAAGCAGCTTCCACTGTGATTTCTTGGATTGTCTACTCTGAGGGATCCAGTACCCTGCAAGAAGCACACCCAAGCAGCTCTGTGAGAGGCCCATAGGCAGAAGAACTGAGACCTCTGGTTCTCAGCTAGCCCCAGTCATGTCCTCAGACGATGGTAGCCCCAGCATATGAGGACTAACATTCTGGCCCTTCCCCAAATCCTGTCTAATGGAAACTGAGAGATAAAAATGATTATTGATTTTTTAAGTTACAAAGTTCTGGGATGATTTATTATAGCAGTGAATAACTAAAACACTATTCCTTCTTATGACTATCCAGTTGGCTAGAGCCATAAGTATACAGCATCTTTCTCATTTTTTTCTCTCCTGTGGCCAATGCAAACTATTGCAGGCTGCCCCAGGCTGGAGAGAACTTGATTCCTATCTGCCTTGATGAGAGATGTACAGAATGCTTGTGTTTTCCCAAAGTTCATATGTTGAAGTCCTAGGCTGGCATTTGGTATTTGGAACTGGGGTTTGGGAGGGTAATTTGTGTTAGAATGGGTCATAAGGGTGAGGCCATCATGATGGGATTAGAGGCCATATAAGGAAAAAAAAGAGAGAGAGAGAGAGAGCTCTTTTTCTCTATCCTTGTGTGCATGCACTGAGGAAAGGCCATGAGAGGATAGAGAGGGAAGGGAGTCATTTGCAAGCCAGTAAGAAAGCTCTCCCCAGAAACTGAAATGGCTGGCACCTAGATCTTGGACTTCCCAACCTCCCTAATTGTGAGAAATAAATTTCTGTTCTTTACTCCACCCAGTCTATGGTATTTTGTTATAGCAGCCTAAGTTGACTGAGACATCAGATAATTCCTTTCTTGCTCTTGGAAGAATGAATGAAACACCCCAAGTCATAGGAGGCCTTTGGGTTGCCAAGGGCAGGACCTTTGGGGAGATGAAGCTCTATTCTCCAAGGAGGAGGTGGTAATTGTTGCATTTTACATTTGAGAGGCTTAATAATGAAGACTGCAGGACCATGAAGGAAGACCACAAAAGAGACAGTGTTGGTGTTCTGAGCCTGTAAGACAGCAGCCTGGATCCGTTGTTGAGGGATGATGGGGAGACCAGTGACCACGGAAAAGGACAGAACTTTCTGTCATTTTCTAGAGCACTAACCACATGGTGACTCGGGTGGTAATGACTAGCTCATTCAAGTAGGCTGCCTCTGGGCCATCAAATCTCATTTTAGAAATACCACCTGATACCTCCCTAATTTTTGAGGTAGAAGTTTGCCACTTTCTGTATCTCAAAGGGTCGTCTCACTGCTGCACTGCCGAGTCCTATTCAGTACCTGACTTGGAGATGGGAGTATTCCAGACTGTGCTCCCCAGGAAGCTGACACTGTATGCATATGGTTTGTAAGAGGGTGCTCTTGAACTCCCCACCCATAGAAAGCAAGGAAAGGAAGAAGGCTTGGGTCGAGGGAGAAGCTGTGTTGTGATTGGTCTTAAAGAACATTTCAGGTGATCTCATGGGGAGCTCTGAAGCTGGGGTGGCTCCTCATAAATGTCCCAAATTGGGGAGGGGACTCTGGCATTTATATGTCCTCATCATCTAGTCATTGAGATAGACTGTCCTGGTAAGAGTGTGCCACCCTGGGAAAATGTTTTTCTTAAGCTAGCGAATCCGGGGTGTTCTGACAGTTGAGGGTTGTCAACAGGCAGAGGGCCCAGCAGCTGACAGGGTAAGTCCTTTGGTCCTGAAGGGTTTCTGGTAGCCGTGTCACAGTGTCTGCATGAGACTGACTAGCGTGTGGGAGTGTATCCTGAGGACAGAGGTTGGACACACACTTCCATTAAATTGTAAAGAAGGGAAATCCAAGCTGAGGTGAGGATAAAGGAACCTGGGAAAGCAACCCCCTGATGTTCTTAGTCCCAGGGTGTCTTTCCAGATGTGGCATTTTTCCTATCATGGACCCATTGGTCAGATTTCATATTGGACCACGACAATCAATTGAAATTGCATTTTCATATATGGAGATTCTGCTTCTTAAAAGAATAGGATTCAAGTAAAGAAAATGAGAACACACAAAGCTATGGCAATTATTCCTTTAGATTTGCATCTTGTTCAATTCTTCGAGTAACTTAATTTTTACCTTTATTCCTAGGTGAGGAAAGAATAGATTTCTGGAGCCCTGATTGTCTCCCTCAGCTCATGAGCTTATATATCATCTGGACTGAACTGGGCACTCCAAAATATCTGCAAATGTATGTCCTTTAGCTGGGGCAAAAGGCTCAGGGGACAACATATCATGGGGTGTTCTAACCTTATGGTAATTTATTCTGACTTTGGAATCAGTGAGTTTTTAGGTGAAATTATGTTCCAGGAAACCACGTGGTGGAGGTGTGGTGGTGGTGGTGGTATGTGTGTGTGTGTGTGTGTGTGTGCACATGCATGTGCATGCACATGCATCAGGGCCCAGAGGAACACCTCTAGGTCTGACTGAATTGAACTAGCTGGGACTTTTGCCTCTGCACGCTTGGCTTTTGAGTGCCCTAGGTTGTGACTGTAGCTGTGATGTGACTTGCTGCCTTCAAGCTTTCATTAAGACTGTCTTTTCTGTTGGTGCGATGGTGTGTGACTGTGCTAAAATATGGGTGCATTTAAAAGGGGAAAAAGGAAAAAAAGGTTAAATGAAGAGACAGAGATATGGTATTTTCCACCTCATTTTCTGAACTGTGAGACCACCATGCGTTTCTGGCCAAGTGATAAGAGATTTATTTCCTAATCAAACAGAGCATTGTGCATGTCATTCAGAAATGTGTTCCTGCTCATTTCACAGTTCCAAAAAGGAGCTGGCAGGCATCAGAGGAGAAGAATGGTAGCTAACGTAGGAATAATAGGAATGAAAAAAATCAATGTGGAGATGTAATTGAAAGTAAGAACTGGTGGTCGAGGTAATTGAATGGTAATATTGTGAGCAGAAACCAAGTAGAATGAAGTAACTGCAAGATTAGGCAATTCACAGATGTGCATCTTTCTCCTTTCTGGTGTAATGTGGTGTCGGAGGCTGTGGACAGAGATGTTATCAGACGTACTCATTCAGAGAGAAATTTCTCTAGTTTTCTCATCTTTTTTTTAATATCCCCCCTTACAAAGAATGCCTTGAGACCTGGAATGAGTCCAAGGCTGTGACTTGGCCACTGATAGACTGGACCAGGGCATGTTCAATCCTGTCCTTGTGACTTTCTTAGCAACAGAATTCAACTGCTCCCAGCTGACCCACTCACTCACACCTGCCCTGAATGATGACCAGAAATGCCTGAGCAGCCATGTAAAATGTGTTCCATCTCTCCAGTCTCAGTTCCTGGAAGAAAATTCCAATGAAAAGTACTGCTTATTTTCCTTTACCAGATGAGAGATATAAAGATTTTAATGTGTTTTTATTGGGAAAACAGGCATTTTTCATGGGCATTAAAAAAAAAATTCCCCTTGAGAGATACTCATTCCTCCAGCATTACTTGATGAGGCCATTCACAGACTTTGTCAATTTCAGTGAAATCAATATCACATTATGGTTGGAGTCAGGAGATCTGGATTATGTGACCTTGGGCAAGTCACTTAATCTCTCTGCTACAATCTCTGTGAACAAACTGAAAATAATTTTAGGCACTTCAAGAAGGGAGAGTAAGATTAAGGACAGCGAGGTTATTAGATGATTGTTTCTGTGGCTGTTTCTCCTGCTCCCTGGGTTTGTGTGTGTACTTTTTTATCTTTGATTTTCTTTAGGATCCAAATTCACCCATGCATGTATTGACACAAAGACAAAGCTAATTCCAAAATGCAGGTTGGCAATGTCTCCACTCAGCTGAATTTTGTGTCTTCAGACACAGCACCTGTAAGTGTCTTCTATTTCCCCTTTGTTGAAAAAGAAGGCAACAGAGAAGTGCATTTGGAAGAGAATTGTTGCATGTATATTACTCTCCTCAGTCTGTCTGGGTGGTTTTGTGGCTTCCTGCTCTTGGACATGTTATCTCTTCAACCCCACTGTGCCTGGGCCCCACTTTTTACCTCCCATTGTTCAACTAGCTTTTGTAATTGATGGCATAGTTTGATCTTGATCCTCCGGCTTGAACCCAGTATTCCCTCCAGGACTGAATGAGAACCCTGTGACCTCACCAGCTCTTCCAGTTGCCATTTTGACTCTCAGATTGCTATTTGCTATTAGAGGCAGTAAGAGAGCAGTCTGTGACTCATAACTTCCATTCCTAACCCATGGCTCTCCGGCTACTACCTCATCACTCTACGAAAACTGCTTCTTCTTTATCTGCATTCTGGGACCACCGCATTCTAGAAACATGAGCATTATCTAAAGTTGAATCTTATTCCTCTGATCAAGTTAATTCTATTGTGTCTCTAAATTAGCTTATCCATTTTCTTGGCTTCAACTACCGCCCCTAAGTGGATGAATCTTTTATTTATGGTTTTAGACATCCCAGTCCATATCTTTTCCTACTACTTGTCAATTGAATGGCATATATTGAAGGCTTGAGAAGGTCAGTTTAGGAGAACTCTGGAATACCATATTAAAGGGCTTGGATTTTATCTTAGAGTGATGGTTGATGAAAGATATTTAATTAGAGATATTTAAAAATATTAAGGACATGACCCAGAGGAATGTATTGATTTCATTCAACAGAGTGGGGGATGGGTTGAGGGCAGGAAGCTGAGGCTTCTGTGGCCGGCAAGTTTGATCCTCAAAGCCCTACACAGTCACTGTTGTAAGTAAATCCAGATTTCAATTCTTGTGCTTTAGAAACATCAGAAACAAACAGACAAGTTCAAAACAAGGACCTATACTTAATTTCCCCTTCTTCCTTGACAAACATATCCAATGTCTTCATGAATTATTAATTCTTCCACCATTAGTACAGCCTGTACATCCCCTTCCAATTCGTTTGTCAGTTTTCCCCCTTTTTTATTGCTGGCTCATATTTTTTTTTAGACTTAGGAAACATCAAGCTAATCAATTCATTGTACATTCCACTATCATCTAAAATTCCTATAATTCAGGTCTGAACAAACCATTCTCTTACTCAAACAATCTGAATAGATTTCTGTTGCCCACCATAGAATTTTGAACTTCTCAACCCTCACCCCAAAATCTAGCCTGTATATTTTCATCTTCATGCTTTTGCTCAAACCATTATATTAGCTTAACAGTGAGTCCATAGAATGCAGTTGTTCTCTGATTTTCTGAATTGTTGAAGTACTTCCCGCTTCTCATTATACTAAGCATACATGGTTATCATGGTTCTTCCAGGCTCAGCCCACTTCTACAATCATTTATTTATAAAGACTACATCCCTCAAGATTCAGTGCAACACTACTGGTCTTTCCCTAGAATTTCTTGCACTGATTGTCTTTTTTTTTAATAAGAATTGGAACACCCTAGTAGATGAAGATTTTTACCTCATTGGTTGGAGGCCTAGTCCTCTGGCAACCTCACAAAGTGGTACCCTAAATGCAAGGATAGTTTTTGCTGGTTTTCAAGTTAACTCACTTTCTGAGTCTCTGGCCTTTGGTAGAGAAAAGAATGCACGTGAGTTTCAAAGTAGGGGTCACCCAGCAATCGTTTCTTTCAATCTACCCTCACCTTATGAATTCATGAAAATTCCTCTGAACAGTCCAGAAGTACTATCCTTAATTTTCAGTGCTATTGTTAAATATTCATATTTTCTGTGTTTTCAGAGATGACACCATAATGCTCAAGGAAGAGCACAGTCCGCTATAAATCATTATCAATTCTACACTGAATTGATTTCAACAGTCTTTCAAACGTTTCTCCAGAAAGAATTGCTATGGACAAAGCATGTGAGCTACAGCCAAAAATGTTCAGAGCAATTCTACCACCTGGGTTAGTCTATTATTGCTTCGAAATAATTTCAGGAAATCTGTGGTGAAAAAAAATTCCAAAGATTGAGACAATTATAATTCCATGAACACGTCTGAAATGGAACACATGTCAAATCCTCATGGCATTTTCTGATGGTGCCTCACTCATGGGAGAGTTTAAAGTGAACACATTAGTGATGTTTAATTACCTTATCTTTTCAGATTACAAATGCACATTATTCTGTGTAATGAATTCGATGCTGAAATGTGCAAAATGTTTTTTGTTTTAACCTATTGAATTCTGTTGGAAATACTCTGGAATAGTTCCCTGTTTAAAGGAATTCTATGGTCAAGGCTTTATAAGTAAGGAGCTTTTTATAACATGAATAATTGCCCTTAATTTGTCTCATTTGTTAGTAATGATTTGGCCATTGGATTTTCTCAAAGCACAGCCCAAGTGCAGAAAGTAGACCATCACATGGCAATCAATCCCCTAAGAAAATCGCTAACTCAGCCCAGATCCTAGGCAAACATAATTCTGTTTTGTGCCTTTAGAAGAAACAAGGAGAAAGAATACAGTCTGGAAACTACTAAAACTGCAATTTTTGTTCCCTTAAAAACAGAAACAAATGTCTGTAATCCAGATTACTTAAATTGACATGAACAGTAGGGAGAATCGTTGTGCTGTGGAATTAAAGCCACAAGGCTTAAAAGTCCCCAGGTAGAAGATGGTAGTTCTGGATGCTTCTCTCTTGAACATAGACACTGTGGTCTGAAAGGCCTGAGGTGGAATTCCTCTCCTCTGTTTTGAGCTGTTTATGTCTGCGTAAAACAGGGAGCATAATAATCCCATAGGTTTGTAATGAGAAATGAATCCAATATTTCAAATACAGCCCTTGGCATAATGCCTGGCATATGATGAGACCTCAGAAAACAGTGGCTGTTAAGACAACACATTTCTATAAACACAGATTTAAATCCTGTCATCTTTACTTCAGGAATGATTCACAACCCTTGAAAAAAAAGAAGCAACTAGTGCAAATGAATAAATGTTACAAAGACTACATAGTACTTACAATATTAAAATGTGGACATTTTGAACAAGAAGAAACATATGGTTGTATCTGGGAGAGAGACAACGTGTGTGTGCACATGCATGATTTTTTCCATGGCAACGAAGACCTCTTATCATGATGGGTGAGTATTAATATGCCACCTAGCCAGTGTCCCGCTGCTCCGGATGGTATACCTTGAGATTACCAACCGTTGCCTGAGAATGTGTGTGAGAAAGGCATTGTCTTTCCGTGTTTTCCTCCTGGTTCTAATTGAAGGGAAAAGAAAAACAAAGACGAAAATACCATTTGTGGTTTAGTTAGATTTCACCTTATAATGTTTTGGGAAGAAATTAACTGACTATCCACTTTTTTCCTAGCAAAGAATGTATTCTATCCCTCTCTTTCATGTGGCCATCCCAAAGTCCCCAGATGTGACCATATGCTGATTGCAAAACAGTTTCTGGCAACTATAAGGTATAGGTTTTCTTCCCTGTTCTGTCTGTATCACTTTAAGAAATTCTTAAGGCAGGGGCTCTAAATATTGTGCAATGTCTAAGAAGACCACCAAGCTGTTAATGAAGTAAATATCTGTTTAATTTACAAACATCAGTAGTGTAACTGATATTAGTCTGGAGAAAGACAACGCACATGGAATTAATTATACACGTACAGCTAATTTTCCTTGTAAAGAAAAAAGTTTTGGGAAAGAAACATCTGCATCTTTATAGGGTACCCTGGGATTTTATCGAAGGAAGAGCATAGTCCGCTATAAATCATTATCAATTCTACACTGTAATTAGCAGCAAACATGTTAAATCGGAACATTAAGGTAATAAAGATCTTTATTGTTTGGAAAAAAAAATCACAGTTCTTGACATTGCAGCCTTTTCTGTCCCCATCCCACCCCCAGTAAAAGGGCAAAAAAAAACCCATCAAGGAAATATTAATTTGTAAAAGATCTACTTTTCTAGTGCCAATCGCTACACACCATCTCTGTTCTGTGAGGATGGTTGCAGAGGGGCCACCTCTTTTCAGACAATGACCATCTCACGCAGACTTTACATGCTCTCTGCACATATCCTGAATGAGGCCAGTAGGTCAGTGACACCAGTGGTCAGATGTCAAGGTAAACAAACAGACCAACACATATGTATCCCAAGATAACACCCTATGTTAGTACTATTGCCAGAAAAACAAAAAATCCTGATGTTTAAGTTTGAAAAATATACAAAAATATCAGGACAATTATAAATTAATATATATTAAAGCATCAAGAAACAGCAAAAGAATGGCCTACAATGTTAAGTACAATGGACTTTGATACAATAAATATTTCTCATTGAAACTGAATACTGTATAGGGCTGCATAGAACTCATAGAAACAAAAATTCATATTATTACTAATTTATTTATCAATAATCTATTGGTTCTTTATCATTTATATTACAAAAAATTAATACTGGAAAACGGTAGACAAACACTTTTGTGTGCTTCCTCTGCTAACATGCTGATGTTTGAAAAGAAGGTAACATTTATTTTAGCCCTCCCGTCTCTCACGAGTGGAACCCAGGTGTTCAGGACACTTCATATGTGCACAGAATATTTCTCAACGATTTGCTCTGTCTGTGAAATCTGGAGTTCCGTCCCTCGGCCTTCATCCTCATTCACACACCTGTGCTTGATCTGTCCTCCTGAGCCACCAGGATGCGAACGAGGGCGCATGGATTTCACGCTGCTGGGCCGTTTCCCGTCAGCCCGCACAGTAGCTGCTCTCCGCCCTGCCGATGCGCTTCTACGTGTCTTGCAGCATGTTGCAAAGACCATCCGAGTTGCGTGCTTCCTATATCTTTCCAACGCCTCCAGGTATATCTTCACACTTCTCCCGTGTTGGGGAAGCTTTAGTTCAAGCGTTTATTTTTTTTTTTCCCCGCAAAGGCAGAAAAAAAGTCTTTATTCTCATAATAAAAATAAGTCTGTTCTGTATTTTACAATATATTTCAAATATTTCCATTGTGAAGCATTAATTAGTCCAACGTGGTCAAGAGGTATTCCGCATTTTCCAAAGACAAGGGCTGCCAGGGCGTGTCTAGGAGGCGCACCTGGTGCAGCCGCACTTGACCACCTTCTCCACTTCGTCCACGAACGAAGAGCCATCCGTGCACTCGAAGGAGTATTTCCGCCGCTTGCTCCGCAGGGGCCCACAGCACTGCCCTCCTGCACACCCGCCTCGGCATTCCAGCCGGGACACCTTCTTCGTCGTCTGGCAAGCGGCGTAGCCCTGTTGCTTTTGGTAATAATCTCGTACCCGTTCCCCTCGACAAGAGATTTCTGGAAGAGAACAAAAGCCCAAGCAGGTTAAGGACAGTCGCCCCAAGTCACCCGGACTGACTGTGCTTCCACATCTCAATGCAGGAGATGCTGCTTTTATTTCCACTTGTACCTGTGATTTTCAGGGTTATGCTTTTCCTCCATATATGGGCTGGTGTTCTTTGAATCAGCTTTCTGTTCTTTGAAAAATACTTCTTTTTGACCTTTCTTTTCTGCAAAGTGAATACTAGGTAGGCAGACTATAAATACTACACTATTGGACTGAGAAGAAAATTGAATTCCTAAATCTTTTTCTTTATTGCAAAAATACACATCTTCTGTTTTTTACACTGCTAACAGCTGGTTTTGTTTACCACAGGGAGCAGTTTCAGAGAGTATGCAATTTAATTTATTAGACCTGGAGTTTAATACCATTCAATCTGTTACTTAATACAAGGAACATTCCCCTAACTTCATAAATTATCCTAGAATGAACTAGTTCAAAAAGAGACATCTGCTAAAAGCTTCCACGGGCACGTTCCTCTTGTCCCGTCCCTCTGATACACACAACAAAATCCATGCCAGCTGGAGGCAGGACGCGTTCTGATCACGCAGACAAAGGGGAAGGAGGATGTGGGCAAAAAGTCAGCCCGTTTCCATCCCTCTCACCTGCATCATGTGCTGTGATAAATCAGTCAGTTCTAAGGTCAAAGGTGATTTTTGTTCTTAAACTAGAGCAGAATTATGAGCTCCCTCTTCTCTGTGCCAGAAGACAAATTAGTAACACATATGGATGAGAACATCAGGTAAAGGTAAGAAGTGTGTACAAAGTGCCTCCACATAAGATAACAAGGAGTATTTTCCCAGCAAATTAAGTTGTGAGAAGACATGTGAGGCCATGTCACATCTTGCTGTGGAGGTTGAGGACATTCCACGTCTGGGGCCTTCACAAGACTGGGAAATCCATCAGGGGCTGCAAGTACATGCAGTGCAAAGACCCAGGACCCTTCACATCCTCTCCTCTCTCTGCCCCTCTCCCGGGCCTCCTTTCTCTCTCTCTTCCAAAGAGGGGGCCCATCTTGCTTTGCCACTACAGGGAGCCGCCCAGCAGGCTTGGCTTACCTCGATCACAGCTGTCCCCTGTGTACCCCCCGCTGCATTCGCAGTAGGGCTGCCCCAGTCCGGAGAGCCGGCACTTCCCGTGCTTGCACTTGATGGCCTGGCAGGGATTAAACAGGTCCTCCTCTTCATCGCAGAGCACGCCCCCGTGGCCCTCCAGGCACTTACAGCTGTAGGAGAACGCATTGATGGGCAAGCAGGTGCCATGCACGCATCTAGAGTGGAGGAAGGACAGAGAATGGACATGCGTCAGGCAGAGGGAACAAGAACAGAGGGAGGATGATGGAGGGAATGGGAAGGAGATGGCACTACAGGGCTGACTTCCTTCTTTCCCCCTCTCTTCTTTCCCTCCCACATCCTGTCTCCTCCTTTCCTCCCTTCCTCCTAGGTTTTGCTTTGTGGGTTGGGGTATATGTGTTTAACTACCAAGCGGCCCAGACTTACTTATTTCCTAGACAGGGGTCGTTGGTCCTCTGGTCACAGAGAGGCCCGGTCCATCCTTCCTCACACTCGCAGGAGAAGCCTGACTGGCTGCCGGGCCGGCACGTGCCGTGAGCACACACCTTCTTGTGGCAGGGCTCACAGCCGGGCAGGATGCCGGTCTGCATGGGCACCTTGCGGAAGTCCTGCAGCTCGCTGTTGATGTACAGGTTCCGGATGCAGCCGTGGAAGCTGGTGCCATTCTGCCCGGGGCCCTGGCGCAGAGCCGCAGCCGCATTGTTCTTCCCGGGCATGCCTGGGGAGGGACGGGGGCACAGGCGTCAGGCGCTTTGGGGGGTCCTGAACCGGGTGCCACCCGCACCCTCTTCACTCTTCTAGCAGGGTGGCGGCCTGTGAGACAGTTCTTTAGAAGGACAAAGGGCATGAGCATCCGGTCCTGTGGGTCTCACCCTGGCCACACATTAGAGTCACACAGGATCTGGGAAGAAATGCTGATTGATGCGTGGACCTCAGCCCAGACCCTACTTGATGAGATTATCTGGGTGGGGTTGGGGAGGGAGATGGGATGTGTGTGTTTCTTTGTTTTTATTTTTTCAGAAGAGCTCCAAGGCAATTATCATGTTCAGTGAGAATGAAGAATCTAGTTCACGGATGGTTAATTTTAAAATTCTAACGTTTGTTTTCAAATGAGACCTTACACGGAGGCATACATTTATAAAACCTTAAAAGCAGAGCTACTGTATCTACAGGCAAGATTGGGAAGGGGGAGGGACTAGTGTTCAACCTGGCCGCACACCCTGGAAGCCTAGAACTCAAAAAGTGGGACCCTCTGAACAGCCCTAGCCCTTAGAGATGAAGGCGCAGGGCCCCGAGACCTTGGGGACATACTCTAGGTCACCCGGTAGACTGGGTTAGAGTGAGGCCGATGAGGCCAATCTCTGCCCTCTGTAGGGTCACCGGTCAGTCCGTCAGCTTCAGAGGGTGAGAACTGGGTTCACAGTGACCTTCCACCCTGGCCCTGCCGAATTCTAAGCCAGCAACTATGCCAGCTCAGCACTGGCAACGTCCCGAGCTCAGCACGGATGTCAGGGCTTGAAAAACTCACGCATGCTTCCTGTCAGGACAGCACTTCATTCTCATCCTTTTTTGTTTGTTTGTTTGTTTCTTGCTAATTCACAGTGAAGCCTTCATAACCGAGAAATTGGCAATACAAAAGATACTTTTCTGAAAACAGAAATTGCAATCCTGGTATATCAACATCCCACTGGTGACAGTCATCTGGTAACCCCTCATTTGGCAGAACTCAGGAATCTTTCCACGGCCTAAGCCAGACCCTGAAATAGTTCCTGGATGGGATCCTACATGAGGCAACCATCCAGGTCGCTGAGGGGTAAGGAGAGGGAGCCTGAGGCCTCCCGAGCAGCTGATGTGGCCCTGGTGCACACAACTCCCCCTCTGCTGGACTCCGATCTGTGGCTGGAAGGTGCGGGATGGGAAGACACCCAGTTCTCACCCTCCAGGGAGCTTGTTGGTCATAAAGACCTCTTGATCTTATGACCTCAGCACTCTCAGGTCCTGCCCCATGGCAGCCAATTCAGAGGAGCCTGTGGGAGTTCTAGAAGGACCGAAGTCAGGTAGCTAGGTATACAGAATCCCCAGGATGGAGGTCAGAGTCTTTATTGCTGATTTTGTGTGCACTTGGGACACTCATTTCCCCACTGGGGCTTAGGTTTCTCACCTATCACATGAGTAGATAGACCAGAACAGTTATTTCCAAGCTTATCATTTGGAAGAATGACCAGAAGAACATGTTGAGGAGGCAGTGTGCTGGCCCACATTCTCTCCCCACCCTGAAATTCTGACTCAGTAGGAGGGGGTGGGTGCTGAAATCTAAATGTTAATCTGCAGCTTGGGTGGGTCAGAGTCACCGTTTGGCAGGTACTAAACTAGGTGTCTTGGCTTTGAATTCCACAGGCTTTTAGTCTACCTGACCCTGGAAACTGGGTTGCTTTGTGGAGTGGGGTCAAGAGCCTGAAATGGGCCATTTCCAGGAGAGGAGTAGTGACAGGAAATTCTTTGCTCTGTGATCAGTTCTTCTAATTTAATCATATCCATCAGAAATGTATAGACCTTAATGTTCAGATATTTGTGACCCTTTCCTTAGAGGTTAGAAAAGAACTTCTTCCAATATTATTAATAGCTCATTTTCATGGAGGTACAACACACATATGTGTACATGTCAAGACGAAATGCAGACTGATGAGCCAGGAGCAGGGAGAAACAATTAGTAAATGTGTTCCTTTTATTCCCAGAGATAAAAATCATAAAAGGTCCAGCTCTTATTATTGTAATTTGCAAATGAAAATGTTGATACATCACAAATATATTTACTTTCAGTGGGATATCATAAAATCAAGAACTACTCTTGAGTCAACCACTTCCCACGCTTGGTGTATTTCTGACTAGGGACCTAGGTCTTAATTGATAAACAGAAGTAGATCCATGGCTTTTTCCCTCTAGCCTTTCCTCTCTGTCATAGCTGGACTGTTGATGGAATTCAAGCAATCAATCAATCAGCAAGTAACTTGGTAGATGGTTTTCGCCTTGGTAGAAGTTTATAGCCCTAACAACCTGTACATGCTTCAGAATGACAGTGAAGAGATCAAGCGTCAGGACTGAGGTCCTCTGTTCAATAGCAGCCTTAGGAGAGGATCTGTGAGCCTCCATATGCAGATCTTAACTTAAAAAAAAAAATCCCAGTAGGTAATACATGTTCTGTTGGAGCATTATACAGAGAAGCCTAATAAAGATTAGATTGCTTTGTGTTAAGTAAAGCCTGTGTCATGGGTGTTTGACAGGCCAATGGCAGGTAAAGCTGCCTCCCTGTTTTGACACATCACCTTTGCCTGTCTGCCTTCCAGCGGGTGTCCCTGTTTCCAAACTTTGAGAAAAAAAGACAGCATGTTTGTCTCACTCACCTTCACTAACATAGGTTCCTCTGCCTTTGCCATATGGAATTCAGGGCTGCGGGCTCGCAAGTACTTTGTATTTTTAAAATCTGAATTGCCCTTCAGCCTATACTCTAAGTTGAAAGGGACTGGGCCAGTGTGTCCTCTGGCAGTGAGGCTGGGATGGGAGTGGTTTGCTTCAGGCCTGGACGGACAGAGGTTCTGTCTGTATTCTTCCAGAACTGCTACCCTCAGAAGGACTAGCACTTTTCAGTTTGGAATTTAAAACTTGTTTACTTCCCCTTTTATGAAAAATGTTCTGACTGAAGTACTCCCATTATCTACTTTTTATTTTCACCGCATTCTAAAGGGGGTTTAAAATATTTAATGAAATGGTTTCTAATGGAAACATAATAAATCAAGTGAAGGACAAGTCCAAAAATAAACAAAAAGCCATACAACTGAGATGGCTTCTCTTGCTGCTCTACGCTAAGAAGTGACTGGCAAGGCAAGTGGCTCTGGGGTCAGAGAGACCTGAACTCAGACAAGGTCTCTATCATTTCCTAGTCTGTGAACTCGGACAAGTTTTATGAAGTCCCTAAGGCTGTCACTTAGGGACTATAAAACAAAACAATCATACTTCCTAAAGTCTCTGAGGATTAAGATTGTAAAAGCAACATTGTTTTGGGCACATAGCATGTGCTCAGTAAATGGAATTTCTTTTCTCACAAATCAAAGGAACAGCTGTGACTGGCTTTACCCATCCAAAGCAACGGCTGTTAACTACAGTCCAGGCAGAAATGGAAGGCTTTTGTTTTTAAATGAATCTTACCGTTGTGGTTCCCATAAAGCATCTAGATCCATCAGCTTGCTGAGCAGACCTCGCACACAATGTTTTATCACAACACACTATGGTCCTGAGGATGAGTGGGCCTTCTCCACTCCCCTGGGCACAGAAGGCATGCTTGTTTTTCAACATTGCATCCTTCCTGCATCTATCTATTAACTTAGTTCTCAGCATATGGTAGGTGCTCAATAAATATTTACAGACTTGAACCAAAGACTTTTTAACTATTTCTAAAAAATCAAAATCCTATCAAGGTGTTAAGATTTTCTACTGCTAAAATTTAAAAAATAGATGCACTCTGGACTTTGAGGATAATTCCAAATACGCTTTCAGGGAAGGCTTTGAAGAGTTAACATAATTAGGCAGCATCCACAGGTTACTACTTTGCAAGGAATGATACACACTTTGTGATCTCTTCACAAAGCAGAAATTTTATTTTTCTTTGAAAAGAAGAAATCAGTTTTTTTTTTCTTCTTTCCAACTGAAGAAATCATTTACATTGATCTGTTCGGAAGCTTTAGCTTATTTATCTGTAAATAAATTAATTTTATCAGTTCATTCACCCCAATTCAGTGTGATTTAATTTAATTCAATGCCCCTCAATTCAACAGCACATGCTTTCTTGCTCCTCTGTCTGAGAATTGAGACTCTACATCTCCAGTTTATAATTACTCCTCCAATATAGAGGTAAGATTGCAAGCTCTGCTGTGTGGGTCCTCTCCTCTGGGCCCCTTCAACTTGTCTCAGACCTCCACCCCTCATCAGTTTACTCACCTGCATTCTTGTTGTTTAAAAACAGAGTCCAGAGCCTTTGCTGTCATTCAAAGTCCTAATCCACCTTTCCAACCCCCTTTCCTGTTCATTTACCTTAAAGTCTTAGCTTAACAGAAATACTTTCTGCTACCCCAATACAAATGGTATGTTTAAGTAATATGTTCATTTATCATTTGATTTCATTAATAATTACCCTATCATCTACATGAGTTAGCGACTGGTAGCACAGATATTCCTGCATGGTAACATGTCACTGAAGCGGGGTAGAGTCGTGAACTGCTTAGTCTGCATCATTATTTTCTTCATTGTCTGATTTGACCTCAACCAGCTTTGTTTCTCTATAGACCTGATCAAATAATAGGATTGAATTATATGATGTGTAAATCATCTAGCATGTGATAGACACAAAAGAAATATTAATGTCCTTCTCCACCTCAACCATACATTTAATTAGACTCAGAGCCAGGATTACCAAATGGTCCCTTAACACGTATCTAGTGACCTTTCTTTTCTATCTTTGCTGCCCATTTTTCAATGATTGATTATACCTGGCCAATGACCATGACACCATGACAACTTCAGAGTTATAACGTGTGTGATGAGCATCATGGGGCTTGGAGACCCGCTGGATTTGGAAGAGAGCTTACCTCCTACATAGAGTGGAGAGTCAAAATTCAGAGTTGATTGCTTTGACAAGTTGGTGATGATTTTGGGGCTCCCTCCATCTACGGAGAGGGAGAGACTCTGGTCCAGTGCAAGTAGTTCCACAATGTGAAAGTTTCCATCATTGATCGTCTCCACGCTGCAAAGAAAAAACAACTTAAGTTGATACTTCCATTTTCTTTTTATTAAAGATAAGAAGTTACAATACAAACTCCAGTGAGCACTTCTTAGGAAAAGATACTCCTATCTTACATGAATAAACACAAAGACCAGTAGTTGATTTAAAAATAAAAGATATTTTCAAAAATAATCAATCAATTTCTACTTCTTAAGAAGAGATACAAAATAAGCATGTTCTCCCACTGAGAGACATGTAAATGAGTACATTTTATCATTATCCAGTCACATTCTCCTAATACGTAGAAATTATAAAAGATAATTTAGACGCATTTGCTTTTAAATGCCACTGAAGTTCCATTGGCTTAGATACTGTTACTCCAAATTGTACTTAAAAGACAAGGAACCTACACTTTTAGGTTCCAAGTATACTCTACAGATAGGGATGTTAGGGAAACACTGGCTTCTGCTCTTTTAAATGCTACACATTAAGATTTATTAGAGTCAAACATGCACACAAACACAGGAAGAAGCAACTTGGTAGGACCACTGAACTTCTTGCAATTTGTTAATTGATAATATACTCTTGCTCTGCCTTTTTCAGAGGAATGTCCATTAAATGATATTAATGTGAACAAGTAGAGAGGTGGGAATAACAGTTTGTACAGAGTGTTAACAAAGTCACGTTTAAGGGTTCTAGTGATGACAATGGTTCTTCAGTTCCTCGTCTATAACTTTAAAAGGCCAGTTCTAACAATTATTTCAGAACAATTGTAAGGGCTTAAGGAAATTCACAAAGTGAATAAAAACAAAAAGATTGAGAAACTGAGGAGAATGAGGATGAAAAATAAGATAAAGTTGGGTAGTTAGTAAGTAGGTGCCAAATGGTTTTAAAGTGTGCTTATAAATCTACCATCAGTGTTACAGCAGGCGAGATGAAAACAGGACCAGGGGAACAGAACCGACAAATAACACAGGACCAATGCCAGGCGCAGTGTCCAGAATATAGTCACCTTTCACAACAGAGGCAAAATTTGGCACATGGCATAATGGAGTAAGATTAACCTGGATTTGAATGTGGTCTTGCATTTATTAAATGTTTGACCTCACATAAGTCACCTAATTGCTAATCAACCTCTATCTTCAGTAAATGCCAATAAATATATCTCCCTTTATAGGGTTCATTTGAAGACTATATCAAATGATCTTTAAAAAATTCAGAGCAAAACATACAGAATAAAGAAAGTGCAAAGCTAAATGGTAGATGTTACTTTCGCCAACACCACCACCATCACTACCACCATCATATAAATAATCCGATGATATTTCAGAATCCTCTTCAGGAAGAAATTAGTCCAGCTTTATTTTTAACATTAATTGTAAGATAATTCTAAATACTGGCAGAAATATAGGAACTTCTTTGTGATCATATCTTTTTCAAGTTACTAAAAGTTTTGAGTAAAACATTAGAATAAGACATTCAGAGAGAGTTAGTGGCCAACTGCTTTTTCCTTTCTGATGATACACAATACTCTAGGTCGTTTTATATGAATGTTCTATGAACATTGACCTTAATTAAGTCATAATCTTAATAATGAGGTCCCCATTTTCCCGTTACAATTGCAAAGAAAAGACCCATATGTACTGGGGGCTCTTGATCACAGATTGGTCCTTGACAATCAATCCAGGCATGTCATCGTCCATGATGGTGTTTAATGCAGTACAATAAAGTAAGCTGCTTTAAAGCAGGAGCCATGTATTATTTACATCTGTATTGCTTAATGTATCCAGCACAGTGTCTGCTAAACAGACTAATTAGGGAAATAAAATATAAGGGAGATACATTAAGAATAACATCTTTTTTTTAGTAATTTTAACTGGATTATAGTTATAGATTGTCAAGAGGCTTCAAGCATACTTAGGGCACAGCATCTAAAGGATGCATTTTATTAAAATATTTGGATATGTCAGGAGCTATACCCTGAAGAATGATGCTGGGTGATATACCTTGTCACCTTCTCTAGGGTCTCATTAAATGTGTGACATTAGATAATTTTTCTCTGCTTTATTTTCCGCATCAGGGAAATGCAAATAATAAGATCAGAGGGGCTAAACAGGATTGAAGCCAGGCTGTTTTGTTCTCAAAACATGCTCTTAATTATTATGCATCATTTTTATAATAAAAAAGCCTGAGCGAACCTAGTATTATGCAATGGCTTCTGTTCTCATCACTAACAAGACTTTAATAGTTGATTTCTCTTTCAAATATTCCAGGAATAAAGTTCAATGAGTAAAAAACCTTGTATGATGGTTGCACACCTTGGTACATTTACTAAAACTCATGGAATTGTTTAAAAAAGGGCAGTAATCTTATAATGAGAGTTTGACGATATGGGAATGCATGGACAATATAGAGATTTGAAACTTGGATTTGGATTCTATTGTCCCATTGATAAATGAAATTCAAACTGACTAGGCTTTTTTCTTCCCTGAAGCTTTAAATGTCTCTTATCATTCCAGAACTTGACAAGAGTTACCAATAAGCTTAACTCTATATTTCCGTAGAATTAAGTGAGGCTTCACTTTGCCTTTTAACATATGAGCGCTGTGAAATTAATATGTTTAGATTCTTTACTTTTTAAGATGATATTGTGGGAATGGGCCCAAAGATGGTATGTGAGAGTTAAATTAGTGTTTCTAAAGCATGAGATAAACAAGGCAAGTCCAGGAACCCTGTGCCTATACAACCTTTTAAAAACAAAGCAGTGACTGATGTACAAATTCTTATGTGATAAAACTGAGTCATCATTGATTTTACAGTTTCTCAAAGTCATCTCTTTATTTATCCACTCACAACGCATAACATCCTTTGGGGTTCTGGCACGTATTGATAAGTTCTCTTTCACTCCTCTCCCAGGAACTATATATTTGATGACTCACGGAAGTCATAAGTGAATGACTTAACACTGAGCCTTTCCACTGGGAACATAAATTGCTTTTATTACCACTATTATGTATTTAGTTTTACTGTACTCATCTATTACCTAGGATTTTGTTTCTTTGAATTTCTAAATGGATGTATGAAAATTTACTAAATTATGTCTTGTGGTCTGCTACAGAAAGAGCTTAAGGACTCAGGGCTTCAAAGAAGAGAGGCTTTAATTTGTGTTAAAAATTAACGGGACACATTAACAATGGCATTTTTATATTTCTGTCTCAACTGTAAAACTTCAGGTATTTCAATAGTTTAATAAAGATAAACAGTTCACTTTGCTTATATCAGGTCCAGCTTTTTGTCTTAAATATGTGAAGTATCTGTTGGCACATTCTGTACAATGGAATAGGGATCAGAAGTCAGGAAAATTCAGCTGGTCATCTCATTTTGCTGTCTCTGGACTGAAAATACTTCATCTGTGAAGTGGGGATGGTAAAAAATGTCCCGGCCTAGCTCTTTAACTCAAAGGTATAGGAGGCCAAGTGGGATTAAAGTTATTTATATATATATATACACACATACACATAAAAGTTTCCAGAAGGACGTTTTATAAAATATCAAGTAAAGTTTATCAAGTAGTTATATTTTAATCAGTGTTTTTGAAGCAAATAATCTAATTTCAACAAAAATTCACTTAAATAGAGACTTCTACATTTGAACGTATTGTTAAGAGTCATATGTAAGCCAACAACATTGGCACAGGGATATTTATTATTCACTATCTGGAACTCTGAGCATGAAGCGTTTCCATAAGCCACAGCATCTCAATTGTGAGCCTACTCTGTGGTCAGCACAACACCAAATGTTTACATTCGTTACTTCCAGCTCTCCCAACCACATGTGCAAAAAAGGTATACAGGTGTCCCTTTAACAACACAGGTTTGAACAGTGAGGGTCCACTTATATGAGCATTGTTTTCAATATGTGTACTGGAAAAGTTTTTGGAGATTTGCCACAAATTGAAAAAGCATTTTCTTTTCTCTAACTTATTTTATTGTAAGAATACACTATATAATACATATAACCTACAAAATATGTGTTAATTGACTGTTTATGTTATCAGTAAGGCTTCCAATTAACAGTAGGTTATTAGTAATTAAACTTTTAGGGAGTCAAAAGTTACATGACAATTATCGACTCCACCAGGGCTCAGAGCCACTAGCTCCCAGCCTCCAGTGTTGTTCAAGGGTCAGCTGTAATTCCAATTGCTCAGATGAGGACATGGAAGCACAAAGAGGTGAAGTGACTTGCTCCAAGTCATAAAGCTGGTAAACAGTGATGCCTTCCCATATGGTTATCAAGAAAGGCTGAGTGTTTACCTTGGAAATGAGAATACCATATAGATTCTGTCTATTGTCTGACTTTCCAGTGACACTACATTTCTTTTCCTTTTTTCTTCTTTTTTTTTTAATGTAGTGTAACTCGATAAATTGCATGACCCAGAGGCTGTGCAGCCAACTGAACCTGACAGTCAGCAGGGAAAACTTGTACAGATTCCTTGAAAACCGAAACTGAGGGATGCATGGTATAATCCTGTACCTTTGTAAGGTGATTCATCTGATTTTCTCATTTTTAAATGGTAGTTGACTATGTTTCCAAAGAAACCATCTAGTTTGGAAAATGGCAATAATTTGGATCTAAAGAAAGAAGCATACCATTCTTTTTTTATTTTTTGACTTAAAAAAAATTTTTATCAAATGTACATTACAGTGTTTCAACACACCCTCTTCCCCCCTGCCCCACCCACTCCCCTCAGAAACATACCATTCTTATTAATGACTTTTAAAAAAGGCTTCTGCCTCTGTGTAGATGAATAAAAGTCACTTTGAAAGACAATAAATGATCAATCTGTTTGGGAAAAAAATGTGTTCCTCCATTTCCTCCATCCCTGTCTGAGGGACTATTGCTGATGTTAGCTTTAAGTTTAGGCTGCCATTCATTCATTCATTCATGCATTCATTCATCCTACTATTACCAAGTCCCTTTTTATGCTATTCTCTAAGTACTATAAAATTAGGCACGTATGTGATATTCTACTTTCATTCACTTGTTTAGCAGCTTTTACCATTTTTGTTCTTTCTGATTAGATCCTTCAGTCAGTAAGCCTCTGGTGAATGTTTAACAACTGGCTCTCTGAAATAAGAAAAAGAGCCTGGATTTGTAGCATTTGTTCAATTATATGGTGGAGACACTCCTAACATGGCTGGTCTCAAGGCCAGTATTAACCATGGTGTTGTGGAACCTGGATACAAAAAGACATACACATCTTCAGCTCTCAGCAGAGATCTAATATATTCCTTTTTTGTAGATGCTTCTCAAATGGTGGTTCCTGGACCACAGTATCACCTGGGAATTTACAGAAGTGAAAACTCTGGAGCTCATCAGAGACCTGAATCAGTAACCAGAGGGGAAGTTCAGTAATCCGTATTTTAATACTTCCAGGTAATTCTGATGCATGGTATTTGAAAACAACTGTTCACAGCACTGTCTGTATGTCTGGCCCTGTTAGTAGTATGCATGTCTACAGAAAGCTGTGAGCTTCTGTCAGATGTGAGAAGATGCGTGTGCTATCTTAGTTCTACTGGAATGATTACTACATATTGGTTTTTCTTGAACATACTTATAACTATGTCAACTACTCCTTGTAAACATACTGCCACAAAACAAGGGTTCTCATTTCTACTCATTTGAGAAAATAACTGACATCTACAATGAGACTTTCTAAACCAAAAAGTATCCTACAGAAACAATAAATTAATGTATGATTACGTCTCCCTGATTTTAACAGATTTCATTTGACTAAAATAAACACAACCCCTTTCCATCAATGTGGAAAATAAACCAGAAATTGAAACGATGCACCTGATGTACAAAATTATTCCCGTATGTGAGGTTCCAAGAGCACATTAAATAATGCATAACTTGGAAAACAAAGTTGCACCAAAGTAAATCTTATACAGCATAAAATCATGCAAAAATTAAACTGAACTTAAACTGAACAAATTCTCTGAGGTAGGAATATATAAAATTAGTCACTGTTAAAACATTAGTGTGGTGTATTTTTAATAATGTTGTATCAAGAGGAAACACATCAAGATTTGAAAATTTAATTCAAGCAAACAAAATCTTTTATTAAGCAACTTTGGGGAAAGCTGGTAACAATAGTGTTATTGATGGTTTTTTCTGTAATGATGGAGAAATAGTACCTTGCACCAGAGGTCACATTCTAGTAAGGTCTGAGTGAGGTCAGAGGCATTTGGACAAATTCCAGAATATTAGGAGTAGGGGTTAAGATTTAAGTTAAGGAACCAAAGTTATGATTTAACAGTAGGAGCCAAGTTAAGATTTGGGACAAATTTCTAGATGAAGGTGAAAGAAAAAAAAAAACAACAAGAGTAACTCCACTGTACCTTGGATGCTCAAGAAGATGGTGACGCCTCTCAGTGAGGGTAGGGATATGACAGGGACACAGATTTGGGTCAAGCAAAAGAAATGAACTCCGTTTTGGATATTCTGAATTTATGATCCCAATAGTTATCATTGTTTACTGTTAGGTATGTGCATTGTTCTAAACATTGTACATGTATCAAATCATAAGATTCTTACCCATGTCCCGCAGAGATGAACTACGATTTATTAGAGGCCCGGAGAGCTTATGCAATTTTCAAGACACACAGTGAATAGATAGCAAAGCTAGAACTTAAACCAAGGCAGACTGTCTTTAGCTCACCAGTCTTCTGTTACTTCAATTTTAGTTTTGAGTGGCAATGACATTCAAATGGTTCAAAAATCAAAGTAATATAAAATAGAATTCACATATAAGGCTTGCTTCCCTCACACTCCTTCCTCTCTGCCCCTTGTTTTTCTTTATGCAAATATATGGAAATATAAATATATATATTTACTTAACCACTTTTGACACTGTTCTGCCTTACTTTTTCTCTTTTGAACTGAGCAATAGACCTTGGAATTTTTCAGTATCATACATAGGGAACTTTCTTATTTCCCCCTTCTCTCTTTCCCTCCCTCCCCTTTTTTTCTTGTTAACAGTACATTCCATTGTGTGGATGTACCGTGGTTTATTTAGATAAAAACTCTTTTTTTTCCTAATTTTTGTTTTTAAAACCCATGCTACAGTGAATTAGCTTATGCATATGTCATTTCTATGTCTTCAGGTATATATGCAGGATACATTCCCACAAGTGGGATTTCATAGGTCAGAGAGTAAATGAATTTGTAATTTTGATAGATATTTTCAAATTGCTCTCCAGAGAAAGTATAAACAGTTTGTACTTCTAGTGTTTATGTAATATGTAAATTGTAAATAGGGTAAACTAATAATAATGGAATATGTAATCTATAATCTGTATGTAACATATAATAATAATAATATAATATGTAAATAATGTTAATGTAAAATGTTAGGATATAGGGTAGACTTTCAACACTGCTAAAGTCTTCAGAAAGAGACACCAGAAAAATTTTCCTGTAGTGTTAGAAGGTAAATGAGAATGAAGACAATATGAATAAAGAGTGAGGACAAAACTGAGCTCAGAATTTAATTCTCATGGGTAGGTGCTGTTTTGTTATTAATAGAAAGATTACATTGCCTGAATTTACACATTAGTAATTGGCCAAGCCTAGATCTGAACACACATCTTATCCACTATGATTATTACTTGCCAAATACTAGATTCTCCTAGTGTGTTCAAATGATTTAAAGGCATTATCTATTCAAAATCAGATTAATATATTCATATTCTAATTGAAAATCATGCATTATAATATCATACTATAATATATATATAATACATGTTAACTGATCAATTAATCAATCATCTCTCTATCTGATTTCTAGGTAACTGTTGCTTCTTTTCTGTTACTTAAGAATAATGTAAAAATCTTTCTTGATTGTTGTGCCATAAACTAAAAAGCAAGAGTTAAATGAAAGCTATGTTTTCCCTGGACCACACAACAGATGTCTCCATCAGATGACCTGCAAACAGAAACTTCCACCAGGAGTGTGGACTTCTGGTTCATAGTGAGAAGTGTGTGATGTGGCATTATTCTTTCCTACAAATGTCACAGGGTATGCTCTTCTGTCTGTTCACAAAAATGGTAATGAACATATAAAGCTCTTTATAGCAAGTCTTCATTTGGGTATACTCACTTGGGTTTCTACAACTTACTTAGACATATCATAAATGTATTTTATGTGGGCACTGGCTTTAGTAAGCCAACCTCAAGAAAGTTTACTATGGTTTCTAAGGGTTCTATGCTGTTTCATTGCATAAAATAAAAGGGAAAGGTCAAAAACAAAAATAAACCACATAATCAATATTCTGAAATATTTTTTATGGGCTGAAATAAATAGGCTATATAATTGAAGGCATAGCAATGTCTAAAATGGTGTTAATTCATCAGCATTTAGAGATGAAATAACTGTTATATTCCACTTGGAAACCAGCAGTTATGCGTTTGTTTCCATGGTGTAAACATTCCCAAGTAGCTTAACTCATAACCAAAAGAACTTATCAGATTCAACTTATGGTTACAATTGGCACTGACTTTCCCAGAACTGTTATGAAGGATCAAATGGGATATGAAGCACTTGAAGCACACTGATATATCCAAGAATAATATCAATAACAGAGAGGCCGGTATCTCCTCTTTATGGCCTAATCAATGCCCCAAAATGTGTTGGCAAGTGTGTTTGGTCTCCAGATGCAATTTGTTCACACGTGTTATTTGTAAAAAAATATAAATTGATATTTGAATGATGGAAAACTCTATATTAAAAAAAAAATCCAGATTTCTGCTTTTCCTTGAAAAATCGGGAGTTCTGGCAAAACTGAGGCCCACATTTTCACATGGCAGCATTCACTGACAACTGAGTAGAGGTGCTCTAATCCTGTTTTGACAAACATTTGCTTTTACTTCGTCAGTCACAACTGCTCCTGTTATATTGCCAACATCAAGGCTATTTATAATAGAAGTTATAATATACCTTCACCACAAAGTTCCATCTTTTCAAGAGTAAAAGGATGGCACAATTTTCTCTTGCAACTGGCCTGCTCAGTTCATTTAATTTACCTGCCTGGAAAAACTGACTGCGTATGACTTTGTGACCCTGCTCTAAGAGGTGGCAGTTATCTGTAGATGTGACAATATTAACCAGGTGACTTGTCTGCACAATGAGAGAGAGTTGGTGCTGGATCCAAAAGAAGGGCTCTGCATGTTTGTCTTATGCAAAAAGGCACATTTCCAGCAAAATGTGCCCAATGAATATGACCCCTTTCATATTTTTAAAATATCACCAATACCATCAATATCATTATATGATTGGAAAACTTCCAAGATGAATGCTAAGATTACCTATCACATACGATATGTGTCTACTGGCTCACATAATGAATGTGTAAGTTCTGTAAGGGCTTTGTTCTTCAAAGCTTAGAACAGTGCCTGGCACATAAATAAATATGCCAATAAATAATGCATTGTATGAGTGGTAGCTTCACATTACTCACTGGGCTGGGGGGCTTGCAGCTGTTTCTCTAGGGCTGTTTCTCACTGGTTTTTGTCCTGCTCTGAGCCCCAGGAGGAGCCCAAGCTACATTACCACAGTCAGCCGACTCCTGGTTTTCTGGGATCTGATTTGGCCAAAGGGGAGAACAGGCAGGGCAGAGGATGGTTGGAGGGAGGAGAGTGGGGCAGGTATTTAAAACCCCGAGGGCTGGCCATCCCCCCCCCCACCCCAACCCTGTTGAAGGTCCTGGCTCCCCGCAGGCAGTCCTCTCCACACGTCCTTTCCTGAGCATGGATTTCCATGACCGTGCCTCCCTCACCCCTTCAAACGCCTGGGGAGCAGCATTCCTCATTACAGGCCCCGGTGACTGTACTCTCCCTACCAATCTTTGTAAACAGTCCCCTTACGAATCTCTCCTCCAGTCATCCAACCTGGCATGGCATTTGTTCTTGCCGGGCCCCTGACACACACTCATCCTACAGCCTGCTGTAACGCATTATTCCCTGCCCGCCCCAACACAAAATAATACAGAGAAACAAGGCTTCATGGAACAATTGTTTTCACCTGTACCAGTAACTCAGAGATCTTCACCTGTAAATGGCAGAGGCCGGGTGAGAGCCCGTGTCGTAGCTGGCACGGACACGTCCCCGGTAGAGTTCCACGGCGATATGGTCCTCGTCTCCCTTATACAGGAGGATTCCACTGTCTTCGTCTGTGGCGATCTGGCAGGAAGGAACCGACATTCGTAGGTTGTATAGTCATCCAAATGAATTTCATCGAAAAGAGACAAGACTGCTTAGTGAAGAGTTTTTACCAAGGTTTATCTTTTCTTTATGTCTATCAGAAAATAATAATGCAGGCTGAAATGATTACCTGAAAGGTGACCTGTTTCTAAATTACTTTGTTGCAAATAAATTCATAAAAAACTTTTTAAAAGAACAGATCTGAATGAAAACACCCATTTAAAACTTCCTTTGCTAAAGATTTTCACTTATCTACTCTTTTAGCTCCTAAATGTGGGCTTTATTTATGGCTTATGTGAAATGCAATGGCACTGAGCAAGACGGAATTTAAAATTTCATATAAAAAGCCAAATTCTTCATAGCTATGGCATGAATGGGTAACTATTTTTATTCTGCTTCCTGACCTTTTCGTGCTTTTGAAGAACCCTTTCAGCAAAAAGCTAGGACTGAAGCCCGAATACCACTAAGTACTTCTCATAACAATCTGGTGTGGCGGATGCTGAGCGGTAGGGAGACAAGCTTTTTAAAGGCCTGTCCTCCTTCCCGAGGCCCATTCCTCATGACTTCTAATGTACCTTCTGCCCCTCTTTTTGTCCTGAGGGCTGCTCCCCTTGTCCCTCACTGTAGTGTCAGAGTAAACCAGATAAGGAATTGGGTCTACAGGAAATTGGCTCACATCATTTGAATTCAAAACATATCACATTATTTTTGCTTACCAGATAAAACATGCAACCCCCATTTACCCTATGTGCTCTAAATTTAATACCTCTAATCTAGTCTAACACCTCTTCTGTAGGAGTCTGCATGACTTGTTGAAAGATACACGGCAACTCGATAGAAAGACTTACAATAAGATTTGAATCTGTTAATTTCCTGTCGATTCTTACATGTTCTGGGTGAAGAGTTAAGAGGCACTGGCTGAATTATTTTGCCAAGGTGTATTCGGTCTCACCTATGCTCTTCTCAGCTGCAGAGTTCAGAAAAGCCTCCCCCTGTGTCAAGCCTGGACTGCAGAGTCATGAAAGTAAACGAGTAAGATGCCTTTACTTGAGTGCAAAACAAGGGATATATTTTGTTGCTCTGTGTGTATGTGTGTTTCCCTACAATCAAGTCATGAATAAAAATACCTGGCTCCCACTTAGTTTAAAAAAAATACAAATGTTGAAGAGAACACCTGAAGCTTTTCACACGAGGAGCATCGTCTGTCACTGCGTTATGCAATCTGTAGGCTGTCTATTTAAGAAATAGTATCACTCAGAAACTGCCATGGATGTTTACGCTTTGAAGTTGAATCTGGCCTAAGATGAGATCATCTCTTGCTAGTGGAGGAGATCTTACCTGAAGAGTGATGTTTGTTTGAGGCCGAACCTTGGCTGAAGGAATTTGAAGATAAGACTCTTTGTTTACAAAATTCACACTGACCAACTTTTCACACTTCTCTCCCTGGTAGCCAGGCAAACACTGGCATATTGGCTCATTTATCCTGATGATACACTGAGCTCCATTCTGGCAATCAAAATGATCACAGGGGCTGGTACGAGGGAGGACCATTGGTGGAGAAAATTCACAGAACAAGCCGCTAAAGAAAAAATGGAAATAATACATTGATTCGATTTTACTTAATTGCCAATGTGAATTGTGTCCGGTAAGACCTAACTCTCCATTTAAATGAACATCTCCACCTTTACCTGTAACCTTCGGGGCAGATGCACGTGTAGCCGTTCACGGCATCGGTGCAATGGGCTCCGTTCTTACACTTGTTATCGTGGCAGTCGTCAAAATCGATGTCGCAGTGCTCGCCTATGTAGCCTGGCGTGCAGTCACACCTGTGTGAGTAAGCAGGTGGGTTCAAACCCAAGTGAACCAAACGTAGTAAGACAGTTCTATTTCATCTAGAAAAAAGTAGCACCATCTTTAGAAAACTTATTTAGAACAGGCTTACTGAGTCCCCAAATTAATGGATGCCAAGAAGATAGTACCGGTCAGCAAAGCATTCCAGGGGTTCTCACCGTGCCCTGTTAGAGGAATGGTGTTTTTCTCTCTGATGACGTAAGCATTCACAACCCAAACAAGAAAGAATAACTGCACCACGGTTCCTCCCTTCTTCCCTCCTCCCTCCCTCCTCCTACTATGCACCCTCCTCACCCCACTTTATTTGCCTATAGTGTCCTCTGTTTCCAGCTCTAATTCATTTGAGAAGTTGAGATGGCAAAACTGCTATAAGATATACTAAGAATATTAAGCATTATTTAAAAAATGCTTAATATTTTAAAATTTTCTATTAGAGAATGGATGCGTGGGAATAAAATACAATTTTATGAAAAAATACATTAACACTGAACATCCTAATTCATATCAGATTATCAGTATGGCAGAGTGGGATTGACCTGATGGAATGGGGTGAGGGAGCTGATAGAAAATTCCTGGAGCCAATTCCTGGTCAGCTTTCAGCCTATTCTCTTTGGTGGTGTGGGCACAGAAGGGGTCTCAGCTGCACTGAGGGTGAAGGACCAGGGACAATATACAGCTGACGTTTTCGAGCATCTTCTCTGTGCCAGGCCCTGTTCTCACCACTTTGTATATATGGAGTCACTGAATCCTCTCCACAGCCCTGTGATGTTGAGGGCACCATTACTTCACTCTACACGTGAGGGAACTAGAGGACAAACTGGTTAGTGCTGTAGATACTGAATACTTCAGGGCTTTCCTAAGAACCTGTCATTCCCTAGTGCCAACCACTGGAGTCTCTGGCTATGGCACAAGGACCCAGGACTTCCAGTTGCTTGAGGAAAAGCAGCATGGCAAGTGCAGTGGTTTGCAAACTATGCTTTGTGGAGCACTAAGGGACAGTGGAACCCTTGCAGATACGGTCACAGAGGAGAAGAGGACTTCCGTCAGCTTCCTCTGCCTTTCCCCTCCGTGAACACTCTCCCATATTATAAGGGGTTTATGCACGTGGGAAAGGAAGTTGCAAAGAAAAAATGGACCTAAAGCCAAAACTATACGAAGCTGCTAAAGAAAATCTCTACTGATAAATGTTGTTTGAACAAGCTGTACTGTTACTTCAACTTCATTTCTTATTGATTTACCAGTTTTACACATTGGGCTTCCATGAGCATTTCTGTTTTGGGTTAAGGGAGAGTCAACTGACTTAAAAAACAAACAAAGAAACCAGGAAACTATGGTTTAGCCTTATAAAATTCGGACTTTGCAGTTAGAACTGGGTTTGTATCCTGGCTTATCCTTAAGTGCATGTAATCTTGACTAAATTAATCTCTCTAAGTGCTCCTTTCCTCATTTGTAACATATGTAGTATAATTTCTATCTCACAGGTTTGTTAAAAGAGTAAATAAAACCATTATCTGTAAGAAGATTAGTGTGATATTTGATATATAATGCATGATCAATAAGTAGTAGGTATTTAAAAAATAATTCTATTAAGTCTTTACAATTCCATAGAGTCCATGCTTTAGTCCATATTAATTATCCACTTTTCTTTTTCAAAGCCATTAGGATTTAAGTAAATGAGGACAATCATAAACATCCAAGTGAACGTGGACATTACTGAATCCTGAGTTTTGTCTGAAAATGCCAAATCAGGATTTAAGAGTTATTGCCGAGCTGATAAATTAAAATAAGTGGGGGTGCATACCCTCTAAGGAGAACAAACAGACTTTCAGCCCCTCATGTATGAATTAAGAAATAAAATGAGCTCACTGCATAAGTATGCTGGTTTCTAGAGCTGGTGGTTTTAATGTGAAATCGTAACAAAGCAAAGCAAACAAGTCTGAAGTTAAATGGATCCTAAGTGGCCATATACATTCTCCAATAGATGGACAAGGCCTGAGATGAGAGCTTCCATCAATGTTAATGTGAGCAGAGGCGCGGAAGTGCTGAGTCTTAAAAGAAAGAAGAAACGCTTTGAAACACTCTGAATTATTTATCTGAGAACCGAAATCAAAGTAAAAGATAAGAGAGCCTCACATTCACCACCAGTGGCTGTCTAAGAGCTTTTTTATATTCTCTATTCTCTTTTCTACAAATACCATTTTTCAAGCCCATTAGAACTTGGAGTCATGTTATGACTAAACATTTTTTGTCTTTCCTTTGCTCCTCAGACTGAATTTCAAAACAGAAGAAAATGTTTAATTAAGAATTCCTTAAAATTTGCATTACCAATAAAACCTATCATATTTCCTCAACTCTATTATCTGACAAGGAGGGAGGAAAGATGCAAAGACTATAAAATATACTGTTTAGAAAACCAAAAGCTGACTAAGTAAGATGCATGCTTGAAAATACTGCTTATGGCATAGCACAGTATAAAAATATGCAAAGCAATTTAGGAGATATATGAGGTTTATAATAAGGCAAGAAAAGTAAATCCACTCTGTTAGCTTAGGAATAAGAAAATGAAGTTGAAGTAACAGTACAGCTTGTTCAAACAACACTTAACAGTAGAGATTTTCTTTATCAGCTTCGTATAGTTTTGGTTTTAGGTCCATATTTTCTTTGCAACTTCCTTTCCCACAGTGCATAAACCACTTATAATATGGGAATAAACAGCATATGCTATGACTTAACCTGTTTTCTGCTAGACTAGATACAGCTGTAAAACAACCTCACACATTACTGCTGAATGCAGTAGGTTCCCATATCAGCTAACCCTAATTCAGTAAGATGCACTTTTAAGAGTGTGCAATTTGACTGCTAGTAATAGAAGGTACTGAATTAAGGATTAGTCCTTTTGATGATGAACTTCCTAATTTTTTGATGGTTTCTGTTAAAGTCTTACTAATACTCTATCTTACAGTGCCAATGCACAAAGCCCTGGTGAGACCAACTAATTTTTCTGATAAATGATAATATTTGTCATGAAAGTGACTGACTTCCAATTTGCCAACTTCAATTGTGGGCAGATCAAAAACATTAGGAGTTAAAACAGTTTATGTACACTATTTGGATGAACAAAATGCAATGCAGAATTTTGTACAAAATAGATTTCAGTAAGACTTTGGTGTTTGCATAGGGCTATAAACTAAAAGGTAATGAAAAGTAGAATAAAAGACATTCTCTTTTTTATAATAGGCATCAAATGGAATCAGCATGTGTTGCAACTAAATCTGTATTTTCTAAAATGATGAATATTAAACTGAATAGAATAAAAAAGTTCTCTAAATAAAACTTGAGAATAAATATTTTATTCTGATTAGACTTTGAAAGGTGGGGGGTTCTGGTGATACTGACCCACCTCCCATCTAACTTAGAATAACGTTGACAAGTATCAGTATGTTAGAGTCCCAGTTCCAATCCCATCTTCTTTTATAAAACTGTTCCTGACATGAGTAATTTTTACATCTCTGAATCCTACAGCAATTAAATCTGAGTCGTTTCACTGAGAAGATAAATTATGGGAGAGTGAGCAGCTAGAAACCACTACAAAAGCATGGGATGGTTGTATTATCACATGCCTCGACCCACGGCAGGTGCTCAATAAATTGTGGGTAAGGGAATAAATAATGCTATTTCCTAGGTGTCTGATGTAAGCACAGTTCAACTCCTGAACTCAACTCTGTCATTCCAGAGAATTTAGATGATCTTTTACAACAAACCAAGTGTAATGTTAATAAACTATAAAACTTCTTAGAGGTATCTGTATTAGACAAATCACCCAACTGGGAAGTAAAAACCTAGCGTCAGTTCTGCCAATGAGCAACCTTGAGATCTTTGGACAGCCGCTGACCTCTCTGGGCCATGATCTCCTTATGTCTGAAATGAAGAATTTGGACCAGATGATCTTTAAGCTACTGCCAGCTCTAAGAAAAAAATTGCTGTTGATAGAGCCGTAAACTATTCCAGGATTTGTGGCAAAGGAATAATTTAATTTGATGCCAAACCTATTTCAGGAAGATTGCTGAGGAGGAAAAAGAAATGATTTTGAAGCTCTGAGTTCACTTGACGGAGCCCTCTATCCAGAGTGATTGTATGTGTTATCAACCCACACAAGCTGTGTAAGATGGAAGCACTATTAATAATTATCCTGAGACAACAGGCATAAACCAGAACTGTCCTGGGGCAACCTAGGACATAGGGGCACTCTCTTCCTCGCCGTGGATAATTAAAGTACTGCAGCGGACTGAAGCGTTGTTAGTGACATTAAATAAAACTCCCTATTTTACCACAGATAAAAGAGCCCCTAGTAGATATTACAAATTTGTATGGTCTTCAACTAAATTTAAGTAAACACAGTTAAAGGTGACTTTATTTCATAGATGACTTCCCAGGAAGTGTCATGGAACAAAAGGAGGCTTATTTTCTTTAGTGTACTAAAGAACAGTCCATTCGGTATATGAACATTTATAAAAACGTCACTGACACCAGAAAGTGTGTCCCTATCATCCTGAGCAAAGGTATGAAGTGAGTTCCTGGCAGGGCGGGAACTGAGGGGTCCCTCAGACTTACTTGAATCCCTTTGGCATCAGGATGCACTTGGAGTCGTGCTGGCAGGGGTTCAGATCCTGGGCGCAGAAGTCCAGCTTCTCTTCACACAACTCTCCTGTTAACATGGCAAATGGTGTTAGTTCATAGAGGAAGGTTTACAGGCTTCCCGCCAGCAGGCTGCATCACCGACCTTAGAGGTTAGTGCAGCTTGTGAGCGGGGGGGCGGGGGGGGGGGGAAAAAAATCACAAGCCATGGAAGCAGACAATCCTTCTGATTTGGGACAACACACTATTGTGATCTGTCCTTGATAGGAGCCCCTTCAGGATATGTCACTGGAATTAGGAAATTTGAATGCTTTTCATTTCTGTTGTTTTATTTTATTCTGGACTTTTTATTGAGGTGTATAATATACCCAAAGGATGAATGAATAGCTAATGAATCTTTATGAACTGAAACTGCTCATGTGACCAGCATCTACTTCCAGAAACAGCCATTGACCAGCATCCCCAAAGCCTGACCCCAAGGGAAGTAACCACTATTCTGACAGGACCATAGATTAGTTGAGCCTATTTTTTTGAGCTTGGCATAAATAAAATCATTCTGTAAGTATCTGGCTTATTCTGTTGTTTTATGTTTGAAAAAAAATCCTCATATCTTCACAGTCTCCAAAGTCATATAAGTCTAGAAGAAAAAGACTTTGTTTCCCTCATATGACTTATTGCAACAGCTCAACAGAATACTCGTTAGCTACATCTGCACAGAGAAATACAATAAAAGGAGAACCAATTCAGACAGAGAATACACACTTTGTTTCTGAGTATCAGCTAGCTTATAAGACTAATTTTTATCAATACCGAAGAGCTAAAAGCTTAACTATGAAGATTCTACACATTATGTTGAATTGCATGTGTGACAGTCTCTTAGGAAATCTCTTTAGCTACAAATCACATAGTTTTATGTTATTTTCAGATATATTAGGCCAAACGTGATTTTCAGTGAGAAGACTTTCCAAATCATTGTGGGAGATATCAAGATGACTAGAAAGATATAAAATTTAAAAAGTTCTTCTCACCATTTCTCCATTACCTCCAACTACATTTTAATTGTTTTATATGCAATAAATGAATGAATGAAGTGTCATATCTATAGGCAGCTGTTCACTTCCAAGGAACTATTAGAACTTTCATTTATTCAGAGTGTGGATTGAAACAGCATTGGTTAAAAGTTGAAGAGTTTGCAATGCACCCCTTTGCTATAAAACTGTCCTTATAAGGAAATATTTTGCTAATTGGTAGGAAGAGTTTCTTTACAACTAAATGTGACATATTATTTAACCTACAAGGATCTTTCTCCATGACGCAAATATATAATTTTTTATATATAATAAAATTTATTATATATAATTTCATCTAGTTATCACATCAACTTGGTATAGGATATTAGTTTTTTTTATTTCTGTTTCATAAAGTGAAATAACTGCACTGGAAGTCTCACATATTTCTTCTTTCTGTCTCTAAATCTGGGATAGAAAAATGTTTTTAATAACATATACACAATAAGTTATTTTTAAACAGGGTTTATTCAAAGCTTTTCCCTTTCAATTAGTACTACTTTAAGTAAGGCACATTGATGGAATCTATTCATTATTATTTATCATCCTACTGTGATGAGATCACTTTCAGTTTTCTAACTAAAAGTATCTGGTTAGATGCAAGCTATTTACAGTAGACTCTATCCAAAGTAGTTTGTAAAAAATTTGTGATAGAAAGGGACTATTTGAGCTATATAATGAATGTCGTTCTATGTATTTTTCACTCTATATTCAAACAAGAAATTGTTTTAAAAATGATAAGAAAGGGAGAAACATTTTACTTTTCATTTACTTTGATCCAATCCAATCCAATCCAATTCAGTTAAGCCAATCAAAACCATAGCTCATAAGGATTTACTATAGGATGTGCTATGTTAGATGCTGGGGCTGCAAAGATGCATGCATTGGACTCTGCCCTCAGCCAGCTCCCAATCTACCAGGAGTCAGAATATATACAGAGAAAGTCACCCCTAGGAGAAGAAAATATATTTAACCCTTTATTCTCCACCAGACATTTTTCCATAAACTTGATGCAGAAAGGAGAAAGGAGATGGTTCTAAGAAACTGTTGGCTAAACAGATTGCCAAATCTGTAATCAACAGCATTAAGACTAAGCACACCAACTGGAATGTGTAAGGCTGCATTAATGTCAAGTAATCCTTAACTTAGCAGGAATCTATCTTGTAAGAATAGCATAGCAGCAGTATTAGTCATTGCCAAAGTTGTGTATGATAGCTGTTTGTGACTATTTCACAGCTACACATTTGATTCTGGTAAAATTGGTTGATTACCTCAAAAAATATTTATCTCCCTTTAAGTATCACCAAGTAATTTAATACTAACAAATAGTACAAAACCATTTTCTGCATCCCATGGCTGCCTAACTCACTTTTAAAGCCTAGTCTTTCGATCTGTATGCTTGTACCTGTATCTATTTACTATTTTATGAATTGCTCTCAACTCCATATATGGTCTAGTGGCTTTAGAAACTTTAACAAGTTCAGTTGTCAATTTTCCTATTCACTTTATGTCCCATTCTTTATGAAAGCTTCCTGGATCTTTTCAACAATCTGCAATTGTTATCTATCTACAATTTTATATCTCACGTTTGCTTGTGCCTACCTTATGGCACATGCACTGTCTGTATTTATTTATTGACTTATTAAACATTTATAGAGTACTTACTACTGTGTGTCAGTTTTAAACCTTGTACAACTATGCAGTCACTTATGTTTATAACAAGCATACAAGATAAGGTTGAAGGGCTGCACTGTTTTGGTTATTATTGCTATGTATTTCAATCCCATTCTTGACTGCAGTATGCTTAGCATATATGCCTTTATTATCTTCCTAGAGTATGGCATGGATACACTAAAATAATAGTCATTGAAGGAAAGATTCATGCTTTTTAAGGCAAGAACTCTATCTTGGTAACCTATATTCACACTTGGATTTCAATTTTTAAGTTTTAATTTTTACTTAAAAATTACTCACTAGTTATTAACAAAGAAGTTATGCTCTTTCCTTTAAACATTGCTTTCAATTTTTGCTTGCCAAATACTGAAATAAATGTTTTCATTGGACTAATTTAATTTGTTCTAATTCTATTGGATTCTTCTGTATCTGGGAGGAAGGCAGCATTTAAAGTTCAAATAGTGTCCACTGTCACAGTGGCGAGGCTTGGCTCAATATAAGATGGGAAACAGAGCAAGCCCCATGGACAAATGCAGGAGTTTATACCTATATCCCAACCAGTAAAGGAAAATTGGGCATTTGAAAGCTACACTGATTTTCTAGGAAGAACTGAAATAAAATGTACTAACAGTAGTACTCATAAGCCTTTCATGACTATTTAAGAACTTCTCCCAAACCTCACAGTATTGAGGAGACATGATGCAGTTTCTCTTTGGTCTCTAATTTTGGTATATTTGTAGTCAGAGCTAGTACTGAGAGAGTGGAAAAATCAGAGAAAAATGGTGGAAAATAAGGCAACTGAATCTGCTTTTTTGATGGTCCAGGGCTTGTCTGAAGTTATTATCAAACGGGTGTCTCCCTTCCTGAGATGAGTGGCAAAGGTGAGTGGCAGAAAGGGATGGTGGCAATGTTCTTCATTTTACTCTACAAAGTGTTGGAATCTGTTATCCTCAGCAGGCCTTAATATTTTTAAGAGGGCATCAGAAAAAAAAGTCAGCCCATTGACATGAAGGGTAATGTGGTAGAATATAGGTTAAATTCCAGTGCCCGTGAACCCATCAAGAGATAGAGGTCTAGATAAAACTTGACTCCATAATTTGGCATCAACATACTCCACTAAACCCTGGGAAATCTTATTTATTTGATTTTAGCCCTGGACCCTGAAAAGTCCCCAAATGACAAAGCAGAGGCATGGAACACAATGGCTGACTGGCACTTGTGACTTCACTTTTGAGTCGATGACAAAATCACTTTTCCCCCTGCTTCTAGTTTTCAGCTTTTCTGTTGGTAAGTTAATGAAATGTAACTGTGTGTGTGTGTGTGTGTGAGTGCTCATCTGCCAGTTGTGTTCTGAAGACGAAAGAGAGCGACTGACCAGGAAACCTACTGTTACCTCTTAAGGATTACAGGCATCAGCAGATGATCCGTATAATTTGTGAAGAAAAAGCACCATGCGTCCCAGACAGAAATGTTTTTTTTGGTTAAGAAAATGATATCTAGTTACTGGGTCTCTTCTTCCTGATTGTGTCTGTCGGGTAAGTATGGCAGAGAGTGGGCAGAGATGGCCACGTCCTACAGTTACACAGTATTAGCAGTGAGGGAGCCACTCCCCTAAAAGAATATGAGTCCTCAAAGCCCACTCTTGAGGAGGAGATATAATTCATTACTTCCTGGACAGCTGTAAAGGTATTTTTTCTGAAGAATTTGAGGTAGTGGCAATGTGACCATACACCCTGGCTTGCTCAGGCCAGTCCCGGTTTATGCTTGTTGTCCCAAGGTCATTATCAATGGGGTCCCCCAGCCCTTGCTCAGATGCCCTGGTTTGGATGTGTTATGGTCCCCTTGGAGGTGGAGCAGTAAAAGCTGGACCATCGAGTTCATGTTCTGTTTGCAGAGTGAACCAGCATAAGGAGGTCCTACAGAGAAGCTACTCTTATTTGGTGGGATGGCATTTGGGTTGCTGAGTTATTGCTTAGAATGGCCCCCGGCAACTTGTTCAGTATAAAAAGTGGCCTGGCTGTGCAAATAAGTGAAAACTACTTTATTGTTCTGGGCCTCAATTCTTCATCGGCAAAATAATCTTCTTTGATTGAAGTTGTGCAAGGTCAACTGTAATGCTAAAAATTCATTTTAAAAAAGGGAAAATGCTTTTAAAGAGATGACAGGGCAGATGGCAAGTTAGCAGAGGGAATGTCACACTCAGTCCTACAGAGCAGCATGACTGCCTTCAGTGGCTAAAACAAAGTGTCGGCATTTGCCCAGAGCCCCCGAGGTACTGGGATGGAGGCAGAAACCTCAATGCACTTCCATGGTTCTTATGGGAAATAGTACCTGAGGTGGCCTTGCTTCATTTTAGGTCCATGAACCTGATTTTAATGTTCCTTCTTAAACACAGGGAGCCCTTCCTTTGATCTTGCTTTGTACTTCTGGCACCTTAAGTTATCTTTTTGTTTACATTTCTTATTACCGCACTTCCGGAAACAGTTTTAGAAGTATTTGACGAGCTTCTGCCATGACACCTGTGGAGTGGTCTGTCTGTGGCTGCACTCGTGATTCGGACAGCAGCTCAGATTTTTAATATCACTCTCTATTTGGATGGCAAACCATACTCGAGGACCTGCGTTAATGCCAGGAGTAGAGCGGTGAACAAAACAACAACGGAAGGCTGTCCCTGTTCTCATGGAGCTGCTCCAAGAGAGAGGAGGAGGAGAAAGGTATTAATCGAATATTTGCACAAGTAACTGCAAAATGGCTGTGTGATGGAGAAGCAGACCATGTACAGCTTGACTAGAGAAGTAGCAGCAGATCCTTTCTGTGTAGCCCTCAAAAGGAACCAACATTGCTGACAGCTTGATTTTGAACTGTTAACCTCCAGAACTATGAGACAATACATTTCTTTCGTTTAAGCCACCCAGGCTTTGGTACTCTGTTATAGCAGTACTAGCAAAGTAATACAGGTGGAAAGTTCTAAATTATCGCGGGCTTATAGTGGGGAATGAAACTTTCAATTTATACCACTATTTCTTTTTTCTTTTTGTTTGGTTCTTACGTCTCTTTCCTTTCTTATTTTATTCCTTGTAGCTGCCCCCTTGTTTGCCTAAAATTTTCTTTTAGGACTCTGAACTTCCCTAACAGAGTCTATAGAAGTGATGTAAGAGAAGAGGAAGTGGCCTAGGTCCATGATCTCTGCACTTCAAATGAGTCAAGGTATGACCAGAGCCCAGCAGAGTAGTTTAGCCCTGCATTTACTGCTGGGGCTGGAAGTCTCCCTGCAAAGCACTGTGTGAGTCTTGGTTGACTTGGGACAATCAATCCTGGGCCCTCTCCTCAAGGGGAGTTGTTGTTAACAGAGTTTGCATGTCAGGCTACCCAAACAGTAACGAAGATTCTCTTCCCCTCAGGGTATTAAAGGTAATAAAGGAAGAGAATCACAAATTACTGTGTCTTGGAGAGGGGAGAAAAGTGAGTCCAAATATCTTGTTTCCTTAACTTTACAATAAATTTAGAGATCGGCTTGAACTTTGAATGTTAGTTACAACTAATAATCAGTACCAATATCTATACTAACATGAACTCTAAAAATAATCCTGAAAGTGTTTTATTAATCTAAATTATGTTAAAGACATCAAAGCTCATGATAACTGGGGATACCTGAGTTGATTATAAATTCTTAACTATAGTTAAGATATGATTCTTTGGCAAATCAATCAATAATGAGGATATTAAATAGTCCATGTGAGTGAACAGTCAATGTTTCCTGAAACTAGTAAGAGTAGTGGAAAAGGAAATGAATCCCTTGGAATAGGATTAATTGACATGTACTCTAGAGTGAGAATTTCTTACTTGACAGAAGGCACAAAGTTGCTTTCATTTAATAATTTCATAATAAAGTGTGGGAGAGCTATTTTGAGCCAGACCCAGCAAATAATTAAAGGGTGTACATGACAAAGGCCCTGCTCTGGAGAAGTTACAATCTAGAAAATTTTGAGAAGTAAGATAGACGCCAGATTTTCTGGTATCCCTTAAGTTTCATTTAGTGACTGGGATATGGACAGCATCTTGGCCTAGAAACTGACTGAATAATTTATAATTATTTTTTACTTACTGTTGAAAACTATACCATTCAGTCACCAAATTCATTATTACCCCTATAGAGCTGCCTGTTTTTGGTTAAGTAAACTGTACTATTCAGAGATGATGTTTTTGAAGAGTTGTTAGATGGACCATTACTTGCTTTCTATCTATTAAGAAATGTGGGCAAAAGCATGTCTTGCCTTGGCTTATTCAGTCCTCACAGGCTGCTTAGAAAAGAGGAGGTCGTTTTATCCCTGGATTAAGATTTCTGGAATTTTCCAGTTCAAAACACTGTTTAAAATATTCATTTGTTTTACACTTAATAGAGCAATAGGAAAAAACAGATTTGAATTAATAAATATCTCATTTCAATTTTTCCAAGAGTTAGCCTTATAAATTCAGGTTGGGCATATCTACAACAAAAACAAGTTGACACAGATACACGGTATTGTTGGAGCACTTAACTTGCTAGTTTTTGCTAATGTAACCAGGTTGGTTTCTTTTTTCCCTGAAACAGAAAAAAATATGAGTCCATTTTGGGGATCATGGGTTTATGGAAGGGCTGGGGAGGGTCTTGGGGCTGACACTACAGCCTGTTCATGTTTCTATTCATATATGGTACCATGCAAGTTTTTTTGTTTTAATGGGAAAGGAGCATTAATATTGCTAATAATGGAAAGGGAATCTATGACAGCAATCTGAATAACTGGATCAGAATTTCAGTGTTAAACTTAATCTGTTATGACATTTTCAAATATACTTGTAACAAGGGAGGAAATCTTGAATTCCTGAGAGAATCCCCAGGACACAGAGTTTTGGAAGGTCAAACCAACATTCTTCAAATATTTGCATTCTGAGTTCTTGCTTGGCTCAGGAAAACCCTGAATAAATGGTATTAATTTTACACTTGAACTGACACATCCAGAGAAGACATCAAGAAAAGTAACCTTTTGGATAAAATAAAAATGAGATTTTAATTTCTTAAAAGTACCCCATTTGAGGGCAAAGGACACCCTCATTTATATTTTTGTACCTGTTCATTCCCATTGCACTAATTGCTAGGCACAAACTAGATAGTTGATAGCTGTTGAAAAACGTGAAAGATAGCACTTATTTCATTGCTTCTCAAAGGAAAACACTTTTTAAATGTTAATGAAGGAGACCCAGATGGTAGAAGGGACAATGTAAGGAAGCAGAGAGACTAAGGAAATCTGGTAGATTTGTGTTCTCAGATCACAGACTGAGAGAGGCCCTTGCAGGATGGACTGGATGGGAGCCTGCTGACTCTCACATATCCGTATAACGTCCTCTGCCAAATAATGACCATTCCAATCGGAAATGGAGAGGATGAATTTGGGATTTGAGGAAGTGTGAGTGTAAGCACCCCAGTGGTATTTTTGAGAAAGGTTAAGATAAATGGACCTGAATGTTTCTCATTACCAAATTAAAAAAAATTCTATCCAATTCCTATAAAAAAAATTGTACATTTCCCATTTGTTCTTTATTCTTATAAAGAAAAACATTCTCTCTCCTCTCAGAGACCTTGCAATGGGGCAGGAAGATGTATGGACTGTAGCAGAGGGCAGACACAGCTGATGAGATGATGAGAATCATCCCAGGACGGGTTAATTGAAACCTGAAACAAGAATATTTCTATTTTCTCCTCTTTTGCTGAACCAGTCCAGCCCTGTTTGTTACATATTCTGCTCAAGGTTATAAACCACACAGCACAGTACATGAACATGGACAGATGCCCAGACTCCAATCTCAATATTCAGTATCTTTATCAGTGGTGATGGTAATAATTGACTTTATTTCCATCACTAAGAGTGTGTTTCTGTTTCTTATTTTTTTAAAGTGCCAACTATTCTTGAGGATTCCTTTTAATAATATGATGTTCTTATTTTGTTCACTATCCTGAAATTTGTCCTATTGATTAGAAAGAGCTGACCTTCAAAATATGATCTTAAACTAACAAGGAAAATCATTTTATGTTCTCATTTTTGTTCTAAATGATATGAAATGGGTTGCTCCATAATCCTTGTTTGCCAGAAAGTTTGATTAGTTCTTTATATTCAAAAAAGAGTCTTTCTCTCTACTTACAACTAGTACAGTAACTATATTATGCTGCTGACTCTCTTGGGATATGAGAAACGATGGCTTAGAGTTTGTGAGATAACTAACCTAATCTGAACTTGAAGTGAAAAGTCAAAGCCAAAGAATTTGCCTGGTAGACAAGGGTAATGTTTATGCATTTTTATATCACTTTTGATGCTTAGCACAATGTTCTGTGTGAGGTATTTGCTCAATAATTATCTTTTGAATTTTTAAAATGGAAAAACTTACCTCCCCCCAAAAATAAATAAAAAAGAGGTGTTTTTCAGTACTTCCTCATTGGAACACTGGGCTAAATAATGTGGCCGATTCCAACAGCTACTGAAACCACAGAAATATTTAACTCCATTTTCAAAATAAATAAATCCAAATTAGATTGAATAAGGCTTGGTTAAACTGTTGTTCTGTGCTCAATGGGTCCTGCCTGTCAACCAAGGAGCAAACAGAATTTTTAAAATGTTTTCTGAGGTTCAGATGCATTTAGGAAGGCTTTGAAAGGTTGGAAGATAAAGGTAAACCATACAATATGGTTAGACTGCCAAATTATTATCTCTAGTTAAAACAGACTAAAGTGTGATTGCAACTATGTTGACTTTGATATAAAGACCTTACATACCTCAAGGCAGAATTAATAACAGAAAGAGTCACTATTATTGAGATCATGAGACCCAAAGATATAAACAAAACCTAAAAAAATACAGTCAAATCCAAGAATTCTTCAGCATTCAATATTTCCTCATGCTTCAAAGTAGAGTAAGGGGTAAAGAGAACCAAAGACTTATTCCTAAATAAAGCAGAACTGAAAAATACAGAGAGAGAAATTTCCTTCACACATATAACTTCCTTTAGGTAGAATGTTCTCTATAAAATCCTTATAATAATACTTATGCTATTAGAAATGACATTAAATCATCTAAACCATGTCACTGTAGTGATGATGGCTGGAATTAAATGATGCAAAACTTAGCTTTGTCACACAGGGCAGCCCCTGATACATCTGGAGGTTTCCTATACATTCTTCTGTTCATTCTCAAACATCTGTGTGAGGTGGGACAGATGTCATCATCCCTGTGTCACAGCAGGAGAAAAAGACTACGAGAGGTCCCAGAGTTGATAAATATTAGTGTCAGGATGAGAAACCCGAGTCTTCCCGTCGGCTACACAAATCCATCAGTATCCCATCTGCCTCCGAGATAGAAGGCAGCCTAGTCATTAGGGGAATGGAATTAATTAATTGGACAGGCAATGATTAGGCATTTACTCTGTTTCATGTGTAGATAAAACAGATTGCTTGTCTGCACCTGGATTTTGTGGCTATAGCTTTACTCTTTTCAAATATACATAAGGGACAATTATGTATAGCAAGCTGAACAGACAGCAGAAGAAAAGCTTGTTTAGCACAAATGATCAGTCAGAGCCACTGCGGGATGGGAAAAGATTCCAAGCCTGAAAGATGGCAACAGAAAAGAAGGGCTTGGTTCTGATGGCAGGCCCCCAAATTAGTGTGCATGCCTTGGGATCAGCTAGACATTGGTTTGCATCTGGGCCCTTATTTACGAGGTGTGTTCTTTATTTTACCCGAGGTATTGCTAAAATCCTTATTGTTCATACTGGACCCTACAGAATTCTTTAAAGTTAACAATATGTCAGCTAATTATGGAGTGTCTTACTTTAGAAAACACCCTCAGTACTATAAAGAAATTGAAACTTCATTTCAAGTGAAGTTTTAGATTAAAATAGAGAAGGGTTTGAATGCTTTTAAAAGCAAATTCAGTCAGCAATGGAATCTTGGACATAAAAGACATCTTTTATAAAAAGCATGAAATTTAGTCAACACATGAGACCACATGGTGATTTAAACCACTATCATCCTGCCAAGCTTGTTCCTGAGAGTATATATAACTATTTAAGGACATTTTCCTATGACAAATAATTGCTATTGTGTTTCTGAGGTGGAATCAGACCTTAGACTTCTCTGCCTTGGACCACCAATTGTTTAGTACTTGTAAAAAAGAAAAGATGACATTTGACTAGGATGGTATTGGATGCATTAATCCACAGAGGATTACACAGGCTATATTTCTACATTCTAAAATAGGAAACCGTTTTTTTCATGTTTTTCAACTTAACTCTGCACATGGTAAGAGTAAGTGGCCAGACACAGTAAATCACCTGAACAGTGTAATAGAAAAAAAACATAAAACCCTGTGCAAGAGAAGACATAGAGAGCTGCTCCATAACGCGCTCTAGGTCAGCCCTATCATCTTGCTCAACTGCTTCACATTCAACTGGACCTGTCAGGATGAGCGCACATTGTACTCTCTCTTTAGGATGCTGTGATTGCATTGGTCAGTTGAAGATTTTTGGTAAGCTGAATGCATAAAAATCCCACGTTATTGGTAATAGTTCTGACTGTTGAAAATAAAACTTCAGAAATTCCACGGTGAGTCCCCAGACATACCTATCACCCTACTAACCCGAGGACTCCCTTTTCCAGGCACTGATGTATTAGGGGAGCCATGTGAACCATAAAGATGTCGATAGCTTTTTTTATGCTTTAAAAATATTGCCTAGTGCTCATGACCTTCTATAATACGAGTCTGACAATGTCACTTTAAAAATCAACCTCTTGGACTTTGCAATATTTATGTTATAAAATGTTTTAATATATGTAGGCATCTTCCAATATTCTGCATATTTCAAATTAGTGTAAAGTTATAGAAAAATTCCCACTATTTAAACCTTTTTCTATTTACAGCCTATCTGCTGTACTAAAGGATCTATGCTTTTCAACGTAAAAATAGTATGCTTGTGATAGCTTTAAAAAGGATAATTATATAGACAAGTAGGAAGCAGAAAGTATTCTTTTCTAGCCCCCCATTCCTCCCATTCAGAGAGTTTCCTTCACAGTCTCCTAGAAATTGGTGCTGTGCATTTCAGATGCCCTTTTTACAGTGTTTGGCACAGCTATCCACATATCAAGGATCTGAGTGGCTGATCGGACATGTCGATTTCAGATTTCACACTCAGTCAACATTCCCCTTACCACGTGCACACAATGAAATCTATGGAGCTTTAAAAGAAAGAGGAAAACGACAATGAAAATCATAATAGACTTTAAAAGGCGACTAACCTTTTTCCACCTCATTCAGATTAGCAGCTGGCAGCGACAAAGACAGAAGAGACAAAAGACTTTTTACATCGCAGTACAACAGCGGAGCACGTGAAGCCAATGAGCAGCAACAGAAAAGCCCAGGGCGAGAGAGCAAACCGAAGCAAGGCTTAGATTTCTTACCTATAGCCCGGCCAAACGCACAGACATGGAGTGCATGAGGCGGAACAAGCGCCACCACAAGGACTAGGAGCCCTGTGTCTAAACCGGCTGATTTAATAACCGGCAGCTTTACTTTTTAAGATGTACACTTAATGGTTTGGGTATGGACATCAGAGATTTGGAAAACAAAGGGATAATGGTACAAAATGGAAAAGTTTAAATGTTCTGAAGAGTTTCCATCAAATATATTCTAAATCTTTATATACCCAACTTGTCTGGAAACTTCCACGTACTGAATTTAGGTAATCCCATTAAGCGATACCATTGTTTGCATTGTGACCAGTTTTGTACCATCTTTGTATGTGGTCCCATGAGAACAGTGTTAACAAACATAGTCTTGACATAGCTGATTCAAGGTTCTGACTCTAGGAAATCTGCAAGAATATGTTTTTCAATTCAACACCTAACTTCATACCAGAGCTTAAGAGGAGGTGTCAAGTTTTCAACATTGCAGGGTTGTCTCATTTACAATCTTTATTTTTGTAGGGTTGAGCTTGTATAATTTGAGGAATTCCTTGAAAATATACCTCCAAGAAATGTCTTGTTTTCGAAAGCATATGATGATTTAAAGACAAGAAAACAAAACCAAAACGCAGTCTCTCAAGCTCAAATTAAAACTCTGAAGTACATTTAAAAAATTATTTAACAAATCCAGAGTCCTCAACATTTTAGCACAGTAACTTTACTTTAGAATTATAGTAAATTAAACTTTTCAAGAATTAATATTGCCTGAAAAATCCTAGGCTGAAAACAGCCATTTACAACTAGAAGGACAGACAATGGATCGATCCTATTAGGTAGACAAGAATAGCTTTGATGACTTGGGAGGGGAAGGTATAGGAAAGTTAGATAAAAGATAAACAATATTGACTGTTAAAATTTATGTCATTAGTTACTGCAGCAGGGAAGAGCAGAGTTTTGTCCTCTAATAAATCAATAATATATACTGTGATGTTGTGATCACAAGGGCTTAAATAAATTTAATAAAATTTCCCAATGGTGATTCATTTTATTTGGAATATTTCTAGCTGTGCTTTATAGCCTGCCCATCACATTGTGACTTTGCTGTCAGACTGCTTTCAGACCTCTGTATTTTCCTCAAAACAACGTGATGTCCATTCTGACTTTTGACATGGATGCCAAATGTAAAACCTTCCACCAAGTCGTTTATAAGCTTTTTTCATGAAGTTTTTTTTGCTCCTATTAAAGAGTTCACTTTCTTGTTGTATGGCTGCAGAATACAGAGTAAAAATCTTCAAACAGAGGAGCAATTTGTGACTTGAGTGATTTTTAAACAATGACATTATTACATTCCCTGAGCACAGCAGGGGTTCTGTTCCCAGACCACACATTCATCGATCAGATTCCAAACGTAAATCTGAAACAATACAGCCACATTATAAGAAAATTACTCTCCACCTGCTGACTTGGATGAGCCATGATATGAAACTATCTAGAGTCCAATTTATACTTACCTATAATTAAGGGCCACTTATGTACCACTGATTTCAAAATCTGTAGGTGGTTGTTCAGTATTTTGTAAATGAGCTCATTTTACGGATGGACAAAAACACTACTACTAATACATGAGTTACAAACATGCCTGGCTTAGATACCTGCTCTAAAATTGCCAAGCTCTTCATTGTCCTTAAGACCCAGCCCAAAGTTATAGCAGTAATAGTTTCATGTTTGTAGGCTATGATCTTTCTATTGAGTTCCATATTTTTACGTATCTTTTGTCTGAATTAAGGCAAACTGATATTTGTCCTGGCTATGACTGAAAGAGACTGCAAGAGTCTCAGCTCTTACCGAGAACCAAATGGCTCTTGACAGATAATCATGGCAAGTTTGCACATGATAGCTTTTTTAGATGTCACATTTTGGCTAAAAAGAGGTTTGCTAAACTTTGGAGGTTTTTGATATGTTTCAAAGTAAGAGCTCTGACACAAGAAAACGAGGTTTCATGATACTTCTCAGGGTAAGTACAGTGAAGTGAATCACTTAGGATGGAGAATACATGTTCGAGAGGATCAGGTGTGGGAAGGGAGCTTGGAAAATGAAGGGAGAGAAAGTAAGACAAAGACTCAAAATAAATGGATAAGGAATAAGGTGGAGAAAATCTAAAGCTAAAGCAGGTGGCCTCCCCCAAACCAACTCATAAGTGTCGACCACCTAATGTAAGTTATCATAAAAAAGGATGAATATAACAGCGTTCTCAAGCTTAGGTTTTCATCAGTAACAGGATATGGATCAATTCCTGGTTTTTGTGCTCATGAATTAGCCAAAGTGTGCTTAAAATGTTTGGATCTAGTTTGTCCTGGTCAGAGTAGGTTGGTTTAAAGAGGTCTCTGAAATAAAGTGAATTAAGCACAGTCTATAATGATTACAACAATGATGGGAAAAGAGAACTATTCTATCCTAAGAAGGTACTTGGTAACAACAGATTTTGGTACAAATATTGGGCTTACTGTATGAAAAAATCCAATTCCAGAATCTGTGCATGCAGGTTAGTGGCAAGTATGTAGGTGTGGCACAAGTAATATTGGTGTGCATGTCAGAGCTATGTAACACCTAAACTCTTCCTAGCCATTTCAGAGTGAGTGCATGTTGGATATACTTGCTATCCCTTATTCATGCAAAATGTCAAAGACTTCAAATTCTGTCCACTAAGAAGTGCTCTATCTATGGAACAGAGCAATTGGTGATACAACATGTTCAATTTTTACCAATAATGAGTGTATTAATTTATATGGCACCAGGTGCTTCACTCGTGTAAAAAAAATGATGGAAAAGGGAGCTTCAGAGCCACTCAAACAGGTCCAGGCTGTCAAAAGAGAAACTTATTATTCCATCTAGCATTTTCCCATCAAGAAAAATACTTACTGAAACGCAAAGCTGAAGTATTCCAAAGAGCCTAAATTTCAATGTTCTTCTAACAAATCCCTGGGAAAGGTAGTCATAGAGATGTACTTTCATCTTTCATGTTTAGAAATGTTAACTTTGGTCATCTATATAGTTATTTTAGTCTCTGATATTTTTAACTATATCAAATTATATGAAAATAAGTATGAGGAATGAAAAATACCCAGCAAAATGAAAATGGTAACTGAATAGAGTGACATAATCTGCTCCATTTTTTACCAACAAAATATGTAACACTCTCCTTTTCTATCAACTTTAAAACAAAGTGGTTTATTAAGGAAATAAAACTGTACCTATGAAATTTATTATTCATAGGCACAAAAAACAATCAAAACAGATATTCCAGCACAATAGGTAAGTCATACACTTGATGCTGACTTTATAACAAATTGGTTTATCCAGGGAAGAAGGTTAGCAGTTTGGATAGTTTTATGAGATTTATCACCCCAAGGTCTGAAATGTCAGAAAAAAAGGTGATGGCTCTCATGAGATTACCCAAAGTGCCCAGTATCTTCCTGAATGCATTTTATTTTGAAAACATGTTATTAGAGGGTAATAATCACTAATTACTCACTAATGAAGATACAAGAATGGACATGAGTAATCTCAAATGCTCAATTATGTTTTGACTATGTAAAAAAAAAGTCCCCTTTTCACATATGTATTGTGGCTTGGTCTGCATATGACAAATGCTTTGCCTGAAAATGTCATTCAATTGTGGGACTAAAGCTTCTGAATGACACCTTCTTTTTTGCTGGATAGCATGACTTTATGATAGATGCCTGTATACCAACTGAGCTTGCCAGGACTTCCATTTGGTTTCCTGAAACCATCTTTAACTCTGTCTGGTATTTACATTACATCTAAATTTCAAAATACCTACCAGTTATTGAGTAACACAGGGGTTTGCTAAACATATACGGGAGAGTCACAATGATACTTTTGAACAGGTACTCAGATAGATGACATAGCACTTCCTACTCTTCCTACCTGTGTACTCAGGTGGGCAAAGGCATGTGTAGTTATTAATTCCATCGACGCATGTAGAGTTATTTTCACAATCATTATCTTCACAGTCATCGACATTGACTTCACAATTTTCTCCTTCAAATCCATCAGCACAAGTACACCTGGACGCCAGGGGAGAAAAGGCAAAGATCATCTTCTTTCTGCATTTTAAAACCATATGGTCTAAATGCTGAAAAAAGTTAAATACTCTCATCAATTACAGAACTTTCAACTACAATAAATTGACCTTTTAAATTGTTTTTAAATGACACATAGTAAACATGAATTTAAGCTAATATTTCCCACAGCAGAAGCAATTTGAAAAAGAAAACTTTTGCTAGCTTTAAGATGGCAAATGGCACCATGCTCATGTAAGTCAATAAATCCAATATATTTGCAGGTTTGAAACACATGAAAAGCTACGGCTCTAGATGTTTCAATTTCAGGTTACGCTCTAAAAATTAATTCATATTTCTTTGCTAATAAGTCAGGAGGAACTGGTTCTGATTTAAAAATTACTACACCTACTCCCTTTCTGTAATGCCTTTGATGTCTCAAAACAAAAAAGAAGTCTGAAAGTAAAATTTGTCTTCCTGGCAATTGTAAAACATGAACGTTCTCTTTAAATCTCAATAAATATAATTCTTTTCACTGGCATAAAGCATTCTATATTTAAATTTGATAGGTATCAGAATAATCTTTGAGTAAAGTCTCAATTTCATGACAGAATGAAGAAATGAAGTATATTTATCATAAGAAGTGATATTTCTATCAGGTTTCAGTAGATTAGCATTCTTCTATGAAATTATTACTGTCATTTTAAGAACTCTCCTTCATAATTCATGAAGTACATCTGAAGTAATTGTACTGTATGATTAAATAACAGATTAAAAATGTTCACAGCATGTTTGTCTGGCTTGGAAATGAATCATTAATTTTCAGTTTCAGTGGGACCTACATCTGATCATTATGCTGTCTATTAAATCAATACACAAAAAACAACAGATGAATATATGACTTGCAGTGGGACATTACTTGGCTATTAATTAGCATAATAGATCCAATACTTTGTCTTGACCTAATCTGACTTGATGAATCACAATGTGTGCATGTGCATGTTTTAAAATTTCTTGATTTTTGTAGCATCATGTGCTGAGAATACCATGATGTCTTCACTTGTTTTTAATATTGCAGTATATCAGAGAGGGACTAATACATATTGTCTCTATGAATAAAGTTCTGGCATTCTATAATGCCCTTTGGTTTGAAAAGGAAAATTCATGTTTTCTTTTTATTCTTGTTCCAATATTTCAGATACAGAAGATCATAGACTAATAACCTACCAGAATCCATCTTTTTCTCCTTCTTTTAAATGGCAAGTTCCTCCATGTTGACATGGGTTACTGATGCATGCATGAATCGGTACATCACAGTCCTGTCCCTGGAGAGGAATGGCCACGTAGAGTCAAGAGTAAATACAGTAGTGCTCAGCACATAAAGAAAGCATGGCTTAATAAGGACCCATCGAGGAAAGCTATGTTTTCCGATCATGGATCCCACAACAGCTTTTACTTACCTTGAAACCATATGGACAGGTGCAGCGATAAAAGTCAACTGGGTCATTGTTACAGGTGCCATCATTTTTACATGGATTTGATAAGCAGGGATTACATTTAGCTAGAATATTGACATCCACGGGACCTAAAATTGAATTGAAAAATATAAGAAGCAGATGGTTTCTTTTAGTTTATATAAGATTATTTCGATGCCTTAATGCAACCGTAAATTTTGTATTAAAAGATGGTACTGATCACATATCTATAAGTATTACTCTTCCAGAAAAGAACAGAGGTCAGCATCATGATATTATGTTCAAGAATGCAACAAGAGGCCATCTCATCAGGAAGTATGGGAAGAGAGGTTTCAATTCTGCAACACCAGAATGGGACTATGGGTTGTAAGCTTAAGTGGTTAGGATCTGATGTTGGTGATGCCTATGTCACAGGGTCAGTCCACTCGGGGGCCAACTAGCCTATGTGGATGCACTCCATGGCCACTACCATAGGAGGCTGTCATGGAAATGCACACCAGCAATACCACAGAGCACTCTGTGTGCATGTGTAAGTGTGTGTGTGTGTGTGTTGTGTGGTGTATTGGCGATGGGTGGGCAAGTTTCATGAATAAGTAGAAATTCAGCAGTGTGATTAAAAATACAATAGTATGCTCCTGCCCTGATATCATTAATTCAGTAGTGTTATTTTCATATAGGAGATAGAAAACAGTGTCCCTTTTATGCATATGGAAATAAACTAAAAATGTAACTTCCATTATACTCTCCCCCATATCCTTTCAGTTATGTTTGTTAGCACATTGCATAGGCACATAATGGGTGAAATTTCTGTTATCTTCTTCCCTGAGAAGAAAATACTATTGACATGATCCCTTTTGCAGTCTCACTTTTTGAGAGGCACATTTAAGAAAATCTCATGATCTGTGAAAGGTCCAGATTAAATGCAAATTCACTTGCAGACATTTTCCCTTGGTCACACATATTTATGCCATCAATGACTAACAATACAAAAATTGTATTTCCCTCAATAAAATCATATGGACTTTTTTTTTTTTGCTATGTGTGAGAGCTCACTAGACTGCCTTTTGGCACTTAATGAGGACAATGTCAGAGTGACATCTTCATATATATAAAATACAAATATTTTATAACATACACATCAACTATGTTTCTGCATAGTTTCTGCAATCACCAGTCTCTAGTTCTTTATCCTCACTGGAACAAGCAGCGGTAATTCCCATGGTATGTTTCATCACACATTTCTAGCAAAACTGTCTGAGTCAGTTGTATGGCCTGCCCTCTCACAACTATCACTGATCTAACTCTCTAAGGTATTTGCACCCCAAAATTTTGTATGACTTCTGGTTATATAAATTATCTCTCATCAAATTTTTCCACAGATTAGAATTTATGATTGTGAGTTGTTCTGCCAATAGAAGCTCATCTATGAAAAAGAATGTGAATTAATGGTGGGCATAAAATTCTTCATATCTAAGTATTCTCTTACCTACGGAAATACCAGGACATCGTCACAAAGTAGTTTTGGAGTAAAATCCAAAAGAGGATAGTGGTCTATATTGTTCAGTTTTTCTATTAATAAAAAATCTGAAATATTTCTACCTGAAATTCTTTTTTGTTTTTTAACCCTTTGGGAGTGGACGTCAGGGCCAGGGGTTATTGTATAAATGGGAAGGGTGGTGTTTTCTTCTAGTGACACCTCAGTCTCTAGGGGATGACTTGCTAGTGTCCCCTTAACTTTTTCTTGATGATCAGAATAACTAATGCAGTCTCTATACCAAACTACATCTGAGAAGTTGTTGGAACTAATACTGAAAGGAGCCTCAGAGAAATTTAATTTCTCGTCCTCCAACTTATTTATCAAATAAACTTAGCTATTAAGCACACTAAAGAAATGAATGGTGGCAGCAGTTAAAGCAGTAAGTTAAACTAATACTCCATTACAAATGGCTTTGTGTTTGCTAAAGTTATCACACTTGGAGTCAGCAATAGAGAAGGAAATAGCTAACTGGTAATGGATCCCTTAGCCAGGCTAGAAGGAAGAAAAATCTAACTTGGAAACAAGACATAGGATGAAGCAGCTAAGGATGTACAGCAGCAAAATAGCCCATCAGCAAATGCCAGGACTGTAAATGTTCATCTAAGCACTTGCCAAGACCTCGAGAAAAATTGGCATTTGTTTTTCTCTGTGCTTTCTACCTTGCAAAACTTTTTCTTAGACTTCCAAAGAAGGTAGGGGGCTAGGAAGCTGGAAGGAACACAATCTTATATTACCTAATTTCTTCATTTTTTTACTTAAAAAGAGAAAGGAAGTCTTCCTCTGCTTGTTTGCTCAAATTTTAGCACAAAGGCAAATGGAGTTTGCCATTTATTCATTTATCACAAGTTCACTGAGTACCTTCTGTCTATGCCAGGAGCTACTGAAATTTGGGAAAACCGTACGCAGGGGTTATTATCACCTAAGCCATGGGGGAATGGAAGTGGGCACTGAGAGATACTTACCTTTTGGGTAACAACACCCAGAGTTAATGATGTTATGTTTTTAAGGACTGCAACTGTGATTGTAAATTTGGGACACACAACTACCAGAAATAGCAGCATAACGTAAGAAGGAGAGGTTCTTTTTGTTCTCGCACTGCTGCTTGGCAAGGAGCTAAAGCTTGCTTGCTGCTACAGCGGCAACAGTCTTCGATCTTTCCTCCTTCCCAAAGTTAACTGATTCCTAGAAATGTTAAACTAGCGCTGATACATTAGCCCTTATAAGATGTGTGCCTCAGAAGACAAAAATAGCCTAGCTTCAGGGAGACAGATGTCTACTAATGTCCCTGAAAGGAAGAAGGCCAGTTTAGGATAGCTAGATTGACTTAAGATTTAGTCTTGATTTAAGAGAACCTTTTAGCATGAACTATATGGACTGGAGGTGTGTTAGCTTTAATTCAAAGGGAAAATGAGAAGATAGTTTGGTTAACAATTTGTCTTTGTCAGTTACTTTAATCTTTCACGGAAGAACTGCCAGACCTCAAATCCATTAAAGTTTGTAGACAGACTTGCTTTCTTGACTCAACTCACTGGCTATGCACCTGACACCAACACTGCCACCCACTGAGAATCATATTTCACTTTGATTTATTATGAAAAGCTCCAGACACAAATTTCTAACTATATCCTAGAGTCTGCCTTCATTCTGGCATTCCTTGGAAATATGAGTCAACAGAATCTTCTAGCACTGCCCTTGTATAAAGTCAAAGGTACAACAGAGACCATTCAGGAAAAATGTAGGGGATATTTGATGTTGGGCATAATTAACTAAAAGGAAGTTTATGCTTAAAACTAAAGCTTCAATGCTCCACTTGCTATTACATTACTGCATTTCTTTAGCATTAATATTAAATGCATATTTTAACAACATTCCACCATTAAGTCATTTATTTATTAAATATTTATTAGTGTCTACTTGTGCTAGGCACTGGGATAAGGTTTGGGGGTATCCAAAAGCAAGTGAAATGCCCAGGTTTCTGGAAAAATTTACAGTTCAGTAATAGAGACATATATGTATCAACTACAGAACACAATGGCAAGAGGATGTGTGATGTGGGAATGCATGTTTTGGAACATGAGTTTTAAGTTTCTGCAAGCCATAAAGGGGGAGGAATTCACTAAGTGAATGTAAATATGAATCTGAAGTTCATAGAAAAGACGTGATTAGATATTTAAAGCTACAGGATTGAAATCAATTAATTTAATAGAGCTAAGGGAAGAACCCCAAGTATGCCACTATTAAAAAGAGGATAAGAAAGAGGTGAAGAAAGAGTCAAAGAGAATACACAAGAAGCAGTGGCCACACCTGTCTAAGATAAAGGACAGCAAATAAAGGTAACTAAAAAGGAGACATGGAAATTACCAAGATGGAAGTGGCTGGTTTCCCTACAGCTTCAGTGACGGGGTGGAGATGCTCGCTGGATGACAGGGAGTTAAAATCTTACAAATTTGTGTTATTAGATGCTTAAACAAAAACAAAAAGGCTGCATATTATGTCTCTGGAATCACCCAGATTGACTACTTGCTACAGATATATGTGACCCTAGGCCAGAAAATGAACTTCTTGACTCACAGTTTAATGAAAAAAGCAATAATTATTTTATAGAATTATTGTTATTTCAGAGAATATGGATGTACTATATTTAAGAACAAAATATGAATGTTGGTTACTATCACTTATAAAAAAAATGCCTGTTAAAATTTTCCCAGTGTTTTAAATTTTTACAAAGTATAATTAAAAATACCCTTGTTTGTTTTCTAAAGATGGTGCCTTTGTACCTATATATGTACTATCTATCAATCTACCTATCTATTTATCTATCTAGATAAACTATGTACAAACTATGTACAAACCTGCATATTTTCTTTAGCCAAGGAGCAAATCACAATCCCAAAGAGCTTAGGCTATTTTAGAGTTATAATTTTGTACTACTGACATTAAATCTGAAAATGTAAAAAGTATTTGAGAAGTCCTAAGTACTACTTCAAATTTTTGATTAAACTAGTCCATTTTTTTCATTGCTTCTAGTTTGGGCTATATTATTGATTCACCAACATTCTTTAATTACATGACTAAGGACAATATCAACCAATAATTTTGAGACACAAAACAAATCGCCTCAAGCGTGTCAAGAACTCTGTAGATCTTGATGAAAACAAAGACAGTATTACAGAGCTGCTGCTGAGAGGCGTGGAATTTTCCCCAAGAGTTCCAGAATCTGGAAGATTTTTAACATGTAAAATTAGTGGAAGACATCAACCTTGTGGTGATGAAAGGCTGATCTTCTTGGGATATGCAAAAGTCCCAGGTTTCTTGACCCTTTAGCTGATCTTCACAAGTGACTACAGAACATATTCAGGCTAGTGCATAGGGAAGTACATTATGCACCACTTCCCTGCCTATTTATTTGAGTTCATGGCTATCAGACACCTGCCCATTTGGGGCTCCTCCCCTCTTATGGATTCCGTGTTCAGTTCCACTTGACCTTCTATAAGAATCTCCTGATGCTTTGCTGGATATGGTGGTATCAGTTACAATTCGGTAACTGTTTGGTTTGTCTATATATTATTACTATCCTGTATATATTGCTCACCAAACCTCCATATTGTTTTGGAATTATCTACTTAAATGTATCTATCAGTAGAAAATAGTCTCCATAAAGGCAGTGGTTTTTCTGTCCTGTTTATGCTGTAGTCCTAATACTTTGGAACTGTGCTTGGTGGATAACAGGCACTCACATAACATTTGTTGAAGGAAAGAAGGAGTGTATCATTCATTTCCATTAGACTTTACAGTTCTTACCACATTTAAGTGTTTAATAAATGTCAAATTAAGTATGAATAATTTTAACTGCATAGTTAAATCTTCCTAAACCAAGAGCAATAAAGGGGATACTAGAAATTAACAATATTTTACATTGCAAGCCAACTGCCTCAGTGAAAACCTGGAAAAGGCAAAATCCTCTCTTTTACTGTAGACTGCTTGATCATTCTAATTTCATTTGATATTTAAAAAATGAGGACAGGACATTTGAGTTATTAAGATAGGGTATGACCATCTTCCTACCCAAGAAGGCTCTAATCTGGGTATCAATTAAATATGCTCTGGTAATCTGTTTCATCCAGTTCATTTATTTTTGTGGTGCACTGAAACTATGGATTATACTGTACAGCAAATACTCTGAAAAATGTGGGATAAAGATTGTATTGAAAGAATTAATTACTCAAAATAATAGCATAGCCTTTCCTAGTAGAAAGACAGTTAAATGATATTTAAATATAGCTATGTAAACATGTCTTCAATTAAAAAATATTCATCTTCCTGCTGCAATTTGAAATTCCATATTTGCAGACCTCAGGGAGTACGAATGAACTTACATGGTTTTCATTAAAAAAAAAACATGTTAAATTGGCTTAACTGTGGGAAGAATATATAAAAAACTCAAATTACAAAATATTTAAAGAAGCATCATTTTGTTGCTTTCAAGCTCAGAAAGCATATAAACTCAGAGACACAGTACTCAGATTTCCTAGAGGGAATTATATAATTACTAGATTGGACTACTTTTCCATGTACCAATGCATTTATTATGAGTAAACAACTCTAGCAAATCAAGTGAGAGTGGCTCAAAACTTTCATTTTCTAAAGCATGTTTTAATGGTAGGGTGGCAGTCTTACTCGTATTGATAATTTGTTTTGAGAATATTTTGATTAAAAATTATAAAGCAAGCCTTAGCAGCAAGCTCTGGTGTCAGGCAGGGTTCAAAGGCTGGCTTCTTCACTTAGCAGCTTAGTGATTTCGAGCAAATCACTTAATGTCACTAAATTACAATATTTTTATCTCTCAAATGGGGAAATAATAGTACCCACTATAGGAATGATGTAAACATTACAAGAGAAACATCTATGTAAAATTCTCAGCACAAAGCAAACCATTCAATTAAGTTAGCTGTTATTGTTATTATTTTTAATAGTAATACAGCAATATCATCAAAGACCCAGCATGAATTGTCATAAATATTGAACTAACATTATCTTAGCAGAACTTAATGAGACAATGAAGTTTCACAATATTTTGACAAACACCAGGAAATGCTGGTGAAGGGCATTATAAGTTTCAATGCTTGCTGTCACGCTAAAATTATATGGAGGCATAGAAAAACCGAGTAAATCCTAGTCTGCTAAATGCAGTTATACTCTATTTGTTGATTTCTGAATGTCTGGGCTTTTTTGCCAACTGGCCTCTGCTCTTCAGTTTAGGGTGTGCTGGGAAATAAATGTAATCTATTAATTTGATAACTGAGTGAATACTAAACTAAACTACCACAGTTCCAGCATTTTCCTGCAGCATAGCCATGCTTCTGCAGCTCTACCCTGTAGCATTGTCCTCACACGTGTCTGCTTATCCAAGCAGCTGGCTTAGACATATTTGCCTAAACCTTTCGCAGCCACTCTTTCTGACAATTTCTTCTTCTGCAGCCCTTGTAGCAACTGCATGATGCAATATGGTAGCCAATAGCTACATGTGGCTATTTAGGTTTAAATTTAAATAAAATTAAAAATTCACTTCTTTGGGTGCATGAGCTACATCTCAGCAGCCACATGTGGCCAGGGGTTACCATACTTGTGCAGATAGAGAACATTGCTAACATTCTATCATATAGAAAGTTCTATCAGGCAGCACTGATGAAGACCAACCTTCCTTCAAGCATATTGCCATTCATGCTACAGTGAGAAAACAAGATGCTATTCATGAACAAAAGGCCAAATTAGTTAAAAAAATCTTGAGTTAAACAAACATTTATTAAATTATTGTGAACTATGATCCTCTAAGAATTGGATATAAGTATATAGCTTTTTTCAAATTAATCTTATCATGAAAATTTTTTTCAGGAAATATTTCCAGGAAACTCTAAACTTTAAGAAACAGATAAGGATCAATGTTTTTCAAAATGGAGAAAGAACATTCCCAGGTATGGCAAGTGTAACAAAACCAGTTTGCAGTTTCTCAACTTCCCCAGATCATTCTAAAAATCTTCTGCCCAACAACCTGCCTAAGAATATGTTTTTATGCCAGTTTCTCCTTTCCTTCTCCCCTTGTGACAATCATCTGCACTTTACAAAGGAATGATATACCTCTCAGCCCACCGGAAGTTTACCATTGGGCACTTCCTCAGGGAAACATCTGGGGTACTAGAGAATAATTTAAAACACTGGTTATTCATAGAAGCTCTTGTAATCAATGCACATATTCCTAGAGAGACCTTTCCAATAAAATTTCACTTTAAATTTTTAATAAAAATATTAACATATTGATAGGTAATTATGTCATCCCAATCGATATCTGCGTATTAATGGTAACAATTCAATTTCAATAAAAACTTAAAATTCTCTGATTTTGGGTGGCAGGACATTTTTAAAATTCAAATTATATACATATTTTTGTAATAAAGAATGCTAACCATTCTCTGAGGTACTGGAAATAGCAATTCAAGGAGGAAAAACAAGTTCAAGGGAAAAGAACAATGTAAAATCCTAAGGAGGGTCTTGTTTCTTTTTCTTTTAAAATTAGCTGCCATATTGAGATTCCAGCAAATACATTAAAAAGAATAATGGAAGAGTTTTGTTTTAAAATGTCAGTATATACAATGCAGAGCAAATTACATCTGTTCCAATCATTTATAGCTATGGCAAAAAACATCAGAATCCAACTTAAAAATGTTTGGAGGGGACAAGTTTCTTTTATCAACAAATCATGGTGTGTCCCATATTATATTTTTGTTGGTGTTTTGAAATGTTGTAATAGTAAAATTGGCAGTATGACCTATATTGGGTGTTTACTATGTGTAAAGTAGGATGTTTTAGAAGTATTAATTCAACTCATCTTTTTTTTCCAACTTTATTAAGAAATAATTGACAAATATAATTGCATATATTTAAAATGTACAACGTGATGATGTGATATACATCTTCATTGTGGAATATGATCAAGATATTGACACACCTGTCACTTCACATAATTAACTTGCATGGACTCATGTGTGTGGTGGTGAGAATGCTTAAGAGCCACTCTTAGCAAGTTTCCAGTATACAGTATACACATTATACAAGACTGTATTATTAACTACAGTGACCACACTGTATATTAGATTCTCAGAATTCTTCTTATAACTGGATGTTTGTACGCTTTGACCTGTGTCTCCCCATTTTCCACTCTCTCCAGCCCCCAAAACTACTATTCTTTATTTATGCGAAATCAGCACTTTCTTTTCCTTGCTTGTTTAAGATTCCACATAAAACAACTCATGTAATCCTAACAAAATCCCTGCAGGTATGCTCTGTCATCACCTCTGCTTATGCAGTAGGAAACTGAGGCACAGATTGGTTAAGCTACTAAAGTAAAGTCAGATAACTGTTGAAAAGTGAAGCCAAAACTTAGCCCAGGCCAAACCAGGCTGGGCTTCATACTGTGACCCACTGCATATGTGACCTACTTAGATGTTTTTCCAACCTAAATGTTCAAGTGTTGAAAGCTTATCTTTTCAGTTAGGTTTGTAAGCCTTGGAAGGCAAGTCCATATACTGTGAACTTCTCTATGCTCCCCAATACCTAGGATTTCATTTTACACACAGAACATGTTAATAAACATTTGCTGATTATACATTTAGAATTTTCAAGCATTTCTCTCCTCCATCTACTAATTATGAGTGGCCCTCTTGAAACACCTACAATTAAGAACAATAGTAATCTTCTGTCACATTTTTTGGAAGGAGCTTATTAAATCCATATATTTGACTGGAAAAAGTGGAATGATATATACAACATGTTTAACAGTGGTTATTTCTAGGTATTGTGATTAGTGGTTCATTTTAGTTCTTGCAGCAATAAAATGTTTGGTGTTGTTTACATGTTCCTATTCCTTAGGTTTTCTCTGTTGTAATAAAAAAAGAAAATATTTGTTACTAAGACACCATTTAGAATTCACAGATACGTAAAACAAAGGGAAAAGCGAGGGGTAGAAACAATCAAGGAACACCCACATCAACGCAGGGAGACGGCGCACAGGAGGCGAGCCAGAGGGTTTGGCCTGAGGCCCGGGGAGGGCTTGTTCCTCCTTACCTGCCATCAGGAAGCCACAGGGCCCTGGCAGCCCTAGGGCAGGGCACATGTTCACACGAAGCAAAAGCAAAATATTTTACTTGTTAGAGGCTATGAGAAGAATTTCCAGAAATCATGTACTCTTCATTTTTTCATATATTTTAAAGAAAATTCTGCCATTACCTAGGCATTATTTCAGCAATTTATTTGAAAAGCCTGGTTCTTCACGGGGACTCCTTAGTTAACTGTTCTGTCTTATCTAGTCACGGGTGGAAATAGTTAACTATTTATTGGGACTATTTAGCTATACCATTGAAGTCCCGTGGAAAACGGTTTTCTGTTTTCTTTTTAAAATAATATGGCAATGTTTTATTTACAGAAGTACAAATGGTGCAAAACCATACCTTGACATGTAAATTTTTTGGAGGGAGTTGTGAGTAACAGTTTATCTGCCATTTCTCCAGGGCCAGCGCAGCGAGCAATTCCCGGTTCTTTGTATTCCGACTTAACCCAGTCAGATAACCACTGCATGTTACAATCACAGTAAAGAGGATTGGCTCCAATTGCTCTGGAAAACAACACCACGAAAGCACGGACACATACACACACAAAAGTATGGAAGTATTGTTATTTCCTAAGGGAACATAACTCAAAGTGATGCTCAGTAGAAAACCCCTATAGATTTATTGATAACTATTCAGAAGAAAATGGAGACACTGGGGATTCCCCATTTTCCTGAATTATGTGCAGCTGGGATTTAGTAAGCTGTCACTAATATTAACATTTTTCTGGGCTTTCCAAAGTCTCCTCGCATCTGCAGAGATAGGCTTACATTGGGTGTGTCCACACCTGAAACACAGATTAACATTTTCTTCTTTCACCAACTCTTCACTGAGGACCCAATCACTATGCTAGGTTCCGGGCCTCAAATATTAATAACACATTATTTTAATCTCAAAGAACTCCTCTGCAAAGGAGATTAACATATACTCAGACATGCAAATAATTTTCATTAGAAGTGCTATAGAGAGGTATTTACAAGATGACTATGAACAGGGGGTAACTTCTGAGAGATGGGTGGTTAAAAGAGCCTGAGCTTTTAGGTAGTTACATTCAAGCAGCTGGAAAAGGTAGGGAAGAATGTTTCTGGGTAAAGAACCAGTAAATACAAAGGCACGTAAATAAGAAAGGGCATGGAAGAATAGAGATGCATAAAGCTAGCTCTCCAGAGCTGATCTGGACCTTTGTAGGATGTCTGTCCCTGTACAGAGTCTCTCATTTTGGAACTTTGGTTCCTACTCACATCAGCAGTAATATGATACGAAAAAGCAATCAAGAGAAAATTTAACATTTATTGCACTGTTGCAATATGCAGGAACTGTGCAAGCCGTTTATATGATTACCTCATTTTATCTTAAATAGCAACTCTAAGAAGTCAATACTATTAATAATCCATTTTACAGATTAAGAAACTGAGGCCAGAGAAGTTAACCAATGGGTTTTTAAACTTGGGTACAAGTCAGAAATGCATAAAATAGCATTTAAAAGCTGACTAATTCTGATTTATTATTAACTTGTGATTAGTAATGTCTCTAGACCTATAGCCTAAGGAAATTAATCTTATTCTTTCATTAGGAAGCCCCCAGAATATACTTGTAAAGCTATAGTGTTTTATATTGTAGCAGTTTTAATGCCCAAGTCTAACCAAAAATTAGAGTATATTGTTATCCTTGTACATCAGATTCAAAGCTTTCCTCTAAATTAAAAATGAGCAACACAATATTTTTGAGTCATTTCATCTCATCCGTGCTGACATTTGCTAAGTCCTTTTTATGTGGGGGGACACAGTGGAAAAGGTGAGTAGAGCAGAGCTCTTTATGATCCAGGGAGTAAAGGACAAATGCTTAAATGAGATGCATGACAGAATAGAACACAAAACAAAGAGATTTAAACTGCTCCCACTTTTGGTGGGAGGTGGTCACATGAAGAAAGTTCTGTTCAGGTAGAGCAGGCCCTTTTCCTATGCAGTCTTTCCTGGCAAATCACCCTAGTGCTAGCAGAATGGCCACTTTCTTCTTTATGGCAGAAACTTTGCCAGGCAGTACCGCAGCCTTGCGCTCCTGGGCTTGGGGCCTCGTTCACACTCTACCGCATGCAATGCCATCCATGCCCTTTGTAGAGAAGTGGTGCTGAGGTTGACCTTGAGGTAGTTTCTGGGACTCAGACATGAAAAAGTGGAGGTCTTGCTTCCCGGGATTTGATCGTTTATAAGAAAAGTCGTAACAGTAGGGACCAAACAGTGTGATGGATGGATGTACAAAAAACTTACACTGGTAAGAGAGGCCCCTTAAGGTATATTCAGAGGTAGCACGATAGACTATTGGCTCCTACACTCCACCCACATCACGTTCACAATTTTCTAAACTTCTTATTTTCTTGAAGTTTGGTGGGTTTTGGAGGGGAGAGCAAAGCCAAGAGATAACATGTCAATTTCTGGGGATATTGTTCTTTAAGATGAAGATGGCCACCAGCCGGCGCCAAACTCAGCCTGACCCGAGAAAGCTTTGGCTCACGAGGCTCTTGCCTGGACTTCTCCCAGGTTGGCCTCGGTCTTAACATGACAACTAAAATGATGGAATAATGGAGTTTGATCCAACAGATTTTTTGGACCTCTTTTGTCAAATACTTCAAATTGTTTAATTGTATTTCCGAGAAATATGGAGGTACAAATATAGCTGAGCAATATTTGCTACATAAATGAATTGTTTTATTGTATTTCTGAGAAATACGGAGGTACAGATATTGGAGGTACAAATATAGCTGAGCAATATTTGCCACATAAATGAATCCAGTCTGAGCAAATCAGGATAGGCCTCATGGAAGACGTGATACATGGGATGTCACTTGGAAATGCAGGTTTTGGACAGACTGAACTGAAGGGTGCCAATATTTTAGAGTCAGAGAACTTTAAGAGAAAAGGCGAAGGTTAGAAATTTGGGGAGCTACGTTTATAAGAAGAGACACTTTTAGCTAAGCAAAGAGAACTCAGCTAATGGGAAATAAGGACCAGAAAGATAAATTAAGGCTATCTTGTAGACGGCACTGTATCTAGATTGAAAATCTTTATGTTTTCTTTAAAGATGGAATCAATCATGTCCTATTATGTGACAATAAAAGGGGTGGCTGAAGACTGTCTTCCAAACTCACTTGCCTGGGAGAGTCTGACCCTAAACCCACATTCATGAACTAGATACTCACAGGTGTGATAATGCAGAAAGGTCACTGAAAGCACCTTCAGGCACAACAGAAATGTCATTTCCATGTAAAGAACTAAAAGCAAGGAAAAGCAATATTAAATTCCCTATATTTCAGAGAGTTCAGAAAAATTCCCACGCATGTATGAAACTTTGGTTTATAATAAACATTTTTAAATCAGTGCAGAAAAGATGGGCTACGCAATAAAAAGTCTTGGTACACTGGGTATCTATTTGAGAAAGCAAAAGTTAGTTGCTACCTCACATCATATGCATATAACAAATTCTATATTGAAGAGTTAAATGTAAAAATGAAACTAAAAATAGTATTAAGAGAAAATACAGAAGAGCTCCTTTTTATAAACATAGGATGAGAAAGGTTTTCAAAAGAACTGTATAAAATTAAGGAACCATAAAGGAAAAGAATAATACATATTTGACAACATAAAATATATCCATAATATGAAAAATGCCATATAAGGAACAGAACTGGAAATATTCACAACATATATAAGACACAAGGATTCATTTCTTTGTAAAAATATCTGGAAGCTTAAAGTTGTAGATGCATAAAGGCCTGTATGTTAATCTGGAAAAGACCCCAAAGAAGATGGGAAGTATGATCAGGCTCATAAAATATGAGCCTCATAAATGCCCAAAATACAAATCAGATATATTCAAATGCTCTTGTAATTAGAACTGCAAATTAAAATAGGAATAGCAGATAATGTTCACTCTGCCATATGACAAAAATGAAGAGTTTAATAATGTTCAGTATTTGCAAGAGTGCTTTGAAACAGGTACTCTATTAAAATAGACCTGGTGGAAATTTGTAAATTGACAAAATTTTGTTTTGGGGGACAATTTCACAGTTAATTTTGGTATTCTGTCATTATACATGACAGTAATACACATGTGTAGAATTTTGATTCCAGCACCAGATAGAATAATGCAAATTTGGAATCAAACTTAATATTAGTAAAGTTGAAGATGATTAAGTAAGTTATGGTTCCTTCACCTCATGGGATACTCTGTACCAGCTTGACAGCTGAGCATTATTTTCATATGGTGAAATGGAAGTAGTCTAACAGCATGTTAAATAAAAATAGGCAATGGCAGAACAAGAACAAATCCTATTTATGGTTTTAAAAGTTATATAGCCATGGGCATACTATGTCAGCATGTAAAAACAAACGCATTTAAAGAAGGACCAGAAGAGAACATCAAACTGTTTAACAATTAATTCTGGGGGAGGGTATTAGGATTGAGGATCCTGTCTTATTTCATATATTTTAAAATACATTAAAAAATATGTAAAGATGTATCCATGTGTTATATAATTTTTAAAGGAATAAAAATTTCCTATATTTCATTCAAAATTAGTTGGATCTATATAAAACATACATCTTGATATTATATATTATCAAGTAAATGACTATAGCAACATTGCATTGCAAAAGATAAAATGTGGTGTCCAAACAAAGCTGTTGAGTAATGACACAGTAAGATATGATTTTCCTACTTCCAAATTTGTAGTGAATCCTAATGCATCTATCTGAAGAATCAAGAAAGCAGTTGAATAATTAAAAAGACAATCCCCAACTCAGTGTTCTGAGACAATAAATGTTTTGTTGAACATAAAATGCTTACAGTAACCGAAGAGACTTCAATCCATCGAAGGTTCGGGGAGGAATACATCTCAAACGGTTGTAACTAAGAATTCTGAAAGCACACAGACGCCAATTTGTTTTACTTAGGTATCCCCAAAAATCATGTGTCATTTTAAAAATAAAGCAGTTCACAAAGGGTTATTTTAACATTTTATGAGTTGAGAATATTGACTGGTGCATAAGATACTTTTTAATCTTTGTGTTGTTTTGCTAACACAACACATTTATCTAAATACGGTTCAGAATGCTTCCTACCCCTGCCGATGTGATGCCTCAACTACGCCCTCCCGAGGATGACTTTCCTCAGGAGTCTGTCTTACCCATCTCTTCAAAGCCCACCAGAATCGTAAATTATTTTTTGTTCCTTTTATTGCACCCAACACTTTATAATATCTGTACTTGTTTGTGTGTTGAGGTTTTATTAGTCTGTTTCTCCCAACTTCATTCTTGAGGGCAGAGAATCTATCTGTCCTGTTTATCAGGAATGTCCAGTGCCTAGAAAATTCATTTTGTCCATTGAATTAATAAATACTCAGTAGCACACTGTCACACTCACAAGGTGAGGAGCTGCGTCATGTTGCTGAAGCTCTGATTAGAAAGGGTGCTTATTCGGTTGTTACTTAAGTCTCTAAAAGAGAAAAAAGAAAGAAATGGAATCTACTGTCACCACAGAAATGGAAATTTTAGTGATTCTTAGAGAAGATTTATGCTCACAGTCTAGCAGCACTGTTAGCACTTGACTTTTATCTGAAAATAACAGAACACTGGAAAACCCTCTGAGGTGGACTGTAGTGTTACTTATGATTATTCACACCCCAGTTTTGGAAATTGGAAGTGACATTATGCCTTGCTTTGCTTCGTCCAGGAAGTGGGCACCAGTGCTGGTTTCACTTCAGAACAGAAACTTTGGAGTTAGGTCACTTTTTCCTTATCCTTCTATTCCCTCGGAAAGATTTGTGATGTTCCAGAGATCCCACACCTGGTGCCTGGTCCCTGGTCCCAGAGGAAAGACATGCAAAGCCACTCACAACAGACACATTTTATGGGTGAGAAATAAACCTATGTTCTTGGAGGTTCCATCAGTTACACATACTTTATCTCTATAGATGCATATGCTTTCTCATACACATACTCAAGTTGTATAACTGGAAGAAACCTGCATTCAATTACATCTACAATGTCATCACTAAAAACAATGCCGCAATGAAAAACTGCCCTTGGCAAAGTTCGTGCTATCTAGTAGGTGCTCAGTAAATGTCTGTTTAATGAATGATAAGTAAATGCTAGAAATGTGGCTTTTTTACTAATGCTAAGTGGCTATTTATAAGTGTACTTTGTACTATGAGCTATAATTTATATTTAGCAAACTTGATCTTATTATATATTAATATATATGTGATATATAATATGTATTGTACATATATTACAATATATATTATATAGTAATATATATGTGATATATAATATGTATTGTACATATATTACAATATATAATAATATATGACAGATAACATAATATATATACTTTGCATTGTGATGCAAATTAGTGAATTTGTACATACACACACTCATATATATGGGCACAATGTCATATATATGTGAGTTATGTATGTATACATGCACTCAGTTTTTCTAAAACAAAATATAAACATATGAATAAAAGAAAGATTCATGAATAAATGAAATAAAATTATGGGTTGTAATTTGATCATTTGTGTGTGTGTGTATATTTATTCACCAGATGTTTTTTCTGGAAAAAAATAAATGCGAGACTCAGAAAAGCCAAAGATTATCTACTCTTTACCAAAAATACCAAAATACCAGTAAAATGGAACCATAAAATTGTGAAAACTGTACAAGTGTTATAGGAGGTTTACAATCCATCTTCTTAGCTTCTATAGTACTATACCTAAATTAAAAATAAATAAATAAATGTATCTACATTAGCAAAAGATACCGAAGATAGGTTCATTGCTTAGAGTAGTATAGTGAGTTATTGGCAAAACCATGTTTGAGTCTACAAATACTCATTTTTCATTTCCAAACTGGTTTTAAGTAATCACATGCTGTCCCACAAATGACCCAATTCTGCTGAAGTGACCCTTTGGAAATTGCACCAGTTTAATGGTTTATTTAACAGAACAAAAATGTATGTAATCAGCTCTTGATGCTATTAAATAAATAACTAGAGGTAGAACAAGACAACTTAGGGGCTATTTTCATTTTATTAATTTAATCACTTGTCATTCAAACAGTCCTATATACTTTCTACAAAGTGTTTGATTTTCCCATTTTGTAAGGAAAATTGAAAACAATTCACAGCATTTTACTAATGTCAACTTGCCTAGGGTAAAGTTTACTTTGAGAAATGTAACATTTTCTGCTACCTAGGTTTCTAGAATTCACTAATTAGGAATAACCCTCTTTATTCTAGGAACACTAGAAATTCGCTGTTTTAGTTAGCCATATTTATTCTAAAACCAAAGAGACCTAAATAAAATCTAAAGTATTTGCCTATATATCTACTGTAGTTGCTGATTTTATTTTGTTTGAGTTTTATCAATTATCAACAAGGTAATGTCTAAGTGTGACATTATATACAGTAAAATTATATCTTCTTTCAAATATTGTGCACATAACTTGATCAAAATGTTTGTATATCTAAATATGATCTTGTACTTACAACTTAAAGATATTAAAAACTTGTTTACATTAATGAGCATGTCATTTTAGGAGGGCATCAAGCCAAACTGCAAGAAAAGTTAATTTTTGAAATCTAGACTCAGAATATCAACATCTTTGTCAATTTTACTTAAATATTGTATAAGGAAATACAGATTTTATAAAACACATTTTAATACTCGAATCCCATTACTTAATTTGTAATGTATTATAAAAAAAATAAAACTAATAATCTAGAAGTATAATTTCAGGAAAAGTTCTTTCATACAATCTTTTACTTAAAACCAAGAATGAAGACATTGTTTTTTATATTTCTTTCCTTGGCTTGACATAAAATAGCCCACATTTATTACTGGTAAAAGTATCCGATTTGCTGCATTTCTATGGTTCTCTGATACTTAAGACTTTATTGTATGTGTACTTTGAATAGAGAAGGACCTTTTTTTCTAAGACACAGCACCACCTGATTGATATTCAATGAACATGTAGCTCATGATCCAGAACCGCACAGAGCAAGGATGGAAGCATCTAACTGTGTCTGATTTATATTATCTGAAGGGTTCACTAAATCTCCTGCCCTTGCTATCCACATTTTCATGAAATAGAATAAGAAGTCAAAGACAGAAAAATACAATATTTTACTTACATAAGTGTTAGATGTTTGTAGTTATAGAGTTCCTTAGGAACCAGCGTAAACTGGTTCCCATCCAGATACCTGAACACAAGGGAACAATATATTTTTTAACAGTGGAAATAATCCACTAACAGTGGCCTAGCATAAAATAATTGACACTATTTCACTCTGAACTGAGGCAGGGAGGCACTTGACTGTGTTGTTGGCTGGAACTGCTATTTAACAGAAGTAAAGAAACAAGAGCAAAGTTGTCCAATCTAGTAGAATTCTTTTGGGGATCACTTAGGCTAAATTTTGAAACTAAGGAGGGACTGATGAGTCCAGTTCTTTGTGGTTTATCTAAACGGGGCAAGGCATGTATCCAACCATTTGCATGTCAGCAAGAAGGCTCATTCCGTCAACCGTATTATTAGCCAACCTCCAGTTTGCTTGTATTTATGTGGAGACAATACCATGAAATGCATTCACTACTGACAGATTCATGCCACTGAGGGTGAGACCACTCCTTCCTGCCTTAATATGTTTCAGTACACTTAGTAAACAAATAAAGGATGGTTTAAAGGAGATATGTGGGAATTTGGACATAATTAGATTTCAGTTAAAAACACCTTAAAATTTTTTACCATTGCACATCTCTTTGGTGATAATAATTTTAGGAGGTTTCATAGAAAATCACAACATTTATCAAATGTACAAATATAGCATATATATATATATATATATATATATATATATATATATGAAGTAATTAATACATATAAAATAAATTTCCCCTTTCTGTTTAGAGTCAGCAGAATAATCAGAAAATATATAGGCTTTGGATTAACTGGCAAAAAACAAAAATAAATGGGTGCTTAATGTTGCATCATGATATCCCAAAAAGAAAAGTAGATTCCATCTCCTCCCAGGGCTCTTCTTTCCCAGAATATAGACAGTGATGCAAAGATGTCTTTTAGCAACTTGGACCATCTGACTACAGATTTACCCACAAACAATTCTGGCACATTGGGCACACGGCCCCTTTTATACCAACACTGTGGCCAATCTTGAGATCCAAAGCTGAGGTTATTAGTATTTTTTGCTGGCTACAGAAAAGCTGAGAAATGCCAAGATAACTATCTATTTCAAACATTCTAAAATGAAAGCAGTTATATAAAAGGCACAAAGTATCAAAATATATAATAAATATTTGATTAAGAGTTGAGCATACGTTATGACTCCTTACTTAACCCTGCTCCAATTTCCTGACTTCATATTTCCTCTTGACGCCTTTTTTCTCTAGAGAAGTATTTCTTGGTACCACTAGAGGGAAGCATAATCCCATATGCTTCAGCACTTCCCCTCCATACCAGAAAAAGTCCTAACAGAAAGCTATCGAGATTCAGAAAGTGCGCTATGGATGTCTGCATGTAAAACAATCTAAGAGGGAGATTATATGGAACTGATTAAAATTAATGGAAACCATTTGTTCAGAATTGTCCACCAATACATACTTATTTTTGCCAAATTCTTTAATAATTTAATATAATATGCACATGAAAAATTTCTAATACATGCATATATGTTTCTGTAGAGAAGGAGCTGGCTGACTTGGTATGGTTCTAAAAAGAAGCCTTTGGGGAGGAAAAACTAGAATTTACAAGACATGAGTTAATATTTTCCTCATCTCTGTAATATATTTCTTTAAGAAAAATATAACTTCTTAATATTCTGTAGAGAAACAGATTGAAGATTTGACTAGCTGACAGAGGAAACAAACGGATGGTATACATAGGACATGGATCAAGCAGATACTCAGGTGTAGTTTAATAAAGAAATTAAAGAATTATTTGATGGGCATCACGTCAAAGAAGAAGGCATAGGCCAGTTAAAATGGTAGAAAGAGAACTTGGCATAAAAAATGACCTTAATGTTATTCTGAGGGCTATGTTCTTGGCTGGGGTGTCCCTAGCATCAGTGCTTTGTATACAGAGTACTCTACTGGCACCTAGCTTCCCAACACTGGTTGGACGGTAATCTTCTGAAGTAAATACATATTAAAATAAGAATTAAATGTTTAATTAACACACACACAGAGCAAGTGCTTATAGTCAATTAACACTGTGATTCATAACAAGAGAGACTGACCACTTCACAGCAGTTCAAATCGAAGAGGGACCTTTTGTGTACATGAGCTAGATTATACCTTTTTTTGCTAAGTGTTCCATTCAGGACCAAATTAGGATTCATAGAAGTGCACATTATTTGAAAATAAGTTCTTTGATAACTGAAAGTGACATCTTCTTGAATTTCGTTACCTATGTGCCATGTTGCCAAAAGCTTATCAAAGCTGCTCATTTGGAATGTTTGTGCACCTGTGCATGGATTACAGGCACATGTCTGCACCAATTACATTTGGACTTAAATCATGTTTGATATACAGTTTCATATAGACAAAAAATAAACCAAGGCATAATGATTCAGTTGCATTCATATCAAGTATTTGCATCTGGTATTTAATATACAGATAAATGAATGCAAAGGAACAGGCATACACCATTATTCAAGGAGCTTATTTTCTGATTTTTCCATTGCATTTATACAGCATAAGGCAGCTAAGAAAGCGTGCATGGTGCTTAGAATCTAGATATGTGTATATTGGCCATGTAATTTGTGGTCAAATACCAGTTATGAAAAATTAGGGATAATTGGCCCCACATCCTTTACAATCTAAAGGATTCTAATTCAAATCCAAAGGGCAGTGTCTTTTTTTAAGGATAAAGATTATGTTACCTTCTTCCACATCCCAGATATTTATGTATCCCATATTGTGAGATATTCTCCCAGGGAACATAGTGGTAAAGAATAATTAACCATATGGACAATCTCAGACACTATAGATAAACTAAATAAACAGCATTTGCCAAGTTGCATTTGATGGAACATTAGTCTTGCAAGATACTCCATGAAAAAAGGGCTTTAGGGACAAATAACTATTGGAGTGATCTTCTATGTTACCATAGTCTCTTGCAGCTTTCTGGTGCACCATAGCATAATAAAAGCACTGAGAAATCCTATAGTGAGAAGAGGAGAAACCCACACAAACATCATTGTCCAAGGGCATCTGAACTAGCTTTTACATTACTTGTTTGGAGTTTTACATGATACTAAGTAATGGCCTATACAGTGTAATTTGCCAACGGGACTCTAAAGATTTTTGTTTGGTTTCCATTTCCCTTGCTGTGTAATTGTTAAGGAAAGGGAAAGACAAGCTCTACTCACAATTCAGTGACATCTCTTGGAATACCTTTGGGTAAGACCTTCAAGCCCTTGTTGCTACATCGGACTACTGTATCCAAGCAGGTACATTCCGTCGGACAGCGAGAGAGTGGAGAACAGCTGTTGTCATCATTACCTAAATTGTCAAAAGAAATACAGGAAAACCCTGCTTGTGGCTTTGAAGATGCTAGAAGGGATTTTATGCCATTAGCTTAACAAACACAAGAGTCTTGGACCATATGATCACTTTTGTATAGGGCATTAAGTATTTACAAAGTGACATCATATGTTCTATATAGCACTGTTTTCAGACTACCTAGGGCAGAAGTCCGGAAAATAACTCATATTTTGTACTATTAATACAATTATATATATATTTTCTAGGCATTTACACAAATTATACTTTTAATTAGAATATATAAATGTAAACTGAATTATGGAGAAATTGTACGGAGGCAGACATGAAGAGACATAAAGGGACAGATTAATTTAAAATGTTCAGCAAAAAGTGTATGGGCTCCTCATTTTAAAATGTGGGGCTCAAATGAGCTCTCCATTCACTGGCAATAATAATAGAACCTGCTCTACCGACTTTACAGGGCTATTATGAGAATCAAATAAGGTGATATATAGAGAGCATTAACAAGTGAAACTATTATTTTTTTAGGTTTACTAGAATTTCTATTTTATAAGCCAACTGCTTTTCTCATTGGAAAGTCAGAGTTGCTAAAAGACACGTTCAGGATAAGAAAGAAAAGTTAAAATGAAGCTCTATAAATAGTATCCACCATGAGCTGGAAACTGGAAAATTTTCCAAAACATTCAGAAACACAAATCAAGTAGACTCATGTGAAAAATAAGTCTGAGAATGTCAGTGCCCTGTTGCTAAAACAAAACAAAACAACAAAAAAATCACACACAACATATAGGGTGCAAAGCAGAAAAGTGCACAGTAACTATTTGTTGCCTGAACTATCATATACTGCGGAGTCAGGCCCCCCAGCATCAGACCAGTCATGTGAATGCCTGGCAATGCTCCCCAAGCTTTCTCACCATCATCACAAGTGAAGTCTTGAATGGCAACATCCTGGATGGGAATTTCTTTGAGGAAGTATGGTTTCTGACATCGAGGGTTTCCTGTTACAATTCTTTTCTTCCTGAGCCATTCTCCCAACCAAGCCAGGTAACAGTTACAGTTGAAAGGATTGGCCAAGAGGTTTCTAAGCACCACATGCAAACAACGCAGGGTAGAGTTTAGGGTTTCACTCGCTTACTTCTTGAAGCCACAGGCTGCCATTTTCCTATTTCTGTTGGAACAATTCCTTCTTATCCTTTGTATTCCCTCCCCCCCAAGTCATATGCAATCACACACAACTTATGGGATGCATTTTTGGGGCTAAAATATTTATGTTTGGAACTTAAAAAATAACAACACTGTCATATACGATTTCTTCCAATAATTTCATGTGAAAAATAAAGTGAAGACAACACTTTAGGGTTTCTGCAATGGATCCTGATAGATAATCTCATTTAGAGAATTCAAACTTGTCAGAGATCTGACTTGCTGTCAAACTTCCCTACACTGATAATGCAGTAATTTAATATAAATATGAGAGCTGATTACCTTATATTATTGAGTTTAACCTGACAACAGCTATTTCATTAATTTGTCATTTCAAGATTTCCATCTCATATTTGCTCCAGAGAATAGGTTTCCCATTTAAACTGACAGTGAGTTAATTAAATGCCAGTTATAAAAATGAATTTACCTCTACATATCTCCATACTTTTGGCATCTCACTCCTTCAGCACAAACCTATTGACAATCCTATTATTTATAAACATGCCATCTTTAATATGCACAAATTAGTCACTCGATGTAAAAATGTCACATTTTATGTAGAGAGAAGATTAAGTACTTTTTTGATGGATGGATGTTTCCCTCAAATTACTTCTATTTTGAACATGCATTTTTTTTCTTTCTAACTACTTTTTGAGTTACTTTTGTATATTTAGATGCCACCATTACCAGGAAATCATATCAGTGATACGATTTATCGCTTCAAACATTGCTTTTTTATATACTGACATACAAGAACACTGAAATACATTGGAGTTTTTTTTAATTTTTCTTTTGACACTTTCTGAGTTCTGTCTATAGACCTACAAATATTCTTTATTCTTGAATTGTCTACATAAAATGCCTTCTTGGACAGGCTCAACTTATTTCTTCAATATTTCCCTAATATCATGGTAAATGTCCTCCAGTGAACAGCTATTGCTGTTGGCCTGGCCATCCTAATGCTTCTCCTGTCACTGTGAATGATTCTTTTGAGCGCAGTTTGTTGGCAATGACCCTATCAACTTTGTTTTTATGATGCTTATACTGAAAGACTCCAGTGTAAGATCACTGGGGAAAAGCTATAATGTTACTTTTATTTTCAGCACTATGAAGTTAATAATAAGATTAAAATTTATAAGTTGAGCCACATCACATCCCATTGTTATAAAAAGAATTGACTAAAAATACTTTAAGTTTTGTTAAATTTTAATATGAGATGGTAGGTAATGTTTTTAGAAAAATTAAAAAATGTTTAACATGAACAAAACTGTCCTTTTTGATACCTACATCCTTGATCATGTGTTTTGTGAAATGCCTAATAATGTATTAAAATGCTCCTGATGAAAGTGATAAATATAATACACTGGCTCAGTGGTACCTAAATGTACACTAGTTTTCATACTTACAGAGTAGATAAAGAATGGAGAGTATCAAAGGCTCCTGGTGCAACTGTAGTAATTTGATTATCATATAAAGAAAGCAAACGTACAGAACTCAGTCCTATGAAACTGTCGTTCCCAACACAGCTTATGCGATTGCTTCTCAACATCCTGAGGGAAAAAAAGAACATTGTTATGGAAATAAAGTATCAGCCAATCCATTTTGCCTATCTGAGGACCAAAATAATGCCTCTTTGCAAATGTGTAGCATTCATCACTGTTTGCTAAACACGTTTGTCTGTCATTAGGAATTGCTATGGACATATACTGAGAATGTGCGAGAATAAAATGCTTAGAGTTGGCAGGGACTACACACACAGAAAGCATAATGAGCCTGATAAGGACTTATAACCCCATCTGACGAGGGTAGAATGTTTTCCTTCGACGTTGTAATTATGTTTATGTCATTACATGATGTCCTAACTCACCTACAGCTTTCAGTGCCCCTGAAGCCCTGTGATTTGTGTATTCACAGTAGCTGCAGTAGAAGTTGAATGGAAAGGAGGCAGAAAGGAAATCAATAGTCACAACAGATGAAGAACTGAGGGCATTTCAGGGACTTACATACAAAGTCAATGTCAACAGGGGCTAGGGACCCACACTTGATTGAGTATCCTCAAGCCTGCACAAATTATGTTATGTATGAAAATTATTTCATCAACAGTTTAGATCTTAAAAAAGAGGAAGTGGTTAACAGATCCTGGCTGTTCACAATGAAGTTTAAGCAGGCTTCCCTAGAAAAATTTCTGAACATGCATGTTTCAGTCGCTGCCATCAAGAGGATTGACACTGCTGTCATTTCCTCATCACTGCTCTAATTTTGGCCTAGTTGTCAATTCTTTGCTGAACTGTTTATTTGTGGATCTTAGAAAAGGAATGAAAAGCTTCTCATAATCCCATGTAAAAATGCCTAGTTGCCATAGATTTTAATCAGAATTAATGAAAAGTTCATTCATTTTCCTTGATTTTTCTAGACATGGGTTGACCACCTTATTAGAATATGAAAAAAAGAAAAGCACAAATAAAGGAACAACACAGTACTAGTTCAAGTAAGTTTGACTAATTGCTGGTCCTTGGAGTAATTTCCCCTTTAGTAAAGTGATCTGCTTCATTTATTTCACAGGCTAATTTGTGTTTTCTGAAGATGCACTAAATATACACATCATCTCACATGTTCTTTCACAAAGTAACTGGCAGTCCTCCACTGAGAAGTGGGAGTCTGTGTTCTCTTCCCGGGAATTTGGACAGGAGTTTGCAACTAACTGTTCAGACCAGCAGAGTGCAAAGGAAGTGACACTATGTGTTTTCCGTGAGCAGGAAAAAAAAAATGAACACAGTGGTTCTTCAAAATTCCAGATTGCCCTATAAAAGTAGAAAAGAAATATCAACTTTTGCATTCTGCGAAGTCACAGATAAGAAGAAAAGATGATGCCCTCTGTATCAAGGCATCATTTTGGGTTAGGAAACGAATGCACAATAAAATATTTCTATGAGCACTATCCTCTGCCATAAATAATAAAGAGCACTTGGTCTTAGTCTTGGTGGAGACATGGATCCCTGAGAGAAGCTGAAGGAAGCTCTGCTTTTTGTCACTAGAAAAATCCATAAGTACACATATGTACCACATTTTTGCCTGCAGTGTCAGATATTCAGACTCACAGAAATGTATACATGCACTAGAAAAGGTTCACAGTTCCTAAAGGGTTAAGAAGTCCAGGGGCCGTGGGGGTGTCTTGTCAAAATCTTTATGGCTCCAAGCTGAAAGATACCACTTAGAGGAATACACGCGTCCAGATAAATCTACTTTAGACCTTAGAATACTCCATCTTGGCTCCAAAGGCCCTATTATGCTTATTGTTGCAGAATGGGATTAAGCAGAGAGCCTGAGGGTGTCTATCTCAGGTGCCAAAACATAAGTGGAATAAAAATATCAGCAATATAATGAAGGAGAAAGTTAAATTTAGAGAACTTGTCTCAGGGAGAGCCCTATAAATGGAACTAGTCAGAAGAAATATTCTGATAAGCTCCCTGGGGTGGTGTCTGAATGGACTGTGTGCCCCTAAAATCCATGAGTTGAAGCCCTAACTCCCAGTGTGACTGTTTGGAGAGAGGGCCTTTAGGTGGTAATTTTAAGTTTAAATGAGATCCTAAGGGTGGGACCCTAATCTGACAGGACTGGTGTCCTCATAAGAAGAGGAAAGGACACCAGAGCTCTCTCTCAGCCTGCAATAGAGGAAAGGCTATGGAAGGACACGGCGAGAAGGCAACTGTCTACAGGCCAAGAAAGATCTCAGCAGAAACCCTCTCAGCATCTTGATCTTGGACCTCTAGCCTTCAGAAATGTGAGAAAATGAATTTCTATTGTTTAAGTCATCCAGTCTGTAGTGTCTTGTTATGGCAGCCCAAGGAAGACTGATAGAGGGGGAAAACAGGACCCGACCCCAAACACACACACTGCCCCTTCAAGGAGAAGGTTCCCATAACAAGCAGTCCCGTTGGCCACAGTCCTAAGAAGGGAAGCTGCTGTTGGCTGCAGGCTTCATGTTTTGCTGAGTTACCTGAGACGGCTTGGAGTCTGTGGTGTATTTCCCTTGCTGTCCTTCTACATACCTCCTCCATAAAAACGCTGAAGGAATATTTGCATAACACTTCAAAGGGGCTCCACATCTGCCCATGAGAGGGGGCAGCAAGCTGCAGGCTGGTCCTGCTAAAAGGTGGGTCCCAGGCCATCCCCGAGAAGCTCAAGAGGCCCGTGTCTACTTTCATGGGCATAGAATTTTCAGTAGGGTTGAAATGTGGGATGTTATTAACACTTCTTCACTGGCTGAGGAAATGCCCTTCTCCCTCTGTATCAGATAAAAAACAGGGAGTGGGCTTCCTCTGCTATCAGTCCCCCTGGGTGTGACTCCTAGCAGCCCTGTAGGGCTGGCTGAGGGTTTAGTAGGGACAGTGGAGCCTGGACTTCTCTCAAATGCAGTCACCAAGGGCTGCTTCTTGGTTACAGTTTCCTACATATATTCACTGTAGAAAATGCAAGTAACACAAAATGTTGTCCTTACTATTCAATCCAATCCCCATCCTCTTCGGCCCATAACCTTCTGGAAACACAGAATATCTTTTTCCTCATCTCCCTACCCCCAAGCAAGTACACATAAAGACACACCTCTTCACACGTCTCCTTTAAAATAGATGGTAAAAGGACTACCATCAGTCAGTCTCTCTCCATCTCTAAGACCTTCAAGGCCAGATAAAAGTGGTTTTCAGATAAGATGTTAGAGTTACTCTACTACATGGGGTGAAGTAGACTCTGATGCCACACAGCTTGGGCTGGACCAGAGTATTAGATGAAGGGCTTTGAGGAAAGGGAAGAGAATGGTCATTCCCAGGCAGAACAGGGGAGCCAATCTGTACAAGCAGTGGACCAAGGACGGTCTTTCTGATTGGGGAATCAGCAGCTAGGAGAGACTCTTTGACCTCCTTTAAGCATCACACTGAAGCCAAGGGTATAATGATCAATGAACTTCAATCCTACAGTAGAAAAATCACAATGCAAAAAAGAATACTTACAAGGTTTTAAGGCTTTCCAATCCCTTGAACATCTTATGTCGAACATTTTCCAAACGATTACTTGTGAGAAGTATTTCATTTACTCCAGATGCTCCTTCAAATGCACCCTCTTCAATGTCTGTGATCTTATTGTTGCTAAAGTTTCTAAATAAAAATTATTGAAAGAAAGATTTTTAACCATCTGTCTCTAATGGTGAGGACACTGGGATTAAATTGACCTCCACGGTCTCCAAGCTCTTCACTGCCCAGAACACCCCAGGCTCTAAAATGATATCACTTCCCTATTTAAACAAGCCAAAATGATAATAATACTAAGGGAGACTTTCCTACAGTGAAAAATACCAGCCTGATCAATGTAAGAATGATACACAAGAGTCCCCAGGAGCATAATATTTTTTAGGTCAGGTCTTGAGATCCAAAACCCTTTTGGCCCACCACAAAACTTAATAAGGAACTTTGAAAAAGAAATGCCCCTGATAAAAACTATTGAATGAATTAGTGACTAAAATAAAGCACTTGGGTAGATAGAAGAAGGATGGGCTAAATATGTTAGTGGTGAGATGGCACCAGAAATGTTACTTAGATATTGGTGGGTCGCCGGGTAAACTTCTCATGTAATAGTGTCAAAACAACCATCCTGTCAGTATTTTGCATGACCCAAGTCACTATAATGCTGTCCAGAGGGCAAGAACATACAGTTGAGATAACACTTTTCCATTTTTTCTATCTTTCTCTTTGTCATTGTTCACTCCATGATCAGAAATGGCCCTAGAACAAGGATTAGTTTCATGTATCATTTTATTTCTCTCAGAGCATTACATATGGTAGCTGCTCAAGAAATATGTGTTGAATTGAAGGCATGTCATCATTCAAAAGAAAGAGTGAGTGTCAGTGAAAAAGGAGGACAAATAAGCAATTAGAAACTCAGGCATATGGGGGTCAAGTGCATAGGGAGCAGATTCAGTCTGCTCTGCACTTAGGTCTTTGTGACCATGGGCCAGTACGTACATAAAAACACAGGTATCACAGAAGAATTCTCCTTTCCTCCTCCTGATGTTTCTTACACGGGAGTGGCTCCACTGGCCTTACACTCTTGGCCTCTCTTCTGTCCCTCCCTCCTCCTCCTCAGGGGGTGGAGAGCTGTCTGAGTGTTGTTGAAACTGCTGAGCTTATAAACTTATTTTAAAATATGAGTTGTGGATGTGTAGCGACACAGATGAGCTATCAAGCCAGTTTACCAATCATTAATTTTGACTATCTTCTAATGAAAGTTTAATGAAGCAAAGAGTCAAATAGTTGACATGAATGTGCTAAAAGATAAATAACAGCACGGTATGGGGAATAGTAAAGGAAGTTACAAAAAATTACTGAATGCATCTCTAAAGTGCTTAGACTGCTGGTTTCCTGCTCGGGCCACATAACAGACCAGCTGTCTGAGTGGAAGTCCGATGTTAGGGTCTGCTACAGAAATGATTGGTATTGCTTGAATACATAGAAAACATGTGATTAGTCAGGCTCCTCTCAGAGATTACCCTAAATAGATGCCACAGGTAGTCACTGTATGGAAATTTCTCTGGATCTTTGATAGTTTCCCAATTTCCAAAGAAATCTAAATAAAAATGCAAAGGGATGGGAAACACAACAAAACAGTACAGAAAATTTAAAAGATGGCTAATGCACGGCTTACATTTTACGTAACTGAGGAAGTTTCTTGAAGATTCCGGTAGCTTCCAATACTGTGAACTCATTATTATTGAGACGCCTAAGAAAAAAAGAAACAGCAAATATTCATCGCCAACAGTCAGGAAGGGATTAAATTTTATTTCTCATACAGAATTGTAACATTAATGATTATCCTAAAGTAAAATATAGGATACATGTCAGAAGATTTGTGGGAATTTCTTCTGTTCATTCAAATTTTAATGATTGACTAAAATATATTAAGAAGCACATGGTAAAGACAACCAATAATCAAAAATCAAAACCAGCTCCCACTCAGCAATCACTAGAAATGTTCTTTTTCACTGTGCTCCTCCTCTAAAAAGCATTTTAGATCATTCTTTCCTAATCACTTGCTCCATAAATTTTTTTACTAACTGCTTTAGACACACACTTTACATGCCATAAAGTCCACCCTATTAAAGTACACAGTTTAGTGGTTCTTAGTGTACTCACAAAATTGTGCAGCTATCTTTGCTACCTAATTCCGGAACACATTCATCACCCAAAAGAGAAACCTCATACCCACCAGCAGTCACTCTCGGTTTACTTCCTACTGCTATCAGTCCTTGACAACAAAAATTGGCTTTCTGTCTCTAGGATTTTCTTATTCTGGACATTTCAGATAAATGGAATTATGCCATATATAGTCTTTTGTGTCTGGCTTGTTTCACTTTGCATAATGTTTAAAGGTTCATCCATGTTTAGCATATGTCATTGACATTTCTTTTTATGATTGAATAATATTCCACTGTATGGACATACAATACTTTTCCATTTATCAGTCGCTTGGATATCAGGATATTTGGGTTGCTTCCACTTTTTGATTATTATGAATTATGCTGTTATGAACACAGGTGTACAAGTTTTTGTGTGGATATACAATGTTTTGTATATATACATGGGTGTAAACTGCTGGGTCACATGGTAAATCTGTATTTAACTCTTTGAGGAAAAGCCAAATTGTTTTCCAAAGGAGCTGCATCATTTTACATTTCCACTAGCAAAGTTGGAGGGGTCCAGACTCATCTGCTTTTTTTTTTTTTTTTGGTTTTTACCTGCTGTTCTAGTAGGTGAGGAGCATTATGTAATTGTGGTTTTGACTTGTATTTTCCTAATACCTGATGATAATGAGCATTTTCATGTGCTTATTGGCCATTTTTATATCTTCTTCAGTGATATGTCCACATAGGTAATTTGACCACTTTTTAATTGGGTAAGGATATTTTATTGTTGAATTGTAAGAGCTCTTTATATATTCTGAATATAAATCCCTTATCAGATATATGATTTGCCAATATTTTCTTACCACTACCGATTTTTAAATGTATAGGTGAAAAAATACTAAATTTCTTAAATGACACACAACTTTTGCTGAATGATAAATTAGAAGCTAGTTTCTAATATGATTTTTCATTGATAATAGAACCTATATATGGTGTAATCATACTGGAAGGTATAATTTCAATTATTGTTTGTGTATTATTAGATATAAACATAGTTCCCTGCATGACCATAAAAACAGAGTTCAGGGCTTTTACTGCATGGTCTGTATGCATTTCTAAGTGTCCTGGAGCTAAGAAATAGATTTGTGAGCTAACAGGAACTTACAAAAAAGAAAAGCATCACTATAACCACAGCGTAGTTAGTTTCTGTCATCTCTTTGAAAGCATTACATTATTTTTAATTATTCAAATTACTTATAATTCATTAAGTAACAGGTGTAAGTAGGCACAGTAGAAGACAAACTATAAAACATAATCCCTGTCATCAAAGAACTATAATCCAGTTGAAGACAAAAGGATTATATATTCACAAAAGGACAACCAACTTTGCAAAGCCGTTAATGACAAATACCAGATGGAGCCATCCATAAACACGGCTAAGATGTTCAGAAAAGAATGAGATTTCACTAGGTTTCTCTTGGATTCTCACAGCACTAACATTAAATGTCTTGTTTTTATAAATGAAGTCATTAAAGGCAAACCATATATGGACATAGACTCTATAAATGATTCAAGAAACATATTTTAGCATTTCGTATGTGCTAGTCCCTATGTTAGGGTTATAAATATAGATCTGATCACACTGCCTTTTCAGCTTTTCCTGCTACTATTCAGAAGAACTATCCTTTGTAATACCTGATAATCACCAGGTCTTTCCACCTGTGATTCAGTGAAATAGTAAGCAGATAAAAAAGAACAGTGACTAAATTCATCATAATTAACAGAGATTCAAAATGGTGACTCTCAAACTATTTAATTGCTGTAAAAACTAAATACATTAAAAATCAATTAAATGCTTAGCAAAGGGTGTGTGCATAAATTATATATATATATAATTTATGCAGGCAACAAATATCAATTTAAAATACACATTAAAAGAACGCTATTATTATCAGCATTAAGTGCTAACTGAATTTTTGAGAGGTACTTTAATTTCTGTAGTTGTATCTTGGGCCAGAAAGTAAAGCAAGATAGCCTTTAACATATTCTTGTGCAAAGAAGAGTTGTGCCAATGTGTGCTAATTAACATCAATGTGATTATTGAGGCTAGAAGGCAAAAACTGCAATGCTTTGATGCTTTCACTCCCTCCCTCCCAACCCAGATTGTGTTGGGGGATGAACTTACAGCTCCGCGGTGTACTGGGGAATGTGGTCTGGGATTTTGGTGAGTTTTTGATTGGAGCAATCTACTGTGGTCCCTTCACAGCGGCACTTTTCAGGGCAAGCCAGATCTGCAAAGCAGTCCCCACTTAATTTTGATCGATAATCTTCTGTACCTATTGAGGATTCAAGCCAAAAAAAGAGATACTGAGTATACAGGTTAGAATATTTGTTAATTTGTAGGAAGAAAAAAGTAAGATAACTATAGATTATGCAGCAGGGAGAAAACTTGGGGAATTTTGGTCAATGGATGTCAGGAGAGGGTTAAAACAAGGGCTTGGAATTTGCTGGAAAAAAGAGCAACCAGATTCACAGGACAGGAAAACATTAATAGAGATGAGCTTTTCACAGCTGTACTTTCTGCTGATCCAGTTATGAGCCATTCTAGCCTATTTGACAGCTAATCATACAATGGCTATTAATTGTTAAAAAGTTTATTTTTTCTCTGAGTCAAGAATTTAAAATGTATCCAGTAATAAACATATTCCTATGTATCATTTTAGATTAGGGCTTTCAAGGCAAATAGACGTACTCAGGTTTTTCAATTTTCTGTGGTCTTTGATTATTCTCTCCCTCTCACATAATCTTCAGAAATGTCTAAAAAGCCCTCTTTTTTTCATTTTGGTTTTATAAAGAGAGACAAGTAAATCCTGATTTAAGCCTCAGCAGCTCGTCATGCTGTAGAAAGCTGCGTGACGTTCCATGGTGCTTGACGGAACCATGTTTTACTCATACCTGGCAACCACATGGTTAGATCAAGCACAACAGAAAATCTCGCTACATAATCACTACACCATCCACTAGGCCAAGGGTAAGACCAAGAGGAAAGATGAAGGGAAGCAGGAGAAAAGCTACAGACGTTCTGGAAATGTAATACTGTTTACATGACATGCATTCTTCCCGTAGACTGTTTATGACCATAGTAAGAGTATTACTACCGAAGATTTCCTGGAAACACAAAGAAGGGGCTATACTGAAAGGTGCCTCCACTGTTCCTCAGAACTGCAGAATGGAAACAACAGCTTTCAGGAACAACATCCAGGAAGAAGTTGAAGGTGAGCTACAAGGACAACAGAAAAGCTTAAAAGATCTGTGGTTTCTTCTTGAAAAAAACAGGTGCAAAAGACCCAGACAAGAAAAAGGTACATCAGGATCAAAAGGGAGGACATTATGTTTCAGATCAGACACTTTTACTTACAGCCAAAATGGTGAATTCCTGCAAAAGTAACGATCACCAAGAAGTAAAGAAAGACAGAGTAATCCCAATTAAGATTAATATGCATTTATATAATACTAACTAAAGTCTCTTCCTTCTTTGCTTACTGTGGCAGTTATAAGGGAATGACATGGTATGATAGCAATTGTCATGCTTTGTAAACTTTTATAATAGTTTCTTGAAGCATGGTGGTCTTACAGAGAAAGCATGGCATATGAGATGCATAGCATATATTAAGCTCTTGCTGATTTCTTAAAAGGTGGACTCTCTGCAAGACAGATTTTCTTTTGAGTTATTGCTGTAATATCTAGAACGTCATATAGAATGGTAGTGGGCAAGTAAACAGGTAAATTAAGTGAAAAGCTAATCATGGAGATCCTTAAGGACTATCATTAGAACATTTGGATTAATCCTTGGGTTGTGTCCTACATGCTTTTCAATGATCTTTTCAACTTATAAATAATGTCACATTAGTGGAAACAGAATTAGAATTTCATGAGAAATCTGCAAACCTGACTATAATACTTTCATTACATCTGGCAATTAATGGCATGGGATTTACAGAGGGTCCGTTGCATGGTAGTTCAAGCTTTTGTTTTAAAAGTGAAATGAGGAAATATTGGGAACAAAGTCTAAATGGTAAGTACTTTAGGTATCTTACATTTAAAATAATCTGCATTCAGTGCAGTGACAATAATGCTTATATTATGGTGGATCTTTAGGTAGGCTCACCTTAAAATCTGGAAAGAAAAAGAGATAGGTGGGTGACCCAAAAAATTCTTCTGAGTCCTGACTTCTATTATTATTATTGTTTTAAATAAAGCAAATTGAATTATCTGAAATTGACAATTAAGCCCTGAGATTTGATATAAGATGTTATTTTCCTAAACCTGTTTCGGCTGCTGTCAATAAGGGAGCAAAAGTATGTCAGGATTTATGAAAATAACCTGACTTTGGTTCCTTATTTGGTGAATAGGAAATATTAATTTCTAAATTATTAATAAAGTATGTTTAAATGTAATAGATCAAATAATTTGGGAACAATTATAAAAACGACTGTAAATTTGAGAGTTAAGTAATATTAATATTTTATCCTGTTGGTTTTCTGTTGTTTAGAATATGGTTTTTTCTGGATAACAGCTATCAGATGAAGTTCTACTTAATAATTGGGATAATGCATTTTAAAGATTGCCAAGGAAGGCCGATCAACTGTTCTTTCCAACACATTCCTTCTTATGCAGCCAGTTAATATATGAAGTACTGATCACTCATCTCAAAACAGGTAGTAAAAATATCTGTTAAATGCATAAAATTATTCAAATTATAATTCAATATGGCAAACAACACATATTTCCTTAAATTAGAGACCAAATAAAGAGCTCTCATTAAGAAAGAAAGTAGGATCTTGCATACTAACACTGTTTTATTTATAGCTGTTAAAATATATTATAGTCTGGAATATGCCCAGGAGATGGTAAAGGCAGCTATCAATTACTAACATATATTTTTATATAATGGTTTAAAACAAACAAGTCAAGAGGCATTTTACACAATTGGCAGGCAAGGAGAAAATAATTAAAGAAACATATTTCAAAGAACTAGTTCTAGAATCATCAGCCTTGATAGTGTTAAGACAGTAGTGGTAAACATTTCAGTTACTTTTCTAAGACACATTCATCTGCCTAAATTATGCAGGGCGCCTACTGCCCAGGAATTTCGGAGGTTTTCAGGTTGGATGTCAATATTGTTTTTGTGGAGTTCTACTTTGATTCCAGGTATGCAAGAACGTAAAGTTCTGAAGTACAGCTAGCTGCCGGGAAATCAGCAGGAAGGTGCTGTTTTTGTGTAAAAAGTGAAGCAACAGTAAGCCAAGTAAGGGACGATTTTTTTAGGGACATTTTCCTTTATATATATGTCTGTGTTCTGTGTGTACATACATACATACATATATATATATATATATATGTATGTATGTATGTATATATGAAATCTCGCGGTTGAAAATACAATTCCATGTGTTTGTGACTGACTGCATGTGGAACTAGTTCTTTGACAACAGAAAGGTCTCTGTCTTTAAAACCAGCTCAATAAGCTGTGTTTTAAAAACATGTTGAAAGGGGTCAGGTATACAACGTAAGGAGAGAAAATGATTCAAGTAGAAAGCCATAGGTTCAAACGCTCGAGCTACTGTGAGAAATTTTAAATAATGTGCCCAAGTGAGAGAGAGAAAAAAAAAGGTGGGAGTTTAATAATATATATGTTTAACGTCAGAAGCTGCATGCAAAGGTGAGGTTTTTCAGGAAACAACTACAAGTAGTCTCTACAGAAGTAAATCTAGCTACAGAGTACCCATTGTACTTTCAAAAGCATGCATGTCAAAGTTTTAGAAGCTCTATTTTATAAGGAGAGGAAAGGGTGCCTGCAGTTAGTCCTACTACCGAGCAAAACCTACCTGGAATGAAATACTGTTCTTTAGCTAAATAAAAAAAGAGAAAAAAAATAGAAGATGCACCTGAATGTCAGCAAGCAGAGATATGAGTTATATTAGATTAAGAATGGACTAAAGTTACTATAGATAATTAAGTGAAAAATGGATATTCACAGCAGTGGCTGAAGTATAATAATGTATAATGAGTAGTAAATGCATCTAGAACCATGGACAATAAACAGTTTTGTTTCAATATTAGCTTTTTAGTATGAATTAACTGCCGAATGTGAAATACGCCTGGAAACCTTATTTAGCATACTACCCAAAACATATAGAATGTATTTTATCATAAGAAGATAGGAAAGATTAGACCAAATTAAATAGTAAATTTCCATGATATCACTTGCTATTCGATATTAATGAAATGCATCTACATTTAGCTTTTATAAGTAAATGTCATATTCCCAAAATGTTAAAGGTGGCCTTTTGGAAAAAAATGTATCCTCACAGTCCTATTCAAAATACGAGAATGCAAAATGAGGAAACAGCGTTCAGTGTGAGAAGTAAGGGGTCAGGAGTTTTCCCCCTACTTCTGAGCCTGAAAAATCACATAACCATGTCTCAGTTCACTTTCTGAAGAAAGGAAAACATGACTGATCACCTTAAGTTTCTCAATGGAGAGCAATACAACAAACGTAAGACTTCACAGACCTGAAAAACATTCTGAGTTAGCTGAAAGGCCCCTGTTAGGTTCACACACTGGGAATACAGTATATGAAGTATCTGACCATCTTTTTTCTGGGCTGGTAGCCTATTTTTGCTGCCTGTAGTGTTAAAAATGTTACATATAGGAGTGCTATGTGAATTGGGTCTACAGTTCTCTATCCTTTTCTTTATGGACAGAAGAAAAAGAAACATGATTCTACAACGTAGTAATTCAACTGTCTCTAGGTCCCACATAACGACTGTTTTTGGTAACACAGGGGAAATGTCACATGAAGTGAGAAATTACCTGAACAACGGAATTTCTTGCTTTTGATCTGTCCAATTCTTTTGTTTGCCAGACGCCGGGGGCTGGTGCAGCGCGCACCACTGGTCTCGATCGGGTTGGTATGGAGATAATCCGCCAGCCACTTGAGATGACAGTCACAAATAAAGGGGTTCTGGGCCAAATGCCTTTCAGAAACACACACAGAACACTTTTATACATAACTTGCAACCAGCTCAACTCTCAAACTCAGAGTGAAAACAAGGGTCATCAAATTTGATCCAAACCATATATACATACATAGTTTGAATGGCCCGGAGAGGCGAAAAGGTCCCCTTGGCAATGGTTTGAAGCTTGTTGTCATATAAGGAGAGAAGGTTCAAGTTGTGCAGATCCTGAAAAGCATCTACCCGAAGGCAGTTTATCTTGTTGGCATTCAATAATCTGTTTGATCAAACAGTCATAGAATTAAAGTGTAGCATCTCATTAACCCGCCTTGAAGATTCTGTACTCTTTTGAGAAAACCCAATCGAGAAATGCATTTAAGTTCAATGCTAATGTTTTAACTGTAATAATTTAGGTATTGCAGGCTGAAGATGTGGGGTTATGCCAGCTAAAGCGAGTGTCATGTTTGTAATGAATGCCTACATCGGGTGGCACTTATATATTTATTTGATACAAATTGTTAAGCGTATTCTCTGAAGATGTAGATGTAGCACAGTAGCCAGAGGCAGGTGAGACCAGCCTCTGCTGTCAAGGATGCCATAAAAAAGTGCCCTAAAACATTAGTCCCTTGAGCTGCTCTATGAAAAAGAAGTTCAGTAGACTCTGAAAACAGAAGCATGGGTGAGCCTTCTACAACATTGATCAGATCAGATCACCCCTTTCTCAAAACTATGCAATAACTCCCAGTTTGCTCTGAGTAAAACTCAAGTCCTGACAATAACTTTAATACCTAATAGGATCTTTACTGCCCTCTTCTGAACCCTGTGATCTCCGACTTCTCTCCTGGAGCTATTCAGTGGCAGTCACGCAGACCTCCTGGTGGAATGGAAAGTTCTTCCCCTAGCCGTCTGCCTGGCTGCATCTCTGAGTCTGCTCAAATCTTACCCTCTCAATTCAGTTCACCCTGACTACTCTCTTTAATCCTGTCGGTCTTGGTTTGCCCTCTCCCCCACCTCCAGCACTCTCAATTCCTTTACCTTGATCTACTTTTTCAGTTTTTTAAGTACGTGTTTCTTTCTGTTCTGCATGATTTATTTAGTATGTTACTGGTTTCATTTGCATGTTCGTCCCCCAAAGACAGAAGTTCCAGACGGCAGGGATATTTATTTTGCTCCCTGATGCTCACCATGTGCCTGGCACCTACTAGGTCCTCAACAAAATATTAAGACTGTATTACCCTCTTGGGGAGTGACACGGTGCATTACCCTCTTAAAGGCCCCGTTATGAATACCCACTGAACTTGGTGTAACACAATATCCCACAAACTCATTTTTTCTTATTCATGAGAATATTCTACCCATATTCTACACCAATCTTCCGTGGAATTGTGGTTTACAGTTCATACTCTGGGAAACGTCATTCTTATGGGTTGTATGTGCTTGTGTCTGAAATTTTGTTTGTGCTGGACTCTCTGGAATATACGTGGCCTGTTGTTGTTCACTTTCCTCGACTTTCTGGCTTACCCAGGCCTCACAGAAAGCCCACCCTTTCCAGCACACGACCTCCACCCAGCTGAAGTACTCCTTCCTCTAGGTTCCAAAGGAAGTGATCCAGTGGTCCTTAGTCTTGTCGTCTATTTCACACAGGCCCACTTGCTTGCTGAAAGGCAAGATTAGCCTTTTGTGGGCAGAGGTTTTTTTTTTTTTTTTACTTCTTTTTTTCTATCACTATTTAGTTCAGTGCTTTGATACTTAAGACTTTAACAAATATTTAGTAGCTCAAAAATGTATGCTATGTGGTTTGGATTTGTTTGCCTTATTACCTATCACACTGAAAAGTGTTTTCCCCTTGACCACAAGCATCTCTGTGTCTAGGTAACATAGGGCATTTGTGTTTTATTGCTTGCTTTTTTAGGTATTCATGCACATGCAAAGCCATGACTTCTCTGTGGTGATTCTCCTTGCCACACTCTGTTTTTATCCCCCTTCAGGAGCTGAAGTTTTGGCCCTCTCGGTGGTCCACATAATACTTAAAAGCCTATGGGCATGGATTGAGGGATGGATTGATAAGTTCATTTCTCCCCACTCTGAGCCACAGGTCCTTCAGACCATGTTCCCTAGTGTTAGCAAACTGAAGAAAGGAGTCAGAGGACAGAATATTAAGGACAAGGAAAAGGTGGGGATCCTGGAAGACACCTGAAGAAGGTGCTGTTCCGAGTATTTTGTGCTCACTTTATGTTTGCATGATCCAAAAATTAGAGAATAAATATACTGGACACCAATTTCTTTTGTTTCTTCCATTTACCTACTTCTTCTCAAATACCTTATCTGTTCAAGCAGATCTGAGATACTTAACTGAGTTCTCAGCTAGCTTTAAAGAGGCAACTGTGTGGCATTAGTGGCTTCAGCCCTTCAGGTTTACCAAAAGACTTTAATCTAGAGAGAAAACATTAGGCAGTGGAACAAAGGTGGCTTTTTAAGTAAGGTTTATCTACATAAGGATCCCATGGGTTTATTAATAGTTTGTTACACTGACTTATTAATAAGTGTGTGTGGAAAGAAAAAGAAGGCGTTTTTGTAAGTGTTCGTTCTAGGCAGGACAGTGGTAGAAAGAGATTGCAAGTAAATGGCAAGGAGAACAAGGCTGGCAAAGTGTGACCAATGGCAGAGAAGAAATAATAAAAGTATTTAGCCAGGCAGTACCTACAGTCAGGAAGTCCTTGGCTATAGCACCTAGCTATACCTGTAATGTGTGTAGCTATCTATAATGGGTATGGAATCATTCTACTTAAGATCAGAACAATATTTACTAACTCAATTTCAAGGGTTAAAAAATTATTTGAGACCCAAATAAAGTCACTAGGCCACAAAGATCAGTATTTACCCTGACTCATTGGTTCACTGTAAAATTAACTGATTGGGCTATGTAGCATTAAAAGTGGGGTGAGGGGAACAAAATGGTGAGTATTACACATTATAAGCGTATTGTTCTGTTAACAATTTGCTTCATGTATATGTGTGTGTGAAAACTGAGTTATGATAAAAAATAGGTTTCTAGACTATGATGGGAAGTTTAAAACATAGATAGTAGGATGTAGTCATGAACATACATTCATCAAGTAAGGAAAAAGATCTACATTTGGGAAATTTGTGGGATTAGGAAAAAAATTTTACCAAAGAAATGGCATAAACCTTCATGCCAACGAATGCATATGCCCAAGGAGGAAATAACACTCTAAACCTAAGAATTTTGAGGCAGACTGACTGTGACCTAGATAAGAGAGGAAATTACCTCATACTCATCTTTGCATCCACAGCAGCTAGGCCAACGTGTGCCCAAATGAGGTGTCTGGGGATCTGAACAGAATTTGATGATCCAACACAAATCTTAATGTTAGCATTTTTTTTCTATTTCCTTTTCAAATGCAAACTCATTACAACAGCTGGGATCAGTCTTATTTTTATAATATGTATAGTAAATATTTCTTTTGAGACAAATGAGTGATAGCTGCTGTCTAAGCACAGGGGTCCTTAAAGATAAAATCCAGGGACTCACAGATAATTTTCTCACTAAAGACCAGTGGGAGTGTCCCTACTGTGTTCTGGCCTACTGAACACCATCTTTGTTTGGGGGATTTTATTCCAGTATTGTCTCTCCTGCAGATTCCTTGGACAAACATGGATAAACATGCCATGATGTCTTTCTCCTTTCCAACTACTGTTTAATCAAGACAGAGATGTTTCCCAGAGGGCAGAGATTACACGGGCTTCAATGACAGAGCAGCCGGGATACATACATTTGTGACAGTGTGGAGAGAATGGTTTTGGGACAACTTCCAAGTGTTGTGTCTTCAAGCAAACCACCATCATTAATGTTAGTTCCACTGGACTAGCCTTTTCCATTTCATTAAACTATATCATTTTTGGGCTGAGCTTTTCTAAAGCCTCCACAAAAACAGGAGATAGTACACTGACCAAAATATAACATTTTCTTCAACAAATAAAAACAATCAAATACTTACAGTAGCTGTAAGGAAAATAATCCTTCAAATAAACTTTTTGGGAGTTCCGTGATTTTATTTCCATAGAGGACACTAAAAAAAACATGATTCAAATGAAAAAAAGTCAGACACTAAACCAGCATAACAAATTCATCTAACACATATATATTCAGGCATTTAGGAGATTCAGAAGCACTCCATAGATCACTTAAGTTATAGTTGAGTAAACAAATTTCAACTTAAATGTCTTTTTTATTCCTGACTATAAATCAGATATATGCTTATGGTAGGAAGTTTAGAAAACAGAAAAACAAAGTAAAAATCACAAAACTTAACACAATTTATAACTTTATTGCCTTCCATGCAAATGTCTGATGTTATCATGCATTTCTACACACACACACACACACACAGAGTTCATATGAAATGAGTACACACTGCCTATAACAAAAAAGAATAATAAATGTGAAAGCTATTGCTAATTAAAGGAATGAGTTTTAAGCTTATCATATTGATAAACAATGACAGGAATCCACACAAAGGTAAGGTTTTTGTTAAACATAAACATATATATTCTTGAGAAATGTAAGATCTGTGGAGAAAGTGATCATTAATATGAATACAGGGGAATTTTGTTGAAATATACATGTTTCCCAGGGAAATACTGATAGGAATGTATCCTCATGGTACCCATTTCTGTAGCCACTAAGTGCAAGCACCATGACTTAATTCCCCTAATGGCACCTAGCATTGAATTTGGGCACAAGTAACATTCTAACATTGGATTGATGAGTGAACATGATTTTATGAGAAAAATGAAGAACTAAACTAGCAGATGAACATATGAAGGGATAAATTAACAAAAAAAGATGAAATGAGAGGATTTCAACAGCAAATGAATGGAAACGGTTGATTCATGTTGGCTATTAAGTATGGGTCTGCAATGATGTCTGTCTACTTTTAATCCCCAAAAGTAGGGGACTGTAATAACATGTAAAAGACAGAAGTTACTTTTTTACTTTTTAGGGGGACAACATGAAAACATACATCAGGAGCTGTAAAAACATTTACATAAATTTTAACTTAATTTCACTCTTAGGGATTTATTAATCAGAGACAAACAGGATATTTTACGTATAAAATGTCAGGTCATAATTTCTAACAGTGAGAAATTAAACACAAATCTTCAAATCCCAAATAAGGGTATTGGTTATTGGTTAAATACATACTTCACACTGATAAAAATCACACGTTGAAGAATGCATAGTGACATGAAAGTGTTCATGATATAACATTAAGTTTTTAAAAAAGCATAATGCTAGGTAGTATATTATAGTATGATTTTGATTTTGTTTAGGAAAATCTATACAGCTATGCAGAGAAAAAGTATGGAAAATCTCTGGATGGCAGGCAATTTGTTACCTAGAGATTATTTGAATCTGTGTCTATAGTTTTTTTTCTTTGCTTTTTTTTTTTAATATTCTTTACAATGAGACTATTTCTCTTGAAAAACAGAAAAGTATTCTTTTGGAAATTAAATAAATGAATGTCATAATATGTAAAGGAAAAAAGCTGAAATGAGAATCTAATAATTAATATTGGTAGCAATATATGATTTGTTTGAAAAGGGAGAAACTAGCAATACAAGATAAAGGAATAAAAATGAAGGAAAAGCTGTTCTCTTTTAGGATGTTGGTTTATTTACAAAATATGAATAAAATTCCCAAGAGAACAGAGCCGAGTGCCATACTGTATAAAGAGACATTCCGTTTGTATCTGATCCCAGTGGTGTAGTTATTTATATAACATACAAATTCATATGTATAGAAAATAGACTTTTTAAAGGTAAATTAATCAGAGAATAAACAATTTAAAAAATCAAAGAACAAAAGAGAGAATTCTATATCATCAGGATCAAAGAGATAACAGAATTAAAAAAGAGCAAAACAAGAATAAATGTGTGTTTTAATGTCAAGAGTAAGAGAACAGATGGCTTTAGGAAACAAAAATGAGCTGATTAAGGTGGTATCAATACTGGATATTCAGTTCATTAATTCATTCAAAAACAGACACTGTGCACTTACTACATGCTAACAATTTGCTAGGTTTGAAGCTTGGTGTCGAATTAAACAGAATCCAGCTGAAGGGAATGAATAAAGTGTGTTTTCAAAGAGCAACCCCAAAAGAGCAACTCTGAATGTTGAAGGAATTTCACATTTTGAATCCATTGAGATTTAAAAAGGAAATAGGATGCAAATAAATTTTAGGGGACTCCCCCACAAGAATTAAGAGGCAAAAGAAAAGAAAAGAAATCCTGTTATTTGCAACAACATGGATGGATCTAGAGGGTATTATGTTCAGTGAAATAAGCTAGGTGGAGAAAGACAAATACCATATGATTTCACTTATTTTTAGAATATAAAAAGAAAGCAAAATAGAAGGAACAAAACAGCAGTAGACGCATAGACACTGAAAAGTGACTAGTAGTTACCAAGGTGGAGGGAGAGGGGGAATAAAGGGGCACAATAATTTGCAATCGCAAATAAGTTGGTCACGGGATGGTAGTCCAGCATGGAGAATATACTTAGTGATTCTGTAACATCTTTCTCTATCGATAGATAGTAACTTCGCTAGAATGGGATGAGGATTTGATAATGAGGATAACTGTTGAATCACTGTATTATACATTTGAAACCAACATAAGATTGCCTGTCAAGATACTTCAATAAAACAAAAAGAATTAAGAGTAATTGAGTAGAATGTTATTCACTTGGAACTTTTGCTTCAAAGTTTGGCTCAAATAGCATGAAAGGAGGACTAGCAAGGAGGTGTGTCATATTTATATTGTGAAACTATCTTTTTCCTATAAATTACCTTTTTCTTTAAGATCATGTTAAAAAAAATAGATGTCTATTGCTAATGACACAATTTGGGTACATGGGGAATAAAGGGAAAATCAAAAAAGGATGCAGGGAATCTGTATAGGCACTATTTATGTATAGACTATCAAACCAAAAATATTATAATAAAGAAATATTAAATGTGATGGGAATGAGATTGTTCTACAAAAATTTATAGCAATACTAGGGCTGGCTACAGTTTTCTTAGACACAGAGATAACAAAATGGCAGCAAAGAATAAGAAGTTAAAAATATAAAAAATGTAAAGACTAGGACAGAAAATTTGGATGACAATCAAGAAAATATGGACAAAATCTATAAAAATGGGGGAAAGACATATCATCACACAAAGACAGAAAGTGCAAGAGGGCCAGAGAAAATCTGCACTACATTCATATGAGGGAAAGAAAATTAAAAAGGTAATTGAAAAATGAAAATGAATTTAGCTGCAAAGAAAATAAATAGTTGAGGGATTTGTATCCAAATACTATGAATGACAAATTGGATAGCTTCTCTACAGTCTTCTTATATATGACTTATATTCAGCAACTATATATAGTGTGCAATTATGCTGATAAGAGGATAGTTTGAGTCCATTGGAATAGGGAATTCTTACAGCAGCTCTTCTTGTACCTGCTACTAGAAGGAAGGCTGAGTCCTAGACCCGGCTTCACCTTTGTGAGCTTTGGTTTTTAGGCTAGTAGGATTTAGCAACCACTGGAGGCCAGACCTTGAATTCTCCTGTCCTTGTTGAATGTGGGCAGAAATCAGAACTACTGAAGAGAAAAAAATATTCAAATAGACTATAAACTGGCTATCATGGAAAAGGTGCTATGGATAGACTATATTCAAATAAATATCAAAGAGCTATACTTGTAAAATGAAAACACTGTGTATTTGGGAATTAAACCACTAAGCCGTTTTTTAAAGAGTATAGGAAAGAGGAAGCAGAGGGTGCTATATTTTCATTTTCTTTGAAAACCAGTAGGAAAATGTAAGGTGCCGGGCAGGAGAGTTAACATCCATCTAAGAAAAGACTGTAGGAATTATAGATACAACCATCATAATCAAAATACAGGAATCCTTCACTGTAGACTTCTGTGGAATTTGGGAGGTAGTTAGTGAGGAAATTAGAATAAAGTACAGTAGTTTGCAAGGAGTTAATGAAAGTGGGAAAAGAGGAAAACCATAATGGTGAGGATTTGAGGACATAAAAATTCTCTGGGGTAATTAGAATCCAGAACATACAAATCAATAAGTATCAGGAGATTTTGCCAGAGCCATATCTGTTATCTTTTGAATCTTTAGTCTGTGATTTCACAAAGCCAGCAGAGGAGTAACCTCATTCCCATTTTAAGAGATTGGATAACTGAAGCACAGGAGAAATTCGTAACTAGCTCAGCTTTGTACCTAGTAAAGAGAGAGCATTTGATTATAAGATACCTGGTGTCTTCAAGTTATATGCTTAGCCACGATGCTATACTACCAGAACACTTCTTATTCTGTTAATATAAGAGGAAGCTTCCAGCCAGTAAACAAAAAAACACTAAAAAATATCTATGGACAGTGGTTAATATACTAGTATGCTAAATTCTTAAGAAATCATGGTTAACTATTATAAAAATTTTGTGGATGTCACAGTGAGAGCAATAAAAAGCACTGAGGATAAAATCATTCAATAAATACCTGTATTCTGAATGATATTTTGTTAAAAATATGTAGTATATTAAATTAAATAAGATACTTTACTACACAAAAATATATAGAAATAATATGTAATAAAATAAGTGTTAACAAAAATAAATGAATGTTAAGAGAATGCTTTTCTAAGAAACTGAGTACATGAGATGCCAAGAAGAGTGATCCCGATCCAGGAAGCATGCTCTTTCACATGTGCTTTTCTTTTACTATTTGCTACCAGTTTATTACATGTATATAGACTAGTACATAGTAATTTACAATACAGTCCCTAATTATAACTATATACTTATTATTTAATATAACAAAATTAATTGTGGTAAATGATAAATTAGACATTCCATTTGTGATTTATTTTGTATTTCTATCATTTGTTTTAATTCTCATCACAAAAGTGTCAAATAACATTATTAAGACAATAATTAACATTATTAAGCGCTTCATAGTAAACCGTGAGCAAGCGAACATAAGGTTTCTCCAACCATTTATCTCTCTCATGACATTTAATGGCTGTCTTTGAGGCACAGATACACAAAGGGGTATTGATTTGACTTTTGTTCTGTCCTTTCGTATGGCAGGGAGGTTGTATTTGCTTTGAATAGTATTACTGTCTAGAATGGTGTAACACAGTTTGACTGGGTGAGTTAACTGAATTTTACACGGAACTTTGTTGTTTTAGAATCTGACCACCCAACCCGAGAGCAATGCAGGATGCACTCTACATTTTCTGCTAGTAACTGTTCCCCCTAAAACTGGACTTAAAGACAAAAAACTCCAAACAGAAAAGAAAAATGAACCTAAGCAGATACTGCCTGTAAAGTGAGTTTTCCACTTTTCTTCAAAGACGTTGTAGCTTTCTGAGCAGCCCAGCATAGTAATCTCAATTTCCATGTAACGAGATGAGCCCTTCACCTGGTCCTCTCCTTGGCCCGGTGAGTGTGAATTAGTACATAAGGCCCAGGTGCTCATTGGTAAAGTGGAATTCTCACTGGCTGCCCCAGCGTCTGAAATTCCTGAGTGCTCTGCACTAACGCACCTCAGTAAGATCCCTTCTCAAGGCGTCAGCTCTTAAAAAAATACATGTCAGCCTCCATTTCCAGACTTTAAAATTAAAATTTGAAATAAAGGTGTCTTTACTTGGTAGACTCCTGAAGATCGTCTACAAGTTTGAAGGACTAACAGCCTTTATCCATTTATTTTAAAATACCTTTAACTTACATAGCTATCTCCCTGAAAGTCCTTTGACATGTAAAAGCTCTCATACTTTCTTATCTTTGTTCTTGGGAGAGATTACAACTGGTTCTTACAGGGATGTCTCATGTGATGAAGCAAGGAGGTGGGAGGGGGCTTCTCACCAGTTATCGTCAACTGTTCTCTGCCAGACTCCACCCAGCATCACTCTAAAGGCAACTGATACTGTCCCCAGAGGCAGTGGCTATCAGTGTAAGAATCATAAATACAACACGGACCAGAGCAATCCAAAATAAACATTTTCCCTTTCTTTCAGAAACAAAAAATTGTCCAGAAAAGGGGCTATTACTCTTGCTCTCTAAGCAGCAAAATTATCAAATCCCAAAATATATACCCCTAAAAACTGGCTGATTTTAGTGACAAGTAGCAGCCCTCTATAAAAAAAGGGCAGAATTCATTAATGATTAATAGCAATTAATGTTATTAACATTTCATAGTAAAAAACCCCAAGGAATGTTTTTCTTAAATCCAAATTTTTAAAAACAGAGCCACTATTAGTTGTGTATTCTGCTTTCCTTGGACAATGTGGTCAATACTTACAGTGAATTCAGAGAGCGTAGTCCTTGGAAAGCATCTGGTGCTAGTTCAGAGATCTGATTATTGCTCAGGTCGCTAAGATTAGAAATAGGGTTAGGTTAAATTAAATAGAATGTCAGTGATATTAACTGCAGGAGAAAGTTATTTATTGCCTTTACATGTCAATTTTGTACCTATCAATATATGTATAAAATTTGCAACATAAAACATCTGGAGCACCATAATTTTTTTTTTAAATCACACTTTTGAATCAATTATTGGCTATTTTCTTAAATTATTATAAAAGATGCCAGGTCTTATATCTGAAAATAGGACATCTAAGATTTGATTGCATACTATAGTAACCATGTACATTCATACTAGTGTGAGTCAATTTGTTTAATTAGAGAGAATTTAAAAATATTACATATAGCTTTTGACATAATATTATAGAACTAGCAAACAGAGCTACATAACTTAAAATATTAAGCTGTCAAGCACTTCAATATTCATACTTAAAGGATGTCTTTGCACAGTCATGACCTGTATGATTTAAAAAATTATGTATTTTCCAGAATATTATTCACTCACATTCTTCTAAGCTTTTTATATGGTGAGAAAGCTCCAGGAGGGATGATCTTGATTGAATTCTGTTCCAAACGTCTGCAATGAGAAAATTCAGCCTTTAAATGGAAACGTGAGCTCTCAGATATGTTTAATTTAAGCCCAGGATTCATGTCAAGAAGCAAAATTGATGCTCTTTATGTGTGATATTTTTTTCTTTCAAAATGACTACTAAAATAAATTGTGCTGTGACTTAAATGTGCAATGAGATTGGGAATAAAAAGGCAATTATAAAAATAATAAAAATATTCTGATTTTTAACCATTCCAGGTCCATTAGTATTTAAGTCTGGACTTTGTATAAAAGAGAAAACACCTGTAAGAAACTAACTGGGGAGTACATTTCAATAACCTTACTATCAGTAAGAGAACTATGCAGTAACACTGAATAGATGTATCACATATTTCTGAGATAATTATAACTCTTTCATAAGGGAAATTACTGTTGAATATTAAATTTTATAAACCTTTTATTTCCTCTACAGAACGTGTTTTATAGGTTGAAAAAAACTGTTGTACTCAGAAAATTAATTTTCAAGTTTCTTATGAGGCAAGATCTTAAATTCTAAGTGTCTAAGTGCTGTAGGTATTTTGATTCGTTATGTGAATATTTCATGTGAAAACTGCTGCAGCAAAGTGCACTCAACCACAACTGAAGTATTTTTATGATGCACTAAAATCAGACAGTTGAAAATAACTCTTTGGTATTATTTACTCTATGGCTCTGCTCACAGAGAAAGACAAGATTTTACTCACCTAGTTATGAAAGACAGAAAGAAATAGATTTCATTACGTGTTTTGGTAAATGTTTTAGTCCATTAATAAAGCTCACCTCTCAACCTCATTTCAATCCATATAAATATCCTAATAAACATTTCCAGTCCCCCGCCCCACTTCTTTTCTGCTCTGTATCCCAGACAGATGACTCCTGTATACCATATATTTCAGGCTCCCTTGCCTACTGGCTGTTGTGAAATTGGCTCTTTAAAGAGAGGCACTGCTGGGGACGAAGGCAGGAAAAGGGGAGAAGCCAGGATATTCTCCCCTGCTTTATGTCAGGGGATGTCCTCAGCAGCAGTCACCCTTACTCATTTCAGCTCCTGCTGGGGTCACCTCCTGTCTTTGTGTAACATCAGTTTCTTCTTAGGTCTTTGTAGCCTTGGGGGTGGAATCACCTTTCTAATCTGTGTCCTCTCCTACAACTGTTTATTCTTCGTATTACATCTCTCCATTGAAATACCCAGCATGAGCTCCATTTTTCCTCCTGGATTTAAAAATATATATACATAAACACAGATATGTGTGTATATATTTATATTGGTATAGTTTTATATTTATGTATAAATACACTGACAATACATATATTGAATATATGTGTACCCTATACATTGGTTCATTCTTACCAAATGTTGGTAATACTTTAATATTTATGTATTACCAATATTTAATGAACATCAAAACAAAACAAACAAAATATCCCTAGCAGGTTAAGTCAAATTGCCTAAGTTTTGGCCTTTTCTGATTCCACACCCCTTCTAGGGTCTCCTTATCTCTATACACAAAGGGTTTCTTCAATTGTCCTTGCTCTTGAACTTATTGTAGCACATGATATTGCTAACAACCCTTCTTTTGACTGTGATGTAGGCCTCTGGTCCTCACTCTACTTTTCTCTTCCTCATTTATGGCTTTGCTTTCTAAATCATTTCCTATATCACTAAAATTTTTTGAAGGTGTTTTAATACCTCATAACATCCAATTATCACAAAAGACCATATTTCCATAATAATTCTCTATTATTAGCTGTTTATGTTAGTAATAATTTTGCATTCTTATTAATAACATTGCTTAGCTACTTTAAGATGACTGAAGCATGGCCTCCTTTGAAGCCTTACTTTATATTTCAGGTATCCCAGTGAATTCTAGTCATTTTTCACATATACCTCTAGCCCCAGGTTGTTGGCTTCTCAGGGAAGATTTACCCCAGAAGACAAGATATAAATTGCATGAGGAAAATATGGATTCAGTATCTAGGTCTTAAGAAAGGGTACTTTTTTCAAAACTCTAACTATAACAAAGGATATTTAAATCATTTCACTGTTCCATTATTGATTAGAATATTGTAAATTGATGGTTTAGAGATACCCTTTTTTCTTGCCATGATCAATTCTTGGAGTTAGATTTTAAGAAGTTTAAAATGTAATCAGTGAAAATGTATGAAAACAGGCTATAGACAGAATACTATTAACATAAACTTTCTTCAAATCTAGACTAATGAAACATCATTTCATTCTTTGCTCAAAATATATAATGCCATGATAAGAAAAAAAATTCTTAGTAACTAGTAGGTTTAACAGTAATACAAAACCAGTTAATATAATTACTTTTTACAAGTATCATTTCAGATTCTTGAAAATAAGAAAAGCAGTAATCATTCATTCATTCATTCATTAACCTTTTGATCTCTGTAAGATATTATGCTATATGATTGGAACTCAAAGGCGATCAAAACAAACAGGTACATGTTCTCATAGAAGTTTCATTGGCAAACTGTCTAATTTTGAAGTTACATTTTCAACTAATTTTTTCAATACAAGTTCTTAAAAAATGCTCTGATTAGCAATGAGATACCAAAAACATTAACTCACAAATGTGGCCAAACAATTCTATGATTTAGTATAACTGAAGAGTTTCCTTAAAACTAAAAAAATTTATTATTTTAAAGTTTCAGTACCTAAAATACTTGTAATGATCACTAATTGTTCTAATGCTCTTCAAATACATATTTCATTATGATAATTTATGTTTGATCTACAATTAATTTCATTGATAAATATGGCCAGCCAAGCAGACAAAACGAAAAGATATATAGTAAGTGAGGCCATGTAGTTTTTTAGAAAACGCATGCATGAAACATTATAAAACAAGGAGAATTCATGATGAAAATGTGCTAAATTTTATATGCAAAAACAGTAATTCAAGCATAATCTAAAAATGCTGCATGCATTATTCATTATTGCAATGTACCATGACTTAATCTTCACATTGCAAACCATTTCATTTACAACGTTTGCAACAGAAAGCTGAACAATGACATATACAATGGATTTGCTTGCTTTTCTTTATCTATTTACTTCCAACCTTGTTCCAAAAAAAAAATGTTTGAAACAGTGTTATATGGTTATTTACATTGACTCAGCAGCTAATTGGTTTTTATGGCAACATCCCAGCAGCCCATTAAGGCAAAGCATAATTGCCTCCTTCATTCAAAGAGACAGATTTTCAAGCAGGGAAATATTCTACCACTGACAGATGTCAAACAATAAATTTAAAATGTTTCAAAAAATGCCCATTTTCTCTTCTTTAGTGGGCAAACAATATACTAATGTGTATATTTAAACTGGCAGGTCTCTAGGACCTTACTTTCCATTACAAGAACTTTAGAATATATTTTATAAACTACAAACAACACACATCTCAAATAATGTCCTTACTCCTATAAAAAAGAGGGAAAGAATTTAAACTAGACTTTACAAAATAAGGAAGAAAAATCTATTAATAATAGAGTTTTCAGGTGAAGGTTTAAAAAAAAGCAAATGAAATGCAGATTTCCTATCTTTGCTCCCTCTATAGAATCTTCTACTTTAATAGCATAGAATCTGCTGAATTTTATAGATGGCAAATTTAAATCCATTGTTCCATGAAGAATATAATTAAAAACATTCCAGGGTTACAGAAACAGATAATGTAATGCCTAAGATATGTTTGCATGCTATGGATAAAATCCACCATCATTAAGAGCCTTCCACATGCTCATCCTTCAGAGAAAGAAAATTTAATATTCTGTATTTCAAAGTAAAAATAGAATTAGAAAACTGAAGAAGGGAGGGAGAAAATTCTATATACCATATACTACGAGGGAGCCTTTTTTATGTAAAAATATAACTAGAACCTTTGTTGCCATAGAATTTATGTGAACAATTCCAAAACATTTCATCACTTTGTGTATTATTTATATATATGCACAGAAATACACATATACAAATATGTGTCTGTATATATAAATATATCTGTATCTTTATGTATATGTGTGTGTATGTATTCATATTCCCCATCTGCTTTCCATATATATATATATATATATATATATAGTTCTCATAAAAGCAGTTTGCTGTTCCACTTCATCAAAACCAGAAGGAAATCTTAGTTAGAAATTCAGTGAGATAAGAAAATGGAGACAGTTTTCTAACTGCTTCAATCAATATATTTAAAAGTATGTTTAACCAATAAAGACCTTACTGCCCCACCACTCACATACACTTTTTTTCACTTCTCTAATTATTGCTTTTTTTAAAATTATACATGTCTTCACACTTTGAGACTTCCTAAAGAATGAACTGCAATCAATATATATCACTTTCTGGTGCCTACTTCAAAGATGATAGAAAGTAGAAATTATCAATAAATCTCTCCTTAGAGCATGAAACCATGCAGGTACAACCGGACGGTGGCATATAAACTACTACAGTTATCAATGAGCATCAGTAGAATATATAACTCAGTGTAATTGGGCGATCAAAAGCCAACTAGTTCTGAAGCCATTTGCAAGATATGAAACGGTATTACTTTATTTTAAATGACATTTTCAGCTCACTAGTGTTCGATTCTCAGGCATTGTTTTCAACATTTTTCAAATTAAATTATTTTGACAAACCATACAAAATAATATCCACATGCCAAAGCTGGAACCGCTCTCCCCAAGAGGTATTTATGTTTTCTCTATGTGTATACATAAAGATAAAAATATATAATTTAGTGATTAAAACTATGAGCTTTATGGAGACTTGGATTAAATTCTGGACCTGTCAACGATCAGGCTCTGTGGACCTTTTGCAAAAGACACGTTGCTCCTCTGTGTTTCAGCTTCTCTTTCTGAAAAATGAGGAAACTAAAACCTACTATGTAGAATGTTTTGGTTAAAAACGACGAGATGAAAAAATATATATATGGCATGTTTTTTTCCTGCACAAAAAAATGGTGAAAGAATAAAAAGATGTATATATGTAATCACACTTATATAGCATCATATAATAGAGTATCATATAATAGAGTAACATATATTAGTTACACACATAGACACACAGATTATATAAAGGAATAAATCTGATACATCTGATATATGATTTAATCTCTAGTGTGAAATAAATATATATGGTTCTAAAACACATTTTTAAACAAGTGGGCAGTTTAGATTTGCAGATAACTCAGTAGCTGTATATTAAACATAGACACACATCCATCTTTCGCATAGAGGCTGAAAGATATATATGGTTGCAGTTTCCACAATCAATATGATTAAAATAAAGCATTTCTCTAATTTGGAAACTGTTTTAGAAACCGAGAAAGTTTTTACAACACCAGTAACATGTGAGTTTGGACTGATTGTATCTGTAACATACAGCCCAGATGTTGATTATACATGGCAATAAAACTGACAGTTTTTTGCATTTTCTCCATCTGCTTTTAACATAAATGACGAAAGCAGCTGCCACAGAATAGAACATAGATTTAACAGAGCGAAGGGGAGGGGTGTGGGGTGACTTTAGCTTCTGAATCTTGGACTGCTTAGGGCAGCCAAACATTTCTATCAGGGTGAACACCAGTGACCATTAGTCATGGAGGAAGCAGCAATATTCCTCTGACATTAGGGACTCTCTTGCCTGTTACATAATTATTCTAAAATAAGTATAGTACCTTATATTTCTGGAATGCCACCTTTAACTTTAGCAGTAATTGCATGGTCTTGAAATCATTCATATGCCCCTACATAAAACGACCCAATATATTTTAGACTAGAATATTATTTCTGTTACTTTATGGCAGCCTTTAGAACTTCGTTATGTTTAATAAATATCTTCAGCAACTGAGTGAATATTTGCCTCTACAGGGATATATTTTGCATATAGTTTTCATTTTTGTCTTAGGACTTAGTCCATATGAATTGATTATTAGCCATCTCTGCCATGGGATGACTTGTTCCTGAAAATTGTCCATTTCTGTAACCTTATTTTCTTTCTTGTGATGTCATCCTATGGTACGTTCCTCTGAGTGTAAATTCAATTGATGTCTTCATAGTAGAATTAAGTTTTTTTTCTATTTGGTCTTTAAGCATTTAAAACATGACAAAAATGTGTGTCTGTGTCTGCGAGTCTGTGTATACCTATTGACTTCATATTTCTGACCGTGATCTTCATGTATGTATTTACATGGATGTCTATTCAAATACAAAGATGCATTCAATACCCACAATTACATGGCTTAGATTCGGAAGGAAAAAGTGGACTTAGGCACATGGCTCACTGATTTCAAGGGGACAGAGTACAGTTCTATAATGTCGTTGTTTTCAAACATACTTTTTCTTTAGCACTCCAAGAAAAAAAAAAGTTCTGCTCTTTTGTTATTCATTAATAACTAAAACATTTTGGACACTTTGAGTCAAGCACTGAGCTAAGTACCCCATTTGGTAATAATTTTAGTTCTAAAACATTATGTAAATTATCTATACACATCACTTGTTGAACACTATTGCTCAAGGAGTATATAGCGATTTGCATTCTCCCCCACCCCTGCACTGAGTTACTCTCCAAGCGACCCATTTTCTTTTCCCTCATGTTTACACATTGTTATCACTATTAGTATTTGCACCATACAAATTTTCAACTTCATCTTTCCAGAAAATTATATATTCCTAAATAGAAATGACAAATTCTTTGTCTGAGAATGAATGATATGCTTACTATATCGCAGCTATATTCATTTTTGTGTTCAAGTCTACACAGGTCTTATTTTGCATCTGATGGATCTCTACTTTTTTTCCTGTAGAAGTTTTTCAGGAATCACCACACCATCACTAGGTTCACTTCTTGGACTAACCTTCCATTACCATCTGCTCCTAAGCCTGCCTTTGTCCTGCCTTACAAAAACTGTCATTATCATTCTCAGCAAGCCAAACCACTCTCCACCCAGTGTTAGATTTTTCTAATTAAAAAAGCTAATTATGCTACTATTTCTGCTCAAAAAATTTCCTTGTATCCTTTTTTTATTAGCACAGGTGATTCTCAAGACTAGGTTTATACTTTATATTTTAGCAATAAAAACTATTTTAATTTTCTCAAAGACAGACTACATCTCACTTTTCTTGGCCTGTGCACATATTCTTCCCTTTGTCTAGAAAGCCCTCAATTTCTCTGCCTGAAAATATATCCTCATACCTGAAGATCACTTGATTCTCCCAGGCAAACCAGGTGTTTCTTTCTCTGAGTACCCTGCACAGATGTATTTTATTACTTATCATACAGTTCCAGAAGTTCTGTTTGTGTAAAGCTTCAATTCTCTGCAGTGTAAACATGTTGAAGGCTGGAATTATATCCTTTCATCTGTAATTTCTGATACAGAGTAAGTACTCAAAAAATATTTGTTGAGTATGTAGTACTAGAAAAAATGGTACTTTTGCACATGTCCTTCTTCTGTCACAGTAATACACATAAAACTCTTCGGACTTGGAAAGAGAAACCCACTTGGAGTTTCTTTCTGGCCTTTCCACTTTAATTCCACTCTAGTCATTTAATATTTCTTTTTACCAACTTATTTATAATTTTACCACACTCATTTTCACTCAACTAATATTACCAAAGTTTGATTCAGTCTTCTATGTTTTTCTATAAGCCATTATAACTTCTGCTTAATGATCACACAGCATCTCAACAAGGAAAAGGCATATAAGTATGTGTGTATAAACACATATAGCATATATGTTACGTGTATCACTATTTTTGTGAATTTGGTATAAATAAGAAAAAAGTAAGGAAACAATAAAAAAGACAGCCAACAGAATGAGAGAAAAAATTCACAAACCATACATCTGATACAAGGGGTTAATATCTAAAATGTACAAAGAATGCATATAACTCGATAGCAAAAAAAGCAAATAATTCAATTAAAAAATGGGCAAAGAAACTGAAGAGACATTTTCCCAAAGAAGACATATAAATGGCCAAGTGGTACATGAAAAGGTGATCAATATCACTAGTTATCAGGGAAATGCAAAGCCGAACCACAGTGAGATATCAGCTCACATTTGTTAGAATGGCTCCTATCAAAAAGACGAGATAAAAAGTGCTGGTGAGGATGTGGAGAAAAGGGGACCCATGTGCACTATTGGTGGGAAGATAAGATGGTACAGCCACTATGGAAAACAGTATGGAAGTTCCTCCAAAAATTACACATAGAGCCATCAAATGAGCCAGCAATCCCACTCCTGGGTATGTGTGTGAAAGAAATGAAATCCGTACCTTGAAGAGACATCTGTACCCTCATGTTCACAGCAGTTTTATTCATGAGAACCAAGATATGGAAATAACTTAAATGCCACACACACACACACTAGAATATTATTCAGGCATAAAAAGAAGGAAATCCTGTAATTTGTAATAACATGGATGAACCTGGAGGGTATTATGCTAAGTGAAGTAAGCCAGAGAAAGACATATACTGTATTCTATTACTTACATGTGGAATCTGAAAAAAAAAATACAATTTCACAGAAACAGAGAACAGAATGGTGGTTGCCAGGGATTAGGGGAGGGGAGAATGTGGAGATGCAGGTCAAAGGGTGCAATCTTTCCGTTATAAGAAGTTCTGAGGAGCTAATGTACAGCATGATGACTATAGTGAATAGCATAGTATTTCATACTGGAAAGTTGCTGAGAGTATATCTTAAGCGTTCTCACCACAAAAAATAAAAAGAGTAAACTATGTGAGGTGATGGATGTGTTAATTATCTTGATCTTGGTAAACATATCGAAACATTGCACTGTACACTTCAAATATATACAACTGTACTTGTCAATTAATCATCAACAAAACTGAAAAAAGAAACAAGTTTGGGGGGAAGAGGTACAAGTAATTTTCTTACCATGAATTCATATTCTTAATAAAAATGGGTTTTCTTCATGGAATGGATATAGAGAGCTTTTTAAGGATGACTATTAATTTCATTCAATAGAAATTAAAGATTGTTCAAGATACATGTATAAAATTGAGAATTCTGCCAAAATATTGATGAAAACACTCCAACACTATTAGTGAATAATAATAATTGCCAATGGAACTGCAAGTATAGTTTAATCTATAAATTTATTTTACATAATTTATCTTGCGCTATTTGCACTGAGTGTGGCTACTGATAACTAAGAATTAATGTGAGATGTTTGTTCTGAGGGAACACCAGAGATCTGTGTGTACACTGAATAATGAATTGGCTCTGCCTTCTGTAGGAAACTAAATTATTATGTCTTTTTCTCAGCTCTTAACTTATGATGAAATCAGGATATGAAAACTTCAGAAAATGTAATACCAAAACATGAGGAAATAAAAATAAGGATGAATGAAATTTCCATGAAAAACTTCTTTCACATTAAATGGCTTTCTGACTATTCATCTCATAAAATACATTCTCAGGATGGAACTGTGCTATTTTGGTTTTTTAATCATAACTATATTAGCATATAATCATACCTGAATTATTGATTTACATATATACTTTGATGAAGGCTTTATTTTAATCCTAGGATTGTTTATTTGATGATGTTTCTAGACAAACTATTAGTTGACAGAAGAAACAATAATTCTTTATGACTTTTTATGAATATATACCTAATTTCTATTATTGTAAGAATCTCAGAAACAAATAGGAGAATGTATTTCTAATCTCTTATCAGAGTAGAGATGTAGAGTGATAGTTCCATATTTGAAACAGGTTTATGTAAAAATCAACAAAACCATTTTCTTTATTACAAAAAATTAAAAGGTTTCTGCCAACCATTAGAGAATATATAACATCTTAGAGTCCATTTCATTAGACTGGAAGAAAACTTTTTAATCATAAAAAAGGCATTAACTATGACACAATGTTTTTTTAAAGTAGCATGTCATATATATTTTCTACTAGACATAAAATATGAGCTTGTTGTCACACCAGTTAGCATGAAAAGCAGAAAACTGAAAAACTGCGAAGCCAAAAGTTATCCTACAGGCTAGCTAATTCTGTGGGTGGATCTCAAGTAATAAAAATGTCAGGAATGTGTAAAACTGAAAAATGCTAACAAGTACTTCAGTAAAACTACAAACTAAAGTAGAATGTTCATATTTTCACATTTGTAACATTTGTTAAACTCTGCCTATTTTCTGTTGCTTTTCATAGTCCTCAAGTGGAATATATATGTAAATTTTTAAATACTTTCATAGTGAAACAAGTAAACACTTTCAGAGTGGAAACAATTTCACTTTGGAATTATCAGCCTACTTTTTATTTAATAAGGCAAACTCAAATTACAGACTTATCATGCCAAATTACATCAAAATGGAATCATTTGCTTTATTTAGATATTTTACCAATATTGTCTAAATAATAAGTCAAGGTAATCTATGTATGCTACGAAAAGTAGTCAAATTGTAGGTTATATTTATTTTAAAAATTTATTTTAAACATTTTGACATAATTAAAAGAAAATCAACGAGTTACACAGCATGAAAGCTGTGCTATTACCTGAGAAATGTCTTAGTGAATAATGAATAATCAAGAAGTCATGCCTCATATCATAAGTAACTGTCACACCTTTAAATGCAGGTTGCAATCAGATATAACATTCTCACTTTCAAGAATCATTCTTACTTTCACTACTTTACAATTATGTATGCAAGTGATCCAGAGGAAATGAAACAAACAAAAATACTCCCCAACATCATCTCCAACCTCCATGCTGAGCATCCATGCTCTATCACTGGCAGAGTCAGAGAAGTCCAATGAATTTATATAACATAGTGAATTTCCTTTCCATTTTACTTATTTGAATAGCACACTGGAAAGTGGTAGCGTAACTTCTGAGAATGTGCAATCCATTCTATAAAACACTGAATCAACACTGGGAAGACTTGCCTTGAAAATTTTGCTACTGTCCATCCTTTCCTACAATTTTAATTTTTCCCTGATCTTCTCTCAAACAAATAAAAGAAAGAATTGTATGGCTCCCAGCGTCTGAGCCATAAAGAAGACAGCAGAGAGTAAAGGCAGTAAGATATAAGAATAAATAGGACATATTAAATTGTTACAACCTATACTCTTACTATTTTCCATGATTTATGTAACTTCTGTATAATGGTTTGAACAGGTGATACACCACACAAAACCATAACTGTATTGAAGAGAACAAAATGTCTACTTTATAGCAATCCACCACATTGTATTCAAAATTTTACACCTCAAGACATGATTTAAGAAATTAATTCTGAGGATATTATACAGAGAGAATTGACCCGTTGTTAATGATTTTGTTGCCATGGGCCAGATCATGACTTGCCTCATGCATTCCAACTCTATGAAAAAAAGGTCTTTCATCCAGCAGAGTTCAAAGTAGCAAAGGGCTGGGAAGATTTCAGGGGAGCAACAGCTTCTTTCCTTTAAACCTAATCTTACCGTTTTTACACATTCTGTTTTTCACCCTCCATCGTCATTAGCCATATTCCTTTGTCACTTTTTTTTTTTACTATGAAGAATGGAGGCTTGGAGGACCCCCAGACCCCTCTCACCTGCCCCCAGCACCATTCTTCTTCCCGCCCAGAGTCTGCTAAGTGTCGAGGCAGAAATGATGGGGAAAATTAGGTTTGGTCCTGCCTTCATTAAGCTTGCAGTCTAAAGGGATAGTTTGACATCAATCAAAATGTTAAACTAAACTGTGATAAGTCCTATGCAGACCAAATTCGGGAAGACAGGAGAGTATTTGATAAAGAATAGGAAAGATGACATTATAGTAGTTGTAGACATAAAGTAATATGAAACAACTCTCCGTTTTGCAAACATTGCTATATCTTAAAACCTTGTCTTTCTTTATGCTCCTTCTGTGATATCTTCATATATAAGGTTCTTAAAGTTCCTCCTGTCCTGTTTTTCTGAGTATCAGTCAGCCTTTCTTTGTAATTTTTTTCAATTATCCTTTCTACCATATTCCAACGAACTTAAGCCACAGTTGCTTTCTTTTTGCAGCTGAATCAAGGAGAGAACAAGGGCTTTGGAGTCAAATAAATATAAGATTAAGGCCAATTTAGCCACTTCATTATTTAAGAACTTCATTATTTAAGAACTTATTTCTTTTTACAAGATTTTTTACATATTTGTGCTCCTTAATAAAAACAGCAAATTGAAGTTGTCAGTCTTTGAGGGAGTTGATCTGTAGGCTGTCTTATAGAGAAGTATCTAGAGAAAATATCTAGAAGAAGTATCTTGAAGACCTTAGAGAAAGACATCTAAGACTTATCTGTAGGATGATTGAATCAATTAATATGTCTAAAAAGAGAGGGTAGTTTCAAGATACTGGATTGATCAGCCTGGATCAGATTAAAAGGAGCTCTCAGACACATGTACAGAGTAGAATCCAAGCCAGTACAGGGAACAGGGAAACTTAAATAAATAAGTATTACAGCTCCATTTTTCTCCATTCCGTTACAGCATTCTATTCATTAAACTTTTTTCTTGCTTACTTTGTGCTTTAAAAACATCATTGTTTTCTATAGGGAGAGAATAGGCTGACCATACAGGTTGTACTTTTCAATCTTGTTTAACAGAGTTCCATCACTTCAGAGAGAAATATGCTCTAAGCACTTAATTTTTAAATTATTGATTCATTCAATAAGAATTGATCTCACATTTATAAAGTGCCTATTATTTGCCAGGTACTAGATTTATTACTGGGTGCTCAGTAGTGATCAGAACAGAATGAGAGGATTAAAGATGGTGGTGTGAGAGGTGAGACAGAGAACTCCTCGAAGACCACATATAACATGAAAATATAGTTAATACAACTACTTCTAAAAGAGCAACAGGAAAGAAGGCTGTGCCAGACTGAATACACCTGGAGAACAGAGCAGACCTCAAGAAACAGAGTAATGTACGAAAGCTTTGATCTGGTGGGACCCAAGCTCTTCCCCCATCTCAGCTCACCAGCAGGAGGAAGAGAAATGAAGCAGGGAAGGGGTTGAAGCCTACGACTGCTGAACACCCAGCCCTGGAGATCTTCTTTGGGAGCAAAAACCTACAGTGAATGGTGCTCTGGAGATTAGTGGGGTTGGAAAGCTAAGACAGGCGAAATACTTGGAAAGACTGAGATTCCAGCCATTTGAGGAGGACAGGGATCCACATCTGGCTGCTCTGGGACAAAGGAAAGGCCAGCAGTCTGAGAGACTTCCTAACAGCAAGAGGGTTGCTGAAGGGGTGGGGTTTGCACAGAGCTTGCTGCGCAGGAGAAGGGATAGGTGGACAAGGTTGGCTGGGTGTGCTCTGCCCAGCAGGTTGGAAACTTTCAGGAGCTTCAGGCCCTCCATTGCCCTGACTGGCTAATCATCTCTGAGGACCCCATTGTTATACCCAGCCTTCTGCACCTTCCTCCCGGCTTGCCGGCTCACAAAACGGTAGTTGCTACCCTGGCGTCAGGCGAGTGAGAGGGAGTCCCCACCTATGGCAGCTACAGACGCAATGCACAGAGGCTTACACCTGGGTGCTCAGCCCACTGGTTCTGACAGTGGAGACAGGCACTGCAGCGGGGAAGCAGGAAACAGCTCTTTCTTCGCCCAAGGCACCAGCACTGCTCCACTGTGATGCCCTACATCACTCCAGGGGCTGAGAAGCTCCAGAGACTAGAGCTTCTGGGCACTAGAGGGTGACACATACAAATATAAAACATCAAAGGAACTTGGTTGAGACAAAAATATCACAAACACCAGAAAAAGGACCAAGTGAAACTGAACTCACCAATCTTCCTGAAAGGGAGTTCAAAATAAAAGCATAAACATGCTCATGAAGGTACATAAAAATATTCAAGAACTCAGGGATGAATTTAGGATGGAGATTCAATCATTAAGAAATTCCATATCTGAAATGAAACATAAAATGGAAAGATTTAAAAGCAGATTAGAAGTAGTAGAAGAGACAGTACATGGAATAGAAATTAGAGAAGAGGAATACAAAGAAGCTGAGACACAGAGAGAATAAAAGGACATCTAGGAATGAAAGAATATTGAGGGAACTGTGTGACCAATCAAAACAGAATAATATTTGCATTATAGGGGTACCAGAAGAACAAGAGAGAGAAAAAGGGATAGAAGTGTCTTTGAGGAGGTCATTGCTAAAAAATTCCCCAATCTGGGGAAGGAGATAGTCTCTCAGACCATGGAGGTGCACAGTTCTCCCAACGCAAGGGACCCAAGGAAGACAACAGCAAGACAGATAATAATTAAAAAGGCAAAGATCAAGGAGAAGGAGAGACGTTTAAAAGCAACTGGGGAGAGAAAAAAATACAACCTACAAAGGAAAACCCATCAGGCTAACATCAGACTTCTCAACAGAAACCTTACAGGGCAGAAGGGAGTGGCATGAAATATTTAATGCAATGAAAGAGAAGGGCTTTGAACCAAGAATACTCTACCTGGGAAGACTATCATTTAAATTTGAAGGAAAGATTAAACAGTTTTCAGATAAGCAAAAGCTGAGAGAATGTACCTCCCACAAACCACGTCCATAGTGCATTTTGGAGAGACCGCTAAGAATGAAAGTGTTCCTCAGGCTAAATAGCTGTCACCAGGGGAAATAAACCATAGTAAAGGAAGTAGAACAATTAATTACTAAGCAAAATCAAATCAACTACCCCCGAAGTCAATCAAGGGACAAAGAGAACAGAATATGATACTAATATATGAAGAATGGAAGAGGAATAAAAAGGAAGAAAAAAAAAAGAACCTTTAGGTTTTGTTTGTAATGGCATACTAAATGAGTTGTGAGTTAAATTAGACTGTTAGATAGTAAGGGAACTACTCTTGAAGCTTTGGTAAGCACGGATCTGAAGACTGCAAAGGCAATAAGTACATACTTATTGATAATCACCCTAAATGTAAATGGCCTGAATGCACCAATCAAAAGACATAGAGTCACTGAATGGATAAAACAACAAGACCCATCTATATGCTGCCTACAAGAGACTCACTTCAAACCCAAAGACATACACAGACTAAAAGTGCAGGGATGGAAAAAGATATTTCATGCAACTAATAGGGAGAAAAAAGCAGTAGTTGCAGTACTTGTATCAGACCAAATAGACTTCAAAAAAAGAAAGTAACAAGAGATAAAGAAGGACATTACATAATGATAAAGGGGTCAGTCCAACGAGAGGATATAACTATTATAAATATCTATGCTCCCAACACAGGATCACCTACATATGTGAAACAAATATTAACAGAATTAAAGGAGGAAATAGAATGTAATGCATTCATTATAGGAGACTTCAACACACCACTCACTCCAAAGGACAGATCAACCAGACAGAAAATAAGAAGGAGACAGAGGCAATGAACAACGTATTAGAGAAAGTGAACCTAATGGACTCTACAGAACACTCCATTCAAAAGCAACAGAATTCATACACACTCTTCTCAAGTGCACATGGAACATTTTCAAGAATAGATCATACACTAGTCCATAAAAAGAGCCTCAGTAAATCAAAAAAGATTGAAATTGTACCAACCAGCTTCTCTGATCACAAAGGTATGAAACTAGAAATAAATTACAAAAAGAAATGAAAAAGCCCACAAACACATGGAGGCTTAATAACATGCTCCTAAATAAACAATGGATCAATGACCAAATAAAAACAGAGATCAAGCAATATATGGAGACAAATGACAACAATGATTTAACACCGCAAAATCTGTGGGATGCAGTGAAGGCCAAGTTAACAGAGAAGTATATTGCAATACAGGCCTACCTCAGGAAAGAAGAACAATCCCATATGAACAGTCTAAATTCACAATTAATGAAACCAGAAAAAGAAGAACAAATGAGGCCCAAAGTCAGTAGAAGGAGGGACATAATAAAGATTAGAGCAGAAATAAATAAAATTCAGAAGAATAAAACAATAGAAGGAATCAATGAAAGCAGGAGCTGCTTATTTGAGAAAATAAACAAAATAGATAAACCCTTAGCCAGACTTATCAAGTAAAAAAGAGAGTCTACACACATAAACAGAATCAGACATGAGAAAGGAAAAATCACTACGGACACACAGAAATACAAAGAATTATGAGAGAATACTGTGAAAAATTATATGGTAAAAAACTGGATAACCTAGAAGAAATGAACAACTTCCAAAAAATATAATCTTCCAAGGCTGACCAAGGAAGAAAGAGAAAATTTGAATAGACCATTTACCAGCAAGGAATTGAACTGGTAATCAAAAAATTACCTAAGAACAAAACGCCTGAACCAGATGGTTTCACTGCTGAATTTTATCAAACATTTAGTGAAGACCTAATACCTATCCTCCTTAAAGTTTTCCAAAGAGTAGAAGAGGAGGGAATATTACCCAAACTCATTCTACAAGGCCAACATCACTCTAATACCAAAACCAGGCAAAGACACCACAAAAAAGAAAATTACAGACCAATATCCCTGATGTACATAGATGCAAAAATACTCAACAAAATATTAGCAGTCTGAACTCAAAAATATATCAAAAAGATTATCCATCATGATCAAGTAGGATTTATTTCAGGGATGCAAGGATGGTACAACATTTGAAAATCAATCAACATCATCCACCACATCAACACAAAGAAGGACAAAAAGCACATGATCATCTCCATAGATGCTGAGAAAGCATTTGACAAAATTCAATATTCATTCATGATAAAAACTCTCAACAAAATGGATATAGAGGGCAAGTACCTCAACATAATACAAGCCATATATGACAAACCCACAGCCAATATCATACTTAACAGTGAGAGGCTGAAACCTTTTCCTTTAAGATCAGGAACAAGACAAGGATGCCCACTCTCCCCAGTTTTATTCAACGTATCTCTGGAGGTCCTAGCCATGGTAATCAGACAACACAAAGAAATAAAAGGCATCCAGATTGGCAAGGAAGAAGTTAAACTGTTCCTGTTTGCACATGACATGATATTGTACATAAAAAACCCTAAAGGATCCACTCCAAAACTACTAGATCTAATATCTGAATTCAGCAAAGTTGCAGGGTACAAAATTAATACAGAGAAATCTGTTGCATTCCTATACACTAATGATGAACTAGAAGAAAGAGAACTCAGGAAAACAATTCCATTCACAATCGCATCAAAAAGAATAAAATACCTAGGAATAAACCTAACCAAGGATGTGAAAGAACTATACTCTGAAAACTACAAGACACTCATGAGAGAAATTAAAGAAGGTACCAATAAATGGAAACACATCCTGTGCTCATGGATAGGAAGAATTAATATTGTCAAAATGGCCATCCTGCCTAAAGCAATCTACAGATTCAATGCAATCCTTATCAAAATACCAACACCATTCTTCAACAAACTAGAAAAAACTCATATGGAACCACAAAAGACTCCAAACAGCCAAAGCAATCCTAAGAAGGAAGAATAAAGTGGGAGGAATTATACTCCCTGACTTCAAGCTCTACTACAAAGCCAAAGTAATCAAGGCAATTTGGTACTGGCACAAGAACAGACCCACAGACAAATGGGACAGACTAGAGAGCCCAGATATAAACCCAACCATATATGGTCAATTAATATACAATCAAGGAGCCATGGATATACAATGGGGAAATGACAGCCTCTTTAACAATTGGTATTGGTAACACTGTGCAGCTACATACAAGAGAACGAAACTGGATTATTGTCTAACCCCATACACAAAAGTAAACTCAAAAGGATCAAAGACCTGAATGTAAGTCATGAGACCACAAAACTCTTAGAAGAAAACATAGGCAAAAATCTCTTGAATATAAACATGAGCAACTTTTTCCTGAATGCATCTCCTTGGGCAAGGGAAACAACATATAAAATGAACAAATGGGACTACATCATGCTAAAAAGCTTCTGTACAGCAAAGGACACCATCAGCAGAACAAAAAGGCATCCTACAGTATGGGAGAATATATTTGTAAATGACATATCCGACAAGGAGTTAACATCCAAATTATATAAAGAACTCACGTGCCTTAATGCCCAAGAAGCAAATAACCCTATGAAAAAATGGACAGAGAATATGAACAGACATTTCTCCAAAGAAGAAATTCAGTTGGCCAAGAGGCACATGAAAAGATGCTCCTCATTGCTAATTATCAGGGAAATGCAAATTAAAACCACAATGTGATATCACCTCACACCAGTTAGGATGGCCAACACTGAAAAGACTAGGAACAACAAATGCTGGTGATGATGCACAGAAAGGGGAACCTTCCCACACTGCTGGTAGGAATGAAAACTCGTTCAACCATTGTGGAAAGAAATATGGAGGTTCCTCAAAAAACTAAAAATAGAAATACCATTTGACCCAGGAATTCCACTCCTAGGAATTTACCCAAAGAAAACAAATTCTCAGATTCAAAAAGACATATGCACCCCTAGGTTTATTGCAGCACTATTTCTAATAGCCAAGATATGGAAGCAACCTAAGTGTCCATCAGTAAATGATAAAGAAGAGGTGGTACATATACACAATGGAATACATTCAGCCATAAAAAAGAAACAAATCCTATCCTTTGCAATAACATGGATGGAGCTGGAAGATATTATGCTCAGTTAATAAGCCAGGTGGAGAAAGACAAGTGCCAAATGATTTCCCTCATTTGTAGAGTATAACAACTAAGCAAAACTGAAGGAACAAAATAGCAGCAGACTTACAGACTCCACGAAGTGACTAGTGGTTACCAAAGGGAGAGTTCGGGGAAGGTGAGTGGGAATGGAGGGAGAAGGGAATTGTGGGGTATCATGATTGGTGCACGTGGTGTGTGTGGGGTCATGGGGAAGACAGTTTAGCTCTGAGAAGACAAAGAGGGACTCTGTGACATCTTACTACACTGATGGACAGTGACTGCAATAGGTATGGGGGGGTACTCAATAATAATGGTGAATGTAGTAACCACATTGTTTTTCTTGTCAAACTTCTTAAGAGTGTATATCAATGATACCTTAATTAAAAAAAAATGAACAGAATGAGTTCCTGCCTTCATAGAGTTTGTACTTCAGTATGGAAGACAGCAGTTAACAAACACACACAAATATATATACATATACACAAAATGTAATCATTCAGTGCAAATGAAATCAGATTCATAGCCTACAAATGGGAGGGCAGATCCTGGACTATGGTAACACCATCAGATAGAGAGGTATCTTGGAAAAAGCCACCAACCTTTATCTTTCATATGCCTCTTCCTTTTGTTTTTTGATTTTAGTTAATTTCCATAAATACCACTATCAAACGTCAGTGAGAGAGTAAATGATACAATGTGTGTATAGCATCCCACATTGCAGGCGTTAGATAAACGTTTCTTTCTATTTCTTCTCCAAATTCTTCTAATTCTGACCTTAAAAGAAGGTTTTCCATCTTTAATGCCTGAGTAAATACCAGAAGTATGAAATTATAGTGAACACATGCAGAAAAAAGAAAAAAAAGTGCTCGAAGTTTTTCTATCCAGTGTGTGCAGTTGACCACTTCTACATCAAGCACATACATACTTTCATTGCAAATACATTATGAGATAGCTGCAGGAATAGACATGCCAACTCAACAATATTGAATGAAATGTAGCTTGCAGTAAAGGAATTCTACTGATAATTTATGGTAAAATCCAGATTAAAAAACTATTTGAAAAATATGGAGGGAGTTTGTAATATTTAGTTCATTGTGCATTAAAAACCTGGAGCTTATAAAATGAAAAAAGATGTTGTATAGCTTTATTTCCATATTTTATGAATCTTACTCATGTTCTTTAATAAAAAAAAGAGTAATAAAAGAAAGAGCTACTTAGCTAGTAAATTATGCCACATAATGAATGGTAATAAGGATATTTTGTTGGAGTTGAAGATCAATATGATTTGTTAGTAGAAGTCTACTGATAAAGCTAATAATGTAATAATCAGAGAGATAAAATTCACCTAGAGCTTCACATATGTTTTCATCTCTAGTGATAAATTTAATTTAGTGTAGCTTTACCTGATACACCACTTCCTCAATGTAGGCAAACCCAATGGGATGGGACATATTATTTAGTATAACATTTATGCTACTAAATCCCACAATTATACAAAAATCTATAGACCATACAAAATAGAAGAAAAGCGATATTATGAAATATAATATAGATAGGAGAGAAGCCATTTTAAATGTCTCATATCACTTTTAGTCCGTTTTATCTGTATCTCACTCTTTTCCTTTTATCAGCTCATAGCAGTTTTGTTCTCCTTTCCTATGATCAGGGTTTGATTAATCCCCTCCTTACCCTGAATAATCTTGTGCCCACATATACCTTATCTAACTCACACTCTCATCTCTTTCAAAACCGATTCTTTCTCTCTGGCTTATTAATGACCGCAGGTTTCTGCATCTTAAAATCAATTCAAATCTGTCCTTTATACAGACAATTGTCTTTTTCAAAAACTGCTTTCTTAGCTAAACTTTGCAAACTGTTCTATATCTGCTCTCTGCAATATTCATCATTTACTCCCTTTCTTAACACTCTGGAACGTGGCGTATTTACCTATCATTCTATCTGGAATCCTCCAAGGACAATATGCTGGTCAAATTCCAAGACCTGTTCTCAGACCTCTGCCTGGTTCATCAGCCAGAGTATCTTGACTCTGCAGATCATTCTTCCTAAGAGCCTCTCCTCTCTTGCCTGTTATGGTCCTCTGCTGCTTTTATTTAATTCCCTTGGGCTCTTCTTCTCTTTCTCTCCTTCCCATTTGCTACCTTATGGATTTGACCATCAACTTTGTATTTTATAATATTAATTACTCCAAATCTTTGATTTGCTCCAAATTATTATAGTCTGTATAATTTCAGTATCTTTAAATATCTCACAGGTACTTCAGTATTTCACAAATTCTGCTTACTACCATCCTCCTTCCAAGTCGTGGTCCTGCTCCTTTGTTTCTCATATACAATGACAGACACACCATCTCCTACTCCTCATATTTGAAATTCTAGCATTACCTTTGGTTCATCTTTCTCCATTATCCTCTCATTTTATCAAATGACAAATCCCATTAATTCTGCTTCTAGATTAGCTATAATATCTCTGCCACAGCATCATTCCTGCTGCTACTTACTAGCTCTTGCTCTTATGACATCTCCCTCAATCAATATAATGGCCACGTAAGAGGCTTCATGCCTGGTATTCATTCTTTCCTTTTGCCAGCCACTAGCATACAGCTGTCAGATTAGCTCTTCTTGAAGGTTCACTTTAAAACTTCTGTATTCAAAAGCATTCCACATAAAGACACAGCTCCTGAAAGTATCAGGCCCATGAACTGGCTCTGACCTACCTTTCTAACTTTATTTCCCGGCACTCTCCCAGGTTCCAAATGCCAAACTGAGTTCCTGTTTGGTAGTGCCCTGTATTTCCATTCTGATGGCCTATACTTGTGATGTCCCTTTCACATGGAATGTCCTTTTCTCATCTCTGCATTTCCATTCACTACCTAGCCTTCAAGGCCTACCTCAGGTGTTCCCTCTTATACCAAGGTTTCAACAACTGAAGTATCATTTACTGCATGATTACTATATACGAAGCACAGAGCTCTACATGTGTTAATGATTTCATTTCAAACTAACCACCACCCTTAGTTTCAGATGAGGAGACAGTCCCATAGAGGATGAGTAACTTGCCCACGGTCTCACAAACAGTAAGTGGTAGGTGGCCTTGTGATTCTAAGTTAAGCTTTCTGACTCTAGTTAACCGTTACAACTTGCCTTCCACTTTACGCCCTGTGTAATAAATACCTTGAACTTGATCTGCTCCTCTCTTACAATGTGTATTACTTTGTACCTTATTTCATAGCTTTTAATCTGCATGTCAAATTTGCTAGTCACTTTATGGAAGACCTCTGGAAAATTCATGCTACCTTTAGGTAGTAAGTGTTTACTTTAATAAATTCTGTGTCCAGATAGATAAATATATGATTCCCCTTTTCAAAATATTCTATGTTGTTCTCCTATTTAGTTCATCATCTATTATCTCCTCTAAGATGAAAATCATTTATAATCTGTGGCTTTACAATTACATTAAGAGGTCTTTTATCAGGCATTATTTTCCATGATGCCTCAACTAGCATCGAGTCCTCCGAACTGGGCTCAACTGCACAATGGCTAAAACATAACGCTCACTGCCACCTCCATCCTCTGTTCCCCGTGTTTCTCTCTTGTGGACTGTCACCTGCCTCCTCCCAAACCATATCTTATTCTTCTTTCCAGGTGCAGCTAAAAAATACTTACAAATGTCTTCTGTAGGCAAGGTAGTTGTTTCATCAATAAAAATTTTGTTGAGAATAATATAATTACATGTGTACAGTATTTTGTTTGTGTCAAATCTCCAGAGATTCTGTAGTCCTTATAGAGGATCATGTCCTATACTGCAAAGCTCTAAGCATATTTTTAAGCACATATTAGATACTTTAAATAAAACTCGTTCCTATGATTTATTACCCCAGCTCGGTTTTTCTTTTATTTCCCCCAACTCCAAGCTCGAAATGGAGAGAAGCAGAGACCCTGATGGTCAAAAGAGAGACCACCACTTTTATTTTCCCTAAATAGCCTAATAAGACCTTCTCAAGGAAAGAAAAAATACTTTTTATCCTTAAAATACATTCCTTTTACTTCTACCTGTGCTAAAAAAAAGAAAACTCTTGGCCACTTCAACAAGATATTTAATTAAACAGACTAAGGGTCGATACAATTCTGAAAGGAACATTTGTCTAAGCTAATTGATCAGATTTGCCTTTGATAAACCCAGAGTGTCCTAAAGAAAGTCACAGTTTGGATCAGTGGGGAGTTGGAGGGATAGGAGGGAATTTCAGGGCACATACATTTCTGTGATGGTCTCTGGAAGATTTGTGGGGATTTCAGTGAGACCTTTTCCACGACAGTCTACGATATTGTTGCTACAGGTACAAGCAGCCGGACAGTGCAAAACACTGCAAGAAGGAGCCATAAATGACTGGTGCCCTGAAAAAGAAACAAACAGCAATGACATTTTTCCTCCTGAAATTCACACTTGAGAAACATGCAAGCTTATCTCAAATAACAAACATGTTACTTAACAGAAAAACTTTCACCTGATCTTAAAATGGTCCTATATTTATAAAATATATGTTTGGAAGCATGCATTTATATTTTGGAGTCAACTCTCACATGAAGCAAATGAGATTTTTTAAACTAATTATAAAAGCGATCATGTGTAAGTGTTGAAATAATTGTCAGAGAGGCTAAATTCAGATTTGAAAAGTAGAAATCTATTCAGTTCTATTGAGTTCCAAAAAAAGCCATTAATTTCAGACTAATCTATATTTCATTTCTAGTAAGTTTAACTAGACTTTGGTCATTATTGGACAAATGTGGCTTAACTTACTTTAACTCGAAAAAGAAAGGAAAACATTAAAATATCCCTTTTGGAAGACAGAACTGTTGATTCTAAATAAGTAATCACATGCCAGTAAATGTGGGGAAAAATTAGATCCTGCTAAATTTGATGTGTCAATAGGTTCAAAATGACCACTGTCTTTGAAGTTATTATAATAATTGTAACCCATATTACTGTAATCCCTAGTCTCTGATTCTTTTTAGTTTCCCATAGCCTAAAATTTTAGCATAAGTAGTTCCCTGCAGGTATGTTTTTTTTTTTTTTTTTTGCTACTCAGTGTTTGGAAACAAAACTACTTTGAAATGAGATGTTACTGTTTGAATGATGAACAGCAGAATGTCAGTAGTGCTGCACTGAATGGCCACGTGCAAACACCTGGCTACTGGAGCAGGAACAGACCTCTCTGATCTGCAGGAAAAGGGCTTGAGCGGTGGTGATAGGTCAGGAAGAGGCTGCCACTAGTTACTAACCCAGCCCCTCTCAACAAGCTCTCAAACTTTACAAAAATGGTCTCAGTCTAAAAAAGAAACGTGAACTTGCCTTCTTCCTCATCTAGAAAACAGGAAGGAAAAAGTGAAGAGAGAAAAAAGTGGTTAGTAACAAATTGTTAGTCATTGCATTATTTAACTTTAAAAAAGCAATCAGAACTATTGAGAACACCCATGACATGATAAGGAGATTTTGTTTGGGTTATAAAAAGTGTGGGAAAATACATAAAAAGGTCCAAAAGATCACAATCCATTGGAATCCTGCACTAGCCCATAAATTCACTCATCCCTTAAGGAACTCTTAGCTTTTTATAATGCATTATATATATTTAAAATTTTTGTTTTATTGTATTTTGAGCAGACACTGCTGAGGCAGAACCAGACCTATATTTATAAAATAAATTATATGTTAATGTGGATCAATAAAATATTAACATATAATTTAATAAACATACATAAATAGATATATGGAACTTGGGAATCAGACTGTCTAGACTGAGATGCTTGGATTCAACTATATAACCTTGGACAAGATTATTTAATACCTTTTTGTCAGCATTTTAATTTCCAATATAAAGATAATATTACATTACGATTGTGATGAGGGAGGTGAAATGAGGTAAATTTATATGAAACACTTAGATTGGTGCCTAGGCACATATAAGGCACTAAGTAAATGTCACCTTGGGTATTTTACATTGCTCATGTCTACTTTAGTTTTCAGGTTTTTGTTACTAAGTTAGTTATTCATACCTTTTAAGTAGAACTGAACCATCAACATCGATGTATACACACAAAATATTTTGTCACTGCACTAAAGTTGTTACTTTTTGAATCTCCCAGCAGGGATCCAGGATCACTCGATCCTATTTCCAATTGTTAACACTGAAGTAGACATAAACTATTACTCAAAGGAAAAATAATGAGTAGCAAACAGAACTAAAATCTATACGAATTTCCTCTATTTCCCCTGCAGTGAAAACTGAAACATCTGTCATCATAACTGAGGTCCAAGTAATCAGTAATTGCCAGGCATGCACAAATGCCTTAAGCACATATCACCATCATCACTAAAACAGGAATCCACAGTGATTAGTGTGCAACTGAAAGTTAGTGCCACACCAAGAGCTTTAAAGCATGCATTCTTCACAGTTCTCTTACGTAACAGCATAAAACAATATATGATGACACAAAGGTTATGTCTCCCTTACCACTGCAGACAAATTCTCGTTTTTGAACCTCAGCTACATTATGGCCTCTCAGGTGGGATGGACCCATACACTGAGTGTAGAGGCCCACCCGAGGCCTCTGGCGCAACCAGTCGGAGAGCCAGGCCAGGTGGCAGTCGCAGTACAGGTTGTTCGAGTGGAGACGACTAAATGAGAGAAAAGTTTAAAGCAAGAAAACAAAAAATAGTTATTTCAAAACTTGGAAAATTCATTGGTAATACATATTTTTAATTCTTAATAGATCCATAGTAAAGCTTAGCAAGTTCCCATCTAATTCTTTTTCTAAAAATTACACAGTTACAACCACAGAATTGAGTCACTCTTCATTTACCTCTGAGCTAAGCAAATAAACAGAAGCCAAATATGACATAAATATATTTTGCCTATGTTCATTCAAAAGGGTAAAGAGAAATAGTTAAGTCTACGGCAAACTACTCTGCAGTCTCGACATACCGATAGCTAACTGGGGTGGGGTGGGGAGTGCGGCGGTAAGGAGGAAGGTGGGAGTAAGGGCGTGATGGTAAAAGTTGTGGCTCACGGTTTGAGTGATTAGTTAGTCCTGCCGTTAATCTCTGTAGAACTGCTTGCAAAATCTTTTTAGCAGGTCACTTTCGTTTTTTGCCGAAAAAGACATAATAATAATTCAATATAAAACACTTCCTTCACATTCCTGTTCTGATTTCCTTCTTTTTGTTCAATAGCAGCAAAGGGGATTAGCTGCTTTTGGCTCTTGGGGACCTATCATCTAAGAGCAGGAACTGAAATTAAAACGGCTGGGACTGAAGGAATTAAGTGAGCCCCCTCTATGTTGGCAGGGATCCACACCAGATCATGGACTCTTTCCAAGTGGCAAATGGCACTTTTCCATTAATAAAATATCAGACAAATGTATCCACTAAATTAGGTAAAGGACTTTAAACTGACTTTTACATTTTTTTTTCAAGCTAAAGAAAAGGATATCCAAAGCTATAAATCAAAACATCATTCCCAGAATCATCTATGACATAGTAATACCATTTTAGTCCTTTTTAGCTGATGTGCTCAATTCTAACCCAATAACAGTAATGGATATTAAAAGATGGAACTCAGTCCAGAAAGATAATTGGACCATAAAAATTGAATTTTTAAGTAGCAATGATAACCTAGAATAACGAAACAATGAAAACAAGGGAATATAAAGTTAGTTGACTGTTTCACATTCTCCTTGAGCCTGCAGGTATGGAACAGACTGTCTTGCCTGGAGACTAGGCAGCACGCTGCAGAACCAGAAGCTGCTGGGTCGCCTCCAGCTCAGTTTGCTTGTGAGTCAGAGTGGCATCCTTTGAAAGCCACCTAGCACATTCCACATCCTTGTTCTCTAAATATTTCCAGCTAAACAGGTCACATTACAATGATTATATTAGGTGTGCACAAATTTGAAATAAGAAAAGAGAATAAAAAATATACAAGCTGATTAGTAAGACAAACTGTAGTGAATTTCTTTAAGAGAATAAGGCACACATCCAAAATGCAGATGACGGATATTTTAACAGTCTTGGAGGCTTTATTTTTGTAAGGATGGAAAGCTTGATTAACTTGTTTTTAAAAAATTAGCTGACGTTAATGAGAAACCAATTTCATCAAATATACTTTGAGTGAACTGGGCTATTAATTTGGTCAGATTAGTCTCAATCTTTTAGTTTCAAGAAAACAAAATTTGGTTATGTCTGCACATATTTCGAATTCTTTCATTTTGCTAAATCATATTCCAAGGAAATTATAATGATGTGTTATTGCATACAGAGCTACATTTTAGTGAGAAAAAATTGACATTAAGGTTGGTATTACCCAATTCATCTTAAAGTCTGGCAACTCAATTAATTTTTTTATTAAAGAGAGGGAATAAATGTAGTATGTTTCCAGTTATAAACTATTATAAAATGAAAAATATTGTGAAAGTCAAAACATATACCCTACTTAAAAACACATACATTTAAAAGAAGTCCAATGCTTTGGTTATATTTCCCAGTATTTCTCACCTATTGTATATAATGTATTTTTGAGATCAAGGTGATTCTTCAACCCAGTGCAAATGAGATTTACCTCTGAAAATGCTTTAACTATCCCCATCCTGAGCTTTAAGGATTAATTTTTCCTCCAAGAGAAAAGAAAATAGCTATAGTAAATATTTTATTAAAGCACCATTTTTTATTGACCTCAAATATCTTAATATCCACCTCTAATCCCTGAAAAGATAGTTTTAAACATAAATGCTGACACAACCTTAATTACAGAAGCACTGGAGAGTGGTGCTGTGATTTTACGTTACAAAGAATGTTGGAAAACCAGTTTAGCTTTATTAGGTCCGCTTGCTGTACAGTAATAAAATCATAAAGATTTACCATTTATCATTGCTGACAGCCAATCAAGGAGTCTTCCATTTCTTAATGAAATGTGACCTCCACAAGGGCCCAAAGTAAACGTTTCCCACCACCACCCCAAACTTCCCATAATGCGTATCATTTGACAGAAAGCTTTCAAGTTTTCAGAATGATAGTTCATGTACTCAAATATATCTGGAACATAAAAGAAAGTAGTGTTTTCCTTGTACACCTCATAATGAGCTACTGGTTCTGTTTTTGTTTACTATAAATAGTACTTAAGGGGAATCTTTAATTGATTAAATTGAAGTTTATATATATTGTGACTACTTACAAAGTCCTAAGTTTGGGCATATGGTTGAAACTTGCCACAGAAAGTCTAGTAATGTTGTTATTGTTGAGAGTGCTGTAGAATAAAAGAAAAGTTAGAAATTTTAGATATGAAAATTTATTGATCATTCTTTTTATTAGTAGAGAGAACACTTCTTGGGATTATGCTTATGTAGGAACACTAACTGGTAGAGGTGGCATAGAGAGTGTGCTATATCATAAACAAGAAGATGAATACATTTTATACTTTCACATATTACTATGCAGTTTTCTCAAATATTTATTACAGGTTTATGGCTTTAGCTGTCATATCTTTTACTATTTACATGCTGCATTATGCACCACATGTATGCATACATGTCTGTTAGGTTATCTGTTAAGGAATAAACACAAAATAGTCACAGTAGGAACAGCTGAGCAGTTATAGTTCCATAGAGGGGTATTATGTGTAATTAGTGTCATGAATGACTGAACATACTTGAAATCTCAGAGCAATAGCACAGAATCAGTTCGATCAGGTCCTGGAACAGAGTCCTGCTAATTATTCTTTATTTACTTGCGCTCGGTTAGGATGAAGTAACACACTATAGCAGGATAGTAAAAGTATATAGCATATGTAGTATATAGTATACAATAGCAGTATATATTCTAACACCTTGTTGCAGCCACATATCCTGCCCTGAGCTTAGTGACATGCGGTAGTGATCATAGTTTCTTGAAACTACAGTCAGAAAGATGGGCGGTCAAGGGAGATGTGGTGAAAATTAGTATAATTCTTGCTTGGTTCAAATTTTTCCTACTTTTCCCCTGACACAAACATTATTAGTTGTATTATTATAACTAGTTTTATTACTACTATTATTACTCATTCATTCATCTAATATTTCCAAATGGCTCTTATCTTTATGGTGACATGGAATATTATAAAAATATATCAGGCATAAACCTATCCTAAAATAGCATACAGTCCAATTGGAGAGATGAATTACACAAAGTACATAAACTTAAGAGTTAGTAAGATTAAGAAGATCTTTTTTTTCTCCCAAAGACATCTGGTTGAGACAAGAAAGTGAGAAGACAGTTATCCCAGGGGCATGTGAGTGCAGTGTGGAGATGGAAAAAGATTCTAGTGTATAGAAGACACAGTCGGGTGGTGACTAAGGAGGGCATGTTGCTGAAGGAGGCATGAAGATGGGATCAATGGCCCGGGTGGGTGAAGACTGATAATGGAAAAGGGTTTGAATATAAGGTTGCAAATTCTCTTGTTGACAGAAGCCAGGCAGGGAACCTAAGTAAAAGTAGCAGCTGTGTGTAAAGAAATACAGTGGGGAAGCGAGATGGAGAAGGCCAGACAGAGAACTGGGAACAAGGAGGACCTTGGTAAGCTAGCAATGCTATTCTGTCATAACAGGTAATATTCAGCTCCAATGGACTGTTGCTCTACTGAAATGGAAGGCATGAAACAATCTGATTTTCACAAGAGACGCTAGAAGAAGAAAATTTTAAATCAATTCTCCTAATTTTTAAATCCTGGTAACTAATTCAAATATTTCAAAGAATCCATGGACCATGTCTGTTTGGGCTAAGCAAGATACATTCGTGAGGCCACTTTAGGCCAGCTGGTAGCTACAGTTCTTAATGGTGGGATTTGGGGTGTTCAAGGGCTGAGGGATTCATTTAAATTTCTCAGTAAAGTGGGGCATGGAGGCCACCAATCTATAATATGCACTGACTTTCTACTATCCAGTTTTGCAATGATTGAATGATACAAGAACTAACCCAAGTGATTTGAATTAAGTCGCATAGTGAAAAAAAACCCACTTTATGAAGGACCTATAAAACACTGAATTCATTAGCTCAGGTTATCTAACAGCTGGTAGAATTTTTCTGTCCTCAAGTGAAATGATTTTTTTTTCAAACGGCACTAAAACATACCCTGATATTTGAACTAAAAGGTTTCACTTATCAAAGGGATTTGCCTTGAAATGACCCCTTTTCCCAACAACAAAATTTATGCTGAAATGTATATGGCTAAAATCTTCAGAGTATATGGCATACTGAAATGTGACTTCGAGGATACCATTTTCTAAAAGTAATTACATACAGCAGAAATGCTTAAATTTGGGCTATAATTTCTTATTCTACACAAAAGTTTTCATTGAATGCTGAAAGTCATCCCTATCGATTTGAAGTTTTTTCTCAAACTGTGAATTCGCATAACGCAACTGAAGAAGTAAATGATCTTCGACAGTATCAAAGTAATACTGATACCGATTCTTGGGAAAGGAACGATATGTGAACCAAAGAAATGAAGTTATTTTACAATGAATAATAAATATGCATTAATTATATATGACATGTATATGTTCTGGTCACGACCAGTTCCTATTCTGAAGCAATGCAAATTTATATACTATGCTTCTTTATGTGTGAACACTTTTTCCCATATGAAAGTCTATCTCTACATTCAACCTCAAGGTTTTCTCTTTGTAATGAGAATGTATTCTTGTATATGGGACATCTTGCTGTGTAAATACTAATCTTCTTAATCATGTAGGTCCTCTAGGATGTCGTCTTGATTTACTCTTTCTCATTCCCTTAATGCTACATATAGGATTTCGCAGAGTCTGAAACATAATGGATATCAATCACTGTATTTCAATTTCATTAAATAATACCCATTCTATGGAAAAGAAAAAAATTAATAAGCCATATAAAACTAGCAACTCAAGGAATATATTTCATTTCTGAATCTAGTGTGCAACCAGAAAGAAAACAGTCATCTTTCTGTCTCGTTTCCAACGTTATATTTGGAAGAGTATCTTCCTATAAAAAATAGACAGTTCTGAGTCCTACCAATTCGAATTCCGCAATAACCGGTTCACCGTAAACGTATAAGTGATAAACTGTCTCCTTGCTTTCACCTACCTTGACTTTTCTTTCTTGAACTTTATATATACTTTTTCTACCTTAATATATATACTAACCTAATGAATTTTTATCAATGGCCTAGGATGATTATATGCACCTTCTCCGGGTTGGCCTCAGTATTATTCATACATTCACAAATGTTCAGGGAATTAAATTAAAAAAAAAACTAAAATACTAGGAATCTGTAATTTACAGTGATTTATAAATTAACTAATCCTTCATTATTTCTACATAATAAAAAGATATATCCTAAAGAGTCACGGATGGTAAAAAAAAAAAAAAAAGCAAAAGAGAGAACTTTCCTTCTGGATGTCTACTGAGAGTAACTCTATAAAAAGATCTCCTGGCCAAATGTTTATAATAGGTAATTTCTGATTATTTGGCAGGGGATTTGAGCTTGCTAAATCCCAGTCTTTTCAGTACTTTATCCAATTTTGCCTTTATCCAATTAATTCTTAATTAATTTCTATGAAAATTGTAAGAGTTGTGAAGATTTAAGAATTAACTTATATTAAAAGAATGTCTTCCTGACTTCATAAAATTTTAATATAAAATATTTAAGTAATTTGGAAAGAAATTCACATTTTCTGGTATTGTGCTAATCATTATGTTATCTCTTCGAGACCTATATATTAAGGTCCTCTAAAGAATCCCCAACACTTTGGATTTTTATTTTAATTCTATGAGCCATGAAACATTCGTCACTCTTTGGTGTATTTCATGACAGTGGGTCTTGCTAAAGTCACCTTTTCCATGTTTCGCTAATATGACAAACAAAATGTATGAGGTGATTGTTGTCATGAACTTACTGCTTTTAAAAACAATGGGATTAGTTTATAACACATAAGCAAATGAATAGTTACTGTATTTGTGGGGAAAGGGTTTCAGTGGCAAACAGTGCTTGGCACGTAGCAGGTTCTGTCTACAGAGTACTCAGTATATTTCATATACATATATTATATATTTACATATATATAATATATATATCACTCCATATCTAATAAGTATTTAAGCTCTTTTGCTTAATAGCAAGGTTCATTGTGGAGTTTTAATTAATCTAGAATATTCAACAAATTTTCCACAGAATGACTGGTATCGTTCATATTCCCAGTTAGAAGCACTGAGTTGGTAACAAATGTTTTGGCTTGAACAGCTCTGTTCAATTAAATAACACCTGTGGCAGTCTCTTCATATACAAACATGAGTGACACGACATCACATTGCTATCGTGAAACAAGTCATAGTCGTACCCTTATTATTCTGACTCTGTAATAGCATCAGGAAGCTTTATATATTAAAAATGGCTCTGGAACACAATTTAAGGGTGGCCTTATAACTATAATGTGTGTTACAAACACTTTGTTTTTCCTGTATAAAGTTACACTGTTATCAAGAGATACAAAGGTGACTTCTTGGGTGGTTAGAAAGCAGTATATATTCTTATAACACCACTTATTTCAATCAACTTATGCTTACGTAAGTCTTTAAAATAATAACTTAGCACATGACACAACTAGAAATTCCATTTATTTACTCACAATTAAAATCAAAATTGTGTAGAAAATATTGCTAAAATAAGCCACTGGAGTTGAAATACTAAACTCTTTTTGTAATTACGTTCTGTTCCTTCAACTCAGTTTATAAAGCAATGGGACTTTTTTTTTCAGGAGGGTTTCATGACTTTTGGATAACTTTTACTACAGTGACTCAAAATTCAAGACCTCTTCACATTTCATTCGATTTTGGATTTCTGAATAAATTGAGTCAGGGATGAATTGTAGCATAGAAGAAATATTTTATTTGGGGGAGAAATTTGTAAGTACATTTAAAAAGATAGAAATGTGAATCTTTGGAAAAAACATACCAGAAATGTAGAGCTTAAATAGCTTTAGTAGTTCTAGTTTTCATTAAAATTATTTTTCCTTCTAATTAATAAATTTATTAAAATTATTTTACTAAGTCAAAAGTCTGCAATGATTACTCAGTAGCCTCTAACCACTTTTGTCAGCAATGTCTACCCAGCAAGGAAAGAGAGAGGATGCCAATTAAAATTCAAATCTGTGTGTTGTGCTTGACTAAGTCAGTAGTGAGGACTTTAAAATGGACATAATGGGAGGCTTATTAAAATTAGACAGCAGATTTCAAAATAACCTTACAAAGGTGGTGGTGTCTTGATTAAAAATGACATTTTAAAGTAATAAAATGGCTTTCTATTGCATAGCAACTACAAAATACATTAACATCTGAGCTTTTAAGAGTTTTATTTTTTGCTGTAATTTTTCCGATACAACTGATGTTATCTTCATATATAGCAATTCTGGGAATTCTTACAAATCCTGTGAATGAGAGTATTTTATTTCAAGGAGAGACACTTAAAGGACAAAATGGGTGAACATCTGTGTCCCTCTTAGACAAATTTACCTAAACACACAGATATGGTATATAAGGTTTTGTGCACACACACATTTAGACTCTTCTCTGTACTCGCCATGAGTTATTTAGGGTATCTCTCTAGGAGACCATTTTGACACAGGGCTGTAAGCTAGGAGATAAGCTTCTACATTAGCACTCCCCAGACACAAAGCTCCCATTCAGAGTCAGAGAAATAAGCAATACTTACAGCACTTCCAGGTCCCGGAGAGCCCTAAATGCCCCATCTTCAATACAGCTGATCTGGTTGTAATCCAGTTGCCTGTTAAATAGATTAGAAGAACATATATATACAAGGCTGGAGCCTAGCAGGGTTAGGGGAAAGGAAGTCTCCTGAAGGTCTGTGAAGCCCCAGCTGCCCTAACTGAAATGCTCTCGCAAATACACTCATCCGCTTGAGAATGTCACAAGCCATCCTGGCCTGGATGCCACCACTGACATCTTTTTGTTCTGAACTGTCTCTGCAAATAGCAGCCCTTGGAAAGCTCCAGTAAATAATAACTGCACCTTATATTAAATGCCAGAGGAATGCAATTTCATTACATCAAGAAAAGCTATCCATTAAGAGCTTTCAGCGTCATCTTGCTGAAACAATTTCATTAAGGTAAAGGACTGTAAATCACTTAATGTCACATGCACCCCCTCAGTGACCTAACAGAATCCATTTATCAGAGAAGCCTGGCTGCATGTTAATTTCACGATCCTTGGCAGGAGAAAGCAAGGCTACTTTTAGGTTTCCTTCTTTTAAAAGCAGTTTTCCTTCGAGAACTCCAAAGCAAGAAAGAGAAATGAAGTCCCATATGTATCTCCCAGCTATTCCCAACCAGGAATACACTTTACAAAGTTCGTTGTTGTTCTACATTAAACTTCACTATTTTCATAAATTGCATTGTTAATCATGATATGTGAATTCGCTGCACTGTAAATATGGCATATTTTTCACTTAAGGAACTTCCTGAATTATACCACTTTTCAGAAAAATAAGAAAATATTAAGAAATTAAAAAAATTTTGTTTTCTCAAAAATGCTAGTTTTCTCAAAGATGCTAGTTTTCTCTAAAGTGCAAATTTCAGCAAAAAACACTATGAAACATATACTGCAGGAACATTGTTACACTACATATATCTACGATAAAAGTTTAAAAGCAGTATCAGTTCCTTCTAAATAATACAAAATTCAAAAAAAATGAATCTTGTCCTATAGTTTAAGTACTCATTTGTTAAAATTCAAAGATGAAAAAAGAAGGTTGCCCCAAACTTGGTTAAGGCTGTATTTACCTGCTAATTGTTTTGGAATTTAAATTCCCTTACTGATACTAAGGCATTTAATTGATTGAAACCAACAGCTATGTTCTAAATCCTATCGGCCTCATCTTTTTTTTTTGAAACAAATAAACAGCTGTTTAAATCTAGTAGTCTGGTGCCTAATGATATTATTATTCCAGTATGGAAAATGTATTTTAATGCTTCACTTGAGATAGAAACAAAACATGTGATGAAACAGGTGAGCTGTCAGCTCTCCGGGCATTGGGAGATACGTAGGGGTAAACTATGATCACAATACAAATACATCCTGTCCTTGTTTCAAGTTCAGAATTCACTAAGAGGGCTAACTAATTCGCATTTGAGGTCTGCTCTTAAAGACCTGTTTAAACAGTCCCATAAAAAAACATGTTTCTCTCATAGAGTACTGAATAAAGGTGCAATGATTTAATCCGGTGACTTTCAGAGGGGTCTTGTCAAATTCCTAACTTTGGAAATTAGGTACATAGAGGACGTCTCATGACATATGCATTTCATTTTTAAGAAGGTCTCCAGGGGACACAAGACTACCTTGATGCCACACAAATGATACAATCTAGGACATGCAATATAAAAAAAGGCAAACCCTTGAGAAGATACAATTTTATTGTTTTTACAAACTAAGGCTTTCCCCAAATAACAGCAACCATCCGTGCTACTGTAATAGCCTAGAGCATTTCCACTTATTAGGAAGTAATGCAGAAGTGCAATTTTATTTTCTAAGAAGACTTTTAAAGCCTCATGATGTAATATGGCTGCTGTAGTTTCAAGAAAACACTTACATTCTTGAGCACTTCTGATTTTCACAGATTAAATTCATTTAACAATTAAGTTAATAGCCTTTTTTTATTTTAAAGTGCTAAATATATATCTACACTACTATTCTCTAACCTCTTGAACAATTTATCAAAGCCATTTAAATTAGTACAATGGCAAGAAGTGTTACCCTTGACACGCTACAAAAGAGAAATTGTTTCCAGACAAATTGGCAAAATCTTTTAATGCTATCAAATTTGCCTAATGCAGTCTCCAGGTTGATCTGTAAAAGGGTGAGCTGTATGTTTGCCCATATCTTATTATCCTTGGCTGTCAATGTATAAATCAGTGCTGACACAGCTTCTTTTAAATCATGCATACTATACACAAAGGGGAAGCCCTAGCATGCCAGAAAGCACTCAAGCAAATCTTGTCCTACAAGGACTGAAAGGTAGATTACTTTCTATACACCACCAGAAGTTGAGACACTGCTGCAAACTTTGGCAATTTCAACCCTCTTTACACCGCTTATGTTTATATGCTTCTTCTGCTTCTTAACAGAAATTCAAGTCCATATTGGCGCTAAAACATGACAAATACTTGTCTCTCAAGGGAGCAAAGTTTTCCTTGAAAGATTTTTGAATGCCATTGTATCTCAAAGTCCATATCTTTTCTGAGAATGAAGGTATTTTATGAAAAAGTTACTCACAGGGAAGGACAATTAAAATTAAAAAAATGTTTTCATCAATCGGTGGATTTTATTACATTCAAAGGAATGTTTATGGGACGTGTTGTACGTGCATGCCTGCTCCTGAGAAAATCTCTCTACAAAAACCTCCATTCGTCTGCATATGGTTCAAGATAAACAGTGTCAAAACTATGCAAAAGCGTAATTTATTTCAGGGTTTCTGGACTATTTTTTTGCACCTTGTTTCTCTCACTCTGCTCACTTCCTTCTTCACTACCTTTCAAACCCTGGGTACTTCTGCTTTCTGTAAACAGGAAAGGTTCTGTTCTCAGCCATGCATTTAGTTACAGGCTGACCCTACTTATATGTGATTTCCAGTTGTGCCATGAATTTATTCTGAATTAAGGAATTAGTAAGAAGAGAAGCTTTTCTCTCTCACGTCTCCAAAAATAATGTTACAATTATTCAGCCAGATATAGGGTACACTTATTGACCTTTGGGTGATAAGGGCACTAGGTTCATTAGGGACAGCTTTAGGATCCTTTCCTGGCACGGGGGCCACTTCCTGGGGGAAGCAAGCTAGCGCTTTTCTTTTTTTCTGGGGATAAAGAACAGCACAGCTAGTATCATCGATAGTTTCTTTCAGACCTTCAGCCTGTGTCTCCTAGCACGGACTTTTGTGTCTGCTCCTCCTCATTTCCTGCCTCCAATCCTCCCCTCCGTTTCTGTTCAAATTCCAAAGCCTCTCTCCACCTGGTCCTTCACTGCCCTAGTTTGTACGTGTGTGTTTCGAAGCAACTGCTTTATCTTTAGTTTCATGAAAATGACATTTAAAAGGCTCGATAATATCCACGATCTCTCTCAGTCAACATTAACATTCTCTGATTCTCTTTTCATCCCTCTTCTGATGCTCTAGAATCACACTAGATTGCCATTTCATTTTTTCCAAGTACTGGTAAATAATTGGTCTTGGACAATGTAGTGTGTCTTTATTAAAACATGTTATTCTATGCCTTATCAGATAGGATTCCCAAAGCCAGTCCGGCTTTCTTTAACACTGAAAATAATTTAGCCTAGTTTCAGAGCTGGATTAATTCTAGGTATGAGAGACGATATATAATGCTGTTAAATGTAAGTTTTTAAAATAGTATACCAAATGACAAAAAGGTTAAACATTTGCTTACTTGGCATCTTGAAATCTAATTGGAAACACTGCATTCTGTTACTTCTAAGGTATTTTTGAAGGGGTTTTCTATTTTCTTCTTTTTTAAATTTGGGTGCTGTACTGTGTTTGAATTACACACATAAAACTTACCTTCCTGCATTCACTTCAGCTGATTTTGTCCTTATGCATAGAAAATTCATATTTCACTGCAGCACCCGAGTAATAAGATCTTATCACTAATTTATTTTCTTTTTTGTAAGAATTAGAACAACATAAAATATACTTAACTCTGAAACAACACTGAACATTAAATGTCTTAAATGCTTTCTAAGCCAGGCAGGGTTTTCCAATGTTTTAACAAAATTATTATGACTATGTTCTGGTTTTCCATATTTTTTTAGGTACTAGTATTAAAAGTTTACTTCATACTCATATTACTATTGCAAGATGGCAAATCTAAACATTTAGTTGACTTAAAACACATCAAAGTGATTAGGACCAATATGAGAGAATAACATTTCCCTGTTTAGAAAGAAACCTGATAAAACATATAAATCAAATGGGAGAAAAAGAAAAAAATGATGTTAAGGATATCGGCATGATTGTCCTCCCTTGTGCGTATAAAATGCAAGTCAATATTAGTGCCTAAATACACAAATCTTACACCAATAATGATTAATAAGTAGTCTGAGATATAAGTTACAATATATAGAGAACGTAATATAAATTAATCCATATAAATGAACACCCTAGACAGCAATTTTAGAAACCATATCATTTGTCTCAGCATAAAAGCACATCAGTGTTAGCCTGGTTTTTATGAAGAAAAGTGGTTCATCAAAATAAGAGCTATTCTGAGCAATGAAAAATAACATATTATTTGAGAATTTGACCCTTTTGCAATCTTTCAAGCAACATTTTGTTTTTCTCATAGGAACAAAGAATTTCAGTTGTTATTGGGATAGCCTGTGGGATGGAGTCATATCAACTTGCTATTTTATTGGGGAAAAGCAAAAGGTAGCTTCAAGAGATGGTAACAGAAAATGGAGAAAGACAACTAAGTTGACTTCATGTTCTGGTAACTCTAGGTAAATTAATCAAAGGTGGCAGAAAATGAAACTGATAATAATTGCTTACATTTATTGAATGCATGGCAAATAGTGGGGTCTGCAGATATGCCATCTATTCCTCACAATAACGTGAAATGGTATTATCAGTTTGACTGTATAGATGAGAAAAAAAATTCAATGACTTACTTAAAGTAAGTAACAAATATTTGGTGAAACTTTGATTTGAATTTAAATCTGCATTGCTGAAGCCTCCACTCAATACATAAGAGGCTAGGAAACCAAATATAAAAGCTACTCATTCTGTAAGTGGGGTTTCAGAAAAATCTCTGATGGCTAAGTTTCAAGGAAGAAGCCTGAAGATAAATAGGGCTATGAAATGTCAGAAAAGAAGAGATTACCCTAGTCTGAAGTAGTTATGTATGAGGGAGGAAAAAAGACCTGATTCTTAAAAATAGGTAGAATCCAGAAAAGCAGAAAATAAAAGTGGCTAATTCCTATAGAGAGGAAAGTTTCAATCACACAACAGTTGTGAGCAGAAGCTCTGTAATATTCACAGTAAATGTTTGCAAACGAGAGGCTATTCTGGCTTGAGCAAAGAACTTGTGTGCAGATTCAGTGGGAGAGGGGGCTGGAAGCCTGCATGGAAGTCAGAATGCTGGGACTAGTTAGAATATCTGAAGAGCATATGCCGATCAATAACAGTCATCACTCTCTTTTGGGGAAGAGTCTGTATTTCTTTAGAACCTGTAGAACTATGACAATATTCTGCTATATTCCCAGGGCTCTGTCATCGTACCTATAACAAAGTGTTTTGCTTTTTAATAGATAAATGATTTTGAAGCAGGTAGTGATGAGATGAAAAAGAATATTTTCTGAAAACAAAATATGTCTGCAATATTAAAAATTATCTAATGAGAGTATAATCTTGAGATCAAAATTCAGTTGGCAGGTACTGTAATAGTTCAGAGGCAGCAAAGTGTGGCTGTTCAGTGTCATGGAAGCAAGAAACCTAAAGATCTGTCTCGAGAAAAACATAGCTACAACATGAAAATAATGCCAATTCTTATTCTATACATATGTCAGTGGGGTTCCCAATTACTTATCAGATTTTCTTATGTTTTGTTTTATTGTTAAGATTTATCTTTACATGAGAATGAAATCATTGAAGGAAAACTGCTAAGACACCCTTGGAGACAAAGCAAAATACTAAGACGGAGAGGTCATTGGTAGCAATCTTGACCACAGTGTTTAGGATTATCACAATTCAGTGTGCTTGTAGAGTGAGTGCAGAGCAGGCAAATACAGGACCACGGACAGTTCCCGTGGCCCTGACTGTGGCATCTGCTGAGTTCCGGATATGTTTTACATTTCAGTACCAGAAAAACCTTGTGTCTATTGACAGCATTCTGGATGTTAAAGGGTGCTCCAGTCCTCATAATATGAAACTCGACTTCATTTACTATCTATCTAAATGAAGATCCACCACTACAGGTTTGTTCTGAGGTTTTATATTCCACTGAAGACCTGTGGCATTTAATCTAACACTAAGGATATCAGGGAACCAGCTTCCTTTTCAAAGTCTCTTCAGCCTCAGGCTCACTGAAAAGACTTTAGGAAGAAGCTGAAGGTACTAAAATTTGAATCTGAGATCAACGGTTTTAATTTTTAGGGTAAGTATTTAAGTTACTATGACAAGAAATGTAATGAACTGAATATGAAAGAAACCTCATTGATTACAGTAGACATTTTGCAACTATGTTTTAACTTATAGGACAAAGCATTTGTATGGTGAAATATAGAATACACTCTTCTGATTGTTACACATTGATTCAATATTCTGTGAGCAACCCTGTTCCCTTATAGTTATGAAGTATGTAGATGACAGAGGAAAACAAACCAGTAGAGGTATATTTAAAACTACAGAAGTGTAAAAAATAAAGTACAATACTTAAGTCTTTCTGTGTCCATGGTATAGAACTATGAATTTTCCTCCTACAGTTTTTAATTGATCCATCAATAAAATAAATTGAAGATAACAGAGTCCCAGAAAAAGAAATATCTAAATACTATAAAGAGCTATGTAGCAACATATAGATTAACTCTCTCTTTCTGTTTGCCAAATTTTCTTATTGCCAATTATCACTGCAACCCAAACTGGGTGATTTGTTTCCTAAAAAGTCTTGGACATATATATTTGTTTCAAAAGTTATCATTCAAAGATATCTATTCAAAGAGAGCCAAAGTAAGTCATCTTGTAACATAAACCTTTATCTATAAACTTATGTATGTACTAAAGGGATAGATATAAATATTTTCCCTAATCTATTTTTTCCAAGAGGTGGTTTTCCTGGTAAATGAGGGTAAAACTCACAACAGATGTAGGATTATTGGAACTGGAATAATGCAAGCAAATGCAAAAGAAATGTATTTATTTATGAACAGTAAGTACTAAAATTTGACTGGAACACATAGTATATATTGAAAGAAGAAAAAAAGGCAGGTGTGGTTTACTCGTTACACAGTATTTCCAAAATAATCCCAGCTGGAACTGAATTATTTTAAATACTCATGTTGAACTCACTAAAGCAACTAATGGAAAGAATATTAGAGTTTGCTTTTGTAATGTGAGTAACAACTAGCAATCAATGTAATTTTTCAATTCATATATTTATATATTGTTTTTACTTAAATCCTGGGATACCTATAATGAGGACTGCTTTCTCAGAAAGAGACTTTTGGAAAAGTTTTATAATCATAAAGCACATGCTTAGAGAATAAGCTTGTAAGTCACAGCAGTAAAGCAGGTTTAATTTTAATATTCTCCATTATTATCCAATTAAATGGCAATACCACATAGATATTTGTAAACAAAACAGTGACACAACATAACATGTCTTTGTTCAAGATTTGATCAGAGAGCAAAGCAAAGACTTTACTGCATGGGTGTTAAATATATTAATACATATACACAAAGTTTATTTCAAAAAGCCATAGGAACATTGATTATCATTTTGGTGATGTGTCAGTTGGTAATGGTATCATATCAATACTTTAATTCACACTTGGGGTATCTATGTAAAAGGTGTGGAAAAATGCTGCCAGTGACTATTATAAACACTATAACTTATTTTGATATTCTAATATCATCTTGTTATTCTCAAATCTCATTGTCTAAAATGTCAGGAAAAAAAGTGCTTCAAGTTGCAGCTGGAAAAAATTAGGTAACAAAATATAAAGGGTTTTAATCTGGTTAAGAAACTAATAGAGATAAGCAAAAAAGTTATGGAACATCCTCCCTGGAGATGCTTTAGAGCAAGATAAATGTCCGTCTGTCTAGTATAGTTTTAGCGTGGCTCGCCTGGAGGAAGAGGACTAAGATCTGCTAATTTGCAAAATTTCCACAGCATCCATTTCATATTGTCAGGATACTGCCTTGAGCATATTTAGCCAATCCATAAGATTAAAGCAAATGCTCCAAGTGAAAATCTTCTAATAACTGGAATTACCTCTGACAAAAGCCTTAATGTGGTAAATACAATAAATCTGTTACAATGCATCAAACTGAGCTTTAAGACACAATACTATACAAAATATCACCTTGATGTGACTGAAGCACACATTCCTTCTGTCCAATCTTCTTTTTTCTCTTTTAATCTCTGAATGGCTTGGAAAAGTAGCCGTCATGGCACTATGCCAGGCTGCCCAATTGTGAATGCACACACTGGAATGATCAACAGGACAAAGTACTGTCCTTCATCTCACACTGAATATTAATAATATTAGTAATGTTAATGTTAATATTTATGGGCTTTTATTGAGACATTACTTGACTTGTGGTTACCAGTTTAATAATAATATGAGTTAAAATTTACCTTCAGTTCAAATGTATTTTATACAGATCCTTATTGACTTTTAAAGATAAAAAACTTCAAAAGAAGCCCCATGAAACTGGATTTCTTTGAACAATGTTGTTTGAACTATGTTTTAACTAGAGAAAAATGCCCCTTAACCGTCACATTCTAAAATATTGTAGCTATGATTCTAATTAATTAAATAAACCTATACATGAATTGTGGTATATCAGTGTTGCTCTGATGGTCTTTCACATGGTTGCACAGGAGGCAGTGAGACTAGTAAAAATAAGTTCTAACTTTCCACCACCTCTTTAATAAATTCTAATTTCCTCAAGCCACCCTTACCTGCCACAGCTCACCATACATAATACAAAATAACTTCATCTAAAATCCCTTTATATTTTCTTCCAGAAACTCTTCCCTACAGATTACCTGATAATCTAAAGCAGTACTTTCATCTCTTTCTTTGCTCAGCACCTATAGCACTAAATACCTTGTTGATAAACCAAGGTCTTTGTATACTCATTTAGTACTTCCTGACATATTTTCTTTTTTCCATTTTGTAGCTCCATGTCTAACTGATCCATAGTACACAAGGGTCCGTCTTACGCATTCCTACTACTGGAAGTTACTTCATATTCTAATTTCCTGTCTTCTTACCGGATCTTTTTCAGGGCTAACTTCTAGCCATTGATTAGTTCATTAATACACTCCATTTCACAGCATTTTACTATATTAAAGGGTCTTTCACATATCTTCATTCCCTAATTGCCACATCAAACCCGAGGAATTATGATATTCATTTTGTAAAAGTGAAATTTACTAATTTGTCATGTTTGTGAATCCAATAAATAGCAAAAGATTCTGACACTGTAGTCCTAAAGTTATCTACTATATACATAATAACTGTCTTTAAATTTGGAGGGGAGGATCATGAATGTGGGGGAAAAAGATTCTCAAAAATCTTGCTAAATCAACATTGAAGTCTTCAAAGCACACTGGCTAGCATATCACTTTTATTTTTAGCTCTAGATTTTTAAGATCACATTTTTTTAAAGATAACTGAAGAGAACATAAGGAAGAATCCCACCATAAGTGATATCCCATTCCCAAATGTACCCTTAACTATAGGAGAAGGGCTACTTATAGCCTTGGATTCCCTGAATATCTTTCTTCAGAAGATTAAAAGCCACCTGTTTTAAGGATTTAGAATTAATGCTATGGTGAGATTAGAACTGACATTCCCAAAGGGTGCTCAACTACAGCCATTATTATCTTTTTATGGTGACATACAGGCAACTTGAATAGGTGGTACATAAGAATCTTTATATTTCTCTGACCAGGCATAATATACAGAGGCCATTTTGAACACGCTTCCCCACTGAATCCACCTGAAGACCTTCCCACGCCCTGGCTAGAGAAGATACAAGGAAGGCAAATAAAATCCTTTTAACATGTGAGCATGTTATGAAAAAACCTAGGGCCAAGATTTTAATGGCTCTACACATGTATATCTAGAAGGTTGTATTTTTTTGTCTTTACATTTACATTTAGAAAGTGAAAATTTAAAATAAAAACCATTTACATTGTAAAGACATAGAGGCCAGAACTTTAAGCTTATAAACAGTCATCTTCTTTGATAAAACATCTGTCTCACTTTCACTACTAGAAAAATAGTGCTGGATCCCACCAGGGAGAATTCTGAATATAAGTCAATTATTGAAAAAGTGCCTGCCCTGCTTATTATGGAGCTAAGAAATATTAAATTCCTGATAATCTCAGCACACAGTGGATTTTTCACCCCTAACATTCCAAGCTAATAAAAGCTAAGGGAAACATTTTATGTCCTAGCATTCACAGTCAAAAAACACCATTTTCAACAAAGGCTAATATGGTATTTTAAAATTTATAAAGATATATATTGACAATATTAAGATTGTCACTGAGATCTTATATCTGATTTGTACCTTCAGAACTATGGGTAATTGCAAAGAACACTTCTATACAAGACACCAGATTAAAGATTCATCAAGGAAAAATACAGAATCACAGTTTAGTTTTTCTTTTTCTTTTTAAAGAAGGCTATACATACAATCCTTTCATAAAGAAACAAGGGAAAAGACGTAAGAAAAACATTCACACAAAGGGAAAGACATAACTTTCTCATTCTCACACTTAGGAATGTAATGAAAATGGTGATCTAAAAGCTATAAAAAAGTTCTAGCTCTAGGCTACCGGTATCTCTAACAAGAAAATATTATCTACTCTTTCCAGAAAAAAATAGTTTCTATTCTGAGTTTCCAATAAATACGGATAACGATAACAAAAGGGAATCATGGAAGTCAGTTGACAGTAAAAAGGAAGAAGATACATTGTAAACACCTTTTAAGGAGATCATGTCTTTAGATTTCACAAGATTTTTCACAAGGCTTGAAGAATTAATTTGACAACTTCAGATTCAAGACATCTTCTAAATGAGAATTTCTTCAGATAGCTGGTGAAAATAATTTAAAACTTATTGTTATAAGATTCCCTAAGCAAATATAAAGATATATAGGGCCTTCACCATTTTCTTCAGGCACTTAATCTAATATAAATTTAACTTTGAAAATGCGTAACTTTTTAAAAAACAGTACAAATTAGAAAAAATATACTTACAGATTTTTAATGTCAACTGCCCCACGGAAAGCCTTCCTTGGAATTGCCTGAATTTGGTTTTCACTGAGGTCCCTAAAAATAACAAAAAGAAAGAGATGAAGTTATAAAACAGTATTTAAATATATTATGTTAATCAATGTGTTACAGAAATGATAGGACACTTCTGAAAAAAATGCTAAAAAGTATCATAATTAAACCCATAGCATTAGGTATAATTTCTAATACAAATATATTTATAATATAAAGTAAGAAGTTGGACCAAATGGTTTCTTGAAATACTCTTCCAGATCCTTAATTTCTTTATAAATTATAAAATTATGGTTCCCTTAAATTTAAGTTGATTCCATTCTGTGTAATAAAATATTTCTTTAAAATAAATAGGAAACTGTTCAAAACTTAATTTCAAGGGGTTCTAAAGTTTTAGTACTTGTTATTTTTCCTAGCGTAACTTAGGAAATAAACAGGAAAGCAGTGTTCGAGAAGAGTGGGCAAAACTTATAAAACCCGGACAGTATGATTACATTTCCTCAGCACTTCCAGTAATCTTGAAAATGGAACGTGGCAGTACTGGCCCAACAATAAACCCAACAGTTCCTGAATGAAATATTAACAGCAGGTTGATTTAAAACCTTCTTTAAATAATTCTATTAAAACCATAGACACAGACTGCTTATATTTGCATTTTAATTTATTTGAGAAATACATTTTAATCAAGAGAAAAAAAGCACCCTTTGAGTTGGAATGAGAAATTTATAAAAAAATATCACTCATCTCATGAAACAGATCATTATTATTACTTCAGAGTGTACATGCAATTCTATGGGCTCACGGTATTATTAGCCTTAACAATAGGATATAAATACAAATGCAGGAAATGTCACCGAACACAGAAAATGCTCATCTAGTCTTAAGTAACACTACCACATAGCAGAAAGTAGAAATATCAAACAAATAAGTTATGAAAGTAAAAGTGATGGTGCTAAAATCATCTTTAGAATTCTAAAGGAACTGATGCTCGTGAAGAAAGATGAAGCTACTAACCATGGATACATAGCTGATGAAACAGAGCCATTTTCCAATTGTGCGACAGCATAGAGGACAGATTCATCCACATCCTCTCCCTTAACACTTCTTATGACCAGAACTTGTCGTTCACAGGCTTGTGGCCACACAGTGGAGAAAATTGACAGATAGAGAGATTTACGGTGTGGTCTTGACCTCATTAGCACCAAGTTTTAAACAACTGAGATTTGCATTTATATCTCAATATCCGCAATGTTCAAGTAAAAATAATTTTTGCTACGCAATTTGCAAAAAATAAATGTGAGTCTATTTAAAGAGTAAAGGTCTTTAGCAAAAAAAACCCCACATATTTTATTTCAAACAGTACATTTACAATATGAGCTCACAGTATTATGTAGGAGTTAAGGCAGCCATCCATTTCCTAAGCAATGAAGCGCTGTTACTGCTTTCAATAGTTTCAGTATATCCTTAGGAGTAATAAAACTACATTTCCTTAAAAAATTGCTTATTTCTCCAGCTTGTCATTGATTCAGTCCGACTTCCTTCCTTTGTTTAATTACATCAGGTTAAGAATGTTTAACAGTATATATGTAAAAGCTTTGATGCTAGAAACAGTGTTCAAAGGAGGCTACCAAGCAAGGAGAAGATAAAGAGTAAAGAGAGAAACTGGAGAAAGAAAAATCAGGAAAAAATAGAAATGAAGAGAGGAAAAAAAATTGAATATAAGCAAATTTGAATCTATAATGCTCCCTGAAAACCAATAGTAGTGTTTTTACTGTTGCGTCCCTGTCAATTCAATGTTTTCTCATCACTTGTTTTTTCTTTATCACTTCTCCTAAGGCAATGGCCGCTTTAGAGACTGTGTAGGTGAATAAAAATGGCAAAGACGTTTTCTTCAGGTTATGCCTGCTTCCTGGACCCTGCAGCTTCCCACCTGGCCAGCTGGGGCCATTTCATTCAGCTCTGCTCTGTCTCTAGACGGTCTTTCCTGGGGTCATTTTCTTAAAGGGGAAAGGGTGGGATGGGGGCAAAGTCAGGGAGATGATTTTAAGTGGTTCATAGAAACATCACCAAAGGACACTGCCATGCACAGTCAGAACGACATTCTTCCTGAATTCGAGTTTAGTCCTTTGGATTACTTTAGGGAAAATTCTAGGATGTGGAGAGGTTGTATCCTGCTAATACTTACCAATCTTTTCTTTTCTTTTTACAAGAGTGAGAAACTATCCACTGTCAATCTCAGAACCTCCTTCCTCCCCCAAGGTCAATGGTTTATGGTTTATGTGCGGCTCCCTCCCAAGAAGACTGCTTCCCAGACTGTTCTGTGTGGCCTCTGCTCCCGTGCCCAGCCCCCTCTGTCAGGCAACTTCAACTGTGGATCCCAAGCCACGGTCACCATTACAGGATGAAGAAACTTAATACTTACTAAACGATACAGTATGCATTTCAGTACCTACTGTATGCAATATTTATTTTTAGAAATAATATATTATCAAATTTGATATGTATTTCCTTAAATCCCCATGACCATCTTATAAAGCAGGTATTATTATTCTGGTTTTACGGAAAGGAAACTAAGCTTCAGAAATGTCTGGTATTAGTGTTAAGTAATGTGACATATTGCTAAAGTAAATACGTAGGAAATACACATAAATACTGAGTCAAGATTTAGGGATTTCTGAAGATGATACCAGGGCGGCTTTATCAATCTCAATCTGTCCTTCCTGTGGCCTAGAACTTAGAAGGCTTTTTCTTAACTCATCCTAGCCTCTGATTTGTCATTTACAAAATGATGGGTAAGATCGTGTTAGAATAATGACTCACATTTCTAGTCAAATGGGGGTTAGCAGTTATTTCAGTCCAACATGCCTACTGTATGTAAGGCATTGGATGATATTGCAAGGATAACTGATTTAGGTAAGGTCCGTTGCTGGGCTTCAGAAATTTTCAAATCCAGTAAAGAAGATGAGGCATGTAGCCAAACAGAAGGCAAAATGAGAGATTTAAATAAATTACTGAGAGTGTCAAAAATGAGCCAACAGAATAAGAAGACAGGCAATGTGAGGGCATCAAGATGTAAAGGGAGAGGGCAGGGGAAGGTATGCACGTCCAGTGAAATCAGTAGCATAAGCAGGAGTATGAAGGTGGAAAACTAGAACTTTTAATGGAGTAGCTTTGGTCTGGTTTGCTTTGAAGGTATCACAGGTACAGTGAGTATGAGACGAGGTCAGAAGGACAAGTCAATGGTGGGATGGTAGACTTTCTGGTACCAATGGAGGAGTGAGTTTTTATTTCAGCAGACAATGGTGGGGAGGGAGAGGTGGTGGTAGGCAGGAACAGAACAGAGGCTGCACCTTAGATACACTGAACTCGTGATGGGATTTAGGACGAACATGCGGGGTCAAAGACTCTAGTCTGGAAGACCAGATACAAGACTCCTATGCTAAGGGGGAAAAGGGTAGTGGGAGTCTCAAGCAATATAACCACCATCACACACTGCTTGCTTACTCTGGGCCACTTAATGGATATGGCTTCTCCCACTCTACAGAAAGAAAAGGCAGAGATGATTAAGAATGGTTTCATGAATTCATGAAGAACCGAAACTTAGAACTGGGTTTTATGTGCACTGGATTAGGCAAGGGAAAGAGAAGAGAGAGACAAGTAACTGAACTTAGATTAGAGGGACCGGTAACAAAACTGGGAAATCAGAAAAGCAATTTGCAGTGTCAATTATGGTCTGGCTTCAGAAATTTTTCAGTGTAATTAGAGAGTTATGATCTATATCACACAGTTCGACAACAGCACAGATAATGTATGTCATGTAAAATGAGTGGGATGCTAGAAAGGCGATTGAGGAGATCAGAGAAGTAACAGTCGTTGGAGGCTTGACTGACTCTGGCCATTTTCAAAATAGAAGAGGATCTTTTGAACCTTAATGAAAATAACTGAGCTTAGTAATTCTCAGCCTCCAGTGTTTGGAAAGGAGGTGGTAGGTAGTAGGTGGCAGGAATCCAAGGGCAACATGCCAGAGGAATTAACAGGATAAACTGCAGACCTAGACTGTCTGAGATTGAATTCTGACTCTGCTATTTATTAATCATGTGACCTTAGGACAATTGCTTATCCTTTCTGGGCCTTAGTTTCTTCATCTGGAAAACAGAACAACAGTGTCTACCTCATAGGACTGTTAGGTGGATTTAATGAGTCCATACTTTTAAAATGCTCAAAAAATACCTGGCACATAATAAACACTATAGAAGTGTTGGTTATATACATGTTACAATTATTCTACTCGGAGACCACTATGTGCCCCTGAGTGTATCTGCTCTGTCCTTGAAGATCATTGTAGCCAGTATGAGACATTACTGATGGGAGTGCATTCATTGTTCTGTGAACTGTGGGGAGCAAGAAAAATGAGTCAGAACTTCTGAGATAGCAGGATGCAGCAGACAAGGGAAGAGTTTGTAATTATATCATTAGGCAATAGAGTGTAAAAATGTGCTTCAGAATAGAGAAATGGCTTAATTGGAGTTGACTTAGGAAGATTATTCTGGAAACTGAATTTTAGAGCCAGCAGGGACAATGGGCAGAGAACTGGTGTTGGGCAAAGAAGTGGTATTGGGCAGTACTGGTGAAGAGACGATGGTAGGTGTCCAGGGAACCAGGAAATCCTTTCTGAAGAATTTTAATAAAGTTGGGACTTGGGCTAAGGTAAGAAATATAGGAAGCATAATAAATCTTCAATGCAAGTTAAGATAACTGTCACCTTGGGGAGAGCTTGCAACCATTCAAATTTTATGAGTAAGGGAATAACAAAATGCAAAAAGCACAAAAAAGTATTTGTGGAATACTAGTGTGGTACTTGGGGGGCTGGGATTAAAGGTAAGGAGACCAGATTGGTTTTGTGATATTTTGGACACAAACAAATGGTAAGTTATTCCGTGCTCATGGATTAGCAGAATTAACATTGTTAAAATGTCCATACTACACAAAGCGATCTACAGGTCCAGTGATATCCCTATCAAAATTCCAATGACATTTTTCATAGAATTATAACAAACCACCCCAAAATGTGTATGGGACCACAGAGACCCTGAGTAAGCAATCTCAAGGAAGAACAAAGTTAGAGGTATCACCTCTTGAATTCAAATTAATTTACAAAGCTATAGTAATCAAACCAGTATAGATTTCACATAAAAACTGACACAGAGACCAATGGCACAGAATAGAGAACCCAAAAATAAACCCATTCATATGTGGTCAATTAATTTATGAAAAAGGAGATAAGAATATGCAATGGGGAAAGGATCATCTATTCAAAAAATAGTGTTGAAGACTGGACAGTCACATACAAAGGGATTAAAATGGGCTCCTATTTACACCACATACAGACATTAATTCAACATGGATCAGAGACTTAAATATAAGACCTGAAACATAAACCTCCCAAAAGAAAACATAGAGGGTTAGCTCCTTGACATCAGTCTAAGCAACATTTTTTTTGGATTTGACACCAGAATCAAAGGCAGCAAAAAGAAAGATAAACAAGTTGGGACTACATCAAATTAAAAAACTGCACAGCAAAGGAGACAACCAACAAAGTGAAAGGCAACCTATAGAATGGGAGAAAATACTTGCAAATCCTATGTCTGATAGTGGTAAAGTATCCAAAATACATAAAGAATACATACAATAATAAAAAAAAGGAAAAAAAACCTTATAAAAAATGGGCAGAGGATCTATTCATGATAAAAACTCTCAACAAAATGGGTATAGAGGGCAAGTACCTCAACATAATAAAGGCTATATATGACAAACCCGTAGCCAACATCATACTTAACAGTGAGAAGTTGAAAGCTTTTCTTTTAAGATCAGGAACAAGACAAGGATGCCTACTCTCCCCACTTTTATTCAACATACTTCTGGAGGCCCTAGCTATGGCAATCAGACAACAAAGAAATAAAAGGCATCCAGGTTGGCAAGGAAGAAGTTAAACTGTCCTTGTTTGCACGACATGATATTTTATATAAAAAGCCCTGAAGAATCCACTCCCAAACTACTAGATCTAATATCTGTATTCAGCAAAGTTGCAGGGTACAAAATTAATACAGAGAAATTAGTTGCATTCCTATACACTAATGATGAACTAGCATAAAGAGAAATCAGGAAAACAATTCCATTCACAATCACATCAAAAAGAATAAAATACCTAGAAATAAACCTAACCAAGGAAGTGAAAGACCTATGTTCTGAAAACTACAAGACACTCATGAGAGAAATTAAAGAAGATACCAATAAATGGAAACACATCCTGTGCTCATGGATAGGAAGAATTAATATTGTCAAAATGGCCATCCTGCCTAAAGCAATCTACAGATTCAATGCAATCCCTAGCAAAATACCAATAGCATTCTTCAACGAACTAGAGAAAATACTACTAAAATTCTTATGGAACCACAAAAGACTCCAAACAGCCAAAGCAATCCTAAGAAGGAAGAATAAAGTGGGAGGAATTATACTCCCTGACTTCAAGCTCTACTACAAAGCCACAGTAATCAAGACAATTTGGTACTGGCACAAGAACAGACTCATAGTCCAATGTAACAGAATAGAGAGTTCAGATACTAACCCAAGCATATATGGTCAATTACTATACGATCAAGGAGCCATGGATATACAATGAGGAAATGACAGCCTCTTCAACAACTGGTATTGGCAAAACTGGACAGGTACATACAAGAGAATGAAACTGGATTATTGTCTAACCCCATACACAAAAGTAAACTCAAAATGGATCAAAGACCTGAATGTAAGTCATGAAACCATAAAACTCTTAGAAGTCATGAAACCATTAAACATAAGCAAAAATCTCTTGAATATAAACATGAGCAACTTTTTCCTGAACACATCTCCTCGGGCAAGGGAAACAAAATAAAAAATGAACAAATGGGGCTACATGATGCTAAAAAGCTTCTGTACAGCAAAGAACACCATCAGCAGAACAAAAAGGCATCCTACAGTATGGGAGAATGTATTTGTAAATGACATATCTGACAAGGGGTTAACATCCAAAATATATAAAGAACTCACATGCCTCACCACCCAAAAAGCAAATAACCCTATTAAAAAATGGACAGAGGATATGAACGGACATTTATCCAAAGAAGAAATTCAGTTGGCCAACAGGCACATGAAAAGATGCTCCACACTGCTAATTATCAGGGAAATGCAAATGAAAACCACAATGAGTTAGGATGGCCAACATTGAAAAGACTAGGGAAAACAAATGCTTGTGAGGATGCATAGAAAGGGGAACCCTCCTACACTGCTAGTGGGAATGTAAACTAGTTCCACCATTGTGTAAAGCAATATAGAGTTTCCTCAAAAAGCTAAAAATAGAAATACCATTTGACCCGGCAACTCCACTCCTAGGAATTTACCCAAAGAAAACAACTTCTCAGATTCGGAAAGACATATGCACCTCTATGTTTATCGGAGCACTATTTACAATAGCCAAGATATGGAAGCAACCTAAATGTCCATCAGTAGATCAATGGATAAAGAATTTGTGGTACATATACAGAATGGAATACTCTTCATCCATAAGAATGAAACATATCCTACCATTTACAATAACATGGATGGAGCTAGAGGGTATTATGCTAAGTGAAATAAGTCAGGCAGAGAAAGACAAATACCAAATGATTTCCCTCATTTGTGGAGTATAAAAATGTAGCAAAACTGAAGGAACAAAATAGCAGCAGACTCACAGACTTCAAGGGACTAGTGGTTACCAAAGGGGAGGGGTAGGGAAGGGTGGGTGGGGAGAGAGGGAGAAGCGGATTGTGGGGTATCATGATTGGTGCACATGGTGTGTGTGGGGTCCTGGGGAAGACAGTGTAGCTCAGAGAAGACCAATAGGGACTCTGTGGCATCTTACTACACTGATGGACAGTGACTGCAATGGGGTTTGGGGAGGGGACTCGATAATAAGGGTGAATGTAATAACCACAATGTTTTTATTGTGAAACCTTCATAAGAGTGTATATCAATGATACTTTAATAAAAAAAAAACTGGGCAGAGGAACTGAATAGACATTCTTCCAAAGACATACAGTTGGCCAACAGGTACCTGACAAGGTGCTCAGCATCACTACCCAAACAAAGTGCAGATCAAAATTACAAGAAGGTACCACCTTACACCTGTTAGAATTACCATCATAAAAAATTCAAGACATAACAAAACTTGGTGAGGCTGTGGAGAAAAAGAACCCTTTTGCACTGATGGTGAGAATGTAACTTAATGTGGCCACTATGGAAAACCGTATGGTGGTTCTTCAAAAAATTAAAAATAGAATCACCATATAATCCAGCAAGTCCACTTCTGGGTATGTATCCAAAGGAAAAGAAATCCCCTATCTCAAAGAGATATCTGCACCCTCTTGATCACTGTGGCACTATTTACAATAGCCAAAACATGGAAACAGCTCAATGTCCTTTAATGAGTGAATGAAAAAGAAACTGTGGATTAAGAAATGTGTACAACTGGAAAGATATAATGCAATACCATTCAGCCATAAAAAGAGTGGAATTCCACTATTTTTGACAATATGGGTGGACCTTTAAGGGCATTTTGCTAAGTGAAATAAGTCAGAGAGACAAAAACAAATACTGTGATACTGTATGATCTCATTTATACTTGGAATCTAAAAAACAGAAAAAGAAATAATAGAAATAGAAAACAGATTGCTGGTTATCAGAAGCAAGAGGTAGGGGTTAGGGGAAATGAGTAAAGGTGGTTGGTCAAAAGGTACAAACTTCCAATTAGGATTGATTAGTTCTGGGGATGTAATGCCCAACATGGTGAGTACTGTATTGTATGTTTGAAAGTTACTTAGAGAGTAGATCTTAATTACTAAAAGAATAGAACTTAAAAGTTCTCATTCCAAGGAAAAAAAAATTGTAATTATGTAAGGTGATGGATGTTCATCAGAATTACTGTGTCAATCATTTTGCAGCACACACATATATTAAATCATTATGTTGTACACCTTAAACTTAGGCAATGTTCTATGTCAGTTATACCTTAATAAAACTGGATAAATTAACAAAAAATATATATTGCAAATGCTCAGGCATGGTAATTTGGAATTTTCCACAAAAATTAAAAAATACTGAACACCTAAGCTTGAAAGCCTAGTTTACTCATTTTCTGAGATGAGAAGGAAGTGAGAAAAGCTGGAAAGACATGCCGACTCTGAAGTTAATCTTGATAGGAAGGAGAGGAATGGAGGTGAACATAAATGGTTTCAAATCAGAAAGTCTCTAAGTTCTTGGTATTTGCATAATTAGAATGATACAGGCCTCCCAGAGCCATGCCTGAGGAGTGGCCTGGGGTCCTAGCTAGGAAACCATGGAACTTCCCATTTTAGATCCTCCCTCTTCTACTATATCCAACCCATCCTCAAAACTACTGCACTAGCGCCTGCAACTAAGCTCCTTTCTGCCATTTCCCACTGCCATGGTCACTGTGAAGACATTCATCACTGTTTCATACATGACTGAGATTCCAGACTGATCTGTGCCTTGATTTATGAGCCTTTCCAATGCACCCTCCACACTGGCACCACAGTTTGATTTCCAACATTGAAATCAAGTCAAACTATTTCCTCCAGAAGTCTTTATCATCTCAGTTAAGGAGACACCATCAGAGTCTTCACTGCCTTTTCATATTCTTCCAGCCCCACATGCACTCATCCAGCAAATCCTCCTGACTTCCTTCAAAATATACCACAAATCTGACCTACCTGCACCTCTGCTCCCCTGGCAAAGACACTCTCACCTCTTGTCTGGTTTATCCTACAAGCTTTCAAATATCTTTCTGCTCCTCCTCTTCACTTCCTATAACCCTATCTTGCCTCCTCACTGATGTCCCACCTCAACACAAGGGGAGGCACAAAGCATCATAAAAGTCTGTGAATCCCAAAAGTAAAGTGGTCAACATGCCCTTTAGACCTCATCTCTGTCTACTCTGCCCTTCACCCTTGTTCAGCCACACTGACCTTCATGGACTTTTCTTGAAAATGTCAACATTCTCTCACTTCAGGGCCTTCTTTGGTACTTTGTGTGCCTCTGTTTCTGCCTCAGACCTCCATTCATGAATTCCAGGCTCTTAATTCATCTTTCATAAGATCATCGTTCCAAATCTCTCAGCTTTTGCACATTCTCTTTTTTGTCTTAAGCACCCTGTTCCTATCACCATGAGATGGAGAGTTATTCAAGACCCAGAGCAAATAGTACCTCCTTTAACATAGTTTTTCTCCCATTCCCCAGCTGAACCTGGAGCTAAGATCTCTTTAATCTATTGGCTATGCAATACTGTTCAAGTCATAGCCTCCTTCCCCATTAGCTCATCTGCAAAATGAGTTAGCCTAAACATCTCTGGGACATTTTGTTTGGCCCACACAACAGTATTGTTAACAGAAACTAGTACTTGCATAATCAAATATCATACGGATGTTATGTGATTATGAAACAAAATTATATATTATTGGTGAGTCAGTTGTCCCTCTTCTGTGCTTTTATGGTGACTGGCACACACACTTACTATAAGAATTCAAAAATGAGTTAAAATCTTACATGATTTTCTGTTATAAAATATGGTAAATAAGGCAGGGATTTTATTTCTGTAAAATTCCTTGCACATGATAGGCCCTCAGTAACCAAAGATTTTTAAGTGAAGGAGGGAATGAAAAAGAAGTTCTAAAGAAAGAATTTATAAAACAAGCCACGTACATGAGTAAAAGACAGAGCTGTTAAGTATAAGCCTGTGGTCGGAGCCCTGATATATAACAAAATATATAGCAAACAAAATATAAGCAAAATATAACATTATCAACACAATACAGGACAACCAGGATGGAAAACTGGACTTCTGAGAGGGCTTTTAGATATACTAGTATCAACGCAACACAGGAGAGGTGAGTGGCAATGTTCCACAAAATGCTGGAAATAGGAAAAGCAAGCTCAATAAAGGGATCAGAGGGAGAAATACAGGTAAATGAGGCTTTGTTCCATGGTGCGTACTGAGCTATGCAGTGAATATATAAATCATCTTGCAGATGGTATGCATTGACAAAGATCAAATTTGTAGGTGTCTGTCCCTGAAAACCAGTGCTTAATGTGCTCAAGATTTCAAAATTTGAAAGTGGTCAGATCAGCTGAGTTCTTTTCTCACCCTCCTATCGGGTAGTCAAAAGTATTTATGGACAGCATAAAATCTGATATAATCATTGCGTTGTCATAGTTCCTTGTTTCTTTTATGGCTTGTTTTTAACCACTGACTTGACTGCTGCTTCTTGATAAGCAGGGCTCTGTCTCTTCTACATATGCCCTTTTCCTTCCAGGTCTTACTAAATCCTGTATAGAAAGGGGTCCTTCACCATTCTTTGTCAGATGTATACAAAGTTTCTTCTTAGGGACTGTGGGGATATGCCTCCACTAAAAATTGTTTTGTCACTGGGAACCTGCAGCAACTTCTAGTACCCAGCAACCAAAGCTTCATTGAACACAGTAGGCTTCATAAGTATTGATTCTGTTCCTAATCTCTAATATGCTTTGATAACAGTCCTTTCTTGCTCTTAATAAAAACTATCAGTAGAATTTTTTTACACAACTTATTGACAATAGTTGTAAGACTGCATAGGCATTTAACTATGAAAAATGTGCACTGTAGAGTTAATGAAATAAGATATTACACAAAGCTAACGTTTATGGGGCAATTACCAGCTGTAATCAGGCAACACACCTTGATTTGTTTCTATAATCACCTCAGGACATATTCTTTTAACCTTTGGAGACAGAGAACTGAGGTATACAGAGGTTTCATAACGCCCCTGTGGTCATATAGTGGGTGAGTGGAACAGGGATTTGAACTTGTCTCTGTGGTTCTCCAAACCTCAAATACTTAACCACTGCCATCCTGCCTCTGACAAGAGGTAGCCTCTGTAGAGGTCTGGCTCTTTGGCATTATAGTGCAACTACCCTGCAGCTGTGGTTTCAAAGTGTGGTTTAAGGATCACCCATAAAAATCCTCTGGGAAGGTTGTTTCATAAACAGACCTCTGAGCTCCACTTCAGCAATACGAGGCAGACTTTCTAGAGGAGATGTCAGCAACCCGTATTTTTAACCAGTCTTCTAGGTAACTGTTAAGCCTATCGTCTTTGACCCCCACATTAATAGCACACTGGAACATCTCTGATAAATGGTGTCTTCTAGCTTTTGTCTGGTTTATAAACATGGTGTTCATATCTGTGTGTCCAGCTGGGAATGACAACAGGAAAGAAAATATTGGAAACACCATTAAAGCCTAGAAGAATATATATAATTCTCTGAACAAAGAGCGTTGGGTAAGAGAAGTCAATTAGTTTTATTTTGGTAAAATATACATAAATAAAGATAATACTACAGCCAGGATACTAATCATGAGATAATAAAGAATTCACAATGTAAATTATTTTTACTCTTTTTGTTTCTTCTCTTCAAAACAGTGGCCACAATACTGCTTCATATTAACTTCGATCTTTCCTAGGGATATTTAGGTCACCATTTGGGTTACTTCTATTAAATGCATTCAAGGAGGACATAGCTAATGGGTTAGAGCACCCAGGTAATAGAGATTCTAAAAGTAGTATATATCGAGGACTTCCGGGAATATGGCGTCGTGAACGGAATAGCAGAAAAATTCCTCCCAACATTATATTTATCCACGAAAATACAGCAAATACAACTATCCCTAAAAGAGAGACCAGAATACACAGGAAAGTGCACAGCGTAGAGCTACACCTGTGAGAACTTGGCAGCCGGTGAGGCGGACGGGACACAGGGCGGCGACCCGGGGGGACTGAGCGCTCCCGCCCCCCCCAGAGCTCCGGCGGCCAGACACTCCGGACAGAGGACTCGGCACCCGGCGAGGCGGGACGGAAACACGATCCAGGGAGACCAGAGCGCCCCTGCACCCCAGCACTCCGGCGGGAGTCCCGGCAAGGCGGGTAAGGTACGGAGCCGCGAGCGGACCGAGCGCTCCTCTCCCCCAGCGCTCTGGCGGGAGGAGAGGATTCAGAGCCGGGAGGCAGTGGAAGTCCACGCCGGGAGCGTCCCTCCACCCCAGCACTCCGGCGGGAGTCCCGGCAAGGCAGGTAAGGTACGGAGCCGCGAGCGGACTGAGCGCTCCTCTCCCCCAGCGCTCCGGCGGGAGGAGAGGATTCAGAGCCGGGAGGCAGTGGAAGTCCACGCCGGGAGCGCCCCTCCACCCCAGCACTCTGGCGGGAGTCCCGGCAAGGCGGGTAAGGTACAGAGCCGCGAGCGGACCGAGCGCCCCTCCCCCCCAGCGCTCCAGCGGGAGGAGAGGATTCAGAGCTGGGAGGGAGTGGAAGTCTGCGCCGGGAGCGCCGACACACGGCCTGCGGTGTAGCGGAGATAGGAGAGACAGAGGGCACAGGGTCCCAGCCCGGAACGTGCAAGTTGCCCACGGCAGGCTCCGGGAAGGAAAAAGAAAGGAGAAAAAAGGGAAGAAAAGCGCGCGCTTTACCTCAGCGGTCTTAAAGAGACAGGAGCTCAGTAGAGGGGCCGGATAGCCCCGCAAACTGAGCCCAGCACGCTGGGAGTCCTGGGGAGCTTTGGACCCCGTGGCTGGCGACTGGGGAAGAGTGCCCACCATTGAGACCCCCACAGAGATCAACAGCTTACCATTCGTTCCCAACCCAGCCAGAAATATACAGTGGCGCTGGAATAGTGGAGCAACAGCGCCACCTACAGCACTCGCGCGGAACCCACTCCCAGTGGCTTTTTAATTTTTTTTTTTATTGTTTTTTCTCCCCTTTCTTTTCCTTTTTTTCTTTCCCTCTCTTTCAACAGCCTCCCATTCATTCTCACCCGGTCACAGCTTTAAAGGGCCGTGTGGAGCGACGTGGCCGCGGCTCTGGAATAGTGGAGCAATAACACCACCTACAGCATTCACACAGAAACCACCCCCGGTGGGCGTTTTAGTGTTTTTTTTCTTTTTGTTTCTTTTTTTGTTGTTGTTGTTGTTGTTGCTGTTTTCTTTTAGGTGTTGCTGCCTTTTCTTTTTCTTTCTTTTCTTTTCCTTTCTCTCTCTCTCCTTTTACTTTTTTATTATTAGTAGAAATCTCTTTTTTTCTTGTCTCTCCTTTCTTATCTCTCCTTGCTACCAACAACCAATTCTATAGTCATGAGAAGACAGAAGAATATGATACAGACAAAGCTTCAGACAAACACCACCCCAGAGAAAGAATCTGCAGAAATGGACATTCACAGTCTTCCAGAAAAAGAATTCAGAATAAAAGTCATAGCCATGCTGATGGATCTACAGAAAAATGTGCAAGAGCTGAGGGAGGAAGTGAGGGAAGTGAGGAAAGACAATGCAGAAATGAAACAAGCCATCGAAGGGCTCAACAGCAGATTGAATCAGGTTCAAGACACGATCAAGGAATTACAAGACAGGGACCAGGAATACAAAGAAGCTGAGGCAGAGAGAGATAAAAGGATCTCTAAGAATGAAAGAATATTAAGAGAACTCTGTGACCAATCCAAACGGAGCAATATTCGCATTATAGGAGTACCAGAGGAAGAAGAAAGAGAAAAAGGGATAGAAAGTGTCTTTGAAGAAATAATTGCCGAAAACTTCCCCACGCTGGGGAAGGAAATAGTCTCAAAGTCCACGGAAGCCCACAGATCTCCCAACACAAGGGACCCAAAGAAGACAACACCAAGACACATAATAATCAAGATGGCAAAGATCAAAGACAAGGACAGAGTATTAAAGGCAGCTAGAGAGAG
>JAQQAC010002594.1:77042503-77232307 GCA_029783875.1 Phataginus tricuspis
ACCCAATTAAGAAATGGGCACAGGACATGAATAGACACTTCTCTAAAAAAGAAATTCAGATGGCCAACAGGCACATGAAAAAATGCTCCACATCCCTAATCATCAGAGAAATGCAAATTAAAACCACAATGAGATATCACCTCACACCAGTGAGGATGGCCAACATCCAAAACACAAACAACACCAAATGTTGGCGAGGATGTGGAGAAAGGGGAACCCTCCTACATTGCTGGTGGGAATGCAAATTTGTTCAACCATTGTGGAAAGCAGTATGGAGGTTCCTCAAAAAACTCAAAATAGAAATACCATTTGACCCAGGAATCCCACTCCTAGGAATTTACCCCAAGAATGCAGCAGCCCAGTTTGAGAAAGACAGATGCACCCCTATGTTTATTGCAGCACTATTTACAATAGCCAAGAAATGGAAGCAACCTAAGTGTCCATCAGTAGATGAATGGATTAAGAAGATGTGGTACATATACACAATGGAATATTATGCAGCAATAAGAAAAAAACAAATCCTACCATTCGCAACAACATGGATGGAGCTGGAGGGTATTATGCTCAGTGAAATAAGCCAGGCCGAAAAAGACAAGTACCAAATGATCTCACTCATATGTGGAGTATAAGAACAAAGAAAAAAAAAAATGAAGGAACAAAACAGCAGCAGACTCACAGAACCCACGAATGGACTAACAGTTACCAAAGGGAAAGGGACTGGGGAGATGGGTGGGAAGGGAGGGATAAGAGGGTAAAAGGGGCATTACGATTGGCAGACATAGGGTGGGGGGGTACGGGGAGGACTATACAGCTCAGAGAAGACAAGTAGTGATTCTCATCTCACTACACTGATGGACAGTGACTGTAATAGGATTGGTGGGGCGGACCTGATGAAGCGGGTAGTTTAATCATCACAATATTGCCCATGTAATTGTAGGTTAATGATACTAAAATAAAATAAATTGTTAAAAAAAAAAGTAGTATATGGCCAAAAACAAACAAAAAAGCACACACACAGAACAACCTTATGGGCCTTTTAGGAGAAGGTCCACTAAGCTACTAGCCCATATTTTAAGAGGACCCAAGTTTTTTGTTATATCTAAACACAGATATAAAGCTACAATGATCTAAAAACACTTTTAGATGCCTGAATTGGTATCCTGAAGGGTGGCATAGTGGGATAGGCCTGGAATTAGGTTGGGATAGGAATCCTTGGCTCCATGCCATTAAACTTTGGGACCATGTGATCTTAATTAAGTTACTATGCTTCTTTAAATCTGTGTTCTCTAGAAAAACAACAAGAATTGCTGTGTCAGGGTTACTGAAAGGCACTCACTTGTACATGTTACTTTGCTGTACTTCCATTAATTCAATTCAGTTCGCTTCAGTAGCTATTTATTGAGTGCAGTGTGTTCTGAGAACACGGCTAGTTCTCAGAAACAATAGATAAAAATAGTATGTATCTGTTCCCAAGAAGCACCGCTCCATAAAGGGAAAGCGAGCAGGAAAGACGATCATCACACCTCTGAACTGATAAAAATATCAGTAGGAAAATATACAAACTCCTGAAATATTAAAGGAGGAAATACTTAATTTTATCATTGCTTGGAGTGTTCGGAATGGTAGATAATAGAAAACAAACAAAAACTTTGCTATGGAGTTTTTTATGTTTATGTATGAATTCGTGGATTATATATAGGCATACACAATCTAACATAATGCATTTTTTTCTTGCCAAGTCTTTGTACATGTATTTTCCTGCTCCTGGAATATTCACACATTGGCTTAATCCTCCTACTCCTTCTTTGGAGCATGTCTGGCCAATAGGTTTCAGCTCCAGGCAAGTTCGCTATGGATTCAATGTGACCAAAGAAATTGACAGCAAAATGTTACTGGGGTGAAAGGGTTATACCCAACTTTATTTCCAGGCGGCAGGTCAGTCACTAAAATCCCATTCACTCAGAGCGAGTCTGCATGCAGCAAGTCAGTCTCTGCCTCTGGGCCCCTCTGTCCGCACAGCCATCCTCTGGGCCTCTCTGCCTGCACAGCCATCCTCTGGGCCTCTCTGCCTGCACAGCCGTTCCACACAGCCATCCTCTGGGCCTCTGTCCTTGGCACTGCCACCACTCCAGCCTCTGCTCTGCTCTCCTGCAGCCTTGCAGCTGTGCCACTGCGTTGTGCCCAGAGCACTGGGTGGAGCTCTTTATATAGAGTCAACAGCCATGTATTGCCCACAGGTGTGCAGTGAGCTAGTCAACCAGGGCCAGGTGAGAATTCTGGCCATAGGAACTCTCATTTTATCCACAGAGCAGAATCAAAATACTCTGTCTTCCCAAAACTTCTCTGAAATACCCTAACAGTGGAGTAGGCTCCCTTCTTTATGCTCTGGTAACACGCTATACTTAACTGATACACTGGACTATAGTTGCTAGCTTACATGCTGACATCTCCCACAAGAGCTGAAAGTTGCCTAAGAACACATACTGAATAATTTAAAATTGTATTCTCATTGCCTAAAACAGGGCTGGCCATGGTCAATAAAGCATAAATAAAAATGTTCATGACTGATTAGCAAATTAATACCATACTTACTGACATTTAGGTTCTCAAACAAATTACTTATTTAACAGGTACTTGATGTCTTTCTCAGGATATATTATATGAAAATGTGACCTGCTACTCTTGTAAATTAAGACCATGATGTACGTATTCTTTAGTTCCCAAAGGCATGGTAAAAATATTATTTTTCTGATCCAAGTATCTTCACTGAGATCAGTAAGATAAAAGTAAGAACAAAGTTAGACTGGCTGTTAGTATAGGTATCCCATATTTTAAATGAAAAGCATATTTGAATGAAAAAATTGAAAGCCTTTATTCAGCCTAAACTACAGTCTCAGTGTCAACTGATAGGTTTACAAACTCTTTAATTTGTTTGATATTGGATCCAGGTATATGTGTTAGTTTCATAATTTAGTCAGTAAAAAGTGAACACTAACCAAGAAATGATCATTTCTTGAACGTACTCCATGTCTTTGTGTCAGGCATTGCACTATTGGTTTATTTTACTGAGACATAGCAGAAATGAGATCCTATTTTCTTATCAACATGACTGAATTTAGTGAGGAAGACCAGGCAAGTATGTACATATAAAGAGGAAACACAAACTCATGATGATGTAAATTCAATAAGGAGATAGAACAAGCATGAGATGGCATATACATCAGGAGATGCTTTAGAAAGAGGAGGGTATTGGGGGGGGGGGCTTAGGGAAAGTGATGGGGATGGTCTGGTAAGAGGAAATGGGAAATCAATTCTGAAGAAGAGACCAGCATGGGAAAACAGAACAAACAGTTGTATTAAGGGTGACATCACTGGGCATGAATGGTAAGAAGACAGAATTTTGCTGGATTTAACAATTAATTACAGGGAAAGAGAGGTTGTGTTGGGACCCAGAACATTCAATTAAAATGACTGCGGAATTTTTAGTTAATCTTACTAGAAGTAAGACAGAAGATGAGCAAGTACTGAAACAAGATGAAACAAAGCTTTCACAAAGGAATCTGTGCAACACAACATTTAACATCTTCGGTACTGAACGTTTTGTTTTCTTCTCCTCCCCCATTATTTCTTAAATGTATTTTTGCCAATGAGATATCAGTGTCGATATGTATACTCAGTTCTGACATTACAAACCTTGTGCTCTGTAAAGACACTCAGTCATCAAGACTTCCTTCTAGAATTTGCGTATTTCAACTAAAAAGTGATTCTTGATAACTATGAAAAAAAGTCAATGGAACATAAGCTTCAGTTGAAAAAACACCTACAATGATCAAGCATTGATAAATAAAATTGGGAAACATCATGTCTCAACAAATTATGAACTCCCACCAAAGAGAAAATTCTGGCATTAGATTTTAACAGCTTTACTGAGACAGGTTACATACCAAAACTCATACCCATTTAAACTATACAATTCAATGTTTTTTAGATCATTGATGGAGTTGTGTAAGGATCATAATTTAATTTTGGAACATTTTCATTACTCCAAAAGAAACCTTGTGCTCATTAGCAGTCACTCTTCTTTTCCTCCCCCATGTTGTAGGGGAGGGAATGAATACACAATGTTTTGTATTGTCCAATAATCTTCTGTTGTACGGATATACCACATTTTGTTTATCCACTCCTCAGTTGAAAGAAGCAATAGGCTTTGTAAGGTCAATTTAAAAATCACTAACTACCTCTGTTAAGCATTAGTATATTCAGTGTCCTCTTAGAGTCCTTTGTGACATTTTGCACTCGGCTTATTATTTCTTAGTATAACAGGAGCCCAATTTATTGGTCCACGGCCATCAGGGGCACATAATGCTTTGGACTATCTTGCACCCTTTCACATACCACACTCTCTTCAAAGACTTGTTTGTTTTGGTTCAACTCTGCATTGGATTATATTGGTCTTCCCCTAATTTTACTTCCATAAACCCACAACAGCTCTATAACGCACGATACGTTATTTTGAACATGCTCACCCAATTTGTACAGACAGAAAAAGCTGATGTATTTTGAACTTTGGATAAAACTGTATTCAAAAATGGGAACAGGTGCATTTTCCTATTGCTATGTATTATTGTATTATCCATAGGTGCATATCCATACTGATGTAGATTTTAATAAATGTTAAATAACATATACATTTTCTAAATGCACATGCACATGTGTCAGAGAGAGAGAGACAAAGAGAAAGAAGAGATAGAGAAAGAAAAGCTTACCATATGCAAACATGGGTATATATAGATATGTATTAGTTATGTAGATATACTTTTTTTATATCTCACTGCCTGAAATTTGGATAAGAAAATTGTGAAATACTATGATCTAAGAAAGTTATCTTTTTTGTGGGGGTGTTTAAACAGACCTCAATGATTTCTAATTTAAAACAATCCCATATTCTAATGATAATTTTGGAAGTCTCATTTGGGGTATTCTTTGGAGTAGTCTCCGGAATTTTTTTTTTAAAGGGGGTAGGACAAATATAATGGTCAAATATGTTTGTCCTAAGTGCTTCTTATAAGATCTTTATTAAATCCTGTTATTTCCAAAAAAAAAATAAAGGCATTTTTCAAGAGTATACATATTTTTAATCAGCATATCTCTGTTTCTAAACTTGAACTAAAGATTTTTAAAAGGTAGAATGTAATCTAATGGTGCTGAAATACTGCATCAGCTTTTAACAAAAGAGCCAATACTGCCGCGCTGTTATTTTATTGCTCACAACGTATGGTTTCCAGTTGAGTATCCCATTAACCTCAAAGTGCAATGATATCATTTTAATTATATAAATTGAAATAGCAATGTATAATACCTATATCATGTAAAAATGGATTTGCTTTATGTGAAAGTGTCTAAACTATCTTTCACTATGAAGCAATAAATTTCCTTTAGATGGCAAACCTGCCTGTAAATTTAATTACTGGTAATTTTATTTTCCTCCATGGTTTAACCTCTCTTTGAGTCTGACCGAGAATATCATAAATCTGTACTTCCATAGAGTACTTTGGAAACTACCACGTAATGATAAATTAGTATTTGCCCAGATTTTAACTTAGAGAAGCAAATAAATATAAATGTGGCTGGGAAATAATTATGCCAACCTGTAACCGTCATCACAGCTTACATTCCTAATTTGTTAAAAGTATAGTTTATTTAATGAAAACCTTTTGTTATCTATAAGCAAATAAATACATTTCATGAAAAATAATTATTTTCATATACCTGAAGATCCAAATAGCTGTGTGAGGATAAGAAAAAGAAATGAGTTTTCACATAAAAGAGAGATGTTTTCATTAGTTCAAGAGAAAGACTAGATTGTATGTAGTATGGTCCCATATCACATATTCATAGGATTATCTTGTATCATTAAGTATCTCAAGGGTCACACCTTAAGGAACCCATGCAAGACTGGAGACAAGATGGTAGGTGTGGGAAGCTGTTTCTCATCATGCTGTCTCTCCTCCCATAGAATTCCCTACAGGGTAGCTAGTTCTAGAGGGAGTAGAAAGGGAGGCTGACTGTGAAGACAGAATGTTAGTACACTTTGATGTTCATTAAAAGTGACACACACCACGTGAGAACAATCTTGTCTTTCTGTGTGCAGAGAGAAGAGTACCGTACATGTTTAAGAGCCACACCACTCAAACCAGCGTCTGGACCCACATTTAGGCCCTGCCACTTACTAGCTTTGTTATTTGGGCAAGCCATTCTACCTCTCTAGACCTTCACCACCTTTCGTAAAATGGGGATAATAAAATAAGGTTATTATTTGGAAGAGCTCAGATAAAGCTTCTGCAACTCTTGGTAGAGTGTTCAGGACAGAGTAAGCTCCTGATAAACGTTAAGACCTGCCATAGCCAAGTCCAATTTCTGTCTGTTCTCTCTACTTGGGGGTGAACTTCTTGAAGGTTTGGTCGGTACATTAATCATGTACGAGTTTTATCCTGGAGGTGTCATTTATTAGTCCGAAGACCTTGTGCCCATTTCCTTTTTTAACTTCTCTAACCTTCAATTTCCTAATCTTTAAATTAAGACTAATATTCACAAAACATTCATAGACCTGTTGGAAAAAATATATGAAATATTTAACACAGGACCTCACACCTAATAATAATGATTAACAAATATTATATATTAACATTTTAATGTGGACATATATACCAATAAGCATGATTTGGGGAGATGTGCTATTATTTATGTGAAATTTAGCACACTAATTATATCTATCAAAGTACAACCTTGGATAAAACAGAAAAGCTTATTTCGCAGTTAGATATAATATTGGTGAATTATATGGCTGTCATTATCAATAAATACTTAATCCCAGTAAGCACTGAGCTATTTTAAGATACATTTTAAATTCAGGAAATTTAAATTCATCATGCACAGTTTCTGAATTACAAAGAAGGATAAGAGGTTCATAACCCATATCCGGGTATGTCCTAATGTTCTGAATGTAAAAAGCCATTTTATAATTTTTGAGAGGCAATCTTAAACTAATGTTTCCACTTAATGCACGAACCACCCTTGATTATGCAGCTAGCAGACATTTTGAGGGGATTCAAAGCCACGTTTTCATGATACTATGATTTCTGAATTCCATCTAAAAGAGAATTGACAACAGATATAAAAGCTGAGAAGCAACTTCTGGTTCTAAATTCAGTGAGCTACCCTGAATGGGGCTTCATAGATGGACAGAATGGGGGTGAGCCCTGGGGCCTCCGAGCCCCCACCCACCTGCTCTGCCAGCAGAAATGTCTCAATGTGAGCAGTGAAGCAGGTGCCTCTCACTGCAGACTGCCTGCTCTCCCAAATATACCATGCTGATGGGACAGAAGGCAACTGCCTGTCCTCATGCAGAGAGAATTAACCAAGGCGTGGAAAATCAACCAAATGACTGGGAGCTGCCCTGAACTACAAAGGAGAAAAAGGGGTGACAAAAAGAGAAGGTGACAAAATAAGGATGAGAGTATGACAAAAACATGATAGAAGGTGAAGGCAAGACCACGAGCAAGACAATAGTAACTTGCACAAAAGAGGAACGAGTCAGCGTGAGCAGTTGATACTGCCCAGTGCATTTCTCATATAATTAGTAGGGATGTGTTTCCACTCCTCTGAGACACTGTTCGCTTGCTCTACACATATCACACATTTAATATTGACAACACTCTGATGTAGATGTTTTCTCCAACACCTACATACAGAAACGGAGCCTTAGCAATTCAAGGAAATAACTTAATAGCTAAGGGGGATACCTAAGTGAGAAAAGCAAAGTCCCTGCCATCGGGAAGCTAAACCTAAATGCTATGGGCCAGATTTGTTGTGGGTTTAGATAGATGCTAGAAATTTGCACGGGAGAAAGTACAAATGCATCTACTATGCATATTCAACACACCATCCATATCTATCCATTCTGGAGAGTTGTTTCTAAATCTTGTGACACAGATTTTACAATTAACCCACCTTGTCATTTCTACTTTGATGTCACATCATACAATTTCAGTGAGAAAAAATTTACTTTAAAATTTCTAACACACAGAAATACTTCTCTTTTTCTGCCAGCTGTCAGTGGGCATGTTAGCCCTCCATGCCTTATTGAATCTCTTTTAATAACGGACATCACAGCATTTCACAGTTTAAGTTGACGGAGAAAAGCACTCCAGCACCACTGACCCTTCCATTTGTGTAAAACTCTTTTCAGATGCCAGAATAAACCCAGACACGGTTTTGCTGTGTAAGTCGATCTATCGGCCACCAAATCAATTCTTCCCAATAACTGTTCCAAAAAGGCACTTAAATCAATTTGCTCCAAAAGCACTGTGTAAAATGATATATGCACAAACTGTACTTAGTTATTATATATAGAAAACCCCCACAGATTCAGGGTTCATATATGAGTACAATTCTCAATCTCTGTATATGTCAGAAATACTCATTGGTAAAGTAATTCCAACTCCTATGTGCCATTTATGTGTGTATTAGTAGGGAAGTAACCTATAATGTGTGACTAGTTTTCACAAGATCTTGGAAAATTTCAGACATCTTAACAAAATTCAAAATACCCTTTTCTGACTTGTAGTACTTCCTTTTAGCTACATTGTTAGGGAATGTAAGGACCATCTGCAAAGGAAGCAGTGTCTTCAGGGACAGATTAAAAAAAGAAGTCAGGAGATTAATTCCAAAGAAATCATAACCTTATTTACATAGGAACTTGACTGAGGTGGAATGTGGGGTTTTCATTTATCACCCTAGAGAAAGTCACAGGGGTCATATCAGAAAGTGGGATGAGTGACAGCTCTGACAATGGACCTTGGAGATGCAGCACCTCCACGACCAAGCAAAGAGCAGCAAAACTGGTTCTCTGAGAGCATGTGACCTGTGTCCCTTGTTAGGGCTGCCAGGCAACTTATTGAAGAAAAATAATATTCAAGAAGAAATCCTTTTGTGGCATCTTCAAAATATGTGTATTGTTAGACACACCCACAATCTGGCATATTTCAAAGTTCTTATTCCCCTGTTTTGGCTGAATTTGAATACTGTCACACTTTTTTATTTTGCTATTATTAATATACAATTACATGAGCAACATTATGGTTACTAGACTCTCCCTATTATCAAGTCCCCACCACATAACCCACTGCAGTCACTGTCCATCATGTCACATTTTTATAAGAGCAGATTATTGTGAGACAAATACTGAGGTCTCTCTTTTTCTTTTGTTACTCAAGTTAACTTCCCCCAAAATATGGATTCAGAGGCTTTAACTGATCAGATTATAAACTGTAAAATGCCCATCATAACTTTCACTCTGTTACAGAAAGGAGTATAATTCCAAATAAAATGTTAGATTTACACCATGGTTTTCCACATACATTGAATGAGCAAATATCATGGTGCAATTCCTTACAACATTTTGACTGAGCAGAGAAGCTTGCTAGAGTTGGAATAGAGTAAAAAATTCCCTTTGTATTATGTGCAGAAGTAATACAAATTAGCAAACCTAGCTGGATCCGACTTAACTTCATGAGAAATATAGGCATAGCTTTTCCTGTAGTGTAGCTCTTTGAAAATCACATCCATTGAAGGGATTTCCGTGCTCTCTGATAGTAAGTAAGGGGGTGGGATGAAACGATACTTCTGGGACCCTCCTACAACAACGGTTTCATTTGTTCTTTCTGGTATAAGGATGATGTATAAGAAATTTTAGGTGGAATAAGATGGAATAGAAATGTAAGTACCTAAACTGTGGTATAAAATATGAAAGTCTGATATAAATTAATTTTGTGATGCTCTGTTTCTGATTTCCATTGAATGAAACGCAGCCCAACACCACATGGTTTGTCGAGATGGCTCAGCAGTTTGATGGGATTTCATATTCATTCTTGAAGCATCACCAGAGAGGGGAAGCAGTATTGTTTTTATTTAAGTATGGAGAGACTGAAGTGGCGTGATTCTCAAATGGTCTGTTAGCAATAAAAGGAGTAGCGTCAACATGCTGTGAAGACTCAGTTATCCAATTCTAGTTTGATTAAGTTCAGATATTACCAAAGGTACTTTTCCTCAATTCAGAAAACTAAAATTCATGACTCTGAAAAAAGGCTATAGATTCTCCGTTACTGACTCTACTGTTGGCAGGTTAGATGCTTCATATAATTTTTTCAGGAATTTATAGACAAAAGCACGGAGCTCTCGGTCATGAAGTAAATCACAGCAGTGGGTTCCAGACTGTATTTTAATTTGTTTGGCAACAGTTATAAATTAAATAGCTTCAATAGTTATTAAATTTAGGTACACTAGCTTCCATACCTCTCGTGTTTTCCCTATATTATCAGTTATTTTCAATTCCTTAGTAGTCTAGTTAATATTTACATTTTTATTTTTTCTTCTCTTTAAGCAAATCAAAAAAAATGTTTTCTTTCTATAAATAAGAAAATAATGCAATTGAATGAAACGTAAGCATTGTCTGCTTTTCAAATAATCTAACTGAATGAAAATATTCAACAATTCCCCACGGAGAAAGTTCCTCAGTAAATAAAAAAATAGTCAAAAACTAAACTAAGTTTCTAAATGTACCAACCTAGACTTCTTTCAGTCCCTAAGCATTCAGACTATTTTCATAGTTACCAATAACAATTAAAAGTAATTGAAGTAAATTTTCAAGAAAGGTTATGAATCTTCACAACTCAATATGTAAATCAAACTGAAAGCTCTTCTAGAAATAGTTGAAATATTCTTCCTGTTAGTCTTGAAGAGAAAGTAGTTCTTAAAAATCATACTCTGGGATGCTTAAGTAACTATGGCCATTGCATCACACAGAAGTTCAGACTTCAAATACACAATCAGGATACTTGTTACTATTAAACCACTCTATTACTGGCACATCAGTATCAGTGAATATTTTTGGAAAGACAGGAAATAAGTAGATTTCCTAAGTCTCTTAGAAAGACAAGGGATGCCAAGTTAAATAAATAGATGTAGATTGACTCATGTACCTTCTGGGCTCCAAATTTTACTGTGTGGGCACAACCTTGGTAAAATCCCAGCCTACGAAATTTGCATTTCCTTTGCCCAATCATTTCTCTTTCTTCAGTATATTTCTTAACATCTTCCCACTGAGGAAGATCTGTGGATTCTGCTAATACTGCTTCTCATTCCCTTCTTTCTCTTCAAAAATCTAGTGAGTAAAGTAGCCAAAAAACCTCAACGATTTTCACTTTATTGCTATTGCAAAGTAACGACTTCCGAATTTTCTGCTTTATTGCATGTGTGTGTGTGAGAGAGAGAGAGAGAAAGAAAGAGACAGCGAGGAAGACAGAGACTTCTTTAGGTTTTACTTTTTTTCTGAAAAGTTGTTTGTTTCAACCTCGCCATGCCTTGGCCAACAAAGATGTTCACCTCTCCTTCTGTATCCCCCTCCTCCAGCAGAGAGGGCAGGACACACACTACCGACTTTCACCAGCAATTTGCAGCCATTTCTTTCCATGAAACACAGGCTATGCCACCATCCTATGAGAATTGTTACCAGTTAGCTCCATCATGTTCTCCCTGAAGCAAGAAAGAGGTTAGGATTCAAATGAGAGCAATGTTATTGTAAGGATAACCTTGAACGAACTTTAAAAAATTGAATCTTTTGAAAAAGCTACTTTAGCAATTATAACTCACAGCTGATCACCAAAGCAGACAGTGAGAACCTCTGGATCTCTCTTTGGTAAGACGGTTGCATCCGCCTGACCCCTTCCTCTCTTGCTCACCAGATGCGCAGATCCCTCACTGTCAGCCTCGGCTCTTTGTAGTCTGTGCTGCCTTCCATCCAACACGGAATACTCTTGGGCTTGAAAGTTGTTGCCAAAGACCTACAGGGTTTTATTAATAGTCCTGGGAAGTCAGAATCTCATGGATAATGAGATTATCCATAAGGAGGAAAGGAGGACCCTTGTTTTCTGTCCAAGGATGGCCTTCTGAAGAGCATCTTTACCTTCCGTAAGCCCCTCCAGGAAACAAGCATTCATTGGGGACACCTCTGTTTCTGTCCTGCTCACAGTCCCCACACATCATGGACTTCTCTCGGTTCTGCCTCTCACTTTTCTCCTGGACAAAAAGTTGTCTGCCTCTAACTTTTTCTCCAGCTTTTGGTCTGATTTACTATTAAAATATTAAAACCAAAAACTAAACTGTGTGAGATATTTTCATCTTTGTTCCTTCATTTGACACAATAAAGAGAAACTGACTGTATACTGGATTTTCTGGACATCATTTATTTGGATGGGGTTACCTATTCAGCCTCTGTGCATACAGTCAAAAGTATGAATAGCTGATCTTGAATTTAGGATTGTAATATTTTGCATCTAAAATTTCATTAAGTATTTGAAGAGATAAACATGCAGAGAGGCCTTTTTGATGCAGCTATTCATTTTAAATAATGCATATTTTCTTTTATCTGTTCTTAATTTGCAATTTTGGAATTAAAAAGTCTGTGTTTTTAAAAGCTGCCTGATTCACTTCTGACAGTAAGTAAAGAGGTATTTAAATGGTTACTTACATACTGATTTTTGGCTTTTCTTGGCTCCAGACTGTCTGGAAATCCTGGATACAATTTCAAACACTTTCTCCCAACTTCCCCCCATTATTGCTGCTTCACCCTTCCTTCGTCATTTTCCACCCCTTAAAAAGTAGCACTTTGCCACAGTCACTGCCCATTTCTAGGTGGCAGTGGTGTCCGGACCTGATGGGAACCATGTAACAACATCACACTGAGCTGATTGATCCCTTCCTTATGCAAAGCGGTACAATCAGGGCTACCACTGAATAACAAGAAACCCAGCTCATGGCTCAGCCTGTTGTTAACAATGCCGGCTTCCCTTTTCAACTGCTTCCCCCAGAGATATGCTGCCTTAAGTGGGCAAACCACTGGGAAAATTCTCATCTGACAACTGGCTACGCAGAAGGGTCAAAGGAATTAACCCATAGTTAAGGAGGCAAGGGTTTGCCTAAGTACTTTAAGCACACAGTTGTTGTGCACAATCTTGAGCAGCTGGTTTCTGTCTCTGATGGCGAATGAACGAGAGGAAGGCTACGGTGGGAATGATGACCTTTAGACAAAAAGGAAGAAGTCTCGGCATTTACGAAGCATTCACTATGGGATGAGGTTCTGCATGCTTCGCTTCATTTCACCCACTCAACACCCCTCGGGAACTCTACAGGAAACCAAGATTAGAGAGCCACTTCATTTGTCCGAGGTTGCAACACTAGTAAGTGGTAGAATTTGTGTTTGAACCTAATTTATAGAACTGAAAATTCCCTTCCACTACAGTGGTGATTCTTACATTTAATGAGAGAAAAAGGAAACTTAGAACCCTTGGAAACTCTTACAAATCTATGGTTCTGATCCTGGAAAAACATACATGGACACACCCAGAAAGCATACACATATATTTGGCTGGTGCATGACATACAGACCCCTGTAAGTCCTCTGTATAACAGCTCAAATGAGGCCTGGTTACAGAATGAAAACAACAACCTAGAGGAAAAAAAAGCAATGTCTAAAAGACAGATGGCATCCCTTCAGTCTTCTGATTCTATGTAAACCCTCTTCGATACGTTCTATAATGGCATGCCTATTTGTTCTTACCTGGGGAAAATCCATTTAATTTTAAAGCATTCCTTAAACTATATAAGTAAACAACATTAATATATTAAAACTACTTAATTTTATAGTAAGTTATTAAAAGCTAGTGAAAAATGGATCTTTTCTGGAAAATATAATTCTCCGATAAGAAATGCCTCTTTTTAAGTCAACACGTTAATATAAAAACAAGATTTTGGAAAGAGTAGTCTTCAAGCACATTGAATTACTGAAGCAGAAACCAATTTATCATTTTAATAGCAGATAATTTAATAGCACCGTTGGGTGCAGAGCTCTCCGCATTAATGGCCAGGAGAGGAGTGAGGAGGCTGGAGGAAGCTGATGGGTGGCTGAGGCTGATGGGTGTGTCCAGCACTCTACTGAGCTCCTCTCTGCAATTTCCTCTGATGCACTCACTGTGGAGAAGACACTTATTTTGTGTCCAAACAATGGGGCTGATGCTAGCGCAAACATGAAAAAAGTATGGGTAGGATTCCTAAACAGAATGCAGTTAAATCTCCAAGTATTAGAGACACAGGCATTGGGAAGCCAGGGTAACGAGTAACCCTGTGTATCAGAGGAAGTTCCATGGAGGGTGTGAACCTCACAATTAAGTGACATTTAAATGCAATGGAAGGAGGAGATACTGGATTGAGAAACTGGCAAGCTCAGAGACCTCAAAGAGTTCTTTGTTTAAAATGAAATTAAAAAGCAAGTGCTATGTTATTAAAAGATAGTGATAAAATGACAACGGCGATAACAAGCTTTCATCACACTGGCACCGTCCACTACTACATTACTGCTAATTCTAAAAGAAATCATAATGCTGAGATGCTGTCAGAATGTGTCCATTTATAGCTGATGAAGCTTCCCAAGGTACCGCTTATGCTGGGCCTAACTCTAGCGTAGGTATTTCTGGCCCCAGGGCCTGGAGACAAGGCATTTCCCTTAGCAGGGAAGTTATCATACCTGCCCTAAAACCTGCAGGACAGTTTAATTTACATATGATTAAGGTGGTTTTTCTTACAGACAACTTTTAGGGAAAACAGAAGAGTGTAAACAGAACCAGATACTAATATTACTACATATTTTTGGATTTCACTTTTGATCCCTTTTTGCCTCATGTTGACCTTTCCTTTTTGCCACAAGGGCAGTTGGTGGCAGTGGTGAACTGCATCGTCTCTTCAGTGCACCTATGCTGAACCTCTTGAATCTAGGAAAAAAAGTCTGTCTCCTAATTCACTGAAAAAGATGGAAGCCTCTGGGAGAACTTTCCTTTCCTCCCCTTTCCCCGTGGACACACGGATCTACAACCACAGTAAGCCTTGCTCAGTTTCTCCTCATCTCCAGGGACCACATCCTTTGTCTCACGTTAACGCAGACCCCTTCCAGCATGCGTTCCACAGTACTTTTTTAATCCTTTATACTCAAATAGTGTTGCAAAACCAAAAGACTCTCTGGTCCAGCATCACACTTTAGACTTCGTCTCTGAATGCTGACTTGGTCACCTGGCTCTCCCCTCACCACACTGAGTGCTCCATCTCAATCTCACATTCTGCTCCTCTTCTCCAGGGAAACCAATGCATAATGACACATGGCAGGGCTTTTTTAGTTATGTCACCTACTTTCAAAGCATCAGGTATCCTCAAATATTCCAGGATGACTTCTAGCATTTGTATTTTCAGCACCTAAGTCTGCCTAGTATAGACTAAATGTTCAATAAATATGTGTTAATCATGATTAGAAAGCCATCATGGTCTAGTTCCAGATTCCATTTTTGTAGCTCCTTTTCAGCTTTTCTCCTTTTCTTCCCCCAACAGCTGACATGGTATGTTAGCCATGGCTCAATAAACTTGTGGTGAATGAATGAATGATGCCTTCAAGTGCCTTGAGCAAAAAAGTTACCTGCTTGGGCCAAAATGCATTTAAACTTTATGAGAAAATGTATCATTTCCATGACTTGTCCCCTAAAGCAACAATCTCTTGAAACTTTAGTCTTCAAGGTTTTGTCTTCGAGAAATATTTTAGGCCTTTTCCAAGAAGGCAGCTATCTCTTAGGCGGAAAGAAATTAAATCCAATCTGTTTGTGTCTGAACAGAGTAAAATGCAACTCAAAACTTCTGTAGACCTTTAAAAAGACCAAAATGAACCCTTTGTGACCTAATCAACACTTCGTTTTATAATAAAAGACTTTCTAATCACCAAAGCTGCATGTGTGCATGCACAAATAGCGTGAATGGTATATGCTGAAAATATCCCTGTATTCCTTGATATATTGCTGTAAAGAACTTGGAGATTTCCCACATATGATATGACCTATGAGAAACAAAATTCTATTTGATTCTAAGATTCATATTCATGTGATTTTCTCTAGTCACTTCTGAACTACCAGAGTGAGGAAAAGTAGCTTTTTTGGATTTTAGTATATTATTAGCAAAATTTTAATTTTCATTTGTTTTCCTCAGCCATCTCCCTCATTTGAAAAAGTCTCAATCCCTGGCATGTCTAAACATTCCCTAGGAAAATATTAAGTGGACATGAACTGCTAGCCACCATTTCTAGGAAAGGGAAAATTCCATCGAGTTAGCTGGCAATACCGCAAAGCCTCCTCACTTTTCCTCTTCACTCTCAAGATAAATCTCACACTGAACATGAAACCCCTGCTTCCAGTCTATGCCTTCTCTAATTTATCACCCATATCTCTAACCAAGTAACTTTTAAGAACCCTTACATAGTCACCTCATTCCTATGCTGCAGAGCTTTCAAAGTCTACAAGGTGTGGTTGGCCCCTTCCCCAGTGTTCCACATCAGAGCCTCATCCATGCTCCATGTCCTTCATAAAACTGGTCCCCAATTTAAAACCATGCCACCTTTCCCATTCAGGTATGTGTCATGGTACCTCCCACCTTGTCTACCTTCCGCGGCCCCTCACACACATCCGTTCTCCACTGGTAAGGAATCATGAGTTCCTTAAGATCCCATCTGAACCCATTTGCCTTTTCTCAGCCAATTTTCTCATCTATCCCCAACTATAATGTGCATTTTTTCTTCATCTGGTCTTGCAAAACAATTTATGCACACCTTGACTGAATCATTTACTTGGCTGTAATGTTATCATGCTATTTTATTAAAATGTGAGGTGGATTCTCTGACCAAACTAAATTATGCCTTTGTGTTGTTTTCTATTGCCCCATATTTTAGTGTTTTCTTTGGCTGTATGCATCAGCTGAAGTTCACAACATATTAAGTACATAGAGAATCTTTTTTTTTAGTAAAGTACTTTGTAGTCATTAAGAGAGGAGAAATGAAATGGCTAAAAAGTAAAGTTCTGGGCTATTGTACACAAGGGAATTATCACAGGAAGTGGTTCATGAGCAAGGAGGACACACTGTTTAAGGCTTTTCTTCAGCTTGGACGTTAGTCTCTTCCAGATGACCCCGCAGGGCTACAACATCCTTAACTCAGAGAGACAGAGAGAACACTGATTGTGTGTGTGTGTGTGTGTGTGTGTGTGTGTGTGTGTGTGTGCATGTGCGTGTGTGAGAGAGAGAGAGAGAGAGAGAGAGAGAGAAAGGGGGAAGGAAGGGGAAGAGGGAAAGGAGAGAGGGCAGGCAAAACAGAGAAACAGAGAAAGCAAGAGAGAGAGTTTGTAGGAGAGAGAAGGGCCCTCAGTTACCAGTACAGCTACTGCCTTGTAGCAAATACATATCAGAAGGAAGCGATCCAACCTAGACATGCTATTGGTTGTATTAAAGTTACGTATTTGAGGCAAATTTAAATAAAAGACTGAAAATTCTTTGCAAGTGGTATAAAAACCTGATGCAAGGAAATGGTAACCTGTCCACGAGGCACAAGACATACCAGTAAAACAAGGCATCACTGAATGATATGAAATCCAGGTCACAAGAAAAGAGAGTCTGCACTGGGCCAGGACCCAGCTGTCCTCCTTGGCCACACTGACCCCCCACAGGTTTTCACCTATTCCTGGCTGAGGGGGGATTTAAAGTCCATATTAAAATGACATTGTCTATCAGTTAAAAGTTTGCTATTTATGAAAAGTTTCTTTGTTTTTGTTTTTCATATGGAAGTTTCAACTACTCTTAATTGACCCTGTTGTGGTCCAGAGTTAAAAGTCTTCTTAAGGCAAAGGTGGAGATTTTAGTCAGGGGTGGGGTACAATTTTAATTGTATGGAAAATTTGTGCTCAGCTGTACAGAAAAGCCAAAATGCATCATAAAAGACTGAACTTTGGGCATTCTAACTGGTTCACTGGTGAATATGCTAAAAAGTATGCCCATCCTGCTACCAAACACTGAAATAAAAATAAAAGCATATGAGTTGAACATTGAAGAGAGGAAAGATACCTCAACATCAGTGCATATCACACTTTACAAATAAATCCAACCCATATAAAGTAACAAAGAGCTACAAAAGAATATTCTAGAACTTAAATATCACAAAGATTTTGCATCTGTCTGAGAAACTGGCAACTTCAGATTCAGAGGTAATATAAAGGGTGCCATTAAACAGAGGAGATCATTTCAGCAAATTTCGTGCAGGTTCTGTTTTATTATTTGTGTTGTTTTCTACTGCCCCATATTTCAGTATTTTCTTAGACTGTATGCATCAGCTGAAGTTCACAATATACTATGCCATTTACAGTCCTGCAGCAGTCAACATCTGTAGAAAGGTTTCAGAAATTGATTTAAAGCCTGCAACATAAGCATATCCAATCCTAATAGTACACAAGACTATATATCTTCTTTGGGAGACTGACACGTGGTTCCCACTCTGCCTGGTGATAATGCATTCTTGCCAAACTCAGATGTAGTTTCAACTCCAGGGAGATGCAGCCTAATGATGGATTGGTATAACCCAATCATGCTAACATTTGCATTTGGAAACCTTACAGTATAGTACTGACAGTATTTTTTTTAATTTTTCCTTACCATGTTTCTTCAAATATATCAAGATGTTCTGCCAGGATGACAAGCATATGATTGAATTTAATGGTATATAAAGATATGGCAGACTGCTCTCTGAAGCAAAATTTCATAGTTGGAACTTTTATCAATTAATTGCACTTCTGGCAACCCCACTGAAAATTAAATTAAATGGTGGAACTATTTCATTAGAAGACTGTAGCAAAATAAACCTAATAGATGGAAAGTGCTGTATAATTAAAACTGGCAGTTGACCTGCTCTCTGGGTTCTTTTAAGTTGTAGTTCTTGACTTTATGTCTTTCTATCCTGCTATGTAGTGAATTCCGCAGGGCAGGGGCTGAAGTCTATTATCTACAGTTCCTAGCAAAATCCACAGCACAAAACAGGCATTTAATATACATTACTAAATCCACATAGATATTCTGATATTAAAACATTGTGAGCTTTGGAATCCAAGTTTGAATAAAAGACCCTCTACTAGTAAAATGAATGGCAGTTATGGGTTGAATTGTGTTCCACTTCAATTCATATGTTGAAGTCCTAACTCCCAGTACCTCAGAATGTGACCTTATTTGGAAACAGGGTCTTGACAGAAGCAATCAAGTTAAAATGGGGTCATTAGGGTGGGACCTAACCCACCATGACAGGGGTCCTTATAAAAAAGGTGAATCCGGACACAAAGACATGCACATAGAATGACACATAGAGGTGAAGGCAGAGATGGGGGTGATTCTTCTAAAGTCAGAGAATATCTGAGATGCCAGTTCAGGAACCAGAGTAAAAAAAAGGCTGGCACTGATCTTCCCCCGGAGCCTCAGAAGGGAACAGCCCTGCTGACACCTTGATCTCAGACTATTAGCCCCCAGAACAGTGAGACAATAAATTTCTGTTGATTAAGCCACCCAGTCCGTCACACTGTTGTAGCAGCTCTAACAAACTAATACACTGGCTTAGAACAAGTCATTCAATTTCTGTGAGCCTTAGCTGTAAGAAGGAAATAATACCTCATTCCTCGTGTCTGAAACATGTTAGCACTCAACAAATGGTAGCTTGAAAATGACAAAGAAAACAATAATCCAGACAACAAATACATACTAAGCACCTTGTATGTGCTGAGCTCTGCTTTATTTCTGGGGTAACAGCTCGTAATAGGACTTAAGCCTCACAGAGTTAATAAGAGAAGACAGTGAGGGAAGACAGACAATAGCAGAAAAATAAACAATATAGTATGTCAGATGATAACAAAATCTATGGAGCAAAAGAAAGCAGGGATGGGGAATGTGAAGTAAGAGGTTGAGAGAATAAAATTTAATATCACCTTGTCTACACTGATAAAAACAGAAAAAAACGGCTTATAATCCATGTGAAGGAGATAGCAAGCCACGTGGCTAACTGAGGGAAGAGCATTCCATACAGAGAGAACAGCAATGCAAAGTCCCTGAGATGCAAATATTCCTGATGTAACAAGGAGGCAAGTGTTGATGAGCAGAGTGAGCTGGGTGAGAGCAGTGGGAGATGAGATAAGACAGGAAGTCAGAGAGAGATGGGGATCAAGATAAAGGGTCCTGATAATGGAGCCATTGGCTGCTTGGAGGCCACCAAAGGGTTCTGAGCAGAGAGCCTGACAAGGTCTAACTAATGTTTTAACAGGATAACTTAGGCTGATGTTGGGAAAATCATATTAAAGGAGGTTAAGCAGAAAGACCAGTTCAGAGGTTATTCCAATAGCTGGGTGAGTATTGTAAGCAGATTAGAGCAGGCAGTGGCGATGATAAGTGGTAATATTCTGGAAAATTCTGATTGTAGAGCTAACAGGATTTGCTTTAGGATTAGGGTATGTGCTCAACTTGGAAGTCAGAGATGACTCTTGCTTTTTTGACTTGAGCAAGCAGAATATGCTATTAATGAGAAGAGGAAATTTGCAGAAGCCAGTTTGGGAGTTAGGACCAGAATCTCAGTTTTGTACATGTTAAGATGGAGATTCTACCCATCAATCATCCAAATGAAGGCAAAGGGCAGGCAGTGGGATGAGAGTCTGGGTTTTAGAGGTCAGAGACTGGTTAGAGATATAAATTTGGAAGTGATTAGAGAATTTAAATGCAAGAAACTGCATGAGATCACAAAGTGAGTAATACAAAAATGCTAACATTTATTAAGTGCTTACTGAATTCCAGGTGATTTTCTAAATATTTTACATATGTTATCTTCATTAGTCCTTGTAGCTAAACTCTACGGTGATTCAATAGCTTGCATTTTACATTTTCTTTAATTTTTGGATTTTTACAAAGAAAGCTGTTTTTCATCAGTTTAAATATATTCCTGGTTATAGCCAACAGAGTGCACAGAAATTATTTTGCATCTAAATCAAGGGTCAGCAAACTTGTCCTGTAAAGGGCCAGAGAGTAAGTATTTTAGGCTTTGCAAGCCTAAAATTGCAACTACTCCAATTTCAATTCTCTGTTTGTCGTGAGAAAGCAGCAATAGACTATATATAACATAAATGGGTATAGCTGTGTTTCCATTAAATTTTGTTTATAAAACCAGGCAAAAAGCAGATTTGTCATGTAGGCTGAAGTTTGCAGACCCCTGACCTAAATAAATGATCTGAATTAATTTGATGTTCCATATGGATAAAATAAGAAGACATATTCAGAAAAGGAGTGCAGGATTTTCCAGGAAGCAAGCCATTCTTAATATTGAGTCACTGCAATTATACTGCGGTGATCTTGAGATTCAGAATATCCCAGAATTCCCAGGGAAGTCCATAAATACCGTGACCTGGTGAGCCTCACCTGAGAGGACTGCAGATTTTCTATACAAATGGTTTAAGGGATGGAAATACATTAAGAGGAAGGAACAGGAAAGGTACATGAATTGAAGCACTGTCTGCCTGCCAATCACACAGTTTTTACTGAATAGGGGGTATGGCTTTGGGGAGGTTAGAGGATATTTGGTGCAGGGAGGTCATCCTGTTTGTTTGAGCACTTCATCCTTTACTTTGGAAAATAGTTGCTTATAATATAAAGTCTCACAACATCAGGAGGACTTCTAAGTAAAAAAGTTCCATGTAAACAAAGAAAATCAAGTTCAACTTAGTAGGTTAAACTCTGTAAGAAGCATGGCAAGTTGCCTGGTACAAAGCACATGCTTGATAAACATCTACTCATTCACTCTCTCTTGCAAAGTAAACTATCTTGCATTCAATATTCCAATTCACTCTATAATCCAGACCTCTATTTTGGCTACTCTATGGTATCTTACTTTGCTTCTTCCTCTTCTCCTACCCATCCTCCAAATAGTGAGCATATTGAACTTCTGAATTCTGAACAGAATTGACACTGGTCAACTTTTAATAAGAGAATGAGTATTTAGCATGACTATCCAGGTATGCCACAAACCTTTTTTACCATTTGTTACATCTATGGTTTCATGTCTTAGTCAGCTTGGGTTGATAGAATAAAATGCTATAGACTGGGGTGGTTTAAAGAATAGAAATTTATTTCTCACAGATTTGAAGCTGAGAAGTTCGAGATCAAGGTGTCCGAGATTCAATTCACACTGGGGCCCTCTTCCTGGCTTGCAAATGGCTGAGTTTTTTGCTGTGTCTTTCTTCAAATGGTGGAGAGGAGCTGCTCTGGTGTCTCTTTCTATTCTTTTAAGGGAATTAATCCTATCATGGGGGCTTTACCCTCATCACCTCACCCAAACTTAATTACTTCCCAAAGGCCCCATCTCCTAACACCATCACATTGGAGGTTAAGGACTGAGCAGATGAATTTCTGGAGGAGACACAAATATTCAACCCCTAACACATCATTTGGAATTCTCTGGTCCTGTTAGGGCCAACTCCTTATTATTCCTCGAATGAAAAATTCCCAGACTCATTTTGAAGACTTTACTCATGTTCTTACTCTCATATGAAAGTTCCTTCATACTGTTGGGCCCTAAATGAAAGCAGGTCTATTTTTTCCAGACCCAGTTCACTATAGCCCTTTTCAACCACTCTTGTATATGACTTCTAGCCACTTCTCCAAAATCTCACAGCATTTATTTCTTGAACAACTTTCATTTAATTACAGTTTTTTAAGCTCTATTCCTTAAGTCCTGAACAGGTACTCTCTGAGCCATATTCACTTCAGTACTGAATGGTATTGTCTTACTAAACCAAACTCCTTGAAGTGCAGAACCATATGCTTCTCATCTTTTTTCCCAGTGGAGTCCACGATAGCTCCTTGAATGCAGTGATCAGTTGATGTCTCTGATATGCATGGCTCAATGGCTGTCATACCAACTAGGAACTGTGATGTCCTGGACTCCAGAGCCTGTATAATCCATTCCTTAGCAAAAGGATGCACAGGTAGCACTTTCTCATAACAAATGAGTGAAATGATGAGTGAATGATCTCAGGAACCTAGCCCAAGGAAATGAGTAACATTGCCAAAACTTTTATGGGTACATGTGTTCTTCAAGGCACTTTTTGTAAGAAAAAAATAAACGAAAGAAGCTAAATGTTCACTAATAGAAGACAGGATATATAATTATAGTTCAACACCACCAATAGATAACTAAAATTAACAATTCTAAGAATAATTAATAATATATGAGAATATATTTACATTACAATGGTACGTGAATACGCGGGAGACAAAATTCCATATGCAATATGTTCTCCATTTTTAGAATTTAGATTACTTCAAAATGTTCTTTGCATCTGTAAACTTATTTGTGCTTCTACTATCATTATTCTCAGTCAGGCCTAGTCACTTTTCACCTGGGTTAAACACTGGCTTCCTAAACAGACTTTCTAACTCCAGTGTCTTCCCTCCAATCTCTATCCCTCAGCTCTTGAATCATAGCAGCTAACAGATTGTGCCATCACTTTTTAAAAAACATGAACCTAGTATAATCACTTCTTTGTCCAAAACTGTTAAGTGGTTCTCAACACCCTGATACAGAAACACCCTGACAGTAAAGTTCCTGCTTAAATTAGTCCATCCTACCTTCCTCTTACATCCCACCAGATTCCATACACCCATGATCCATCCACCTTACACACCTTCCCTCCGCATTTTCCCCAGACTCCTACCCATCCACCCTTAGCTGCAAGCCTCTTTTCTTATTTTAACAGCAAAGTCCAATGATCTGAAATCCCACCTCCTATAAAAGCCATTCCTTCCCCTGTTTAGCCATCCCACCTCCTTCCATCTCCGTGTGTATCGGGTTTGCGCTGTGCCCTTCTTTTGGGGGTCACCACCTGCCTTCTCCAGACGAACAGTCTCTGAAATTCAGGAATCCTGTTGTTCTTCATATTGGTGTTTCTTCAAGTCCAAAACACAGAGCTGTATGCACAAGAGAATCTACAACTCTTTCAATTCAATTTAAAATTTAGTTAAGCGTTTGATGTCCTAAGTCCTTACTAAGTCAAGCTTAAGAAAACTTTTTTTCTGAAGCCATCTATTAATATAATGAGCTTTTGGTCCAAATTAGTTATTCGAGGAACTTTACCCTCCAAACTTATGTAACACTCACAGTATTTAAAGATGAGTACCAATCACTGAAAATTCACCATGGTGCATAAAGCATCTCTGAGTAAAGTAGAAAGAGACAGATAAATTGCAGATAATGACAAAGGCACCCCTTTGGCCAGCAGAGGAAAAATGGAGTTCAAAACCCACTGACCAGCTGGGCATTCTTGCTCAGAGAGTCACTTCCCAACTATACAAATTGGCCCTGAATTACTACTCTCTTTTTCTAAGAGGTTAATTTCAAATTGCAACCTACAACTAAACCAAGAACTGAGGATCCCATGGCAAACATAACTTCATATATTTGGAAAAGGGAAAATAACATGATCCTGTATTGTGACATGGAAAGAATATACAAGTATTCTGCCTAAATAGAAGAAATCAAACTCAGAATATGAAAACACACTTTTGGGTTTCATTAATTATTATGTCATATTTTAACAGTATGTCTGTCATTAAAGTGGTTTAACTGCTTTCCTTGTCCAACAAGTTCTTTTGCCAACTAGCCTTCTTTCACCTCTAGGTAGAATCAAAGTTCCACATCTGTGGAGCCACTGGACAGTTCAGTAGGCAGAAATGTTGCCTCTACCAGTCTTAAGTCAAGGCTGTGGCAAAACCAAGCCAAAAGGCTTTCTAAAACTGCTGGTGGCTTTGATCTGGCGGCCGGTTGCTGTATGATTCAGAAACTAACTAAACAAAGTGTATGGTGTGCACATAACACAGATGCTCTGAAGACCTTTTTTCTACTGTCTTTTTGGAAGCATTTCATTCACAGACAGCAATAGTACAGGTGATAGCACCAGTTTTTAAGACGATGGGGAGGATATGGGACAATATAATGCAGCTACAAAAGAAATAAATTTACTTTTTGTGATTTTTTAAATTCAAATCGTTTTTCTTAAGTATGTTCTACCACAACAAAAGCTGTCCAAATTAGAGCACAAACAGTTAAGTAAGCACCATAATTAAGCATAGAACATGCCCCTCACTTTACTATGTACAAGACTTTTTTTGCAATTAAGTAATGAATCTACTTTTAAAAAAATCAGGGATTTTTTTTAAAGAGTTCTCCTAATTGTTTAATTTTTTCCAGCTTGTGAAATGCCTGATAAGAGCTCTTCAGATTTTTCAAAACACTCCCCTTATATCATGTTGTGAGAACTACTTTGAAGGCAGCATTTATGCTCTTAGAACAGAGTATGCTGGTCCAGAAACAACACCATTAACTCTAAAATTAAGTAAGTCACTTTTCTTCACACCTCTGGTGGCCAAGTTAAAAAATAAAAGGCAAACAGTCCGCAGCAATGAATGACTCCGGAGTCCTTTCATAATATCCAAGTTGATCAGGGTCCTCGTTGAGAGGTCTTACCTCATTTCCCACACATTTTCTGACCTGTTTTGTCTGCCTTTTCTCAGAAGGATTTTGCTTGCTCCACTGTCGACTAAGCAGTAAACTAATTATCTTGTTCAAATCCCTTTGTAACGCCCCTAATCCTATTAGTGATAAGAATGTCTGAATACTGATTGCAAACCTTTTTTTTTTTTAAGGAGAGAGAGAGGTCCAGGGGTTTGTTCCTGGATGGGAGGCCTCCAGCCAGTTCACTGGCCCAAGGCAAAGGGAATTCTGGTCATACAACCCCCCTGGCTGCCTATCATGCAGAAAAAATTCTCTCCTGTACTCCTTCATTCATTCATATTTTTTGTCTCTGTCTCTTTCACACACACACACACACACACACACACACACACACACACACACACACAGTGAAGTTAGTAATCCTTTGTATCTATTTGACTGCCTTATAAAGTCAAATTCTGAACACTTCTATTCACAGTAGAGCACCATGAACCCGGCCCCAGCTCGGAGCTCAACTTCACTTTGCTTCTTTTATCAGGAACATTTTAACGAAGAGGGTGACGCTATTACAGGAAGTCAAAGAAGCCGTACGAAGTAGAGGAAATGAACAAATGTTACGACAGACCTCTACGGGCCCTGTGTGCCTTAACTTCTTTTCTTCAAAGAACTCTCACAAGTCTTGTTAAAGGACTCTCTCTCCCCCTGTAGAAGACGCCAAGACCATTGCCCCCTGCTGTCTATTACTGAGGGAGCTTTAATCACTTTTCCTTTTTTGTTCCCACTGGGAAAGGAGCCAGACTGTGGTGAAAGGCTTGCAGTCAGAGGCAATGTTAAAGAGCATGAAATTTATCTGACTTCCATGAAAGATGTGCTCTGCCCTTCCATTTCTGCTTTCGCCAGGCAGGCTGTTTTGGATTGGTGGCTCTGGCTCAGGAAAAAACACAAATATTTGCTTTAAAACATTAGAGGCACCATGCTACCTCCAAAGATCCAGTCTTCCTAAATCCCTCTTCTCTACCTACAAAGAGCGTCTATGATCTGGCCCATAAAGTCAGTTGTTTTACATTTAAAATAGTATCTCTCTCCCTTGCATTATTGTTTTTCCTGACGGCACAAGAAAGGACTGTTTTAGAAATGTTCCTGAAAGGAACATGGTAGGTGTCAGAGGAGAGTCCTATTTTGTCATTTTTCTGAGGCCTGAGAAAAATGTTACAAACAAGAGAAAAGTAGAGAGTCCTTGGTAAGAGTTTAAGACTGTTTAAGACTGCCAAGCTAACATATTCAAGTAGTAAGTGCTCATATTTTGATTTATCATCATCATTAGGAACCAACAGAGTATGTTTGAGACAAAGAAGGTTGGGTTTCTCTGGACAGTTTCTGGGTATTTAAGAAAGAGTTAGAGTGTGTCAGCGTGTGTGCTGATGGTGTGATATACACTGAGGAAGAGGTGCAGTCTAGTGAAGAGAAGGCTATTCCGCTCCTAGCCCTGGCTTGCTCCTTCAGGAAAAGTAAAGGCCTAAAGGAGCTAAGTACCTGTTAGGCAGTTTAATAAGAATACAGACCTGGAGGCAGTGGTGGGGGTGCTGAAAAAGTTTTATGGTATTAATTTATTCTGTTACCTGATGCAGAAAGGACTCTAGGTGGTTTACAGAAATGTGCTTGACATAATAAGATGCAGGAAAAGGTAAATAACTTGTGCTGAAGGTTAAGGGTTGTTCATTCAGAGAAACCCCTGTCCCAAGTAAGAGGTCGAGTTGGTTCTGTGTCCCTGGCAAAGAGGGAAGACACCCTGTCTTTAAGGTTAAAAGCATTCTGCCTACCCAGGAAAAACACATCTTCTTCCCCTGATGCTGCAGCAGAGAACACACCTCTCTGAGAGGTCACAGGATGAGATGGTGCATGATGGCCATGGACACATTTTTTTGAGCATTTTTTAAAATTTTGCTATTATTAATATACAGTTACACGAGAACATTATGGTTACTAGACTTCCCCTATTATTAAGTGGCCATGGACACATTTTTACATAAATGCAAGGGGAAGTGTAGCAGCAGCTTCTTAGTGTACCCCCAAGAAAACCAGGGGCATAATAATATATGTATTTATGCTAGGACCCAAATCACACGACTGAGTGGGAGCCTGTATTCCCCAGCTGTCTAGCTCGTGAAACATCTAAATCTCAAAAACTGAGGATGTGCCAATAAGGAAAATGTGAAAGAAACAAGAAAAATAAAAAGAGAGCTTTGAGAAAACGTATACTAATATATAAATAAGAATTCTTATATTGTATTTCCTTGATTGCTTGGCTTTTGCATGATTCATTATAACCAATTACCTAGTCCTATACAATGGGAAAAACTCAAAATGGAATTCATAGTTCAATTTTTGTTTTTCTTCAAAAGATATACAGGAAGGTGTGTTTTGTTACCAACGTTTATTTAAAATAAAGTGGATTAAGGTGCTTCTGAACTTCATAGCCTCCCGTAATGGTCAGTATCTACAGAATAAAAGTCCTGCGTGACCCGAAGGGACTGGTTCTGGCCCCTCCTCATTTTCTAACTTCTTTCTGACTGCTAGCTTCTTCACACACCAACCACCCTTCCGCTTCTCAGGTGCATTAGAATACAGTTATGCTGCTAGGATTTTGCATTTTCTAGTCTCATTATTTCAAATGCCATTTGACTGATTCTCTGCATTGACAACTAAGCTCAAATGTCCTCTTCTCAGAGAAGCCGTCCGTGGCTCTTCCATCTAAAATAGCTCTTTTCTCCTCCTGCTTATTCTCCAACCAAAGAATCTCCTTTATTTTCTCTTATTTCCTATCGTTTATCTGAAATGATCTTTTAGGTTTGAACATTTATTCACTAATTTAGTTATTACTTCTAGGATCTCTGCAATATAATAGAAGTGTCATGAAAATAGGAACCTTTGGGTCTTATTTATACCAATAACTTGGGCATATGTTATTTGCTGAATATGTGAATGAACTAAATTTTCCATTAGGAAAGATTATGTCTTCCAAAATATAGGGTAATAATATAAATTAGAATAAACTTTTGCACCTTTAGAAAAATCAGAGTTGAGAATGGGATTCCATGAAGACACATGAAAATTACTTTCTGCCTTGATTATAGAACACTGGAACCCACCAAGGATAAGTCTTGAAAGTGCCAAGTTACTCTCTCTCCATTACTCCATAAGCACCAACTCATGTCAAGTAAATGCCCACAAACGGCATATATTCAGAGGCACCTGATCCCCAGGGAGTAGCTTCAAAAGGGAGTAAAAATTAAAACGTTCATCTGTGCCAAGAAAGGACCTGACAGCTCATAACAAACGTCAAAAATGCACTTGTTTCTAAGACACACATCTCCGTGAACACGAAAGAAAAGAAAGGCATCTTGCTGACTAACCCCGCCTCAGCCCTGATTGGTACTACTCCTGCCATGATAGGGCACGCGTGACTCCTGCAGTGATAGGGCACACGTGACTCCTGCTGTGATAGGGCACACGTGACTCCTGAAGTGATAGGGCAGGCCTGACTCCTGCAGTGATAAGGCAGGCGTGACTCCTGCAGTGATAGGGCAGGCGTGACTCCTGCCACGGCAGGGCACATGTGGAGCCCTAATTGCAGAGCAGGAAAGATGGCCACTTCAGCAGGTCAGCGACTCTGTGTTTAAAATTAACATTGCACAAATGCCCTTCACTAAGCAAAGCCAAATTAAAGTTCTAGGAGCCATTGCTTATTAAAAAAAAAAAGAAAGGGGAAGGGAGGGAGGAAGGAAGGAAGGATGCAGAACATTGTAGAAGTGAGGCCAGGAACCCCAAAGAAAGTCTAGCTGTGAGCCAGAAGGATAGTCCGAGTTGTAATGCTGTATTTTTTGTTATGGCCACTTAGGGGCACTCAAAGGCTGAGAAATAGTCATCTGAGTCCAAATTCTAACACTCAGGACCTCCAAAGGGAGAAGACTAACAGCGTATCATCAGCACATCCCTGCACACCTTCCTAATGAGTGTTGGTTCACATCATCTGGTACAACCAGGTTTTCTTAGGTAACAATTACGAAGAACACTTCAAAACACATTTTCAGCAAGAGAAAAGCAAGGAAGTGGTTGCCATGGATTAGGAATGTTTTCCTATACGTGGGCAAGATGCAGACGTAACAGGAAGAGTCACAAGGAGGGGACGCATGTGGTGTGATGGCAGGGCTCCATCTCAGCCCTGAATGGTGGGTATTAAATTATTCTGTATTTTTATGGATGATACTCTGTGTGTGTGCATTTCACAAGAGAGTTACTTCTGATCACGATTATATTCCACATCAGGAAACTTAGAAACACATATTACAAGTGAATTTGGATGCAACAGTCTTAAAGTGCAGAGATAAAAAGCATGGCATTAAGGGCCAAACATGGGTTTAAATCTACCCCCCTTAATCCTTGTGAAACTTTGCACAAGTTTACACTTTTCTAGCCTTGGTGTGTTTTTGGTATAAGTGGATATAAAAATACTGACTTTGCAGGGCTGTTGGATCAGACGAACATGAAGGCAATTAGCCCAGCATGGATCAGGCAGCGGCCACAAAACAGGTTTTCTTTCTTTCTCCCTCCCCACCATCCTCTCTTACATGCCTTCAAGTTAGTATCAGAAGCCTAAGAAACGTGGTTAAAAGTGGTAGAGAACCATGCTTGAGGGAAGTGATTTTAGATAACATTCTATATGCAGTTGGGAAAAGAAAAGTCCTGGAGAGAAAAAGCAATGATCTGCTGACAATATCTAATCATTGGTAAATTTTTAGAGACTATTGTTACTATCTGACATTGTTGCAAGGCTTCACTTAAAAAGAATGCAAACTCACAGCTTTCCCTGAGTAGCTTCGCTTCACTCATTCAGACACCAGCCATAATGGAACACAGCAACAGGGCCTATAAGAATGCTGACCTGAGGCAATTATTCACTGATTTAGGACACAAAATACCATGCTCATGGGTACCTCATGTAAAGGAGTTTTAAAAATGCAGAAATAAGCTTTCAATTTCTAGAATTCATGATGACAAAGTAGTCACAAATATGCCCTTTGCTTCTCTCAATGCCCAGACCCAATATATAAGAATGCAATATTTTCCTATAATCTTTGAATACGGTCAAATGGTATCTAACAGGCAATATCAAATGTGTGTGTATGTGTACAGACCCACATACACTTACTGTTTTATAATAAAAATATGGACATGAGTACTATTTTGCTAAAGGATCACCCTCTGTGGAGGTAGCATGATTTTGTGGAATCTGTGATGTTAGAACTAAAAGCTGTTGTTGGTTCAGGCTAAACCACTGCTATTTGCAGGCTGTGGGGAGCTTGGCACCTTTCTGTTTCCATTAAGCTTGACTCTTTGCCTTTCAGCTGAGGATGGTAACACCTTTCCTGTTTATCTTGTAGATTTTCTGAGGATCAAATAAGATAAAATAAACATAGTTCTTAAATGCAGGGTAACTATACCACAAATGTTGCCTAGAGTTTGCTTAAAGCTTAGACTAGAGGATAGAGGGTAAGATCTTCTAACTGGATTCTATTTCTAACTCTACAACATGCTAGTCCTGGGATCTTGGGCAAGTCACCTGGATCTCAGTGATTATCGACTTCTTTGGTGATAACAATGAAATCTTCCCCAGATGGTTGCTCTGAGGTTTAAATGAACTAATGTAAGGCAGGTCCCTGGTATGTACTACTCATCATCATATATTTTTAAATCATCATTGGCATTATTATTATTAAACACCAGGAAATCTTTTTACTCTGCATGAGTAGCTTTTCAACCAAGTCTCCTTGCCTTCTCTCCAGGCCCCAGGTTCTTCTTCCTTCAGTCATAGTGTAAGGCTTTTCCACTTTTTCTTTTCCTCTTCAACAAATTTGAAAAGCCTAAAGATACACCGTTTATCTGTTCTTACCAACATACAAATAACCCAACCTGTCAAATAGGAGTCTTTCCCATTAGTACACTACACAGTCATCCCTGATCGGACCTTAGCTGCCAAAGCAGGTGAAATACGATTATTCTGGAAAACTATTTTTCTTCTACTACACCCTCCTTCTACTAAAACTGCCTGTTTGCTAATGGCTCTGATTCCCATCTCCATGTTCCTTCCTCCTGAGCTTCGACTTGGTGTTCATACACAGTATCCAACAAATCTTCCCCCCCGTTCCCCTTCCAACACAATGCTCATCTAGCAACAGGTGTGGTGACACCCCTTCCTTCCTACTGACCCCACATCCCAGGCTCAGGGCTGCTTCACCCAAAGCAAGCCCTGGGGGAGCCAGTCAGCTGGCACATGAGTAAGGTGCCCCGCTGGGCACTGGGAATGCACCCCCCCCCCCCCAGGAAGCACAGTCTAGAAAGCAGCCCTGAGCCATACTCGCTCACAGGTTAGTGTGACAGGGAAACATCACGGTTTTCCAGAGAAGCCCCAAATGTGACATCAAAGACCAAAGTGAGAGGTCAGGGATGCGACAGAAGAGTCCTGAAAAACACATGGGTGTGCAGTAGGTGAAGGGGATAAAGAGGCACAAAACCTCAATTATAATAAAAATTAGTCACAGGGGTGAAAGCACAGCATAGGGAATATAGTCAGTAACACCATCATATCTTTTGATGTGGACAGATGGTAACTACACTTACTGGGGTGAACATTTAATGCAGATGACTGTCGAATCACTATGTTGTACACCTGAAACAAATATAATATTATATATCAACTACATGTCAATGAAAGATATTATTATTAAAAAAACACAGACATGCAAAGGACTCGGGTGGGAGAGAGTGGCAGGAAAAGAAAGGTGTGTGCATAAGTGTGGAAGCCCACTGGGAAATACAAGCAGTTCCGTGTTGCTGGCAATTAACCCAAACTTGAGTTTTCTCCATATACTACTTAAGCTTTCAGCTGAAGAGGCCCTATCCAACATAAAGCATCCATATAAAATCTGTTACTTTTTCTGATTTTTGAAACACTCTAAGCATTTCCTAGGAACTTAAAATTGAACTTACTAAAGGAATTTCTATGTGTTGAAGGTGGCTTGTTTTATTTTTCCTGTTAAATTGATTTATGGACAGAAAGATTTAGGAAACACACTGTCAGAAAATAATTTCTCATAACTTTTAATTGTAGCTAATTGATACATTACATCTTTAAATGGGAACTTAGGTATATGTTCTCCACAACAGATATATTCCATACACACACATCTACAGACTTGTTTTTCCCTGAGACTATTTAATTGATATAAATAAAAGCCACCAGAAGCTTGAGCAGTATTTATTTTAAAATCTTGTTGAAGGCTCAGAGAAAGATGGGCTATGGTTTAAGAAAGCAAACAAACAAACATTAAAGTAACCTCAGAGTAATAACAAAACTTTCCAAATATAATAAATAGAACAAAGCAAAACACTTTGCAACAAAATTAAAAATCCTTTTCTATAAAAAGGAAAAATATCCATTAAAAGTACAAAGTTTGCCCAAGTCCATGAAGTCTGAAGGTCAAAACCAATCTAGAAATAACTAGAGCTAAAATGAGGCTTCATGGAACACTTACAAGGAACTTCGAACAGTGTTTAAAACATACAGAAAATTAAGAGAAAAATAAGCAAACACAATTCCTTGGGAAATAGACAAAGGTGTCCATGAGACAAATCATGCCTTATTAATCAACTAAAGTACTTGGCAAGAATAATATGTGAACAAAGGGAAATACAATGACATAATTTATTTGAACTTGCAAATCTGATATTAGTAAAGTCCCAGTCACAGTTACTTCAAAATTTGAGTTACTGTGGAATTGAACCAAATGAGGACTGATAAATATGAAAATAATTACTAAGGGATATCTGGAGATAGAAAACAAGGGGCAATGGCCACCTGGCAAATCTCTAAAGGTGGCGGGATACCTCCCAGTATCCTAACGAATGTTTCTATGGCTATTTATGAAAATACATAAATGCTGAGAAAAGGGATGTTTGCATTGACTTTAAATGTTTCTTAGTGACAAGTATTGCATTAAAACCAATTAGACAAGAAGACTGAGTTCTACAGACTCATGTTGGACTACTGGTTGTATTCCGATTGGTAATCCTAAGTATCTTAATAAACCCAGCCAATAATCTGAAATGAAATTGGAAATTGGAAAGTGCTATAAAACAGCAAATGTTGTTATTTAAATTATTTGGATATTTTAAATATTGAAGTCCACCATATATATACGCAATAATAAAATGTACAAATCTTCCAAGGAGAACAAAGCACGCTATTATGACTAAGAAATAATCACCTTATAATATAATATAGATGTAGATAGTAGTTAAACTTCACAAGCTTACTTGTGAATAAACAGTCACTACAATATTTGAAAAACCCCACATAGGCAAATTTTTATTATATAAGATGCTACAAGGTGGTTGACATTTTTAAAGTTACAACAAATTTCATGTGCCTTTTGATTTCTTTTAACTTCATGACTTATTTTCTCAAATCATTTTTCAAAAAATTTCTCTACTAGAATTTTTATTCTGGAAGCCCACACATATTATGAGTAAGTAACCTAATTCAGCAGCAAAAGCACAATGGAACTGTCATTTTCATGAAGTGAAGGTGCCCTGAAACTGAGAAGCAGATAAAAGTGTTTTATGGCTACTTTGTACCCACCTGATTCAATTTAACATTCCTAGAAAGCGACAGTAGTCACAGAGAAGACTGCCAATAAAAACATCAGTTCCATGCATCCTTCATCTATGCCAACTATGTGTAACTTGACGATGAGCAGATTGTTTCATTTATACATTTAATTTCCTAATTCTATGAAGCAGTGCGAAATATTACCTTTGCCTGAAAAACTAAACTAACAATGTTAACCAATAAAGGGACAGACAGATACTGTCAAAGATCTTTCTGCTCTACAAGTGGTGCATCAAATCCACCCTGTGAGCCACAATTATATTCCTTTAATAAAAGACATGTAATGGAAAACTGTATCGAAAAACAAAAATTTAAACAAACCCCTATCATTGCATTTAGTGATGTAAATAAATATATATTAAGCTTACAACTTTCCTTACTCGCAAAAATAATTTTAAATACATAGCATTATGAAACATATTTTTATTTTCACTACACATTATAGCTTCCCTATTTCATCCATTTATTCAATAAGCAAATATTTACTGTATGTCCATTCACAGTACCAGAAGTTTAAAAGAAAGATCCCTACTAATAAAGACCTTACCCAATCTCAGTGTTTCCCTTTATGTCTATCTGGAATTTACTTTGGATGTCCTCTGAAACTGTGGTTGTAGTGTATGCAAATTGTGAGTCACTCTTGAGTCGGGGAGGGGAGACACACAAACACACAAACAACATGGGGTAAACTAGATGGCAGAGCAGTAGTAGAGATTAGATAATAATGTCTTAGAAAGTATAAAGAAATTTAAGGGAAAAGCAAAGCAAGATGAATAGGTTAAACATACATTATCTAAAGTATCTCCCTTCCAATTAATTTTAAACAGAATTGCTGGACTTAATAGCTCCAAAGGAAAAAAAGTCATAAAGATATTGAATATTCTACACACCCACTTCACATCAATCTCCTACCTCCACTCTTATTTCACACCCCTCTCTTGTTTCATAGACACTGGGTTTCTTTCTGTTTCCCCAAAATCCTGTCTTGTTCCTGTCTCAGATCCCTCAGAGGTAAAGCGACTTTTGTGGCAGTCTTGTTCCGTCTGATTCAGGTCCCTGCTCTGACTAGCCCATCTGAAAGTGCCTCTTCTGCCCCCTTCTGGTCACTGTTTCTCATTACACTGGAGCCATCTTACGTGTTTTGCTTGTTTACATTAGAATATAAGCTGTCTGGGAGCAGGGACCCTGTCTGAATCGCCTACATCAATTACTCTAATACTTAGAATAGCACTTAGAACACAATAAGAATGAGAAAAATGATGAATTAAGCACAGGAAAACATTGACCCTTATGCATCTTATTTGCAATAAAACAAAATCAATGTTTTTTACATCTGTATAGAGAAGGAGGAATTAAAGTGAGACAGTCTTCAAAATTTCCTTACCAACAAGAATAATACATAGAAATAGGTAGTTTGGACTCATTTCTAACTTAAGATGCAAAAACCTTATCAATATTTACATCATTCGGTGTTTTATTTATTGAATAGAATTTTAATTGACTCACTGTAAACAGCAATCTTCCTCACCAAATTTCCTACATGGTCCAAATATCTTCAATTATGCATTCTCCTATTATTGGACCATTTTGAAGCTGAAATATTGAAGCTGAGAGTTATATAAAAAATGTTGTGTATAAAAAATTTAAATAGCCTGATGATTGCACACACACACAAAATTGCATTTAAAATGGTATCAAGATTAGATCAAATCATTTGAAGTTGATGGGGACTTTTATGGGCAAATATTGGCAAGTTACATTAAAACTCATATTCTCATATAATAAAACAATAAAAATTATCACTGATAAAAAGTTATTTTCATTGTAACATGTATTCTTTTTCCCAGTACAAAGACAAACGAAGTATTAGGCCCATGTTAAATATCCCAAACCATGTTAATTCATGCCTGGATTAATTTCTGATCTCCTACTAACACCTTAACTAACAGCAGGACAAATTAGGAAATATTTTGAAGTTTCTTACTGTAGATTATTTGTAATTCACACTAGAAAACATCCAGTGTTTTTGATCTAGATATATTGATCTATACATTTAAGCCATGTCACTAAAATGACAGTTTGAAACATATTAGGAGGCATAAAGTCAGATCAGGGAAGAGCAACACATGAACTCGAAACATGACGATCTCCTAGCGAGAAGGCACAAGCACTGGAGCGACACAATATAACGGCATCCATCCATGCACCCGTTCGTACACTCTGAAACAATTCCTGTAGATCTCTAAGTTTACACTGAATAATCTAACAAAAATGAACATGACTCCAAAGCATAGATGAGCCAAATAATCTTGCGTGAGCCCGCATTAAGTGCTGTCAAAAGGGGAACAGGACGGAGGCAGAAGGCAAAAACACATTCCATCGGGAATCATAAAACGCTTAGAGCTTCTTGACATCATAGCTGGATTTGATAGGCTGTGTGTTATTGAATCATAAGACTCTTATCAGCTTCTCACAGGATCTTCCTCCTCTCATTCCACTGTAGAAATAAATATGTTTATGATTTTTTTTTTAGCCTTTAGGGGAAAAGGGAATATTGATGCTTCCAATACAATAAACTTCTACAATATGAACTAAATGAGTCACAATGCATTTTAAATGGCCTTATCAGAAAATTTGATTCATGCTTTTTAAAAAGTTAATGATTACATTTAAAGCTTTCATCTTAACTTCTTAATATGTGTTGCTCCTTTTAATGTCAAGAGGAAGTCAACACCGAGAAGGAGACATATGGTGAAGAGAGGGACAGAGGAACTCCTCATGAATCAGCTCTACTGCAGGAGAAAAATAAAATGTCGCTACACGTTTCATCAGCACGACTGGGAATTCTAAGTGGCATGTAATGATCAGACTTGAGTCCCTTTCAAACATACTATGGATCTGAAAGCTGTGTCTGATTTCCTGAAGAAGGCAAAAGTCTGATGAGTATTTTAGCATAATGGCATTCATCGAATTCTCCATCCATTTCAGGGAACTGAACGTTATGTCCATTTTAATCTGGGCTAAATGCAGACAATGTTGATTAACTTTTAATTTCCTCTGTTCTAGTTCCAAGTTAGCTCCAGAAGACCAAGAATGCTGTGTTGGTCGGTTTGGGGCTGCAGTGATGAAATACCATAGACTGAGTCTGTAAACAACAAAACCATATTCTTTCACACTTCTAGAGGCTGAGGAGTCCAAGATTCAGCGTGGCTGGGTTCGGGTGAGAGCCCTGCTCCTGACTTGCAGATGGTGGAGAGACAGTGAGAGCAAGCTTTCTGGTGCCTCTTCTCATCCCATCATGAGGGCCACACTGTCACCTAAACCGAATTACCCACCCCCACCCCCACCCCCGCCAGACCCACTCTCTAAAACACTGTCACACTGGGCATTAGGGCTTCAATATATGAATTAGGGGGAGGGGCACAATTCAGTCCAGAGCAAATGGAGAGAGACTGGATGATACTATGAAAAAACTGATAAGACTTAGGAAAGGTAGATGCAAGAAAAAATGATACAAAATTAAGATACAGGAAGGATTGTACAAAACACCCCTGTAACTTAATTTTGCTCTTTGTTTGTTGGGAAATTGACTATTAAATCTAAGTGTTGACATTGGACTGAGTGATTGGTTTCTAGCTGAATTATGGCTTTTGCCAATTTGCCTAATGGGTGTGGACCATCCAGGGTCTGAGTTAAAAACTCTTAGGAACATTCTCATTTTTTTCAGCAATCAAACTATAAAGATTGCTCTAGCAGACCTGAACTTCCTAGGAAAACCAAGTGCACCCAGTGCCTGGGGTTACATACATGACATCAAATGTTTTAGGAGAGAGAATACTGGTCAGAACATTGGACAGTATCACACTTTCTGTATATACAACATAATACATGCAGTATCTGTTCTATGATCAATAATACAGTACTGATATAATGTACAAATTATTCTGATGAAGCATTTTCAACCTGTCTAATGCCCCCCTTCACCTGGAGGTCTAAATAAGTGCTTGGGCAAGAAAGGACATTTTTCCGTATTTTTTTTTTACTCCATATAAGTACTTTGTCTCAGGAAATGAGGTTTCTTATTTTTCCTAATTCATTGAGTTGTTATATGTTCAAGAAGGAAATATGTACACAAACACTCTAGGTTCTACACGCATCTAAGCGATTTCTGTGATTCTTATTTTCAGTTACTAAGGTAAAATCAGGGCATGGCATACTTTAAGAATTGTTAGAATATGGGATGTGCTACTGCCTGGGATGAGAACAGTATTGCAAACATTGCTGAAGCCAGTTTTTAAAAAGGTAAACAGAGTAACAGTGACTCCTTAGCACCTTACAGCCTTTCTTCTTACATTTAGACATAAATTACCACACCTGTAGAAGAACCTTAGTTCTCTGCCATATCTCCTTAGTTGGTCCCTTTACCATTTTTGTTTATTCCAGCTCTCAATATGCTTCCACCCTCCACATCTGACAGCCTCATTTCCAGCAGACTGTTCTAGAATTCCAGGACATGCTCTACCTGTGCATGCAGTGAGCAGGAAGTGCCTGGGAATTGGTGTTCCCTAACCCTTAACACCTGGCCTTTAATCCATGACTGATTCCAAACTGCAGCTCCCTAGTCCCAGAGCTTGTGATGTCCCCGAGCTTGCCTGTGGGTGCAGGCTTGACTCAATGTGATCCTCTGCTAAACACTGCTTGATATCTCATCCACCCTGTTCCTAGTTCCTTCTCCCTTCTTAGAAACACTTCCTACAAATCATTTCACATAAATCTTTGGGTCAGAGTCTGCTTCTGAGGAACCCCATCTAAGACATCTTCTCCACTTTCAGATCTCAACATATAATACATAAACTGGTCCTGGCAACTTTTAAATTACAAATGGTGATTCTTTTAAACATTTGACCCAGCACCAAATTGTCACCTGTTGAGCAGCTCTCTACTTTGACTTTATTCTCAGCCTCAAATAATGCTGTGCTATTTCTTTTTTGTCCAGAAAATAGCCATCTTTGCTCCTCCCTAGGGTTAAATAAAACCTTCTCGCTGATGCTTATTCTAGCCTAGAAATTCATTCACCTTGGTGTCTACTGGTCAAATATAATTTTAAAATCTGGCTCACACATTTCTTACATGGGCTTTTATAATAAGTTAATATAATAGTTATAATGTATTACAATCATTACTTTGAAATGTCTAAATAAATTTATGAATAACAGATTTTTCCTGTGTTCTGGAGAGAATTTTAAAGAGAGGCAATGAAACTAACCACCCTTAAAAGATAAAAGTAAATTATAATAATGATCAACATTCATATAATACTAATCATGTGTTGTCCTAAGTAATTCACTTCTACTATTTTTTCTCACCACAAGAAGTATGTCCTATTATAGTCTCTATTTTTCAGACCAAGAAAATGAAGAATGGTGTCACACATCTCATAAATACAGAATTGGACTTTGCACACAGGCAATCTAATAGTAGAATCTGAGCCCTAAACAACTTTGCTATGTCGTCATTCTGCAAAAGGAGGAAAGAAAAAAAAATTTCAACAGAAACGATTTGACTCAGAATGGAGAGGGAGAAGGATCTTCATATATTTATGATTTTCTGTGTTTATCCGAGATATAATTACTATTTGCACTTATCTTGCAAAGTTAGTTAATGTTACCTAACTAAATGGACCTACTAATATGGCTGAGCTCTAAGAACTCAGAATTTGCCAAATAGTCCAGAACGTAGAAATAATGTGTCCAAGGCCTTTACTTTATAAATAGCACCAACAAAACACCAACAAGCAAAATAATAAAGCTGTTTATTCAGCATTTACTGTGATCTAGGACCTATGTTACACCATTACCTGGATTATTCCCTTTAAGCTTCAGAAAAATTGTGCAAAATAGAACTTTTATTTGCCATTTTACAAATGAGAAGACTGAGGCCCTGAAAGTTTAAGATTTGCCAAAATTCAAATAAATAAAGTAAAATACATAATCTAGTATATCAGCCAATATGGAGTTAGATGGTAATACTGATAAATAAATGGCCTCCATATTTTTGTGGGGTCATATTTCATCAATGTTGGGTATTTACTTTTCTTTTTTTTTAATTTTACTTAATGATTGACTGGCAAGTCTCATGGAGAACTTGATGGAGGTTCATGATTTGGGACTTCTAGATGGAAGCTCTGTGGTAAAGACCCATGGTCAGCGGTGTCAATGCTCTTGAGTAAACGAGAGTGTGGTTAGTGGCCAGAACCAGAGCTCCCCTGAGTGCCAAATAAGATCGGTAAGTTAAGAAGGTTCCTAGTAAGTGTCTTACCACAATTTTCTTGATCATCATTTCATAACTTCCCAATAATGCTCCATTGGAATTTTTAAAAACACATTAAAATAACTATCTCCAGATCCAAAGTTTGTTTTTTTTCTTGTCTTGAAAAGTTACTCAAAAATGTCTTTGTTCTTCAAATTCACATTCATCAGAACAGTGTGAGAAGCCAACATTTTCTTTTTAGGTACTTATCTAATACACAGAATCCAGGTAAGCAGAAAAATCAGAATGTTCATACAGTTAATCAGGGCAATTTAGTGACTCTTCAAGTCTTGCTTAAAACAATCTCACCTTCAAGCCAACAAACTCAACTTGAAAAGCTGGGAATTATTTTGGCTGGTTAAAAATAAGACAGTTTCTGACAGTAGTTTAAAAATAACTTCGAAACAATTTGGCTGTGTATATGTATGTATGTATTTACATTTTTATTTATTAATTCATTTCTTTATTTGTGTATTGATCCCTATTCACTACTTATCCTAAGAGCAAAGGAGACTAAAATTACTTTCAAAAACTCTTTCAATATTCCTCAACCGCAGGTGAGCCTATAATTTAATAAACTTCGCTCAGTTGTGTCTTTGTGACTATGTCTATGTGTATATCACATCAAATCATTATTTAATATGGTGTGTCCTTAGGATCTAACATAGAAGGCCTCTCCTGCTATCAGCGCCCGGCAACGGGCCCACCCACAGTGTTCAGAGTGGGAAGCCTCTGCTGGAATGGTGGCTCATCCACTCACTTGTCATTTATTTTCTCCTTCCTCCCTCCCTCCTTCTCTCCCTTCTTTCCTTCCTTCTTCCTTCATTTCTTTTCTTTTGGTTTTTTGTAAGTTTCTTGTCTTCTGCTCTTGGTTTCCACATCGGTAATCTATAACCCCTAGTTCATAGGGTTCTACAAGGATGAAATTAGGTAATGTTTGTAAAACACTTGTCACCCACAGTATGTGTTCAATAAGTGATAATGACAGTTTTAGACAAAGTTGAAATAGCCCCAGGGCACAATGTGGGGCCGGATGCAGTAACTGGCACACAAAATACCCATTCAATGTTTATGGATTGAATTAATGAATGAAAGGACAATCATTTGGAGAGAAAAACAGAATGAGGGCTTCCACAGTGCAGTGTGGTTCCCAAAGGCCCCTCAGAACTGCAACTATGCCTCACCCTCTGGGGTCAAATTACAGTTCAGACCTGTCATGCATCCATAGTTGGAGTGCATGCACCGGGAGACCCTAACCAAAGTCTGTTGCTTAGCCTGTATGAATGTCGGGTGGGGAAAATGGGGTTTTGTCTTGGGAATTTTATTTAGGAAGATGGTGCAATGTATCATGAGCCTAGAAGCGAAGGAGGAGTAGGGAATGATTTGGATATCCGAGGAACTGGTTATTTTTCATTGTTGGAAATTTTCAAAGTGCCTGAGCTGGCCCTATTTTATTTAAAGGACCCATACAGACAGCTGCACTGAATCCCCATGAGCCATGTTTATGTGTTACATTGAGTTACTTTAAAACTATAGAGTTTCCCAGGACTAACATAAAGAGAAAGGGAGACACAGGCCAGAGGAAATCTCTGAAAGCTGGGATTTATTCAAAGATGTAGAAAAATGTGTGAGGTCATAAAACACACCATAATCACTTCCTATTTTTAACACTTAACTTCAAGTGTATAGTAATAGCAATGGTTTTGAGCTTTAAAATAGGTGCTGTGTGTAATATATTTGTACCACACACACACACACACACAGACACACACACACACAACATTTTAATCGTGATCCTTACAACAACACTGTCAGGTAGGTGCCATCTTCCCAAGTTTGAGGATGGGAAAACTGAGCCTCAGTGAGGTCATATCCACTGCTTTAAATTATACTTGTAGCAAGAAGAGCTGGGATTGGTGTCCAGTGCTGTCTGGATCTGGAATCACACTATCTCATTCCTGTGCCCTCAGAACACCTGGCCCACATGCTCCCTGAAGTCCATAGGAGTTTACAGTTTCTCTGAGGGACTTGCCAAAATTCATTTATATGGAAATAATCGGTAGTAGTAAGAAGTATATAAGATACGTACATAATCACTAATAGTAAGTTAATATTAACTGTGCAGGCATTGAATCCACTGATATTTATTCAGGACCAATTCTTTTGCTTTTAAGCACTATTGTCTGAAAGTCGTGAAGGACTCACCAGATCATAGCTTACAATGTCATCATGGACTACCCAGGCAACATAACAATCATTAATATACTGTTCCTAGAGAAAACGTGTACCCAATTTTACAAAGAAAATTTGTACATAAATGTTTAAGACACAAACTGTGGGAATTACTATTAAGTCAGTAGCAAAGTCTGACTGGATATTACTATGCATATTGAGAACACAGAACCAAATATAACATGTTGTACTTTTAGAAATAGATTTGTAGGTCTAGAAGCCTTTTTTAGACAAGGTAATTCATATGTATACAGGTCAGACAAAGCTAAATAACCAGAATGGAGAGCGGTTTGGCTCCCTAGATATAGAAGGTCATCTGTAGTAATTCTCATAACTCTTCCACCATGCATGATTAGTAGAATATTTGGAAAATCTCAAGAATGTAAGGAGTTAAAACAGAAATTTTTGTGAAAGGTTACAGAATTTGTAAAAGAAGAAATCACATATGTGTGTCTGTATAATCACATTCTTTAGAAAATAAAATAAATTAAAAAAATTTTAAATCGTTATATATGAGAAGTTACAAGGTTTGGAGGTTCTTGTGACATTTATTGGCTTTTAACAGTTGACTTATTTTTGAGATACTGTGGGAGTCTTTGCTTTCTAAGGCAACACTGCAAGTGTTACTATATTGTGCTATTTACAAATGTTTTGAAATTGAAAGTGTTCCGTACCACTTCCTTATCAAGATGGAACAACATTGTGAGTCACAATGGTGCCATCTACTGGGAAACTACTGAACTATGAAGAGAATAACACCATGGTATGCATTTAATGGAAACATAAAGTTATATACTCTGATATTCTTTTTATGAAGACATTCCATTAATTTGTGTTTTCTACTTAGGGGATTAGTGGGTAAAGTCAGCGTCTTGAGAAGCAAAAATTTCCCACCACAGTTCTCTCACACTTTGTTTTCTCTTCGTCATTTGTATGTGTGATCTTCCTAGTTATTTGAGCCAAAAATAATAGAAAGTGATTTTTAAAATTAATATCTAATTACTAAAATTTAATATTTTTAATTACTAATTAGAAACAAATTTCAGCATGCAACACCTTAAAGGAGTTGTTCTGGAGGCTAATATGCAGTTACTTTTCCCAGGAAACTCAGTATTAAAAAGTATTTGATGTCTTTGTGTAAAACATAATATCTGGTTTGAATTAGTGAAATCATCCTTAAGCTTTCACTACTGTGGGTAAAAGGATCACCTGCTGTCTTATAGGAAGAGGAAACTAAATATTCACCATATCCCATGGTAGTTCTAATTGTCACCCTCAACCTATAACCAGACTTTTAGAATGAGAATAATGAGAATATATGTTGCATTATCAAATTTTGGAAAAATACAACAGAAAAATATTTTTTTACATAGATATATCTGTAATATGACAGATAACAAGTCTTAATTAATTATATATGTTTCATCTACTTTGTAAACTTACTGCAATATATTTTGATTTCTTGTCTCAGTTTCCATTGTCATCCAGAACTTTTCTGAACCACTTCGTCAACTATGTGTAACTTCAGAGAATTAAAATTTGTAACAGCCCAAGGGATAAAACATGCTTTTAAATGAAATAAAAGATATTTTAATTATTACTTAGTTGGCTTTATATGTATAGATTCATCCATTCATATACTTCAAAAGATATTTATTGTCAAACACAACTGCATGTAAAATATTGAGTTAAGACAGAAAATGACTCTGTCCCTTGAAGTAGTACATTCTTGTATAGGAGACACAACACTTAAGATTATTTCACATAGCGAAAAGTGCCAGAAACTTAGCAAGGTAAAGGAGAAAGAGTGTATTGGGTTGGGGATGGAAGAAGGTGTGTGACCTCACACACAGGTGGATTAGAAGTCACTAGAGGAGGTGATTTTTAGCACACCAAACAGATGAGGAGAAGGCTCAACAGAAATCTGGAGCAAGAGGAGTCAAGATAGAGGGGAAAGCACATGTCAAGCCTTGAAGTGCACATTTAAGAAGACAGTTCTCATATTACTTATAATGAGTGAGAGTAGTAGGAAATATGTTAGAAGAGGAAGTAGGACCCTATCTCTAAAGCATGAGGATAAAGATAAAATAGATGAACAAATAAGAAGCATACATAGCTAGTAAGTATGAAGGGGATTCAGATGAGTCAAGTAATGCAACAGACCCTCATAAATCTGATTTAATCTCCACATTCATCATATGTGGTAGACATTACTGTTCTGGTTCTACAGATGAAGTAATAAGGAAGGACAAGATGAAGTAATTTCCTCAATTTCTCCTGGATTAGTAACAAGGAGAGCCCAGATTTGAAGTCAAGGCTCCATTCTATTTCCATTTGCTCACATAGGCATATTCAAATTTGTCTCACTTAACTGAGGAAAAGATTCTATAAAAGTTTAAATGACTTGCATGGAGGAATTATCTGCGGTTGGAAGAACATAGAAGGCAAATCAGATATATTCAAGATCAGGCTTAACTTGTTTAACTGAACAAGGACAATTTTCCAAATAAGTCTTATGGGAATTGAATAAAGAACTTGAATGAAAGGCTTGTTGAACGGGAACTGTATTACTCGGGATAGCAGAACAATGTTGCTCATTCTTAAATTTCTTACGTGTTTTAAAGTTCATGCTCAACTCAATTAATGGGATTTATAATCTTCTAAAATACATGCTAGAATAAGAATAAGCATCATTACAACAAATAATAATTTTAAATTAAAATTTAAATGGAGGGATGATACAGTTTTTTTATTCATTTGTAAACATTTTGAAAGGACCGTTTTCCTCAGTATCTATCTCAGCATCATTATATAAGAGAGGGTATTATAGAATGAGCCATGCCTCCCACCCCCGTAATTCATACACTAAACCTTAACCCTTAATGTGACTATATTTGATGACAGGACCTTTAAGGAGGCAATTGTTAAATAAGGACATAGTGGTGGAGCCCTAATCCAATAGGGCCAGTGTCCTTATAAGAAAAGATAGAGACCCAGATCTCTCTTCCTGTCTCCCTCCTTTTCCCTCTTTATCAACCCACGTGTGAGCAGAGGAAAGGCTACGTGAGGAGACAGTAAGAAGTCAAGAGAGATACCTTACCAAAAACCAACCCTGCTGACACCTTGATCTTGGACTTCCAGTCTCCAGAACTGTGAGAAAATAAATTTGTGTTGTGTAAGCCCCCCAGGCTGGTATCCTGTTATGGCAGCCCTAAAAGACTAATACAGAGAAATGACAATAATACATTCAAGAATTATATTTTCAATATATACACATCGTGTGTCTTCTTTTTCCAATGATTTAGAAATATAAAGTGATGACTTAAACAAATGCCAAAAAAGGGACAGGACAAAATACAAAGTTGACTGATTTTAATACTGTGTCTCCATTAACCGAGGTTACTATGCTTCTGGAATTGAGGATAAGAATTTAATAAATCAGACCACTGCCCACAAAGTGTTCATAATCTACCCCTTATGAACATAATTTCATTTATCTTTTATATATATGAATAAAACAAAAGATCATGTTGAGTAAAATGGTTCATTTCTCTGAGTCTCAGTTTCCAGATGTATAAAATGAGAATACAGAATTGCTCTATATATGAACTGCAGATGTTCAAACTGTCATACTCTATAGGAAGAGTGAATTGACCCTACTCTCCCCAAACAGACTGTGCTAGCTAAAATAAAGCATCTTAGGACTTTCTGGTAAATAGCCTTATTTATCAGTTGCTTTACTGATTTTAACCTATTCGTAAAGCTTCTGTAATTATACCTATGTATAATTACAAAAGTAATTATAGAATTAAATGTGGCAATTATATGTGGTAATACTGAAAGAATAAAACTTAATAAGTGATTAAAGTGATACCTGCTATCAATATCAGCTGAAACATTCTTAGGACTAAATACTTCCTCCTCCCAGTTGCACTTCCTAGCACTGTAAATATTTACAAAGACTTTTCATGACCTCAAATGAGATATTTCATGCTCCCACTGCACAGTTGTAGAAATTCATTCTCTGAAATTATCCAAGCTTTATTTTATCAATTCTCAATGACTTCTGTATTATTATAATCACCCAAAATATAATATATGTTAAATATAATGTTACCTCTAGTTTGGGTAATCAAGAGCAGCTTCCTTAGATGCCAAAAACACATTAGTTGTTCAATTACAAAATTATTTAGTCAAAATTCATCAGTTTCCAAGACCTGTGGAACACCATTAATGCACCAAAATATGCATTAAAGGAAAACAATAAGCAGAAGAGACAGAGAAAGGGGCAGAAAGAATATTTAAAGAAACAGTGCCTGAAAACTTGCAAAATTTTATGAAAAATACAAATCTATACATCTAAGATGGCCAATACGTTCCAAGGAGGATAAAATCAAAGAAATCTACACTAGATACATAATAGTCAAACTATTAGAAAAGGAGGCAAAAAGAGAATCTTGAAAGCAGCAAGAAAAAAAGTGACTCATCATATATAAGGGCATTTCAATAGGATTAACAGTTCATTTCTCATCCGTAACCCCAGAGGTTAGACAGCAACGGGGTGACATACTCAAGATGCTGAGGAAAAAAGTGATGTCAACCAGGAATTATATTCAGCAAAAGTAAACTTCAAAAACTTGGAGGAAAATGAAAACATTCACATATGAAAGAAAGGAGGAAGGGAGGGAGAGAGAGAGAAAGAAAGAAAGATGTCTGAGAGAATGTGTTGCTAGCAAATGAGCCCAAAACGTACTGTAAGACGGCATTCAGCCTGAAATAAAAGGACGTTAACAGCAACTTAAAGCCACGGTTAAGGAATAAGGAGCATGGCTGAGGTAAGTATGGAGGTGAATATAAGAGTGTAAATTGCATTTTTGTTTGTGAATATTTTCTTCTATCTAATGTAAAAGAGAATTTCAGAAGTAAAAGTTATAAGCTTGGTGGGCTTACATGTGTAAGGATGGAAAATGTCTGAGAATAATAACATAAAGGAGCTGAGAGAAGAAAAACTATACTGGAACAAAACTTTTACATAGTAATGCAGTAAGCTGATGTTTATCCAAATTAGGTTGTTTTTAATTAAGATTGTAATCCATAGCTGACTGTAATCCATGGGTGGCAACTAAGACAATAACAAAACAAAACAAAGAAACATGAAAACTTAAATGATACAAAACAGGAATTAAAATTGTACACTAAAAAATGTATACTTTGCAGAGAACATAAAACATATAGAAAACAAATTAGAAAGAGATAGATACAAATCCTATCTTATCAGTAATTGATTACATTGAAGTAAATAGACTAAACATTGAAATCAAAAGGCAGAGATTCATAGAATGGGAAAACAAAACAAAAACAAGATATAGCTAACACAACACCTAAAAGGAAATAAATAATTGAAAAGTATCCCATATAGATTGGAAGACCAATATTGTGAAGATACTGTCCAAATTGATTTACAGTTTCAAAACAATTGCTATCAAAACCCTAACTGGTATTTTAGCAGAAATTCACAAGCTGATCCTAAAACTCACATAAATTCAAAGGATCCAGAATTACAAAAGCAATCTTGAAAATGAAGAGCAAAACAGGAGGACTCACACTTCCCAATTTCAAAACTTACTACCAAACTACAGTAATTACAGCGTGGTGTTGGCATAGGTATAGACATCTAGATCAAAGAACTAGAACTGACTGTATAGAAATAAGCCCTCATGTTCATGATCAATTGGCTTTGATGGATGTCAAGAAAATTCAGAAGGAATATAGTCTTTTCAACCAATTTTGTGGACAACTGAATATCCACATGCAATATAACGAAGCTGCTCCCCTACTCCACACTATATACAAAAACAGCTCAAATGAAATCAGACCTAAATGTAAGACTTAAAACTATAGAAGTCCTAGAAGAAAAGATAAGAGTAAATATTTGTAATGAGTTAAGCAATAGTTTTTTAGATATGACACTGAAAGCACGTGACAAAAGGTCGACTGGACTTAATATTAAAAAGTTTTGTGCTTCAAAGAATACCTTAAAGAAAGTGAAAAGACAACCCACAGAATGGGAGAACAGATTTGCTAATCAAATATCTAACAAGGACTTTGTATTTCGAGTATATAAAGAAATCTTACAACTCAACAATAAAATGACAAATACTCTAGTTTAAAAGTTAAACAGTTACCATGTGATTCAGCAATTGAACATCGTAAGTATGTATCCAGAGAACTGGAAGTTTATGTCCAAAAAAAATTTATACACAAATCTTCATAGCAGCATTATCAAAAATAAAAAGTGGAAAAAACTCAAATGCCTATCAATTGAAAATTAATAAATAAAAATGGTAAATCTATAAAATGGAATATTATTTGGCCATAAAAATGAGTAAGTACTAATACAACATGGATGAACTTTGACAACATATGCCAAGTAAAAGAAGCCAGACAAATAAGGCCACACTTTGTATGATTCCATTTATATGAAATGTCCAGAATAGGCAGATCCATAAAGACAGAAAGTAGATTAGCATTTGCTAGGGAAAAATGCAACTACAGTGAGGAGAGTTGGACTGGAGAGTGATGGCTATGGGTGCAAGGTTTCTTTTTGGGGGTGATGAAAATGTTCTAAAATTAGTGGTGAAGATTGCACAACTCTATGAATATCCTAAAAAACACTGGATTGTATACAGTGAAATCAATTTAACAATATGACAATTCTCAGTAAAGCTTTTATTAAAAAAAAATCATTGATAATAAACTAATTTACCAGATCTGAAGTCTCTGAAATAAAAGGACATTTGAATGTCAAATAGTATTTATCTACTCTGTTAGTTTGCAGTATGACTGTGATTTTATTACAGCATATAAAAAATTACTTTGGATATTCTTTCATATTAAATAAGCAGCTCTAATATGTGTTGAGGTTAAAAATAACAATCATATGCAGAAAAATATTATTAAAAAATATTTCTCTCTGTAAAAAGATTAATATACACTAAACTGCACCTAATGAGTTAGGAACATAAATTAATCATGTAACATGATTATTGTGTTTTATTCAGCTATAGAATAAATTTAATATATTATACTGAAAAGAGTTGTTTGGCATGAGCTTAGGGTTGAAGATTACATTCTCTTGGTGGTTTAATTCTACTTTTGTGAATTTCTTTTTACTGCATTATAGCATAATGACTTGCTTCTATACAACAACTTCTACCATTTGGTTGTGAGCCCTTTGAGCTAGGTGCCATGTCAGGGGGATATTGTGTCCCCCAGCTAATCACTGAGATTGAAAACCTGTTTAACAGGCCTCTATAGCACAAATGAGTAAAGAAAAACAAAGAATCAAGTATAAAACTGATTATACTTCATGTGGAACTTTGTAACTTACTTTCATCACATACTATTTTGATGTAGGTAGAGATAAGGAACAGTTGCTGATCACCACTGTTCTCACAGTTTCCTTCTCCTTTCCTTTATCTGCAGCTCTATCTCAGCATCTGCTGAAAAGACTTGTCCATGATAAGCACTGCCAATCAAAGTGCTTTGTTTCGTTTTGGTTTTAAACATAGGACAGGCCTTTCATAGTGCAGTAGATATAATCTTTGGTGTTTGGCTCTCCTCCACTATGGTGATTTTTCACTGGGTACAGAGGAACTTGACCCTTGCAAAGACATTTTCAGTTTACCCCAACTACTTTCAAGGCCATGACTCAATCAAAAGCCTGAGAATGTGGAGTATCTCATATTGTGCTGAAATCACTGTTCATTGAGCTTTGCTCAAATAAAAATATGAGTAAATGCAGATTTCTCATTGTATCACTTGACCTTCTGAAGATACTTTCATGCTTTCCAAAGTCAAGATTTCCACTGCTGCCTTCCAAGTAAGCAATGCTGAATTAGGATAGTTTAGGAGATAGCAGGACCAGGGAAAGGGAAGATATTATTTGGTTATAACCAAAGAAAAATAGCAAAAGAAACACATTTCTAGAATGCCTTTAGTCTAGTTTTTTTCTTCACAACTTGAGAAATTAAGTATTTTGACCCAGATTACATGCCTGGTGACGCTGTGCTACTGTAAATAAGTGTGCATGTCCATTGATTTTCTTCCATACTGATGCCTTCATTTATTTTCCCTAAAGACAAAACTCTAACCCAACACAGAACTTTAAGAGGAAGAACAATATTTGGGGGATTAAATTTTAGTGTTTTGAAGACAGTCTGACAGTCCGTGTTTTGAAAAACCTTTCTCATCACAAAATAAGCTCGTCATGCTCACATAATATGCTGCGTCCCTTTGAAATCTGGGGTCAGCAATCCTGTATGTTTAGAGACAGTGTCATCCTGGGAATCTGAGCAGTGCACATGTGAGCCAGATTTAGACCACACAAAATTCTGACTTTAAAAGTAATGAGACTTGGCTGATTTGAGAGCAGAAGAGCTGTTTCTAGTGTAATTATCAAAGTAGTCTTTTTAAGTTGCTTACAGATTGAATTTTATAGCAGTTTAAAAAATACACCTAAAAGTGCACACGTGCTAAGAACACAGTAGCTGGATGAATTTTAACAAATGAACACTTACAACGGTAAGAAACAAAAACACTACCAGTAACCCTCTTCCCTATGGCTCTTCTCAGTCATTTTTCCCACTGAAGGAAAGTATAATTTTGATTCTTATTATAGTAGATTAGTTTCGTCCATTTTGAGACTTCCTATGAATAAGATATATAGAAAATATATCATGGAATCTGTGGCTGTCGTGATGGAATTTTTTGCTCAACATCGTGTTTGTAAGAGTCTATGTTGGTGTGTGCAGCCATAGTTTATTTCAAATATATTTTGGGTTCCAATGTCGACGGACATTTAGGTTGTTTCCACTGGAGGTTTTAAAAGTACCACTGTTATGAACATTCTGGTACACGGATCTTCTGAAATACAAATCTACAGATTTCTGTCAAGTGTATACCTAGAAGTGAAATTGCTGAACCATAAGGAATGAGTAAGTTCAGCTTTCCTGGAAACTACAAAACAGTTTTCCAAACTGGTTGTACTGATGCACGCCTCCAATAGCAATTTTAAGAGTTTCAGTAATTCTATGGTCCTTACCAATACCAGGTGTGATCAGTTTGTTTGTTCCTTGTTAATAGCCGTATTAATGGTTAAGTGATGATATCTCATTGACGTTTTAATCATCACTGTCCTGATGAATAATGATGTTGAGCATTTTTTAATTATGTTTATTAGTCATTTGTATATTCTCATTTTGAAGTGCCTGACTTTGTCCCCTTCTCTTTTGTTTTATTGGGTTATCTGCTTTTTTTAAAATTGATTTTAGGAGTTTTAAAATATAGGCATTCTGTGTACGAATCCTACAGTGGTTACATATATAATAAATAGCTCTCTCACTCCCACTCAGGAAGTTTTATTTCTGATAAAGATAAGTTTTCAGTTTTAATAGAGTCCAATTTCTCCATCTTTTCACTAAGGCTTATACTTTTTGTATCTCATTTTTTTAAAAACTTGGCCTAACCAAAGATTTTGAAATATTTCAGGACATTTTCAAGAAATATTGTCTGTTTTTTCATATTTCTATCTTCCATCTACCTGAAACTAATTTTTGTGTATATCTGAAATACAGGGTAAATACAGTTGTTTTCATGTGTGAATCCAGCTGACCTGGGACTATTTATTCAAAAGAATATAATTTCCTTATGGAATGGGAAGAAAGATTACAGTATCACACAAGGGCTGGGTCAACCCAGAAGTGACACACGTCAGGTGTTACTGTTCAGATATAGTCACGTGACCTGCTAACTGCTAAGAGCACCAAGAATAACAAATGATGCATTTGTTAATATTAGGTTGGTGTCATACTTGCCAAGGTAATAATTTACCTTCTACAAAATATACTTTCTGGATCATTTTACTATTCATGCATTGGAGAGATTAAACAATAACATACTCCTTGGTAAGAAAAAACCCAAATGGGGATTGTTTTTTAGGTCTTAGGTCATGGCAAAAACAACTTGCCATATTGGTTTCCAAATACCGTATCTGATGACATTTCACTGTGGCCAACACGTACTGTTCAGTACATCAATATCATCTTCCATTTGTGTAAAGAGAATAGTCTCACTTTTTTCTTGTTAATAGTCATAAATTAGTAAAGAAAGGAGTGAAGAGAAGCGAAACAGACAGGCGTGAAGATCACAATGCCTCACTGCCCATCCAAAAGATGGATGGCACCTTCTTTGGGAGGATGGATCATGCCTTAGTTTCCTTTTGTTTTGCTTTGTTTTGTTAAATACTCATTTATTGGCAGAGAACATGATAAGGAACTTTGTCCATGAAGTATCTCCCCTTCATTCACTTCAGACTAAACCCCACAGCTTTTATTAATGGTGAATTCTCTAAATTCTATTTCTAGTCAGTCATCCCAACTGACAGAACATTGCAAATTATCATTCAAATTCTTTAGAAACGTTGGTAATGATTTTTGGATAATAAGGATGTACTATCTAAATACACACTTTAAGATCTTAAGAACCTTTCCTACATTTGGTTGTAATTTTATAGCTACACAGAAGTGCGCTGTTTGTTTAAATGTATAGGACAGACATGGATTTATAATGATTCTAGGTTTTCTGGACAAGACTTCCTCTTGCCCATTCATTCATTAATCTGTTTATTTATGAATTCCTTGTGGGGCACATGACTTGCACCAAGTTTTGGACTAGATTTTCAAGAATTATATATAATCACTGCTAACACCCATCGAGCAATTCTTATGTGCTAGGCACTCTTCCAAGAGCTTTCCTTGTATGAACTCTCATTATCCTTATTAAGTTAACCTTATGAGATTCAGAGAATTAGGTTGTTGGCCCAGGGTCACAAAGCTAGTGGGGGACATAGCAGAGATCTGAATCAAGGCTGTCTTGTTCCAGAGCCAGAGTTTATAATTACTACACTATTCCACCTCTACTGTCACTATAAGTAGCTCACGGAACTGGTGTTCAAGAAACATTTGAAGTTTCAATGTAGAGGATATTTAAATCATGTTCTAGAAAGTTTTCTTAATATACTTAAGAATTGTCTAAGATACAGTAGAAACTAGTACTAAATTTTAAAAATTATGTAAAATAAAGGTATTTCTTGACTTAATTCATCATATTTAGGACTCATGATCTTTATTGCCTTAGAGTGCACACATTAATAAAAAATGATGAAACTGGAAGACTGTGAAGGTTTTAATAATTAAGGACAAACTGTCCAAGTCCACATTTGGACACTGCTATGGACTAGCAATTCATCTTTACTGGAAAAAACTAAAACTTAAAGTTTGCATGATCCAAAGAATAAATCTTACAAGCCTCACCACTGAGGGTGCTTTTTTTCTCTTTTCCTTTCTTTTTTTAAACCAATCAACACTCGTGACTTATCTTCAGCTTCTGCTTCAGATGACTAACAATTACTAAAACTGCAAATGGCTCTAGCATAGCAAATTAAAATTTTCTCTAAGCTTTGCACCTGCAAAGGGTTCCAGCTTTGAGGTTATGTGAATCAAATGCTTTGCTAACAGCACTTATTCATCAAAACCACAGTACAGTCTTCCTAATAAAGTTCTTCCTTCTTTGCTAATTATGACAATACCAAATAAATAAATAAATAAAGTTACTTATTCAGTCATGAGCACTGAATGCTTCCAGTAGGTAGACTTTTCACAATTCAGTTTCCCCAATGGGACTAGAAGAGGAAATGAAACAACAAACTGTACTCCTGATGAACTAAGCAGAAGCTGCTATTCTACAGGGAGTCCTGCTAGGTCAATTAGTTCATCATGCTAACAGAATAGCAATCCAGAAACCAATGCCCCAACAACAAAGGTTCAAAAAGTAAAGTTCAATGGCTTCCTGTTACACTGTCTCCAGTGGAAACTTCTGGAAATTGGTGTGTGGTTTGCCAATGGTACTTTAACATCTGATACTATGCAAAGACAATAGCTCAAAATAATAGCACTGTTGCATCATTTCATATCTAGATTAATATAGTTACCATCTATATGTATTTTTCATTAAATAGCACTTACTTGCATTTCCTGGATCAACTTAAGCAAAAATGGTAGGAAATAGCAACATTTTAAATTACTATGCTTTCTTTCTCATTTCCAACTGTACATTGTTCAACACCCAAAAATAGAATAGCTAGCCTTCATTTTCAACAAGCTCAACAATTTAAATTTGTCTACAAAAGCAACACATTTTAGATACAAATGGAATTCGGTGGGAACAATTACTAAAAATAGATTTAATGAAATTAACATTATTACAATAAGAAAACTTAGAGACATCTTAATAAATTTGAGATTTTATATGAATGAACATTTTTATAATAGCAATATCATCTTACATTTATATACTATTTAGAGCTTATAAAGCAGTTCAACTTGTATTACTTTTTTACTATCTCAGGATTTTGTGGTTTTAAAACTAAAATAAGATTTAATCTCTAAATCAAATCCTTCACCATGTTTTAATTTAAATATGTTCTTTTATTTTTCCACATTTAGGTCTTTATTTAAAAGTTTAAAAAACATACTAAGGTCTGTTCATGCAGGTTAATTTTTTGTCATTGTGACTGTGAAAATGGGTCAATGGTATTGTCTTCCTTTTATCTAAAAGAACGGAGGATCTAAGATGAGACATAACATTTATGGATAACTGGTGAAATAACCTCTGGCCTTTCATTTCTAGACTATCCGAGGTATGTAACCCAGCAATTATTAAACTAACATGAGTTGAATTATCCTGGATGCTCACAGTAAATTGTGGATAGTGGAAGTATGAAGTATTTGATGAAGGAAATAAGAGCTGTATCACTTGGGCAATGCACATGCTAACATCCCACCTTATCACTGTATATGGATAAATAGCTTGATTTGTGTATAACAATGATGCTAAATTCCTTATATTTCCTTTAATTAGATAGGTTTTATATATATATATATTCAGTTTAAAAAATGAATATAGATAACTAAAATTGTGCTACAGCAATAACAATAAAAACCAATTAATAAATATAAAATGTTTATGTGCTACTTTTTTATCAATAAGAAATGGATTTACAATTGCTTTCATATCTTTGTTCCTATTCCAACTAATACAACTAATATATAATTTAAGCTTTACATAGATGATTTAACACTAGTTTTCAATTCTGACTTAAGCAACAACTGTAACGTTCTTTCGTACAATGAAAACAACTTGATAATAGTGCTGGGGGAAAATCAAGACTGGGGAACATTTTGAGTCCTCGATATGAATTTTGGGTTCCACATTTTCCCAGCTATTTGACTCGAAGCATATTATTTATTCACTGTGCTTGTCTTTCGAGGCCCATCTTATCTCCAGGACGTTTGTGGTTCCACTGCCCTTAGGGGCCTAGAGTGACCCCACCTTTTCTACCCCTCTTTCTTTTCCTCCAGAGAATAAGGAAGAGGTACATAATCAAAGATCACCAATCAAAGGAGAAAGGACTAAAGCAAATATCTAAAAATTAAATTAAATTAAAATATACTTTAAGAAATCCCTCTAAGCACTATTATGAGCCCATGGATAAAATCTTAATTTTAAAAAACTAGTATTTATAAAATATGATGAACCAGGCACTTGGTAAATGCTTTACATGCACTAACTTGTTCAATCTTCACTACCAACGTGTAAGATGGATCTTAGTGTCCCACTTTTAGGTGAAGTAACTTGGTCAAAGTTCCATTTAGGGATAAAATGAGGAAACAAATCCCATTCATAATCTCTCCAATTATATCAGACAGGAGAACAGAGTTTAGATTTGAGACTTTTGCCTTTCACTGTAAATCTAGATCTTGGAGCTGCTCACCTCAGCATTTGCTCTCCATAGATTTGCAGAAACATCACAGGGCTGCGGGTGGTGAATCCAGGGACCCAGCTGCATGGGTTAGGATGCAGGTCTTCTGATGGGAGCAGGTCAGGGTCAGCACACAGAGAGCACTTTGCAGCTGAAGAGCACTCCCTTAAAGCTCTGCCTCTCCCCCAGAACCAGGACGCATGAGCGCACTCACACCAGGAGGGCAAGCAAATAAAGGAGAAGGCCAGATGGCAGCAGCCACAAAAGAATCAGCCAGACTGGCTTTTGCTTTTGAGGTACAGTATTCTGGTTTGCTAGAAAAACTTGTTTCCACAAATGTCCAGCTGTGGATCAACACTATCACCTACACTTGTCCTTCAGAGTATAAGCTGTGTCAAGACAGTAACTACACCTGTCTTAACCATTAAGTTCATAGTATACTGCCTGATACATATTAGGTACTCAAGGACTGGTTGACTGAGTCCCTAAAAAGAACAGGGTAGAGATTAGACTAAAGTAATGCACATTAAATAGCTACACACAACGTGAGACATATTTCAGATAGATTTTAAATAAGATCTAGTCTAAGATTAGTTACATAAATTTAAAAATTTCATTTGATGCAACAACCATCTAAACCTAAGTCTGAGCTGCCTATCAAGAGAATGGTAACATGTAAGGATAAAATACCTTTGCCATTGATAGTCATACAATGGCATGCACACTGAGAACCAGGTATGGATGCATTCGAATCCTGATGCCAGCCAACAATTACAGGGAGCTTAGTATGTTCAGTTTCAGTTCTCATCACTTTATGTGCATTAATCTAATCAAAACTCACAACTACCATGAGATAGGTACCATTATAAGCCCCGTTTTAAAGACACAGAAACTGAGGGTCAGTGAGCTTAGTGGTTTGCCCAGGATTACTTAGCTCATAAATGGAAAACTCAGGTTTTAAACCCAGACTGTCTGGTTCCAGACTTAAGACTGTAGTGTGGGCACACTCATTAAAATGTTAATCCAACTAATATTCTTCTATAGCTTGAACAGAACATTTTCCTTAAACCAAATAGTGTAACATTGAAACTCTGTATTGTGTTACATATAATTTTGTCCTTTATACTCCAAACATACTATGAAAAGAATAAAGTTTAACTCCCCCATTAGTGAAACATTTCATATAGAGAACACATTTCTAATATTTTTTTACTATGTTGAATATTTTTCATTAGTCAGCTTAATATTAAGTGGCTTATTATTTTTTACAAGATTGTTCACATGCCACATAGCACATGTGTATTATCCTAAAATTAATCATTTATGTAATGTTCTATATTTTGATTCAATGATAACCTTATGTGTTTATCATAGGTAAAATTTCAGTTAATTTAAAATGTAACTATATCAATTTATAATACCATTCAATTCTTGTGTTATCTTAGTGGATGGATATTATTGATGAAGCAAAATATAAACAGAATTGAATTATACTCCAGTGTTATACAAAGGATAATTAAATATACCTGGTTCCAGGATTTCTGGAAATTATATCTGATAATTAACACAGGAATCTACCGACTAGCAGAATGGAATTATGTATAAAGAACAGAACTGAAACCTAAAATCAATAAACAAATGGATAGTAGGTAAGTTATATTAGGAGTTGGGGAGCAAAAACACTTGGGTAAAAAGTGAGAGAATACTGTATAGCGGTTACAGAATAAAGTCCGTAAAGGAGTCTAGATGATAAAGGCAGCCTGACTTAAAGTACACAGAACATACTCCCAACCACCAAATTATAGCCATAATGTTACTTCTACCTCCTTGATTTTCAGTACTATTTTCAAACATTTAATGCTCCGTTCTCCTTTTCAAACTTCAAGTCGTGGGCTCATTTATGCCACCTGTTTCTCCTGCTTTAGGTCCCACAACCCCTGAACCTGCTTCAGGCTGCACTACAAATGCCCTTCTGGAACTATCAAAGCCAGCACTGTCAAACCAAATGCAAAGACCCTTCCGCTCATTTGGCCCCTTTGCAGAACACAAAACCAAACCAACAAAACCCCGGTTTTCCTGGAAACCTTCACCTCCTGAGCTGTCTTTTCAGTCTCCCCTAGGTCTGTTATTAGCTCCTCTTTGTTGCCATGCTCCACTCCACTCCTTCAGGGGTCCCAGTTATTTTTCATGCTAAGAATTCTGTAATGTCTCTTTTTACTCAAGAGCTTTCCCCCTGAACTCCATGATCCCGTGCCAAGTGTCTCAGGGACATGGCTCTGTGGATATCTCACAGATGCCTCAAACATAATATATCAACATGGAAAGCAGCCTCTACCCTTCTCAACTCTGCTTTTTACCCTGGAGACCCTTATGAATACATGATTGCACCACCTGTACAGTTATACAAGCCAGAAATTTGGGCACTGACTTTCACTCCCCACTTCCCTAATCTCCACGCAAACTCCATTCTTGATCACACCTCTAATTTTGACAACCACATGTGATTAAAAAAATAAACTTGGAACTCTTTGTGAGAGAAGAGTGGGCATATGGGTATCTCTGTACTTTCTCTTCAGTTTTCCTGTACACTTAAGACTACTCTAAAAAAGGTTTATCAATTAAAAAAAACATGGGTGTATACAGAGAAAAGTACAATGGAAGATTTTTTAAACTGTTATATAAAAAAGAGATACAGATGCTTTGCGAAGAAGATTAAGATAAGTTATGATAAAAGCCTTACAAATCTATGGAGGAAAAAGGAAAATGTGTCCAGTTGACCCCATAAAAGCAAAGCAGCATTCAGTAGGAGAAACTATACAGAAGCAGCTTTCAGCTTCTTACAAGAGAACAAACTGTTTAGCAAACAGAAACCTTTGAGAAGCAGTGGACTACTAAATTATTTATTCAACACAGCACTTTTGGGTTCAGGAAGTGCTTTTTAATATCTGTTATCCAAATTAATTACCACACATATGGTCCTAGGTAGAAGGACAATTATTATCTTCATTATTAAGGGGAAGTGAAGACAATAAACCTTAGATTAGTTGAGTGATTTGACAAAAGTTAGTCAGATGGGTCCCACATACAGTGCTTTAAAAATAAGACACAGTGGTGTCTTAGCCAATAGATTCCCTATTTCTGGGGTCACCTACCAGTAAGAAATAATGTTCAGAAAGTGTAACTCATAGAAGAAATAAAGTAATTGATTACTTAGTGAGTAAATCAGGCCAGGGTTTACTATCAGGCCTTTTAAGTCTTATTAAAGAGTGAGGCATAGTTCAGTGACTAACAATATGGGGAACAAAACCAGAGAGTATTGTATATGGTTTAAAAGAGAGAGAGAATGAGTGATAGCTTGGCTGGACATACGATATTAAAATCTGCCTTATAGGATATGTAGAGTACAGAGGGGTGAATAAAGGAAAATCTATTCTGAAAGTATTGTGATATGCAGCACTTTTAGAGGGCCCTGAACTGGTCTTTCTCAAACCACATCTCTCCCGTGGAATATAATAAAGGTAAAAGGTTTTAAAGAAGACACAAACAAATGGGCAGACATTTTGTGTTTATGGACGGGCAGACTTGATTTGTTAAAATGTCCATACTACCCAAAGTGATCTACAAATTCAGTGCAATCCCTATCAAAATCCTGATTCCACAACTCATATGGAACCAAGAAGAACACAAACAGTCAAATAATCTTAAGAAGAACAAATCTGGAGCATCATATTTCCTGATGTCAAAATATATTACAAAGCCATAGTAATCAAAATAATATGGTACAAAAAAGTAGAGCAATGGGGAAAAAGATAGTAGCATGAGAAGTGAGGCAGAAACCTCTTCCCCAAACCACATCTAACATGAAAATATAGCAAATACAACTAATCCTGAAAGAGCGACCAGAAATAAGACTGCAACAGACAGCCTACATCTGGGGAAAAGAGAAGACCTCATGGAAAAGGGTAAAGTAGCAAAGCCAGGATCCAGTGGGACCCAAGCCCTCCCCCACCCCATCTCACCAGCAGCAGGAAAAGAAATGGAGTGGGGTTAGTAGAAGCCCAGGACTGCTAAAAACCGACACCTGGAGATTAGTGCGGTTGGAAAGCAAAGACAGGCAGAACACTCAGAGAGAATGAGATTCCAGCTGCTTATGGAGAACAGGTAACCACAACTGGCTGCTCCAGGACAAAAGAAAGGTGGGCATTTTGAAATACTTCCCAACAGTGAGAGGGCTGCTAAAGGGAAAAGGATTACACAGAGCTTGCTGCTTAGGAGAAGGAACAGGTGGAGAGAATCCTCCCAGAACATTCAGACCAGCAGGTTGGGAACTTTCAGGAGCTTCAGGCACTCCATCCCCCAGGTTGGCAATGCAGCACCAAGGCCCCCCACTGCATCATGCAGCCTGCTGCTTCTTTATCCCGACTGGCACCGATTCACAAACCTGTTGCCCCTGCTATTGTGCCAGGCCAGCAGGAGGGTGGTCTCACCTACAGCAGCTACAAGGTCATATGCAAAAGCTCCTTCCTGCATGCTCAGTCCACAAGTCCTAGCAGTGCAGGCAGGCAAGGCAACTGGGAAACAGGAAGAGCTCTTTCCTCCTGGCAGGCATCAGCACCACTCACGTGTGACCCCTGCCATTGCTCCAGGTGCTGGGCAGCTCCATAGAGTAGAGCTTCTGGGAACTAGAGGTCACCATCTATACAAAGTTACTGTTCCATAGTAATCATTAGATATATGAAACACCAAAAGAATCTTGTTCAAACTAAAATTCCTCAAACATGAGAAAGAGGGATAAGTGAAAATGAAATTGTCTATCTTCTTGATAATGACTTCAAAATAAAAATCATAAACATGCTCACAGAGCTAAAGAAAAATATTCAAGATCTAAGGAAAGACTTCAAGAAAGAGATAGAAATGTTGAAAAATACAGTATCTGAAAGGAAACATACAGTGGAGGGATTTAAAAGCAGATTAGATGAGGTAGAAGAGAAGGTAGATTAAATAGAAATTAGAGAACAGGAATACAAAGAAGCTGAGGCACAGAGAGAAAAAAGGTATGTAGGAATGAAAGAACAATAAGAGAACTGTGAGACCAAAGAACAATAAGAGAACTGTGAGACCAATCAAAACATTATAGGGGTACCAGAGGAAGAGAGAGATAAAGGGATAGAAAGTCTCATTGAAGAAATAATTGCTGAAAACTTTCAAAATCTGGAGAAATAAATAGTCTCTCAGGCCATGGAAGTGCACAGATCTCCCAACACAAGGGACCCAAGGAAGGCAACACCAAGACACATAATAACTGAAACTGCAAGGATCAAGGACAATGACAGAGTGTTAAAAGCATCCAGAGAGAGAAAAAAAATCATGTACAAAGTAAAACCCATCAAGCTATCATCAGACTTCTCAGCAGAAACCTTACAGGCCAGAAGGGAGTCAGCCTGATATACTTAATGCAATAAAACAGAAGGGCCTGGAACCAAGAAAACTCTACTCTGAAAGATTACCATTTAAATCTGAAACAGGGATTAAACAATTTCCAGATCAACAAAAGTTGAGAGAATTTACCTCCTACACGCCATCTCTACAGTTTATTTTGGAGGGACTACTGTACATGTAAGTGCCCCTAAGGCTAAATAGCTGTCACCAGAGAAAATAAAACCACAGTAAAGGAATTAGACAAATTAATTACTAAGAAAGTGCAAAATTAAATCAACTACCCACAAAATCAGTCAAGGGATACCTGAAGAGTACAGAATATGACATCTAATATACAAAGAGTGGAGAAGGAAGAAAAAGAAGGGAGAAAAAAGAAAGCTTTAGATTGTGTTTGAAATAGTGTAATAAGTAAGTTAAGTTAGACTGTTAGATAGCAAAGAAGCTGCCCTTGAACCTTTGGTAATCACGAATCTAAAGCCTGCAAAGGTAATAAGTACATATCTATCAATAATCACCCTAAATATAAAGGGACTGAATGTACCAATCAAAAGACAAAGAGTTACAGAATGGAAAAAAAAACAAGACCCATCTATATTCTGCCCTACAAGAGACTCACTTCAAACCCAAAGACATACACAGACTAAAAGTGAAGGGATGGAAAAAGATATTTCATGCAAATAATAGGGACAAAAAGGCAGGAGTTGCAGTACTTGTATCAGACAAAATAGACATTAAAATAAAGAAAGTAACAAGAGACAGAGAAATACATTACATGATGATAATGGAGTCAGTTCACCAAGAGCATATACCATTATAAATATCTAGGGACCCTACATAGAAGCACCTACATATGTGAAACAAATGATAACAGAATTAAAGGGGGGAATAGAGTGCAATGCATTCATTTTGGGAGACTTCAACACACCACTCACTCCAAAGGACAGATCAACCATACAGAAAATAAATAAATAGACAGAGGCACTGAACAACATGTTAGAACAGATGGACCTAACAGACATCTACAGAGCACTCCACCCAAAATCAACGGGATACACATTCTTCTCAAGTGCACATGGAATATTTTCTAGAACAGATAACATATTAGACCACAAAAAGAGCATCAGTAAATGCAGAAGGATTGAAATTGTACCAGCCAACTTCTCAGACCACAAAGGCATGAAACTAGAAGTAAATTAGGCAAAGAAAACAAAAAAGCCCACAAACAAATGGAGGCTTAACAACATGCTCCTAAATAATCAATGGATCAGTGACCAGATAAAAACATATATCAAACAATATGTGGAGACAAATTGAAATAGCAACTCAACACCCCAAAATCTGTGGGACACATCAAAGGCTCTTCATGAGGGAAGTACATTGAAATTTGGGCTTGCCTCAAGAAAAGAACAATCCCAAATGAACAGTGTAAACTCACAATTAATGAAACTATAAAAAGAAGAACAAATGAGGCCTAAAGGCAATAGAAGGAGAGACATAATAAAGATCAGAGCAGAAATAAATAAAATTGAGAAGAATAAAACAATAGAAATAATCAATGAAAGCAGGAGATGGTCCTTCGAGAAAATAAACAAAATAGATAATCCCCTAGCTAGAGTTATAAAGAAAAAAAGAGAGTCTACACACATAAACAGAATCATAAATTAAAAAGGAAAAATAACTTCAGATACCACAGAAATACAAAGAGTCATTAGTGAATGATTAGGCTAACAAATTGGATAACTAGAAGAAATGAACAACTTTCCAGAAAAGTACAAACTTCCAAGACTGACCCAGAAAGAAACAGAAAATCAGAATGGTCCAATTACCAGCAATGAAATTGAATTGGTAATCAAAAAACTACCTAAGGACAAAACCCCTGAACCAGATGGCATCACTGCTGAATTTTATCAGACATTCAGTGAAGACCTAATACCCATCCTCCTTAAGGTTTTCCAAAAAGTAGAAGAGGAGGGACTACTACCAAACTCATTCTATGAGGCCCGCATCACTCTAATATCAAAATCAGGCAAAGACACCACACCAAAAAGAAAATTACAGACCAATATCCCTGATAAACAAAAATGCAAAAATACTCAACAAAATACTAACAAACTGAATTCAAAAATACACCTAAAAGATCATATCTCATGATCAAGTAGGACTTATTCCAGGGAAACAAGGATAGTACAAAATCTGAAAACCCATCAACGTCATATACCACATCAACAAAAAGAAGGACAAAAACCACATGATCATTTCAATAGATGCTGAAAAAGCATTTGACAAAATTCAACATCCATTCATGATAAAAACTCTCAACAAAGGGGTATAGAGAGCAAGTACCTCAACATAATAAAGGCCATATATGACAAACACACAGCCAACATCATATACTTAACAGCAAAAAGCTGTAAGCTTTTCCTTTAAGATCAGGAACAAGACAAAGATGTCCACTCTCCCCTCTTTTATTCAACACAGTGCTGGAAGTCCTAGCCATGGCAATCAGACAACGCAAAGAAATTAAAAGCATCCAGATTGGTAAAGAAGCACTTAAACTGTCATGTTTGCAGATGACATGATATTGTACATAAAAAAACCCTAAGGAATCTACTCCAAAACTAATAGAACTAATAACTGAATTCAGCAAAGTTGCAGGATACAAATTAATGCAGAGAAATCTGTTGCATTCCTATATACTAACAATGAACTAGCATGAAGAAAAATCAGGAAAACAATTCCATTCATAATTGCGTCAAAAAGAATAAAATACCTAGGAATAAACCTAACCAAGGAAGTGAAAGACCTATTCCCTGAAAACTACAAGACAAAGACACACATGAGAAAAGTTAAAGAAGATACCAATAAATGGAAACACATCTTGTGCTCATAGATGGGAAGAATTAATATTGTCAAAATGGGCATCCTGCCTAAAGCAATCTACAGATTGAATGCAATCCCCATCAAAATACCAACAGCATTCTTCAACAAACTAGAACAAATAGTTCTAAAGCTCATATGGAACCACAAAGACCTCAAATAGCCAAAGCAATCCTGAGAAGGAAGAATAAAGCTGGGGTGATTATCCTCCCCAACTTCAAGCTCTACTACAAAGCCACAGTAATCAAGAAAATTTGGTACTGGCACAAGAAAAGACGCATAGTTCAATGGAATAGAATAGAGAACCCAGCTATAAACCCATGCATATATAGTCAATTAATATATGATAAAAGAGCCATGGATATACAGTGGGGAAATGACAGCCTCTTCAACAACTGGTGTTGGCAAAACTGGATAGCTACATGTAAAAGAATGAAACTGCATTACTGTCTAACTCCAGACACAAAGGTGAACTCAAAATGGTAAAAGACCTGAATGAAGTCATGAAACCATAAAACTCTTAAAAGACAGTGTAGGCAAAAATATCTTGAATATAAAAATGAGCAACTTTATGAACAAATCTCCTCAGGCAAGGGATATAAAAGCAAAAATGAACAAATGGGACTACATCAAACTAAAAAGCTTCTGTACAGCAAAGGATACTGTCAGTAGAACTAAAAGGCATCTTACAGTATGAGAGAATATATTCATAAATGACATATCCAATGAGGTGTTAACATCCAAAATATATAAAGAATTCTCACACCACAACACCCAAAAAACAAATAACCTGATTAAAAAATGGGCAGAGGATATGAACAGACACTTCTCTAAAGAAGAAATTCAGATGGCCAAAAGGCACATGAAAAGATGCTCCACATTGCTAATTACCAGGGAAATGCAAATTAAAACCACAATGAGATAGTACCTCACACCAGTTAGGATGCCCTACATCCAAAAGACAAGGAACAACAAATGCTGGTGAGGATGTGGAGAAAGGGGAACCCTCCTACACTGTTGGTGGGAATGTAAATTAGTTCATCCATTGTGGAAAGCAACATGGAGGTTCCTCAGAAAACTAAAAATAGAAATACCATTTGACCCAGGAATTCCACTCCTAGGAATTTACTCAAAGTATACAAGATCCCAGATTCAAAAAGACATATGTACCCCTATGTTTATCACAGCACTATTTACAATAGCCAAGACATGAAAGCCAAATAAGTGTCCATCAGTAGATGAATGGATAAAGAAGAAGTGGTACATATACACAATGGAATTCAGCCATAAGAAAAAAACAAATCCTACCATTTGCAACAACATGGATGGAGCTAGAGGGTATTATGCTCAATGAAATAAGCCAGGCGAAGAATGACAAGTACTAAATAATTTCACTCATTTGTGGAGTATAACAACAAAGCAAAACTGAAGGAACAAAACAGCAGCAGACTCAGACTCTAAGAATAGACTAGCGGTTACCAAATGGAAGGGGTTGGGTAAGGCCGGTAGGTAGGGAGGGAAGAGGGGATTAAAGGATATTATGATTAACATACATAATGTAGAGGGGGTATGGGGAAGGCAGTATAGCACAGAGAAGATAAGTAGTGACTCTATAACATCTTACTATGCTGATGGACAGTTACTGCAGTGGGGTATCAGTGGGGACTTGATAATGTGGGTGAATGTAGTAACCACAATGTTGCTCATGTGAAACCTTCATTAGATTGCATATCAATGTTACCTTAAGGAAAAAAACATGGCACTGGCATAAAGACAGATACATAGGCCCACAGAACAGAATAGAAACTCCAGAAATAAAACCATGGTCAACTGATCTCCAATAAGGGTACCTTGAATACATGATCAGGAACAGATAGTCTTTTCAATAAACAATATTGGGAAAACTGTATATCCACATACAAAAGGATGAAATTGGATGCTCATTTTACACTATGCACAAAATCAATTTGAAATGAACTAAAGACTTCAACATAAGACCTAAAACCACAAGACTCCTAGAAGAAAACACAGAGAAAAAACTTCATGATACTGATCTTGGCAATGATCTCATGGATGTGATGCTAGAAGTATAGGCCACAATAACAAAACAAGTGGGACTACGTCAAACTAAAAGGCTTCTGCCCACAAAGCAACAATCAACAGAGTGAAAAGGTAACCTATGGAATAGGAGAAAACACTTATAAACCATATACTGGATAAGGGGTTATTCTCCATAATACAAAAGGAACTCTTACAAATCAAAAACAATAAAACTAATAACCCAATTATAATAACTAATGACCCAATAAACTAAGGACATGAAAAGACATTTCTCAAAAAAAAACCCAAAATATATATGGCTAGCATGTATATGAAAAAATGGTCACCATCACTAATCATTGGGAAAATGCAAACCAAAACCACAGTGAGACATCACCTCACACCTATCAGGATGGCCATTATAAAAAAACAGACAATAAATGTTAACAAGGATGTAGAGGAATTGGAGCCCTCGTACACAGCTGGTAATAATGCAAAATGGTGTAGCCGTTAGAGGAACAGTATGGAAGTCCCTTTAAAAATCAAAAGCAGACTACCTTGTAATTCAGCAGTCTTACTCTGGATACTCATTCAAAAGAACTAAAAATAGGATCTCAGAGATACTAGCACTACCATGTTCACAATAGCCAAGATGTGGGAATAACCTGAATGTCAATCAACAGATCAATGAGATCAGGTCATCTGTAACACAGATGAACCTTGAAGGTATGCAAAGTCAAATAAGTCAGTCACTGAAAGACAAATTCTGCATGATTCCACTTACATGAGGTGTCTAAAAGAGTCAAATTCATAGGATCAAAGAGTAGAAGGTGGCTGCCTGGGGCTATGAGAAGGGGAAAAAGGGAGTCACTAATCAATAGGCATAAAGTTTCAGTGAAGCAAAGATAAGTAAACACTGGAGAGCTGCTGTACAACATTGTACTTATTATCAACACTGAACTGTGTAGTGAAAAATTAATTAACAGAGCGGGTCACATGTATTCTTCCTACAATTAAGTAAAATTTAAAAACAAGAAAGGGAAAAGATAAGGTTCAGAAGAAAATGTTTCTTCTCTTAGCTGTAGTTCTTTTGCAAATACCCAGGCACAGTATTGTTATGAGGATGATACAACACATATGTGCAAAGAAGCAAATGTACAACACTTCTCCCACCTACATAGTTGAAGTGTCCACAGAAAACTTGGCATACTCAGTGAGCAGTCACGCAATAAGGAAAAATAACTGAACATTAATGAGCCATGTGACTAGCTTGTCTTCATTTTTATTCATTTATTATTTTAATTAAATGAATTAATAACTAGAAGAAGTGCTGAGAATAGTATCTTGCACATAAGCCCTACATGGTATTTGTTAAATACATACATAAAATAAACATTTATTAAATACATACTATATTCAAAGTCAAGGATCTAAAGGTAGAATGCACTGCAGGATCCACTTTTATTTTTGTTATTATATGCTCTGTGCCAAATTATTTCAGAGGTATGAATATAGATGTAAGAATAATAAAATGTAGTTTGTGAGTACTTTTAAATATTTACTATAAATATGTCGTTATGATTCATCTTTCAAAAATGTTCTTTCACTTACATTAGTTAATTGTATCATAATGTTTAACATTTAAAGGATTAAAACAGTTCTTGTCTCAGCTGTCTTGAAAACTTCAGCATCATATAGTACATTGTTTGGAAAAGTGTGGGCTTTTATTCTTGTTAGCTTTCTTCTAAAAATTTCTATAATTGGGTTTTAATGAAGGTATAAGGTCAGAGTTTAACTTATGGATTCATATTTTTGATAAAGTTCGGTCTGTATGAGAGCAGTCAACTGGTTAAAATTTTTAAATTTAGTGATCTGTGGTAAGAGTTAGCATGCAGGTATTTACAAAGGTGATAGAAGCATTTTTATTTGCTGTCTGGATAATGGTACTATGATTATTTTTTAAACTGGCCAAGGAAGGGAGTAAACATAATGGCTCAGCCACATACTATTGCTGGAATGCTCTGCCTAACGGGTAAATTGGATCACATCACTTATCTCCAAAAAATCCTTCAAAGGTCCCTAATACCTATAGTATAAAATCCAAAATCTTTTGGTCCAAGCCTCTTAACACCCTCTTTATGCATCTTTACCTACAGAAATGCTGCCCCCTAGAGGCGCCTGACTAAACAGCCATTGGAAGTAAGTTACATTTTCCTTAACAAGTTTTCTGTACCCTCCAAATTTCTGTGTCTCCCTATGCTGGGATGGGCCAACACATTTCTATCCATCCTTCAAGTTTTAGCTCAGGAATTATCTTCTAATTATGTTATCTACCACTTATAAATGTTTAATGTTTATAGGATATAGATAAATTATAATTATATAGTTCATATGACAACATGGTCATAAACTTAAATTTCCATGTGGTTTATCTTAGAGTAAAAAATCTTCAGGATAGTGACAGGTGGCTAAGCCAATAACAACATTTCTACCCAAAAGTCTCTGAGCCATCGTGGTTTACTGTCCAAAACACCCAGCTACCACCACCACCAACAAAGCCTTGAGATTATGATTTCAGGGCCAGCTGTGAACTGTCAAGGTACAGAAAGAAAAAGAAATTACTCTGTCCAAGATTACCACCATCAGCTACTACAGTATTAGACCTCATGCTTTCTTTACAGAACTCCCTACTGACAAATGACAGAATTGCATAATGAGTATACACATGTCTTTTCAAGACTAGATCTTAGAAGCTGTTTTTATAAAAATGCCTTATGGCTATATTATCAAAATGCAGTATACTGACAGTCAGGAGGGACAGTAACACACATGGGCTTTGTTGAGTTCTAAAGGATTCAATCTCAAGGAGCATAATAAAAGCCAGAAGCTAAATTACTTGAGGAAGGTTGGGATGTCTCTCCATGTGGTCCTAGAGTTTGAAGAATAGCAGGATATGTATACAGTAGTCCTCGAGTTTGAAGAATAGCAGGATATGTATATAGTAGTCCTCTATAAGGGAACATAGTACTTTAAAAAATTCCCATTTGAATAGGCAAGATTAATAGGTTGCTTAGAGAGGTGTGATGCTACAGAACACACCCACGGGAGAAAGACCTTGCTGCTCTGAAAGGTTGAACCAAAAAAGACTCTAAACAGGGATTTTATAGAATTTTAAACTTTTTAAGTGAAACTTTTTCATCAAGTGTGTACCCATTTCTAAGGAAAGTTTGAGATGTCATTTTGTTAAATCATAAAATACTGGACTTATGCTTAAATTTTTTTGATGCTTTATTGTCCTTGGAAGTTACACATTTTCAAATTTCTTTTTCATGCTTTTTTCATTGAAAACCCTTTCTACCTGCCTGAGTTTAATCCAAGGATCATTAATACACCAGCTGAAGTTGTCAAACAATGGCAGTTCTCAACCATTCCTACTGCATTCTTTCATTGTTCAGTTGAGGACGCCAATGAAACTGAGAAGGAGTCATCATAATTATAATAAAATAATACCTCCACGACCATCTTCTATTAGGTCACGCTGTGCAAGGGCAATCTGCATAGCGATCCAAGTACGGTAGGATGTCCCAGGAGAGTGCTGCCCTCAGCCATTGGGATCACCAATAACCAATATGGCAATGTTGATGCACGAGGCTTGTGAGGCAAAATAGCTAATTGTGGTTCAGCTTGATGAGCCATGAATTGTCAGTAGTGAGCATAAGTTTCCAGAATGACTTCATCCTTTTATGTGGGAGTCTCTTGGAGAAAGAAAAGTAAGAAGGAGGTAACAACATAGTGAAAGCATGTAAGCCTGAACTGGAGTGTCTGGAAACCTCATAACTCCAACGGCTTTGTCATTTATCTAACATTCCTAAGGACACAAGCACTTGTTGCCAGCTGTATGAAGTAGAGTCGAGGGGGTACAGCCCAACACAAACCATTGTGGTGTCTCTAAATCAACCAAGAAGGTGAAAATATAATACAAAAATCAAATGGTCAAGGTTTTAAAGATATTCAAGATTCAAGAGCAAAAACACTCTATGGGAAATACTTGGCTAAGTTTAGGTGATAATGCCAACACTCTAGTTGCCAGAAGACAACCATACCGATTCATCTGGTCAGTGCTCCCAACTGACTCCATTCCCAAGGGTCAGGATACTGAGGGGACCAGAAGCAAAGAAATCCAATAGGGTTCCTATTTACTTCACAGACTTGCAAATGGAAGAAAAGAAATTCAAATAGAAAGAATGAGAAAGCATTTATATGTATATCTTAATTATTAGGCATAAACATGTCTCATGCTGACAGCTGTACTAGCAATTTCACCTGAAAAGCAGACAGGCTTCCTAGCCTCCACTGAACTGGGTGATGATAGCTGGTGTTTATAATCCTGCATTCCTATCTCCAATTCAGTACCCTGTTTATTCCTCTAGGGGTCAGCACACTAGGGCTGTCAAAGCCGTTTTGAACGTTTTCACAAGAAAAAAAGTACACAGATGCCAAGAAATCTTTACTGAGGCTACCTTTTTAAATAACCACATTCAGAAGCCTCTCCTGACAACATGCTTCAGTTTAGGAATTATCAGAATTTACAATTCAGAACGATAATCAAGTCTACCAATCATTTACCCAAATAGTCTATCATCAGAACTATACAGTTGATAAATCAGAAATCACGTTGAAACATATTTTAATTATGTACTTTAAAGTACTCAGACTTTTGACAATATGGCTTCAACAAATGAATTGTGTCATAAAAATTACGGCTTCAGTCTCACACGTCAGCCATAAAAGCAGTTTATCTGCTGAACAATGCAGTCAGCTTCCACAAAGAATGTACTTTCTGTGCCAAATATGATCTTTTTCACAGTTAAATAAACACTGGTGCAATGAAATGACTAGCAGTTCCCTTGGTGGTCTCTGTTCATGTGGATTTCCCTGCTTGTTACATCTCTATCTCACACACTTTGCCTATTGTTCAAAAGAGTCATTTCACGCGTCAGCTTCCGAGATGGGTTATGTGCACTGTGGCTAATGCACTTTAGGAAACCACCAGGTTATCACCAATAAAAGAAACCTGGAGAACCATATTCATGTTTTTATAACAAGTTCTATGGTTTAATTTATACACAAAACAATTGCACCAACCACTCAAACTAGTAATTTTTACAAAAAGGCCCTTGGCTTTTAGAACCAGACAGACACTTGTGACAAGGTCAAGTTGTCTGGATACTCCCTGAGGCACAGTGTATCTTCCACCCTTACATGGATTATTTATGTGTACTATAAACCTACAATGCTGGAAACAAAATTATGTAAGATGTTGAATTCTGGGAATGTGGGGTTTTTGTTTTAACTCACTTGAAAATTCACTTGAAAGTAATCAGGCACTGTTTTAAGAATTTTGTAGGATATAATTAAATGATGAGTTCCCATAATTTTCAATGAAATAACAAAAACAAAAGCATGGGTTTAGGGTATTTTAGGACTACTGTAATGAATCTATCATATTATAAAAACATATAAGAACTTTTTCAAGTGTTCAACAATGCTGATATTTTTAAGTAAGTGTTAATTATACCACCTTTTAATACATTTTAATTTTAAAATGTCAATTAAATAAACATTACTTCTAGGTGAAAAATAGGACAAAATCTAACCCAGTTCATTCTCCAATGCAGATGCAGGCCTGCAGTGCCATAGTAACTCTGTGTTTTACTTTTTGGAAAACTTTTCAACTCAACCTACTAGGTGGTTTTTGGAACTCAATCTAAACCCTGCAACCCTTCTGTCAGAAGGTATCAAAGTTTATACAACCAGCATCCTAATACTCTATCTCTGTACCCTTTTTCCTATAATCCACTGCAAAGCATTAGCCTGGACAATTCTGTGACAGGATTTGCCACAGTCAGGTTAGGATTTTATATTTAAAGATGCTTATTAGTGAAGGTAAGATCAATAGTGCCAATTATTCAATGCCTATAAGTTCCCTTTTCAAATATTAATAGTCTAGAAAATTTTGATTTTTCTCAGACAGCTTTGTTTTCCATTAGAATACTGAAGTAGCACTTTAGAATAATAATTCTGATCAAGTAAGATTTATCTGGTCTATAAAATGACCTAAGGAGAGGAGATTCAAGATGGCAGTGTGAGAGGTGAGATGGAAAATTCCTCCCAAAACCACAGACAGTGGAAAAATATAATAAATATAACAAACCCTAAAACAGCACCAGGAAAGAAGGCTGCACCAGACTGCATACAGCCCTCCCAAACAGAGCAGACCTCACGAAACAGGGTAACGTACCAAAGACTTGATCCAGCAGGATCCAGGCCCTTCCCCCACCCCAGCTCACTGGCAGGAGGAAGAGAAATGGAGTGGGGAGGGGGTGGAAGCCTGGGACTGCAGAACACCAAGCCCTGGAAATCTGCATTGCGAGCAGAAACCTACATTGTGTGGTGCTCTGGAGGATGGGGAGCTGGGTCAGACAGAGTGCTTGAGAGACAGATCCCGGCTGTTTGTGGAGGTTGGGATCCACACCCAGCTGCTCTGGGACAAGGGAAAGACAGGCAGTCTGACAGGCTTCCTAGCAGTGAGAGGGCTGCTGAAGGGGCAGGCTTTGCACGGAGCTGGCTGCACAGGAGAAGGGATAGGGGGACAAGGTTGTCTGGAGGCACTCTGCCCAGCAGATTGGGAACTTTGAGGAGCTTGAAGCACTCCACCCCCCTGGCTGGCTTCTCAGCTCCGAAGCCCCCCACTGTGATATTCAGGCTGCTGAGTCTTCCTCCTAGCCTGAAGGCACTGGCTCGCAAACCAGCAGTCACTGTGCTGGTGTCAGGCCAGTCAGAGGGAGGCCCCGCCTACAACAGCTAGAAATGCAAAAACAGAGGCTTACACATGTGTGCTTAGCCCACTGGCTCTGATACGGGGGAAAGGCATGGCAGATGGGAATCAAGAAACAGATCTTTCAACCCCCGAGGTACCAGCTCTGCTCTCTACGACCCCCAACCTCACTAGAGGAATGAGCAGCTCCAGACACTGGAGCTTCTGGGCACTAGAGGGCACCACACAGAAATATGAAACATCAAAAGAACATGGTTCAGACCAAAATCTCAGAAACCCCAGAAAAAGGGCCAAATGAAATGGAACTCACCAATCTTCATGAAAGAGAGTTCAAAATAAAAATCATAAACATGCTTATGGAGGTACAGAAAAATATTCAAGAACTCAGGTAAGTCAGAGATTCAATCATTAAGAAATTCCGTATCTGAAATGAAACATACAATGGAGGGATTTAAAAGCAGATTAGATGTAGTAGAAGAGACGGTAAATGGAATAGAAATTAGAGAAGAGGAATGCAGAGAAGCTGAGGCACAGAGAGAAAAAAGAATCTCTATAAATGAAAGAATATTGAGAGAACTGTGTGACCAATCCAAACGGAACAATGTTCACATGATAAGGGTACCAGAAGAAGAAGAGAGAGAAAAAGCAATAGAAAGTGTCATTGAGGAGGTAATTGCTGAAAACTTCCCCAATCTGGGGAAGGAGATAGTCTCTCAAGCCATGGAGATGCACAGATCTCCCAACACAAAGGACGTAAGGAAGATGACATCAAGACATATAATAATTAAATGGCAAAGATCAAGGATAAAGACAGACTTTTAAAAGCAGCTAGAGAGAGAGAAAAAGATCACATACAAAGGAAAACCCATCAGGCTATCATCAGATTTCTCAACAGAAACCTTACAGGCCAGAAGGGAGTGGCATGATATAGTTAATGCAATGAAGCAGAAGGGCCTTGAACCAAGAATACTCTACCCGGCAAGGTTATCATTTAAATTTGAAGGAGGGATTAAACAATTTTCAGATAAGCAAAAACTGAGAGAATTTAGCCCCCACAAACCACCTCTACAGTGCACTTTGGAGGGACTCCTACAGATGGAAGTATTCCTAAGGCTAAATAGAAGTTACTCAAGGGCTTGACAAAGAGTACAGAATACTATTCATAACATACAGAGAATGGAGGAGGAAGAAAAAGGAAGAAAAAAAAAAAGAATTTTTAGGTTGTGTTTGTAATAGCATATGAAGTGAGTGAAATTAGACTGTTAGATAATAAGGGAATTACCCTTGAACCTTTGGTGACCACGAATCTAAAGGCTGCAATGACAGTAAGTACATACCTATCAATAATTACCCTAAATGTAAACTGTCTTAATGCACCAATCAAAAGACACAGAATGACTGAATGGATAAAAAAACAAGACCCATGTATATGCTGCCTACAAGAGACTCACTTCAAACCCAAAGATATACACAGACTGAAAGTAAAGGGATGGAAAAAGATATTTCATGCAACTAGCAGGGAGAAAAAAGCAGGAGTTGCAGTACTTGCATCAGACAAAAAAGACTTCAAAACAAAGAAAGTCACAAGAGACAAAGAAGGACATTACATAATGATAAATGGGTCAGTCCAACAAGAGGATATAACTATTATAAATATCTATGCACCCAACACAGGATCACCTACATATGTGAAACAAATAGTAACAGAATTAAAGGGGGAAATAGAATGTAATGCATTCATTTTGGGAGACTTCAACATACCACTCACTCCAAAGGACAGATAACCAGACAGAAAATAGAGAGACAGAGGCACTGAACAACATATTAGAACAGATGGACCTAACAGACATCTACAGAACTATCCAAAAGCAACAGGATACACATTCTTCTCTAGTGCACATGGAATATTTTCAAGAATAGGTCACATACTACACCACAAAAAGAACCTCAGTAAATTCAAAAAGGTTGAAATTGTACCAACCAGCTTCTCAGATCACAAAGGAATGAAAATAGAAATAAATTACACAAAGAAAATGTAAAGGCTCACAAACACATGGAGGCTTAATAACATGCTTCTAAATAATCAATGGATCAATGACCAAATTAAAACAGAGATCAAGAAATATATGGAGACAAATGACAACAACAGCACAATTCCCCAACTTCTGTGGGATGCAGCAAAGGCAGTTCTAAGAGGAAAGTATATTGCAATCCAGGCGTATTTAAAGAAGGAAGAAAAATCCCAAATGAATAGTCTGAAGTCACAATTATTGAAACTGGAAAAAGAAGAACAAATGAGGCCCAAAGTCAGCAGAAGGAGGGAAATAATAAAGATCAGAGAAGAAATAAATAAAATTGAGAAGAACAAAGCAATAGAAAAAATCAATGAAACGAAGAGCTGGTTATTTGAGAAGATAAACAAAATAGATAAACCCCTAGCCAGACTTATTAAGAGAAAAAGACAATCTACACACATAAACAGAATCAAAAATGAGAAAGGAAATATCATGATGGACACCACAGAAATACAAAGAATTATTACAGAATACTATGAAAATCTATATGCCAACAAGCTGGAAAACCTAGAAGAAATGGACAACTTTCTAGAAAAATACAACCTTCCAAGACTGACCAAGGAAGAAACAGAGATCAAGCAATATATGGAGACAAATGACAACAATAATTCAACACCACAAAATCGGTGGAATGCAGCGAAGGCCGTGCTAAGAGGGAAATATATTGCAATACAGGCCTACCTCAGGAAAGAAGAAAAATCCCAAATGAAAAGTCTAAACTCACAGTTAATGAAACTAGAAAAAGAAGAACAAATGAGGCCAAAAGTCAGTAGAAGGAGGGGCATAATAAAGATTAAAGCAGAAATAAATAAAATTGAGAAGAATAAAACAGTAGATAGAATCAAAGAAAGCAGGAGTAGCTTCTTCGAGAAAATAAACAAAATAGATAAACCCCTATGCAGACTTATCAAGAAAAAAAGAGAGTCTACACACATAAACAGAATCAGACATGAGAAAGGAAAAATCACTATGGACACCACAGAAATACAAAGAACTATGAGAGAAAACTATGAAAAATTATATGGTAAAAAACTGGATAACCTAGAAGAAATGGACAACTTTCTAGAAAAATACAACCTTCCAAGGTTGACCCAGGAAGAAACAGAAAATCTGAATAGACCAATTATCAGCAACAAAATTCAATTGGCAATCAAAAAACTACCTAAGAACAAAATGCCTGAACCAGATGGCTTCATTGCTGAATTTTATCAAACATTTAGTGAAGACCTAATACCCATCCTCCTTAACGTTTTCCATGGGGTAGAAGAAGAGGGAATACTTCCAAACTCATTTTATGAGGCCAGCATCACTCTAATACCAAAACCAGGGAAAGACACCACACAAAAAGAAAATTACGTAGCAATATCCCTGATGAACATAGATGCAAAAATACTCAACAAAATATTAGCAAACTGAATTAAAAAATACTTCAAAAGGATTATCCATCATGATCAAGTAGGATTTATTCCAGGGATGCAAGGATGGTACAACATTTGAAAATCCATCAACATCATCCACCACATCAACAAAAAGAAGGACATAAACTACATGATCACCTCCATAGATCCTGAAAAAGCATTTCACAAAATTCAACATCAATTCATGATAAAAACTCTCAACAAAATGGGTATAGAGGGCAAGTACCTCAACATAATAAAAGTCATATATGACAAACACACAAACAACATCATACTTAACAGTGAGAAGCTGAAAGCCTTTCCTTTAAGATGGGGAACAAGACAAGGATGCCCACTCTCTCCACTTTCATTCAACATAGTTCTGGAGGTCCTTGCCATGGCAATCAGACAACACAAAGAAATAAAAGGCATCCAGATTGGTAAAAAAGAAGTTAAACTGTCCCTATTTGCAGATGACATGATATTGTACATAAAAAACCTTAAAGAATCCACTCCAAAACCACTAGATCTAATATCTGAATTCAGCAAAGTTGCAGGATACAAAATTAATACACAGAAATCTGTTGCATTCCTATACACTAACGATGAACTAGCAGAAAGAGAAATCAGGAAAGCAATTCCATTCACAATTGCATCAAAAAACTAAAATACCTAGGAATAAACCTAACCAAGGAAGTGAAAGACTTATACTCTGAAGACTACAAGACACTCATGAGAGAAATTTAAAGAAGATACCAATAAATGGAAACACATCCCATGCTCATGGATAGGAAGAATTAATATTGTCAAAATGGCCATCCTGCCTAAAGCAATTTGTAGATTCAATGCAATCCCTATCAAAATACCAACAGCATTCTTCAATGAGCTAGAGTAAATAGTTCTAAAATTCATATGGAATGACAAAAGACACCGAATAGCCAAAGCAATCCTGAGAAGGAAGAATAAAGCAGGGGGAATTATGCTCCCTGCCCTCAACCTCTACTACAAAGCCACAGTAATCAAGACAGTTTGGTACTGGCATAAGAACAGACTCATAGACCAATGGAACAGACTAGAGAGCCCAGATATAAACCCAAGCATATACGGTCAATTAATATATGATAAAGGATATACAATGGGGAAATGACAGCCTCTTCAACAGCTCGTGTTGGCAAAACTGGACAGCTATATGTAGGAGAATGAAACTGGATTATTGTCTAACCTCATACATAAAAGTAAACTCAAAATGGATCAAAGACCTGAATGTAAGCCATGAAACTATAAAACTCTTAGAAAAAAACATAGGCAAAATTCTCTTGGGCATAAGCATGAGCAAGTTCATCTCCCGGGCTAGGGAAACAAAAGCAAATGTGAACAAGTGGGACTATATCAAATGAAAAAGCTTCTGTACAGCAAAGGACACCAACAGTAGAACAAAAAAAAACCTCCTACAGTATGGGAGAATATATTCATAAATAACATATCCGATAAGGAGTTGACATCCAAATTATATAAAGAGCTCATGCACTTCAACAAACAAAAAGCAAATAAGCCAATTAAAAAATGGGCAGGGGAGCTGAACAGACACTTCTCCAAAGAAGAAATTCAGTTGGCCAACAGACACATGAAAAGATGTTCCACATCGCTAATCATCAGAGAAATGCAAATTAAAAACCACAGTGAGATATCACCTCACACCAGTGAGGATGACCACCATCCAAAAGACAAACATCAACAAATGTTGGCGAGGATGTGGAGAAAAGGGAACCCTCCTACACTGCTGGTGGGAATGTAAATTAGTTCAAATATTGTGTAAAGCAGTATGGAGATTCCTCAAAAAAACTCAATAGAAATACCATTTGACCCAGGAATTCCACTCCTAGGAATTTATCCTAAGAATGCAGGAGCCCAGTTTGAATAAGACATATGCACCCCTATGTGTGTCTTTATTGCAGCGCTATTTACAATAGCCAAGAAATGGAAGCAACCTAAGTGTCCATCAGTAGATGAATGGATAGAGAAGATGTGGTACATATACACAATGGAATATTATTCAGCCATAAGAAGATAACAAATTCTACCATTTGCAACAACATGGATGGAGCTAGAGAGTATTATGCTCAGTGAAATAAGCCAAGTGGAAAAAGACAAGTATCAAATGATTTCACTTACATGTGGACCATAAGAGCAAAGAAAAAAACTGAAAGAAAAAAACAGCAGCAGACTCACAGGACCCAAGAATGGACTAACAGTTATCAAAGGGAAAGGGAGTGGGTAAGAGGGGTGGGAAGGGAGGGATAAGGGGAAAAAGGGCTATTACAATTAGCACACATAAAGTAGCAGGGGTGGGGGTGGGATAGGGGGTATGGGGAAGGCAGTATAACACAGAGAAGACAAGTAGTGATTCTATAACATCCTACGCTGATGGACAGTGACTACAATGGGGTATGTGGTGGGGACTTGATAATAGGGGGAGTCTAGTAACCATAATGTTGCTCATGTAATTGTACATTAATAATACCAAAATAAAACTTTAAAAAATTTTTTAAAAGTGACCCAAGTTTCTGGCAGGGAGATATATAGCAGTTATATGCTCAGATTTTTTCCTGATGGGAAATATGATCAAAGAAGATTGGAGACTCCTGGAGAGTTTTGAATTCTAAATTCTTATGAAGAAAAGTCTCATTTATCTGATTGTATGAAGCCCGCTGGTGTTCTTAGATACACAAAACAGAACTCTGGGCAATTTAGGTCGGGGAGGGATTTGCCTGAAGACTGGAGACAAAACTCATAACTAGTTAAGAACAAAGATATTCAAGTTTCATCAAAAAGCTGGACATCCACTAAGTGTCTGGTGAGGAGGTCTACACTGCTGAACACTAGAGGTAGTTAAGGGTGCAGGCACCATGGGCTTTGCTGCCACTGGTCCGTGGGTGCTTCTATAGCTACCCTCCCACTAGACTGAACTCTTAACCTGTGTTGCCTCCATCTCTCTTCTGGATTCAAAATAACAGAGTAATATCTAATAGGCTCCAAATAAGGCTTGTGCTCACCACTAGTTGCTAAGGCTTCCAACAAGTGAGTATCTGGACCATTCCATTTCCGTTTGGACAGTGTGGTAGTTAGGATGACTATGTCAGATAGAATATGCCATTACAACAAAACCCTCCCAAATTCTCTGTGGTTTAAAAAAATTTCTTATTTCTCACTTTAATTACAAGCTCCAGTGATCATCTGCCAGCCCTCTGCTGCATATTGCGTTCACCTAAATGCAGACAGCCACTCCATCCAGTTGCCATGCCAGAGAAAGAGTCCTGAAACAGCAATAGTCTAAGTGGAGTCCTGGAATTTCTGGGACATCTGCCAGTTCAAAACTATTTTCAGAATAACATTAAGAGGTTGTTTGCTTGTGTTTTGTTTCATTTTGGTGATATAGCAACTCATCTTTAATAAAAATAATTACAATGAAACAATGGTGATAATACCCCATAATAATTAAAATAATATATTCATAATGATAATAATGCCTCTTATGGCAATTTGCATTTGTAAACTATACTCATAGATATGATCTCATGTGATTATTGTATTTTTGAAAGATAAGTATTAATAGCTACCCATCATAGACACACACACACACAGACTCAAACTTTGAAGATAAGGGACCAAGAATAAACATTTTAAGCTATGATGAACTACCTATATTTTTTTAAGCTTTCATTTTTTTGTATCTCCAAAATATTTTTAATGTTGCTCCGCTTTCTGAGAATCCACTTTTCTCTTTTCAGCCTGTTTTTTCTGCAATGACATATATGTATTTTAAATTTTAGCTCAAAAGTGACTGCCTTTCATTAGATTGTTTTCTTATTTCTACATTTTGTTAATTCTTTATACATTCTGGATACAAGTGTATCATTGCACATAAAATTTGCAGTTATTTTCTCCTAGTCTGTGGCTGGTCTTTCCAATCTCTTAACAGGGTCATTCAAAGACCAGAAGTCTTACATGTTAATAAAATCCAATGTTTCAATTTGGCCTTTTAGGGCTGTGCTTTTGCTATCATCACTAAGAAATCTTCGCATTCAGTCTCTGCCGTAAGTGTGGCCTTCAATGCAGGTTTTTCAGATTCCATTTATCAGTTGGAGGAAGCTCCCTTCATTTCTTAGTTTCATGAAGATTTTTTCTAGGAAGGAATGATGGATTTTGTCAAATGCTTTTTCTATGAGTATAGAGATGAGCATATGGTTTTTCTTTTTTAGTTTGTTATTATGATGAATTACATTGTTTAGTGGGGGGAGGGGGCTTAAAACAACACACACTTATTATGTTACAGCCTGTAAGTCTAAAGTCTAGGGAACCTCAAGTCTCTCAGGGTCAAAATCGAAGTGTCAGCAGAGCTGAATCCCATTCTGGAGGCACCAGGGGAGAATGTACTTCCAGGCCTCTTCAGGTTGTCGGCAGAATTTGGTTACATGTGCTTCTAGGACTAAGGTCTTCATTTCCTTGCTGTGTCAGTGGGGGGGCTGCCCTTGGCTCTGGACCTTGTACATGGGCCTCTATTTCTCAAAACCAGCAATCAAGCCTTATTCACACTGCCACATCGCTTCTGCCGCCTTTTCTCCTGCTCGTCCTGGTATTTTCCTTTGGTACTCTCATTCTCTTATACATGTACAGTGGAGTTTCCCAGAGGCTGCCATAATACTGTGCTATTTCAATAGACTGAATGCAGAAGCTGATACGAAAATCTAGCTGTCTTCTTTTCAGCCCAAAATTAAGAAATTAGCAAAAATGTAAAGCAATCCTACTCTTCTCAATGCTTTATGGAATATATGTATATGCTAGTATACATATATACACACATACATAGGTATAAAATATATATTAGTGTTTATATAAAGTATACTAGTGTATATATATATTATATATATATATAACATTCATGTATTTATTTTATTTTAAATGATTTAATGCACATTTTAAAAAGTTCTATGTCAGGTTCTAATACAGTAAATGCAGATATAACATATAGATAGCACATAGATACAGCCAACATGTACCAAATTTTTTACAATCCTCAAAAAATTTTGAGTGTAAAATGGGTCCTGAGATCAAAAATAAATAAATAAATAAGTTTAAACACAGCTTTAGTGAGTCTCCCACCAGCAATGAGATGACCTGGCTTAGAAGAGCCCATTACTGCCACTCTCATCCAGTGGCCAAAAATAATAATGGACCCATCCTGCCAGAAGGCAGTCAGGAAAGTCCATCCTGTCAGATGGAAAGCTGGAAACACTATGAGACCACTGGCCACCACCATAGGACAGCCGGCCTGCACCTACAGTCACCTTTCCCCCCTAAAAGAAAAGTATACAAGAGGCTAGGAAGCTAAAACGATAACAAAAGCCCACAACATACTCTGTGGCTTCACCCAAATGTGCTTCCCCACTCAGAAAATGCAATCTTTCAATTAGAACAAAGTTCTTACAACTGTCTGCACAAAAGGGAGATCATAACATATCAGTCACACAGCCTGATTTCTCTGTATTATTTTGGTCCTTATAGGTGATAAAACCCACATTCTCCTCTTAAATATTTATTTTTCACATTTCCAGATTATGCCTGTTATCATTCTATCCTAATACCTGTTAAGGAGAGATTGGATAGTATGATACAGATAAGTAGTTCTCAATAAATCAGTTTTTAAGAATTCAAGAACAGATTTTGGATATTACATTTAAAAATGTAAAAACAGGTCTGCACGTTGATTTCTAGTTGGTCCTACTGCAGGCTTATCATTATTCATATTTTAGTAAGTTTAATCCAATTCGTAGAACTTTAAGTTGTTTAACGAAGAAATATTTTCTGAGTCATTTACATTTGGGATGGTTTATAAAGATGTTTAACACAAACACAACCCTTTATCAAAGAAACAGGTTTAGCATAAATAGTATTTACATGTGATGAAGTCATAAATATTATATTAATGAGGTCAGTAAAGAGTACCACCTGTGGAAAATTATTAATTCCTACTGTTGTCATTTTTCTTGTCTTGGTTAATTGGCTAATGTCAATCAACTATGTGTGAGAAAATCAGAAAATTCATCTTGATAGAATTATACTCAGGAAGAGTCAACAAGCTTTGGGCAAAGCCCAGATTATTCTCCTATGGGTCAAATGTGTGAGCTTTCACATACTTACACATACACCACACACATTTTGGCATTTATGTGGAGGGAGGTGAAAGTTCTTTCTTGGTTAATTCTTCACTCCCTGGATTTGCGCTATGTTATAAAAAGCTGTAACTAAATGATAAGTAGGTCCTAGATAAATTATAATTTACTAAATTTGAGAAGCCATGTTATCCCAGTGTGACCGAAAATTAACAATAGGACACCTGAATAGATACATAGTGATAAGCTAAACTTGCAGAAGGAACACAAAGAAACTACATGGTTTTATTTCTGCTAAGTTGAAAACTGTTCATTTTGTTCTTTCATTCTACAAAAAGAACATTTATTTCACAAGCACAGTGTAATGACAAGAATCACAGTACTTAAATCAGAGGTCCTGAGCTTCAGTTGAGCAGTTCCTAAGCACAGGCATGTGCTGAATGGTGTTTATGGACTTTGAGGCAACCAGACTTGCATGGATCCCTCTATGCTGTCTACGACAGTTTGGGAATCTGGTGTACCCACTTGGACTTGAACCCCTCTGTCTTGAGGAACTCCCTACCTCACAAGCAGCTATTACACTTTAAAATGTTCCTACTGTTGGGAAGTTCGTCTGTAGGAGGACATATAAGTACAGAGAAGCTGAATAAGGAGTGTTTGAGTAGATTCTATGTGTGAATAGCACTAAAATCCAGGTGATTTGATTCCAAGTGGCATGTGACCTCTTTATTTGCCGCTTATGAATCCCTTATTACACCTCACCTAGCAGGGAGTAATGGGGTTCGTGATCATTAGCTTATAATGCTAGCAATCCCTCATGCTTAATCTATACAGAAGTAAATACCTCCATCATTCCAGGCAAGAACATACACTCGTACATCATTAGAGGTGTTTTTTTTAATTCCATTTTCAATTTCTTAATAAATACATTCACTTTCAGTGGCTTCCTCAAATTACATCCAAGAGACTCTGAGGTTGTCATGTACTCAACTGTAAGTTAAGTTTTGATCCCTTTTTCCATACGAAAATTATTTAGATATTTCAAGAACTAATTTCTTCAAGCAAAGATTCAGAATTTTATTCAAGGTATGTTAACACAGGATATAGTATTGAATACACACTCCCCTTAGGGAGCCTATTTATGGTCAAGTGAAGAATACAAGTATATAAACATAAAAGCTCTCTTAAATAGGAAGAAAATTATTTGGAGAGTTTTTCACTCATATTTTTAACTATCACCACGTAAGTAGTAGGAAAATACCTCATGCAGAGACAGGAGGTTTTCACCTTTATTTCAGCATTAAAAGTTAAATTGTAATTTTGAATAACTATATGATACCTCAAAATTCAAAATTTTCAAAGTCAGACTTTCTACAACAGAACTATCTCATGTTTAAAAAAATTGTAGAACAGTAGTTCTTAAAGATTGTTTTAGGAACCTCTGGGCCTCACTGAGATACTTCTCAGTGGGTCCTTGAGGTTAAAAGTATTTCCATAAAAACACTAAGATGTCATGGCTTTTTCACTCTCAATCTCTAATGAATGAGTTTCAGAAGGCTCGATGTGGTGTGATATCAGAACAGTTTGAATCAAGAAGTAGATGGAAGAATCCAAGTGTCTTCTAACAAGCCAGCCACTAAAGACATTTCCAAAAATATGAAACAATGACATTCTTCTGTTTTTTTTATTTTGAAAAATATGTTCTATACTAATATATAATGATTTTATTGTTTTTAACTAATCAACTAATTAACAATTTGCTTAACAAATATATTAAGATAAAAATATCTTATCTTCTAACATAAAATGATCAAAATATATATTTACATATGTATTATATGTGTGTATATATAAAAATCTACATTACATGACCACAAGCTCCTTGTGGTCCTCCATTAACTTCTTAGAATTTAAAGGATCCTGGGACCTAATAGTTGAAGACAGTGATGTAGAAGACAAAAATTACACGCGTGACCCTTTAATCCTTGTCACGGTCACATTTCTTCCTCAGAAATCTACAAAGCATAAAATTAAACTAAAATTAGACACTTTCTGGCTTAATATGTGGATGCTATTGTAACTGCAATGACCAGGTCATTGAAAATATCAAAATATAAACTTATGAAATTTAAAGAGCGCTAATGGATCTCCAAAGTCAGCAATTTCGTTTTATTGATAAGGAAACCAAGGCCAAGACTGATTATATGGCTTTGTCATAAATCAGTTTGTTAGTGCAAAACCAAATCTAGAACCTGGTTCTGCCAACCATTGTTCTTCAGTGTTTATAAAATATGAAAACACTCTTTTATTGAAAATCAGCCTAGTATTATTATTTTATTGAAATCATATTAAAATATTTTTAAAAGTATAAATATTTTTTCAGGTCTCTATTACAGAACAGAAAAAAAATCACTAAGAAAACTTTAGGCAAAACTGTGTGTTCACTGTTATAGAATCTGTATGGCTTAGTTATTCATCAGTTTTATTTTGCACATTTCCTACCATCATATAGAAGGAGACACAAGAGAACCTGAAGAGCAAAACTCCCCAAAAGGACTGATGATGGCCACTCTTCCTTCAACAATTACACAATGGATGGGTGAGTGTCCTACTATGACTCCACTTAAAATCTGAATAGAAAAGACATGATAAGCAACATAAAAATGGTCTTATTCTCTAAGCTAACAACTGTAGAAATCACACTAATTGTGATGAATTGTTTAATATCCCCTCATGCACGACACGCTAGCTGTGTAACACTGGTGTTTCTCCATGTTTTATAGTTCCATTCTTCCTAACTAGAAAGTGAATATGCTCTAAGGAAAAAATAGCAATAGAAAAACAAAAGGCTAAATCTCAAATTTGACATCATACTGATTTCTGAGATGTTAATGGATTTCAGCTCTGTGGTTTATTGACACTTGTGGTTTTTAGAGTTGGCAGATAAGTGATCAATGCATTGAGTAAACATAAACTGAATTTATACTGTGATTGTTCAGAAAGTCTACAATAATTTTTTCAAGATATTAACATATGAAAATTCAGCAACAACTGAAGCTATGTTTCCTATATCCTGCCTGTAGGAGGAACAGGGAAACAAGGGAGGAAGAAACAAAGGACGAAGGGGAGGAAGGGAAGGGAAAGGAGGAAAGAGGAAAGAATCGAGAAAGTGGGAGGAAGGCAGGAAGGGAGGTCAGGAACTGGATAGGATCTCAATTAGCAAAAGATTCAATTTATCATCTAGAGAGTCAGCAGGGAACTTGTCTCTTAGGCAATCAAACGAACTGAACTGCTTAAGAAGAGGCAATCTCAATATCAAAACAGAGAAATGGCAATCTAAATCGAATATCCAAAGACTTTTGAGTAGCTGCAGTAAAACTGAAAGTAATCAACAGATGAAAGCAAAGTTTTATCTCATTTACTCAGTAAGCAATCTTTATCTTCACACAAATAATAATAAGCAGGTTAGGAAAGTAAAAAAGCTGCGCTGAAGGCAGCCGAGTGCCTCCAACACTCGGGTATGTTACGTGCCACTGTCATCCTCCTCCCTGAAGGGCTTTGAGGCCAGAGGGGCAGATAGTCAGGGCTGCCAGTGATAGATAATAAGGGCCATCCCAGCCACTTCCTTTGCCTCTCTTCTCTAAGCGGGCTGGAAGTGCTGATCTCTAAGTTTTATCATAGCTCAGAAATATATAATAACTCTGATTTTCAGTAAAAGGCAACCAAAAGTAGAAATTTATCTTCAACTTGGGAAGTGAAAATATTAACCAGCACATAATTTAAAAATGGACTTTGGCATTTTTCACATAACTATCGAAGATATGCCAAAACTATGCTCTGCAGCGCTGAGCAATGACTGTCACCTTCCAAAGATGCAGCTGCTTCCACTCAAATTTACTCATTCTTCTCACCTACCTTGTCCAAACATACACATATTATGCAATAAAAACTCAACACTTTAACTGGGCACTGTTATGGTTGAATTGTGCCCTCAGGTCCCCCAATTTACATGATGAAGTCTAAACCCTCAGGACCTTAGAATGTGACCTTGTTTGTTACTGATATAATTACATATAATTATATATCTTTAATTACTTTAGTTTAGATGAGGTCATTGGGGTGGGCCATAATCCAATTTGACTGGTGTCAAAATTTCCCTTTACAAATAGGGAAAAAATTGTACACTGAGACACACACAGAAGGAAAAACAATATAAAGAGGTTTGGGCAGAAGACAGGCCATCCACAAGCCAAGGAGAGAGGCCAAGAACAGATCCTTCCCTCACAAGTCTCAGAAGGAACCGAGCTAGCAGACAACTTGACTTTGGACCTCAAGTCTTCAGAAGTGTGAAGCAATAAATTTCTGTTGTTTAAGTCACCCAGTTGGGGTGCTTTGATACTCAGCAAACGTAATCTCTATGTACCTGTTTCCCATTCCCCTAAGCACCCTGCATAGACCATTATATCCAGTCCTCACGTACCTTCATATTGGGGGTATTATTCCTAAACCCACTTTACACACATAGGAGAGCGAAGACACAGAGAAGTGAAACTAGTGACTCATGTTTCATAGGCAGGGACAAGATTCAAATTGTGGAGTTCACTTCCAAATGCTGAGTTTAACCACTATTCACATTGTCTCTCATAAATGAGAACAATTCCTAGGGATCAAAACTTCACTGAGTTTTGTTGATACTTTTTCTTCTAGACCTTACCTGTTCCTCCTGCCAAAAACTCTCTTGCCCCAAATGGTTCTAACTAACCCCTATTTCTGTTATAGTAAGCTTTTCCTGGAATGCACTGTGCCTTCCAGAGAAGCCCTTACTACAAGTTTTATAATTGCTATTTCAACTGTTCCTCCCAGTAGATTCTGAGCCCCTGGAGAAAATAGAATGGGGTCACACTGGACATTTTTATGTCTGTGGCTCTTAGAAGCAAGCCTAGCACATCAAAAGAATTCAATACATATTTGTCATATGGGTAAATGATGCTAAAGGAAGCCCTAAGGAATTCTGTAGGACCTCACTTCATTAAGTACATACACATACACCTATGTGTACTGAATGTGCATACATATTAGCTATATTAAAGGATAGACAACATTTTAGAAGGATTGACACCAAGACTTTAATACTGGTCATCGTTAAACTTATATGTGAAAAGGGAAACACCTTAGTTTCTTTAAAACTTTCCTTCAAGACTGTTCAGGAAAAACATTGCATAGGTTCATGAGTTTGGCATTTCAGACACTGAGATTCATGTTACACATAATTTTAAATTGAAATCACTTCAGTTTACAATTAGAGGAGCTGATCCAGTAGAAGAGGGCAGCAGAATTAAACTCAGTGGCAAAAAAAAACGTGAGTTTTTTTAAAAGTAACAATAGAAGCAGAATAAGTGGATATTTTTCTTCCAGCAAGGAACTTTTGGTTCTATCTTTCAGAAGCTGCCAAACTAATGTTGATTATAAATTCCCTAGCAACTCTAAAATGCCATGGGGAGAGAGGTCAAAGACAGATGTGTTAGTTCAAAGAAGTGATTTGAGATTAGAAATGCTGCTTCACATATAAATATAATGACATTTAGCATTTAACAAGGAACTGAATAGGCAATGGGAAAATAATATTTGTAATGTTAACATATTCCCCCAATATATCCATATATAGTGGTTCCTTTAAAAATAGCTTCTCCTCTCCATTTGCTTTATACAATAGGATGTTTATTCCATTGTAGACACATTCAAAACAAACTGGTGTTTCATAATAAAAGAGATAATCTAACAAATCTTTTCAAACTCTAGAGATAAATACTACTCAACATCAATATACTTGCCTTCAATTGGTGTTCAGATGCTTAAAGCCGTACGTGAACTTAAACAACTCCTTGTGTATGCTTTGCTTTATCCTACCTAGTATTTGTCGAAGTAATGGGTAAAACTGAGAGAGTAAATATACCAACAAGGATCATAAAAATGCAAAATATATTTTCTCCAGTGTAAAAGTCAAAATTTAGCAGAAGCCATGCTGTAGAATAGAGTAAAATATAAAAATCATCAAAGATGATTAGCACTTACGAATGAACTGAACTTTGGAAGTTAGAGAATTAATACATAAATACATTTTTATATTTTATAGGTAATATAAAATCGTGATTTCCTTAAATCCTAAGAAATGGTTATATTACACTGTATTTCACCTTTTCTTTTTGGGTTCCTTTTCCTCTTTAATTTTTATAAAATTTAATGAGGCCACAAAAGAATGTTCGGTAATCATGGCTATAAATATCTCAAGCTCTGAAAGCAAATGATCTTGAGTTTGAAGCTAAGTTCTGCCCTTTATGCACCATTTGACATCAAGCAAACTCCTATTGAAATATTTTTTCTCTAGGTGCAGAATGGGAATAAGAAAATCCCCATCCCCAGGATTAGAGATGAAGAATAAATGAAATTAGGCTTCAATAGGATCTGGCATGGTGGATGGTACATGTAAACAGTGCCCTATAAATATTAGCTATTATGACCGTAAAAGTGGCTAAAGATGAAGACAGCCAGAACTTTATTCTCATTTATCTGAAGGAACAGAATGATGAGCACAATGAAGGAGAACTGGCATTTCTTTTTTTGCTCAATGTGTGTTGCATGGAATGGACCTTAACACAACCTAAGAAGTAGTTAGGCATGTTTTATTGAGTTCTTCCTTATAATTAAAATAAATAAAGGTGAAATCACCAGGCAAATTAAATTCTTACAAGAATATAATACCTTAGGCTGAATCCATATATATGGAAAACAGCCCTAATTCGTTGCTCATTCAGTGGATGAAAAAAATGGGTTACACACCTTCCTATGGTCAGGTACGGTAAGTGCACCAATGATATCCTCAAGGGTAATTCAGTCTCAGGTGAGCAGCAGGACAATAAACTGGTACTCAAGGCATGAGAGGGCTCTGACTGCCAAATGCATAAACTTCTGTGGGAACACAGGTACGAACACGGGTACAGAGAATCTGACGCCTTATGCAATCACTCTGACAGCTCTTAAAGGAAAGATAAGAGGACAGCAGACCTGCCCCTGTTATCACCACCATGTGAACTAAAGAAAGGTGTTCCCTCCTCACTAAGTTACAGAAATGTGGGTTCTATTGATGAAAAATGCTGTGAATTTTTCATAATAAATATACAAATGTGCATGTGAATGTGAATGAGTGTGAGCAGATATGTGTGGCTGGGTGATCTCTGAGTTTGTGTGAGTATTTACATGTGTGTGAGCTTTGAATGTCACTGTCAGTGCGTGCATGACTGTGGGAGTGTGGAATGGCATGCATGTGTGTGAGTGTAAGCGTGTACGAGTGCGTAGACAGACCTTCACGGGGTCTCACGACATCTGCATGGTGCTCCTTACGTGGGGTGCCCTTGTGCGTTCCAGAGACCGTACAACCGTAAGTGGCAGCTCTGAGAGGTGGGCCCACTACAGCCAGGAAGAACAAACAAGAAACCAAAACAACTGAAGGCTGTATTTGCTGGCAGTGGCAATTTGTGGAAGGAAAGCAGTAAAATTTGAAAAGTATTTCTGAATGGACACACAGTGCTGCCCAGTGACTCGGTCACAAAGAGGATGGTGAGGAGAAGGGGTGCTGAGGATAATTATCATTTATCAGGTATATGTTCTCTCCACATGTCCAAAGTTGCCCATGGGAGTTGAGATTTCTTCTGTTTTACACGAAAATGTAGACTTCAAAAGGCTGGTTGGTGTCCAAGATCACAATATTAACAAATGATTCAATTGGCATTTGAATCTACACCAGTCCAATCCCCAAACCACTGCTTACATTCACTGTCCCCTACCTATTCACCAAGGTCAAGAACTTAGGAAAGGAAGGGTGTTTTGAAGGGAAAGATAAAGAACTACCTTTCACTCCTGCCAAGGTTGAGAGGCCTCTGGCAGGTCTGAATGAAGTAAGTCTGGGTAAGCTCAAGATTCCAGTCTTGGAAGCATTGTCACACTTAAGAGACTGGAGTTGAAATTTCTGACTCAGCAAATAGTGTTGCCGCCCCTAGGTATGAACTTCTACCACCTGATACATGTACCATGAGCGCACAGGAGAGTAATATTCTGAAACACTGTGCCCTCCTAAGATGCTTATTCTTCTGTATGCATATATTCCTATTAAACCAGAGGCACTGAGTGCCTCAACAAGGATGAGCATTATCAGACCAAGAAATGCAAGGAGAAAAATCGACCAAATATTTAATTTTGGAAACTGAATTGTTGAGTCTACTCCAGCCTATCTCTATAGAAAGAGGAAGGAATTTTCTACTTTTTCAAAGATCTCTTTCACATAATCAAGAAGGAAGCCTGGCTAACGCAGGTCCTCTAGTTTTAGTGACATTACAATCACCTGGAGGGCTGCAGAAACAGCTTGCTGTCATTCTGAATCAGAGGTCTGAGGCGAGGCTCGGGAATTTTCATTTCTAGTGATTTCTCAAATGATGTGGCATTACTGGCATGGAAATACTCTGAGAGTCATTTGTGTAAGGGATGTTCCCACCAGCCCCTGCCCAACCCTGCAACCCCCAGATACAAAGCAGAAAGCCCTTCATGGAAAGAAGAAAGGAGACTTGGAATGGACATAACTGAACCTAAGTCTTGAAGAAGATACCAGAGTTCTTTAGCCAAGAGAGTGGAAACCTAGAATACAGCCACTTCCCAATATCCCCAGATAAGATGAGAACCAGGGTGGGCTGAGGTTGCATGGTGCTTTCCTTCCTTATCACATCCAGCCTGATGAAAAAACAACGAAGCAGGAGAGGGTCAGGGAGGCGGCTAGCAGATGCATCTAACAGCTCCCTTATCCTGTCTAGCTCAGATTGCTGTGCGTGAGACCCAACTGCTCCTGTGTGCCCGAGAAAAAATGAAACACGTCAACAAGGACAAGCAAAGAGCAGTCAACCCGAGGACTCTAGAGACCAGGGGTGAGCAAACTTTTTTTCTGTAAAGGGCCAGTTAGTCAATTTTTTAGGCTTCATGGGCCATGTAGTCTTTGGACCACTCACCTCTGTTGTTACAGCATGAAAACGGCCATGGACAATGTGTAAATGATCAGTATGGCTGGATTTGGCCCACAGTGCCTGTTGTTTGCACGCTACTACTTCCTAAATCACAGGGATCTCAGGAACCAAAGCAAAGGGACCTCCACCTTTCACAGCCTGAATAAGCATCACCACCCCTAAATGGCCAGACCTTGATGGACAAAAGCACAAGGTATTTGGAGATAACACAGGGCACTGTCTCTGGACAATACTAGACAATACCTCTGATGCCAGAGGAACTGAATGAGGACAAAGACAGCACTCAAACTAGAGCAGGTTAACTGCTCTCAGGGCCATCTTGGGAAGGAGAGAGGAGTGTGGACTCACTGAGAGACAACACATTCCTGACAGGGGCTAGGAACTTCAAACTGACTGAGGTATTTAGTCAAAACTGTGAGTGACTTCATCTCAAAGAGATCAATGTAAACCAAAGGTGGCTGAAATAGCTTTATTCAGCAAAATTATTTTCTCTTTCTATCATCGTGGGCAGGATCCAATTATTGAAAAATAAAGAAAAATATTATTTTTGTATGTCTGAATGTGATGTGTAAATACCCATCCCATTACAGGAGGAAAAAATATGAGTTCTGTCATCCTCCAAGTTCACAGAGGCCCTCGTGCAATTACAGTCAGGATATAAAACACTTCTTACAGCATATGATGTCGAAGTAGAGGTTCCCTTAATTCCTCATATTTACTGCTTTCAGAGCACCTGTTCAATTTTATCATGAGCATTCTTTACTTTTTAAAATGCCTACCACTAGGCTAAAAGCCTCAATTACAGTAATTACTTAAAACGAGTTTTCCAGATCCCAGAAAGGCCCTGAGCACAAAGTGAGGTGTTCCAATTTTATGTTGAATTTATTTGAATTGATTTTTACTTGACTAGAATTAAAGTTATTGCCGTGAAACCTCCCCATTATTGTTCTAGTGGCATCTGTTGAGCGCTACAATAAAGAGAGATTGTTGTGGTTTACCACAAAGACGTATTTTCAATTGCCTTTAAAAAAGAGGCCAACATTTGTGTTTAGAAATTTCTCTGTCCAGAGGGCTACTGAGAGCTTTAATCTGAGTCAGTCTGTTAAATAATTTAGAAATCCTCTTACATCTCTACCTCCACTGCACCCCTGCTCACTCTTTTTCTATCTCATCACTCTATTTCAAAAATCAGAAAAAAACTAACAATGTGGAGCTGGATTATATAAGTGATTTCAGTTTAGCTAAAAAGTCCCATTAAAGGTTCCTCAGCTTCAAGAATCATGTTAAGAGAACTAAGTAAACCATGGACACAAAATCTGTCAAGTAAGACTTATTGTATACAACCACCAAGTTTTCAAAAGTGGAAAAAAGGAGAGAAAGAGAGAGAGTAGAGTTATCTGTCTTCCTTGTTAACCAATCAGTCTTCAAAAGAAAACTCAGAGGAATGTTGCCCCAAGGCAGGCCTGCTGAAGGAAGCCTGAGGCTTCATTACCCCTGTGACAATGAGCTGAACTGCACCAGCCATGAGGAGCTCTGCCTGACAGAATCCACCTGCTCGCTGGAAGACAAAACCAGGTGCAATCGTGACAAAGAGGTAACCATGCTTAAAGTCCATCCTTTCCCCATCCCAAACACGGATGACAAAGACGATGACAGTGAACCTATCAGAAGTCTTTAACAAACTGAGTTATTCAAGGCAAGTGGAAGTAATTCAGGTGAAATAAATGAAAAAAAAATACTTCATGTCAGAGCTTCTCTGCATCAATCAACAGGATAATAGAAAAATAGTATGTACAAATATAACTTATTTGGAGTTACATGCTTAGGCTTAGAATATTTTCTAGTTATATGCTTATGCTTAGAATATTTTCTGAGAGACCTAAAATTGTGTCAAATGACTCTTTAGTTGGTTTAAGGTTAATGGGGTTATATATACCTGAGTTCATTTCCTTCAGCTTCTTATTTCATTAAATTGAAGTTGAACTCAAGAAGCTTTAAGGAGACCAGTGATTCCCTGAGCATACTTTATTTGCTAACTATGTATCACCTGTTATTGTCTCTTTCAGATTAACATTTTCATTAAGTATAGAGAAAAACATTTCAATTACCATCACTAAAAGAATAGAGCACCTTCCAATCTGTGCCTTAGCATGGAGTAATTATGCACTTGGTAAATATTTGCTGAAGGAACAAATAGCAGAGATGACATATTTTTTGGATGTGATTTTGGGCTGCATTTTCTTACTTATTTTTAAAAATTTGAATGACTTAACTATTGGAAATCATATGAATTCAAAATATAAAATGGCACTGCATGATCTAAATACAGCCTGTGAAACACCAAAATGCTATCCAGTTTCCACCTCTTGCTTACAGAGTAGCTCAGGCTGTCTCCTATCCTATTTTTCCATTCACTTCTTCAAAAAGCCATTGAGTTCTTACTTACTCTGTCAGAGGCCTACACATGCAGTGAAAAATATAGAAAAAATAATAGCTATTATTTTTCCAGCATAACGTTTTTCCCCAACATCACATGTGGTCATAGTGGGGCCATCGATAAACGCATTTGGGAGTAAGAGGGGCTCCCTGACTCAGGCAGAATGAAAAACCAAGTAAGTTATGAACAGCAAATAGCTACTTTTACACAAAGTGTTGAGAAGCTCTTTCTGAATGGAGCAAAACAGAGAAAAGTACACCAAAGAATGAGAAAGAGAGGAAGACAGAGGAGAATGGGGTGGGGGATGTAAGATAGATGAGACAGAATGAGAACAGACACAGAGGAAACAATGGGCACATGATTTCAGCCTGTGGTTCCAGACATGCCTGATCAGCAAACCCCTGAAGGTCAATGGTAAATGAAGCAATGAATTATGGAATAAACTAGCTAATACTATTTTTTGACAGTTGCATGCGCCTCTGAGTCCTGATTCATACAGTCTTCATCCTCAAGACTAGGACATAGCTGTGTATAGCTAATTATAGTTACTTTGCCTTATATTATAGTGGTTGAAAAATGATCTTCCATAGGAAAATACAAAGAGCAGGTCATAGGCCTTTGGTCAGAACTTGAGATATTGGGAAGCCTGTACATAATATATGGAGGGAAGATGACAGAAAAGGTATCCCAAGTAGAGGGATGAATGTGAGTGAAAGGCAGCGTGTTAGGCATTGTCCAGTCAATGACTCAGTCCCCATCTGCTGCACTTTCTTCCCCTTAGCCATCTTCCAGATAGGGGCACCCATGAGAGTGTCGGCCAGTGAAATGAGCCAGAGACCGCTGGGTAGGGCTTTTGAGAGAGGGAAAGGAAAGAAAAGAGAAAAAGACACAAGCTGTCATAGCCCTTTACTCCTACCCCTTTGCACTTCAACTTTTTCCTTGCCTGGAATATGGACAAAAAGTTAGAGGGAAAGCAGCCATATTGTGAACATGAGGAAGAAGCCTACATATTAAAGATGGTGCAGCAGAGAGGCAGGAGTCTGGATCCCTGAAGTCATTGCTGAGGTGTTACACTAGCCCTGAACTCCTTGCCTACCTCTTAACTTTTCTTACATAAATACCAACAGTTTGTGTAAGACTCAGCAAATTATATGTTGTTACATGAATTATTCTTAACTGATAGAGATACATTAGAAATTATAGAACATATATGAGGAAAAATTAGAGCAACTATCCAGCAGTTAAGCATTCACAAGGTATATGTCTGTTCTAAATGGTTGGTACCTATGCTGAACCTAATGTTAAATTATTTGGGAATGATCACTCAGAATAGCAAAAAGTTCAGTCAACTGATGGGTATGAAGCTGTGAGAGTAAAAGCAGCAAAGAGATTGGAAATAGATTGTGGAGAACTTGAAATATCACTTGAAGAAGTATAACTTTATTGAGTAAAGAACGCATAAAGTTTCTACATATGTGTAGATGAAGCATGCTATACTGATGAGTTAATCGCATAGTAAGAACAGCTCTCAGAAATTCTGTTACATTAGAACATAAACCAGGAGGAACTTAGAACATATAGCAGTCAATAGTTTGATTTTGTGACCTTCTAATACTTGGGTCACCCCTGAAAGTTTATTTTAAAAAGGAACTTAGGAGTATTTGGGTTATAAAATTCATGGCCTGAAATTATTACATCACTGAAAATACCTGGCTTCTCACAGAAACTATTTGCTTGCACTGGCTAATTTACATATAAGTGAGAGAAAATGAAGTTCAAGCTTTTCTCAAAGTAACCTTCAGAACAGGAAAATGTCTTACATGAAACAATTTTAGATATAATTACACAAAATGGCAGTTAAGATATTAAGCATAAAAAAATTTGCAATCAAAGAAAACTGAAACTAGAAAGCAAACTATTATAAGATGGTTCCTGTCTGATTTTTTAGGTTATCCAACTTACTTTGAAGATTTTTTTAGGTATCTTATTCTTAATTATCTGACAAAATAATAAACTGGGCCAGCTAAGCTTTCTTTTTCTCTTCACAGGGGAGAGCTAGAGGGTGAACAGTCCAGCTATCCTGAAATGCAGACCCTTTATTTTTCAATTACTTGAACTATTATTGAAAATGAACATTTTTAGACTTGCTTAAGAGCAGGCATACAGGATGCAGGAAGTTGGCTTCGTTGATGTATTATTCCATTTGCAATCACACCATGGGGCACAAATGTGCCATCCTGGTATTTCTCTAAGTGTAAAGTCTGCTTTTCAGAATATATCATTTGCACACAAACTGACAGACATAATACTCTGACGGACGGGAGCAAAGATCAACTTCTCTTCCCTAGTTCCTATCAAGCTGAAAAATCAATTGAAGATGGCCTTTCTGATCTAATTTTTTTTAACATATACAAGAAAATAACTTTTCCTTTTGCCAACTTAAAATAGAAACTGGTAAACAACTTTTTTTTTTGCAATTTTTCAAGCAAAAACAGTTTTTCCTCCATCTTCTGCAGTTCACAGCAATCTTTGAAGACAGAAATATTTCCAGCTCATTAAAAACATTACTCCATAATGATCTGTTCTCTTAAAATTTGTTGTAGGAAAATACATGCTGCCTAGATTTTATCTATCAACATTTGTGTTTAAATATTCTTTCTCGATCCTTATGGAAGTGAACTGATTTTTTTATTCACTAACTTGATTCATAAAGCTTTTAAGTCTGCACAGGAAGCTTGTGTGTCTGTTTGCAGATTTCTTTTTTTCCTCTCTTCTTTTTTTTAAGGGATGTAGTCTTCCTGAAAGGCCTTACATTTTATTGAGTGCAGTTTTTTATTATTATTATTATTGCTATCATTAACTGAACTCAGATTTCCAGAGGAACTCTGATTAGGAATACATTGCTTGCTCTAAGAATTTACCCAAACTGAAAGCCCAGTGGAAAACAGGTGGTCCTGCTTTTACATATTACCATGGGACAGAAGTGAAACCCAAGGACAGGAACAAAACTAGGCAAACGTAGATGCAAATTATCTCCGTTATTCCTGTCTGTAAAAATAATCATGGCAAGGAAGACACACTACTACAGTTTAAATTATCACTGCAGATTAATGGAATATATCTTTGTTTTGTTTTACTTTCAAATAGCGTTCTGGGTTAATCATAGTTTTTTGTTTTTTGTTTTTTGTTTTTGCTGTATATATTAGAGATCATACACATGTTTCAAATTAAGAAAATGCCATAAATCACAAACATTCCATTCCTTTATTTTAATATCATGATTGTTTACTGTAAATTAAATTTTCCATGATAGGCACTGTAAATTACAATAACATTTTTAATTAGACATCTGAAGCATAATTTAGTTCTAGGGATTATTTTCATTTTGCTTCTTTTATTATCACAGTTTAATAGATTGTAAGTGCTGTTATTTTTTTCCAGCAGTTGAAGGTGTACTTAACTTACACTGAGTCCCAAAGCAACTCCTAAACATTAAAATATCATTTAAAAATATTTGCATTTCTCTTGGAAAATGAATTTTTAAAGCAAACACTTTAATATTAAGAAAAAAAATCCACTTGATATTTAAGTTCTAAAACATAAGTGTGTAGTTAAAATAATTTACAAAAGATAAACAGGAAAGCACAATCTTCAGGGTTAAGTTTCAGGAAAAACACATGTGCATATGTATTTTGGATATAGTTTTAGATTAAAAATGTTCAATTTTAAGAGAATATACACATTACTGGGGACTGAAAAAAGATAAAACTTTGCAGAAAAAAATGTAAAGAATTAGAATATCATTCTCAGAACTATTTTTAAAATAATTTTAATTACAAAAATTAATTTAACAGAGATGTAAAAAACCCGCATCAAAATAAGGACTTAAAAATCTGCTTAGAGGACTTCTGGGAAGATGGCGACGTGAACCGACTGGCAGAAAATTCCTCCCAACGTTATATTTATTCATGAAAACACAGCAAATACAGCTATTCCTAAAAGAGAGACCAGAATACACAGGAAAGTGCACACCATGCAGCTTCACCTGAGAGGACTCGGCACCCGGTAAGGCAGGTAAGATACGGAGCCGCAACCCGGCGGGACCCGAGCACTCCCCCACCCCAGCGCACCGCTGGGAGGAGAGGATTCAGAGCCGGGAGGGAGTGGAAGTCTGCACTGGGAGCGCCGACACACAGAGCATGGTGTAGCGGAGACTGGAGAGGCAGGGGCGCAGGGTCTCAGTGGGGAATGCGCCAGTTGCTTGCGGCGGGCTCCGGGAAGAAAAGAAAAAGGAAAAAAAAAAAGAAGAAAAGCGTGTGCTTTTTTTTCAGCGGTCTTAAAGAGACAGGAGCCCAGCAGAGAACCGCATCGCCCTGGCACACTCATCCCAGCAGGCTGGGACTCCTGGGGAACTTCGGACCCCTTAGCTGGCAACTGGGAAAGGGTGGCTGCACTTAGGACTCCCACAGAGATCAACAGCCTCCCATTCGTTCCCACCCCGGCCAGAGCTATAAAGGGCCTTGCGGAGTGGTGCGGCCATGGCTCTGGAATAGTGGAGCAACAGCGCCACCTACAGCATTCACACAGAACCCACTCCCGGTGGTTTTTTTAATTTTTAAAATTTTTTTAGTTGTTGTTTTTTCTTCTCATTCTTTTCTTTTTTTCTTTCCCATTTTTCTATTCTTTTCTTTTCTTTTCTTTTTTTTCCTTTTTAGGGTGATAAAGAGCCCAGCTGACATACATGGCAACTACCAGCAACCAATTCTATAGCCATGAAAAGACAGAGGAATATGGTACAGACAAAGCTTCAGACCAGACAACCCCAGAGAGGGAACCTGAAGAGATGGACATGCACAGTCTTCCTGAAAAAGAATTCAGAATAAAAGTCATAGCCATGCTGACGGATCTACAGGGAAATGTGCAAGAGCTGAGGGAGGAAGTGAGGGAAGTGAGGAAAGAATATGCAGAAATGAGACAAGCCATCGACTGGCGTAATAGCAGACTGGATGAGGTGCAAGAGATAGTTAATGAATTAGAAAATAGAGAACAGGAATACAGAGAAGATGAGACAGAGAGAGATAAAAGGATATCTAGGAATGAAAGAATATAAAGAGAACTGTGTGACCAACCCAAACAGAACAATATTCGCATTATAGGGGAACCAGAGGAAGAAGAGAGAGAAAAAGGGATACAAAGTGTCTTTGAAGAAATAATTGCTGAAAACTTTCCCACACTGGGGAAGGAAATAGTCTCGCAGTCCACGGAAGCCCACAGATCTCCCAACACAAGGAACCCAAGGAAGACAACACCAAGACACATAATAATTAAGATGGCAAAGGTCAAAGATAAAGACAGAGTATTAAAGGCAGCTAGAGAGAGAAAAAAGATCACCTACAAAGGAAAACCCATCAGACTATCATCAGACTTCTCAATAGAAACCTTACAGGCCAGAAGAGAATGGCATGATATATTTAACGTAATGAAACAGAAGGACCTCAAACCAAGAATATTGTGTCCAGCATGATTATCATTTAAATATGACGGAGGGATTAAACAATTTCCAGACAAAAGAAAGTTGAAAGAGTTTGCCTCTCATAAACCACCACTACAGGATATCTTAAATGGACTGCTCTAGAGGGAAGCACCCCTAAGGCTAAAAAGATGTCACCAGAGAAAATAAAATCATAGTAAAGGAAGCAGACCGTCCAAATACTAACTAAAGGCAAAGAATAAAACACCTAATATATAAAGAATGGAGGAGGAAGAATAGGAAGGGAGAGATAAAGAAACATCAGACGGTGTTCACAATAACTTAACAAGAAAGTTAAGTTAGATTCTTAGATAGTAAAGAAGCAACCCTTGAACCTTTGGTAACCACGAAAATATAGCCAGCAATGGCAGTAACTACATATCTATCAATAATCACCCTAAATGTAAATGGACTAAATGCACCAATCAAAAGACAAAGAGTAACAGAGTGGATAAAAACAGAAGACCCATCTATATGCTGCTTACAAGAGGCTCACCCTCAAACCCTAAGATATACACAGACTAAAAGTGAAGGGATGGAAAAAGATATTTCATGCAAACAACAAAGAGAAAAAAGCAGGTGTTGCAGTACTTGTATCAGACAAAATAGACTTCAAAATGAAGAAAGTAGCAAGAGAGAAAGAAGGACATTACATAATGTTAAAGAGGTCAGCTCAACAAGAAGATATAACCATTATAAGTATATATTCACCCAACACAGGAGCACCAGCATATGTGAAACAAATACTAACAGAATTGAAGGAGGAAATGGATATCAATGCATTCATTTTAGGAGACTGCAACACACCACTCACTCCAAAGGACAGATCAACCAGACAGAGAATAAGTAAAGACACAGAGGCACTGAACAACACACTAGAACAGATGGACCTAACAGATATCTACAGAACTCTGCACCCAAAAGCAACAGGATACACATTCTTCTCAAGTGCACATGGAACATTTTCTAGAATAGACCACATACTAGGCCACAAAAAGAACTTCAGTAAATTCAAAAATATTGAAATCCTACCAACCAACTTCTCAGATCACCAAGGTATAAAACTAGAAATAAATTTTAGAAAGAAATCAAAAAGGCTCACAAATACATGGAGACTTAACAACATTCTCCTAATTAATCAATGGGTTAACGACCAAATCAAAACAGAAATCAAAGAATATATGGAGACTAATGACAACAACAACACAAAGCCACAACTTCTGTGGGACGCAGCAAAGGCAGTTCTAAGAGGAAAGTATATTGCAATCCAGGCCTACTTAAAGAAGGAAGAGCTTTCCCAAATGAATAGTCTAAAGACACAATTATTGAAATTGGAAAAAGAAGAACAAAGGAGGCCCAAAGTCACCAGAAGGAGGGACATAATCAAGATCAGAGAAGAAATAAATAAAATTGAGAAGAATAAAACAATAGAAAAAATCAATGAAACCAAGAGCTGGTTCTTTGAAAAAATAAACAAAATAGATAAACCCCTAGCCAGACTCATTAAGAGAAAAAGAGAATCTACACAAACAGAATCAGAAATGAGAAGGGAAAAATAACGACAGACCCCACAGAAATACAAAGAATTATAAGAGAATATTATGAGCATCTGTATGCTAACAAGCTGCAAAACCTAGAAGAAATGGACAACTTCTTAGAAAAATACAACCTTCCAAGACTGACCAAGCAAGAAAAAGAAAAATTAAACAGACCAATTACCAGCAACGAAATTGAATCGGTAATCAAAAAACTACCCAAGAACAAAACCCCTGGACCTGATGGATTCACCTCTGAATTCTACCAGACATATAGAGAAGAAATAACACCCATTCTCCTTAAAGTCTTCCAAGAAATAGAAGAGGAGGGAATACTTCCAAACTCTTTCTATGAAGCCAGCATCACTCTAATACCAAAACCGGGCAAAGACTTCACCAAAAAAGAAAATTACAGACATATATCCCTGATGAATGTAGATGCAAAAATACTCAACAAAATATTAGCAAACCGAATTCAAAAATACATCAAGAGGATCATACACCATGATCAAGTGGGATTCATCCCAGGGATGCAAGGATGGTACAACATTCGAAAATTCATCAACATCATCCACCACATCAACAAAAAGAAGAACAAAAACCACACGATCGTTTCCATAGATGCTGAAAAAGCATTTGACAAAATTCAGCATCCATTCATGATTAAAACTCTCAACAAAATGGGTATAGATGGCAAGTACCTCAACATCATAAAGGCTATATATGACAAACCCACAGCTAACATCATACTTAACAGTGAGTAGCTGAAAGCTTTTCATCTAAGATCGGGAACAAGACAGGGATGCCCACTCTCTCTCCTGTTATTCAACATAGTACTGGAGGTCCTAGCCATGGCAATCAGACAAAACAAAGACATACAAGGCATCCAGATTGGTAAAGAAGAAGTCAAATTGTCACTATTTGCAGATGACATGTTACTGTACATAAAAAACCCTGAAGACTCCATTCCAAAACTACTAGAACTAATATCTGAATTCAGCAAAGTTGCAGGATACAAAATTAACACACAGAAATCTGTTGCTTTCCTATACACTAACGATGAACTCACAGAAAGAGAAATCAGAAAAACAATTCCATTCACAATTGCATCTAAAAGAATAAAATACCTAGGAATAAACCTAATGAAGGAAGTGAAAGACCTGTACTCTGAAAACTACAAGACACTCCTAGGAGAAATTAAAGAGGACACTAACAAATGGAAATGCATCCTATGCTCTTGGCTAGGAAGAATAAATATTGTCAAAATGGCTATACTACCTAAAGCAATCTACAGATTCATCACAATCCCTATCAAACTACCAACTGCTTTCTTCAATGAACTGGAACAAATAATTCTAAAATTCATATGGAACCACAAAAGACCCCGAATAGCCAAAGCAATCCTGAGAAGGAGGAATCAAACAGGGGGAATTACGCTCCCTGACTTCAGGCTCTACTACAAAGCCACAGTAATCAAGACAATTTGGTACTGGCACAAGAACAGACCCACAGACCAGTGGAACAGAATAGAAAATCCAAACATTAACCCAAACATTTACAGTCAATTAATATTTGATAAAGAAGCCATGGATATACAATGGGGAGATGACAGTCTCTTCAGCAGCTGGTGTTGGAAAAACTGGACAGCTACATGTAAGAGAATGAAACTGGACTACTGTCCAGCCCCATACACAAAGGTAAACTCAAGGTGGATCAAAGACCTGAACGTAAGTCATGAAACCATAAAACTCTTAGAGAAAAACAAAGGCAAAAATCTCTTGGACATAAACATGAGCGACTTCTTCATGAACATATCCCCCCAGGCAAGGGAAACAAAAGCAAAAATGAACAAGTGGGACATATCAAGTTGAAAAGCTTGTGTACAGCAAAGGACACCATCAGTAGAACAAAAAGGCAACGTACAGTATGGGAAAACATATTCATAAATGATGTGACTGATAAGGGGTTGACATCCAAAATATATAAAGAACTCACACACCTTATCAAACAAAAAGCAAATAATCCAATTAAGAAATGGGCAGAGGACATGAATAGACACTTCTCTAAAGAAGAAATTCAGATGGCCAACAGGCACATGAAAAGATGCTCCACATCGCTGGTCATCAGAGAAATGCAGATTAAAATCACAATGAGATATCACCTCACACCAGTGAGGATGGCCAACATCCAAATCACAAACAACAACAAATGTTGGTGAGGATTGGAGAAAAGGGAACTCTCCTACACTGCTGGTGGGAATGCAAATTAGTTCAACCATTGTGGAAAGCAGTATGGAGGTTCCTCAAAAAACTCAGAATAGAAATACCATTTGACCCAGGAATCCCACTCCTAGGAATTTACCCTAAGAATGCAGCAGCCCAGTTTCAAAAAGACAGATGCACCCCTATGTTTATTGCAGTACTATTTACAATAGCCAAGACATGGAGGCAACCTAAGTGTCCATCAGTAGATCAATGGATTAAGAAGATGTGGTACATATACACAATGGATTATTATTCAGCCATAAGAAGAAAACAAATCCTACCATTTGCAACAACATGGATGGAGCTAGAGGGTATTATGCTCAGTGAAATAAGCCAAGCAGAAAAAGACAAGTATCAAATGATTTCACTCATATGTGGAGTATAAGAACAAAGAAAAAAATTGAAGGAACAAAACAGCAGGAGACTCACAGAACCCAAGAATGGACTCATAGTTACCAAAGGGAAAGGGGCTGGGGAAGATGGGTGGGAAGGGAGGGATAAGAGGGTAAAAGTGGCATTACAATTAGCAGACGTAAGGTAGTGGGGTCACGGGGAGGGCTGTACAACTCAGAGTAGACAAGTAGTGATTCTATGTGATAGGAAGATCATTGTTCAAAATGCAAACAAACAAACAAACAAAAATTGTTTCTGAAAAAGAAAAAAATGTGATTTCAATTTTTACACTTAAATATCTGAAGTATTTAGTATTTTAAAAAGTAATACTCAAATTGGAGAATAGGGCACTTAAAATTTTAGACTGCAGGATCTCTTTGGAGGTCACTACACTGATGGACAGTGACTGTAATGGGGTTGGTGGGGGGGACCTGATGAAGGGGGTAGTTTAACCACCATAATATTGCACATGTAATTGTAGGTTAACGATACCAAAATAAATTGTAAAAAAAAAAAAATCTGCTTAGAAAACTAAACCCTAAAAAACAAGGTGTTCACATTTTTCCCCAAATCCTCAGAATACAGTTAAAGTATTCAGTCAGAGTCCGCCATTTCTCAAGTACCCAATATCCTTATTACATTCCTTTGAGGTTTTCTAACACGCCCTTGCTATGGTGCTCTCCCCTCCGCAGGCCCCCTCCACTCCCAGCTCCAAGTTCCATCCGAAATTTTAACATAGGAGAATAGAACCAGCTTTAATAAGATGGTTTAAATGTTCAAGGAAAACTTGTAAATCCTTTGTTCTGGTCTAATAATCTCACCAAGTGTAGTTTCAGGCTCCCCTAACCTACCTCCAGGAAGATGACATCTAGAGTGGGAGAGGGGGCAGGCAGGGAGGGAGAAAGAGAGCCTATGCTAATTAGGCTGTCTCTCTAAAGGTACTTTCAATCAGTGGAAAGCAGTCATTCATTCAATATTCTTTCTTAACATAGGGTAGCAGAACTGAACAGGAAAAGAGACAAAAAAGAAAACAGGTAAAATATCATGGATGGTATATTTGGAGCCAAGATTGAAAGGTGCTTTAAAGTTTATGAATAAGCTCATTAAGTAGACATATTAGGGCGATCTAAGATTTCTTATTGAAAAATGTTTTTCTGTTGGAGAATCTTTGAAGTTCTTATCTACTTTAAAATTTGGTATTGCATTTTAATGTGATGCACAGTCAATGAGGAACGACCAATGCACTGGTACGTAGTCACCAACATTTTTTTAAGTTTGGATTTAATAATACCACTGATATTATTGAAGCAATTTGAACAAGCTCCAAAGAGATCCTGCAGTCTAAAATAGTGCCCTATTCTCCAATTTGAGTATTACTTTTTAAAATACTAAATACTTCAGATATTTAAGTGTAAAAATTGAAATCAAATTTTTTTCTTTTTCAGAAACAATTTTTGTTTGTTTGTATGTTTGCATTTTGAACAATGATCTTCCAATCACATGTCAATTCAAACTGGTAAACTGTGACCTGAAATCATGTCAGTCAAGCCACCAAGGCCTGATGTTTGTAAAAACTTTAACTTTAAAAAAAAAGTCCAAAAAAATTAAAAGGGGGATGTAGTTATTTTACTGTACAGGAAAAGGTGTCTGCATTCCCATAGTCCAGGTCTGTGTAACTCTGCGAAGCTGGACACAGTTTACATCCTTTCTTCTTATGAGAGAATGTCTTTGATTCTAATAAAAGGATAATATAAAATAAAAATAATATTTCCCAAAGTATTTGATATGCACTTAGTTTTTTTTTATTAAGGTATTATTGATACACACTCTTATGAAGGTTTCACATGAAAAAACAATGTGGTAACTACTTTTACCCATATTATCAAGTCCTCACTCATACCCAAATATCAGTCTCTGTCCATCAGTGTAGTTAGATGACACAGATTCAGTTTGCCTTCTCTGTAGGCACTTAGTTTTATTAAATGAAATTGTGTTTTAAATTCATTCTCTTCAGTTTTTGGAAAAAAAAAAATTGATGTCCTTTTCTAAGACTAGAACTGGCAGTACCACGGTGCTTGGGGTGTATTGAGAGTCCAGTTCCTACTTGCTGTTAAGTCAAGTGGCTGGTTGGACAGATGTACAGACAGAGGAAGAGAGGAAGGGAGGGAGGAAGGGATGGAAGGATGCATGATGGATGGAAGAAGGGAAGGGGAAGGAGGTGGGAAAGAGTAAGGGAGGCTGGAAGGGAGGGAGGGCTCTAGTAATGAAAGTTAACATACAAAACAGATATACCTGGAGCGCATCAGGATGAAGAGGATATGAACTTCTCTAAGAAATTCCTGGGGATCCTTGGGGCATAGTCTGAAAAACACTCACCTACGGAACCTTTATATTAATAAATCTTAAAGAGGTTAAATGATTACCTGTAAAAATTAAGAATAACCTCTCAAGGTAAATGAAATGTCAAATATTGAACATTTAATAGCTATTTAATGTTGGGTAAATGCTTTAAACTTTCCACCCCTTTGTTTATAAAATAAGGATGAGGGCTCACAAGGGCACTGCAAAAATTAGAGTGTTTAGAACAATTCCCAGTACCTAGTAGGCTCTCAATAAATGGTACCTATTCAAAAAAATACAGATATGATCCCTTTGCAACTATGACTGCTTCTAAGGCTATAGTCTATAACATATTAGTTCTTAATAAATTATATTAACAAGCCTAACTTACCTATTCTAACAAATCCTGTCTTTAACTTATCACATATGCTTTAATTCACACAATTTTTACAGGAATTTTGTTGATTTTTCTACTATTCTGCAGCATTATGTTCCCTGTGAAGCACATGTCAAAGGAGTTAAAAGTTATTTCTTTAAGGACTCACTGTACAAAGAAAGCCCGTTTGCTAAATAAGCACATTTTACAAAGTATTTTCACACTGAGAACTTCACACTGAGTAGAAAAGGCCTATTACACAAAAAAGGAATAAAGTCATTAGCCTCCTTTTGTAAAAGCAGGTCTCGAGGTCCTGAGAGTCAAAACAACCCAAGCAAGGTCACAGAACTTCCAGAATTCCGGGATTTCCCTTCATTAAAGGTGCATTAACTTTTTTTTTAAGTATTCCATTCAAGTATTCCTTTTTCCTTTCCTTCCTTCTTTCTTTCCTTCTCTGCCTTCTTTCCATTCTCTTCCCTTTAAAAAAATTTGCTTGTCAAAAGGAAGGCTCAAATCCATGATTTGGATTCCTGAGGTTTCCTCAGAGGAAAGCCCTCCTACACTTGTCTGGGATGAAATGGGTGGTGAAACCAACGAGAAGTTCCAAGGGGAACATAGCGCCAGACTGTGAAATGCCTTTCTCCCCCTTGTGCCCTTTAGGACACATCTAAAGCTCTCACCAATATCGAAGGGATCCCTATTCTGCCCTCTACAGAGAAGGACTAAAACTCATAGGCATTTAATTAAGATTTGTTGATTTTTTTTTTAGTAGGTGGGCCTAATGCAGAGGGAAAGAGGAGTTTAAAAAAATTGCCCAGCTCTCCATATCTTTCAGTGGACTTGATTAAGTGAAAACAGGAGAGGAGCAGAGTACTGTCAGGACCAGAGCTAGAAGTGAAAATGAAGAATCCTTGCTTCTTCATTTCCACACCTATGTACCACACCTTTTCTCCACTGGGCTGCTCACTGAATCTCTTCTCACCAACTGCCTCATCTTCACATCCTCTCTAAAGTGCAGTCCTACTCCTGTGATGAGCCATCTCATTAGCTTCCTCATTCTATCAAACCATCTACTTCCTGCTTGGAGGCATTGTAAGTCTGTTAAACATGTTAAACTACAGGGAATGGCACAGCTGACGTTTTCCTTACTGCCTCTACAAGTGCATTCATTCATTACAAGGAGAAGAACGGGCGGGAGAGAGGAGGAGGGGGCAGGAACAGAGGAGAGGAGGGGTGGGGAAGGAAGAGGCAGCAGCTCCTGAGGGCCCTGTGTGGTGAAAGCTGGCTTCTCAAGATTTTGTTTTGTTTTGTTTTGTTTTGAGGGAAAGGTGTGGATTTCCTGAGTGCTCAGAAAGCCCCCTCTCATTTCATTATAAAAGCCAGTGAGTTTGGAAGTCTGTCAAAACATTTAACATGGAATTAACATATGATCCAGCAATCCCATGACTAGGTATATATCCAAAAGAATTAAACACATGAAGATTTTGTTTTAAATATCTAAATGATATTGATTCAAGATTTGAGTACCTCTTCTTTGGTCTCATTCAAACGCTTGGCTCTGGCATTGCCTAAAGGCCAAGATCCTTCCACAAAGGGAACAGTATCCTTACTGATGTTACTGACTCGACTCTCTCCCATTGCCATTTCCTCTTGATTACCACGAATGCAAAATTTCCAACATACAAATCTGAACATTTTTGTCTATTCTTAATAAGTGCCTCACAGATCTCCTTTTTATTTATCCAGCAAGGTAGCATGAGAATGCCTCAGGGTGCCATGCAACCCTTTGCAATCCTGGTTCATAGACCCAACCAGAAACCTCTCCTGAATGACCAAACCACACTGTTTGTCAGCCACGTGGAACTGCTCACCAACCTGTCAGTGCCTTTGCACCAACCTGAAAGCCCCCTCCTCCTTTCACTACCAAGTGAGCACATCCTTCCACACCCGACTCAGCTGGCAGTTCCTCAGTGAAGTCTTCCAAGCTTTCAAAAGACAGGATACCCTGACTTCACAATTATAGCAGTGGATTATAATGACGTTTTATTTTTATAGTTGTGATTTTCATGGGTAGGAGTTTCATGAAGGCAGAGAACATGCCTTAACTTATCTTTACATCTCTTCTTGTGGGCTTGGCCTCAAAGATCCAGTTTCTTTTTTCCTGGTTTCTGTGGAAATATCAATACCTGTCAATCTTATTTCTATCAAGAACTCAAAATGGGTGGTCCAATTTTATAGAAACTTTAATGTGCTTTAGTTGTTGCTGTTTTTCATATAGGGAATATACTATTCTTTAGTTCATAATTTAAATAATCCAAATCTCTGGCAGTTATGTTTATCTAGTCTTAAAAGGATTATGTTATATGATATCAGTGAGACTTGCTCTTCCTATATTGAAGAAGTTAAAGGTGTAGTGGAAAAGTAGATCCTCTGAAATTAGAAACAATTGGGAGGAATCTGAGTTTAATTAATCTCAGTAAGCATGAGTTCCTCAATTTGTAAAATAGGAACAATGCTATTTAAGACACAGGGCTGTCCTAAAAATACATAAAGCAGGTTGGAGGCAGATTGTCTTACAGAAAGTAAGTACTTTAACACTTTCCCTCATCTTCTCCGTGATAATTATTTCAAAATGACCATGACCAGATTATTTTGTATTCCACCTGCTTGACCAACTTAAATATGGTATCAGACTCCTATCCTGATGACAGTAAAAGCATCCCGTTTCTATTCATTACAGTAACTGGTAGCCCACATTAATTGTTCTGCATTAAAAATACAGTGGATACATTCTTAAACAGGTAGCAATATGCCTCTGCTTTATTCTTCTGCCTTGCTTCTAGAATGCTATATAATAAAACCAATCTGATTACTTACCAATATCTGAGATAGAACTCAACTGGAAATTTTCATTAGTAATTGACAAACAGCTCCAATGATCTATCCTGAGGTACACTTAAGCTTAAGAGATATAGAAGAAAAGAGTAAGAAGAAATACACCTGATTTTCTTGACCAATGATTTAAAATTTTAACTTCAGAAATAATGGCAATCCAAATCAGTAAACCAAACCATGGGCCAGGTAGACATTTAAAATTAAAAATTAACATTATGAATAACCTTAAAATGTATTTCTGTAGCCATTAAAATCCATGTATTAGTAGAAGTAATTATATAAATAAATTAAGGAAAAGTATTCAAATAAATTTGAATGAACACGATATTATAGAGAAGTTTCAATATCTGATAATCAACTTAATCTACTCTACTAATAGAAATTTATCAAAGGATGTGTTGTTGGCAATATAAATATTGGACAATTAAAATTACTGACAGTAAGAATTTAAAGGTAAGTTGGAAAAAGAAAAAACTGTTAGGAGACCAAAGTCCAACTATTTAAATTTAAGTAAGTCATATTTGGTAATAGTGTATTTTTCAAACACTGTAGGGCACGTCATTCATTTCTTGTCACAAACCAATAATTTCTTACTACATTTAACAAGAGAAAAATAAAAACTACCTAAAAAGAATCTCTTTTTAAAGGTATATAGATATTATGTAGTGACATATATTTAACTCATGCACAATGACATAATATTCCCATTTTATACTTCAGAATTAGGAACTTAGACAAATAGTGGAAAAATCATATCAAAAAAATTTTCAATTCCTAATATGCTGTTAAAATGACTGAGTTACATATTAAAAGAGAAAATGACAATAGGAAACCCATGTAAGAACAGTAAAATCAGTATTATTATTCATCACAATTTTATATTCCAAAACCGCTCAAGACTAACTCAAACAACTTTAACCAAGGAAAAAAAAGTGAATACTGATCATTTCTGTTACCTAATAATGGTATTTATTTTAAAACGTATAAAATCATTAAAATTCCAAATCAAGGTATCTGATTTTCAACCTTTCTTAATTAAGAGGGGTAATGGGGATATGATGCAACCTTGATGGGAAGAGAGCCAAATTTCCAGACGGAGAGAGTGTAGTAGGGACTAATTTTAAATATTTCCAAATAAAATGACATATTGCAAAACACTAGTATAACAAAATTTCATATCACCTTCACTTAAGAAAATTTCAATTTGCATTAACTTGTAACAACAATTTTTAAAATTTTTGTAAGTTTTTGTTTTAACATGCATGCACTGTAGACGGGAGCTGTCTTTCTATTTTCTACACTTACAAGATCATTAGTTTACTAAGGAGATTTCAAAACAAACCACCAGTGGCTGGATTTCCTGAATCTTTAAGCCCTGGACTGGGAGGTATGGAAAGTGGCTGGAGAGCTTTGCACTGAAGAAGGAGCGTTTCCAGGCAACCTTGCACAGTTGAGCAGCCACCGGCAAGTGAAACAATGGCTAACACTGGCAGAGATCCATTAAAGGGGAGACCACAGAAATACATCGAGTGTGTGTATCTACCCTTTCTTCCAAAAAAAAAAAAATAACACACAGTTCAAATACTAGAGAAACTAGTCTAGAGAAAATCCGTATGTTCTCCTTGTTCTTTGAATGGTTTTCAACTCAAGGAACACTATTTCAGGAATGTTAACTTATTTGCATAAATAAAGCATTCACATCTTTCTTAGCTGTCAATCCATATTATCAATACAGCATGTTCGGCTACATTTGACGATGGGCCAGTGCCTACTCAAGTGATGTGATCTCATACCACTGGTCCTCTCAACGTCAGTACCTGTCTCAGTGTGGAAATGGAAGTGGAAGCACACTAAATTAAAATTGATGATAATTAAATGATATCATATTCTTTGATATTTGGCTGGGATGGAGAGGGAGCAGCAGAGTAGAACAAAGTCACATATAGACTTTCTCTGACCTTTTGTAGAAGCATCTGTCTTGGAAATCCAAGTGTCTAGACTCCAAGTTTTAAATATATCTTCTTATGCTAGCTTTTGTTCTAACATCAATTACTTTTGTTTCATTTAAGGATCTCAAGCTACTGAATGGCATTCCAGAATAAAATGTACACTAAAAACAGAGACTGAATAATGAAAAGATCCATATTGCTTTGTAATAATTTAGCTGGTTTCCTATTTGAAAATATTATTTACAGCCCTACTTGATCTGTGTTTGTTAAAACATAACTATATTTCTCTAACGTTAGCTCTTTAAAGGCCTCGCCTCTATCAGTCAAATGTATACATTACATTTATAAATTAAATGACATTGGGTGACCAAAAAAGTAATAACAGTAATATTAATGAAGGTAAACTGTTATCTCTTTCATTAGGTATTTAAGTAAAATTTTGAGTTTGATAACCAATATATAAACATAAAAGATAACATCGGATAGATAATCATTCACTCTCTTGCCTGTTTACAAGGTGAGAATCTGTCTGTACAGACCAACCGGAATATTAAACAATGTAAAGTTTAGACTTTACTAAAAAATCATGGATTATACTATCTTCTTAGAGTTGATATGTATGAGAAGACTATATATATTTATGTTTTAATTCTAAAATTTCATTTCATATGTGCTTCATATAAAGACTGCCGGCATTTGTTAGGAAGAGCACCACTTAACATGCAAGGTGTCCTTAAGAAAATGCCTTTATTTAAGTGTCATCTGCCTTGAATACACACCTTGCAACCAAAAACAACAGCAGTCTGTTCTCTTGGAGAGATTCTACAGAAGGAAATATGAGGAGTAATTAAACATGTCACTTTTTTTTATTAAATGAAATAAAACTAGCTTTCTGTCAAGCTCTAATAAATTCAGAAAATCCTCAAAGGCACAAATTATCCCATTCAATGGCTTTGTAGTAAAAGGACTCTATAGAAGCAGGATCAATTTACAGACCATGGCCAAAGCTTGATCTGTTTACCAGTAGAGGAGGTGTTAAGCAGTATGATTTAATATTCATTCAACTGGAAGAAATGCATTACACATTGAAGCTATGTGCAATGTTGATAATTACACACCTGTTGCCATGGTAATTTTGGAAGCTGCAGTGGTTATAATTAAAATTCCAAACCAGTAAAATCGCCTTACCAGACTTAGTAACTTTAATCAACTCAACAATTAGGAAAAAGTCTTTCCATTTTTTTAAACAATGATTGACAAAATGAGTAAAAGTAAAAAAGACAAAGCATATAAGGTGCTATTCTTTCTTATTTTTGCTATTCTCTCTCCCTCTCTCTCACACATACATATGCCACACATGTGCAATATTTTCAAAAAGTTGAAATTCTGATAGTAATTGCACTAATTCTGTTACCATATTTCAGCAGATGTTGACAATATGTAATTAGATTTGGTAGGCTTTGTTCATTGAGATCATTTTCTATAGTTTCCCCTACTATTTAACTATTACATTGTTTGCAAACCCAACTTAATAAAGAGTAAAGATATTTCTAGTGTGCTGTGCTCATTCACGCAAAAATATTTCTGGAGTTTTTTATTCTTCTTGAGCCATACCAAGGTACCTCCATAAGCCTTTCTAAGCACAGGTCATGAAGAAACCGTTTATGTATTTTTGTTTAAAATAGTTACCAAAACTTTGGAACATTTTTAGGGCCCTTAGAAATGTGCCTGGTGATTGCACAGTTGGGTGAGAATTTTGTGCCCTTGGTCATCCAATCAGTTCAGGACCCAGATTAGGACTGTCAAATTGTGTCAGGACTTTGCAGTGAGTGCTTACTAGAGTGCCTTTAATCCTCCAAGGTTTTCTCAAATGTCACAGCCATCTGGAGGTAAAGGAGCTTCCCTGCTGGGCTCCACTGACCACAAATTACTTTCCAAAGAGAAAGACAACAATAGAAAGCAGTTAATAAATATTTGATTTTTTTCTGAGAAAGGAAAGGTAAAACACTACCTTTCCATTTTAATTTAGTATCAAATGCTTTTATACAATACACAAAAGGAGAAAATAATGCCTGCCTGGTATTTAATTTGAGGGCAAATACAAAATTTCTTCACAAAATTAAAGAAACACTTGAGGGGATACTTGAGTAACTGTTTAATGTAATGTTCACTTTTCTTTGCAGTTTCTTCTGGTTTTAGAAAAACTAGCCTTTATAGACTATGCAAGGAGCATGATTATGTTTAAGTTATGAAAAGTACACATTATTCTGTGGTCCCACCTATTCCCAAAGTTGAAGGTGTACTGTTACCAAAATCTTAGTCAGTTGTGTTTCAAATAAGCTAAAGTTCAGTGCAACATTTCTTCAGAATCCCCACTGCAACTTCTAAAAAGAAATCTGGTTCTAGTTTCCTTATTTAAGGATATGACTATAATCCTCTTCTCTGAGGAAAGTTACTTCCTTGTCTGGCACAAAACAGACTGGAAAACCAGCTGTGCTTTCTCTTTTAAGGTACGCTATCCCAGCTGCAGTCAGGATCCATAAGGTTCTGACGTCCTACCTGCGCTCTCCAAGTGCAGGAAAAACTATTGATAATAGGGTTGTAAAATATTTTGTACAGTATAATAAATGGCTTGAGTGCCTGCTCTGAGTAAAAATGCTGCTTTTTAAATTAATAAATGCTCTGCATTATTTACATTGGCTCTTGCCTTTGTAATTATGCAATTTGTAAAGAATTTTCTTTCTATAATATGTCTGGATACTGTAAAAACTGTTATTATACCACAAAGAAGCTTCATACTACTGTCATTACATTTGTTTTATAAGGATTCCTTTTGAAAGTATCTTCTTTAAGTTCAGAACAAAATAATCGTTATGCATTAATTCTACAATTTCATCATGCTTAAACAACAAGGTTTTTTTTTCCCTATGAAGTTAAAGCTTTAATTATCATAAGGCCTAAAGTTTCACGTTACCAAGTTTTAATTCTCTGTCAGTATTAATTCTGCACCGGCTACAAGGCACTCAAATCTGGATCAATACAAATCTATTTCTCCTACTATAAACACCTCTAGTAGGAAAGCGGTCTCTAATCTAAAACAAGGCCAGATGTGATATGTTCTGAGGACTCATCTGATGCTTCTCCCTGCTACAGTTCTCCGTTCAAATGGTATCCCCTAAGTATACAACAGCAGATTTTATAAAGGCATTTATGATATGATATTTCCCTGTGTTACTGTAAATTTAAATTTTACAATTATTATTGTAAATGTTTCTTAAAAGACAAAACATTCAAAGTCTGCTCTGAAATTAATATGCTTTGAGAACTAATAGATTTTAAAGTTCCAATTAGTATTCCCTTTCTAATAGCCAAAATATTAACTTCTTTCTTTAAACAACTTGATATATTTATATGTCCAAAGACTCTGGCTTGGTGATTAATACTTAATATGAGTTAACAATTTGCTCTGCTTTTTGTTAATCTGGGTGGAAAAAAATCTTCATGCTTAATAATAAACATCAGACAAATGAAAAAATGTCAGTTAAAACATGGGCATAAAACTTATGAATTAATTGTATCTGTTATATTAAGAAAAAATAATAGGTGAGAAGTGGCTTCTATTCTGCACAATCAGCAGGAGTGACAGGTCAGCACATGATGGGTTGTATTATGTGATAAGCTAGGTGGTGATTTTAAGTTCAGTAAGTGACACAATAAGTACTTCTGTAACACAGTCATTCAATCAATCATTGGAATACTCAGAGAAAAATGACTGCACAAAAGAAAAATCACATACATAGAGGAATACAGCATGGACATTTTGCCAGCATAAACTGAGGGTCTAGTCAATAAGCAACAAGCAAAGAGAATGTTATTCTCTTTCTTTAAAGTAAACTCAAATATCTGCATGATAAAAATCACAAATGGAACCCAGGAATGTGACTGTCATGTGTCAATCATGAATAAATGCTGAGACAAGAAGAAAAACCTATTAAGAGTCCCCCTCAGGAAGATAGTCTTCAAAACACAAATGTAATGTAATTTATGAAACTCTGTTGACATTCATGATCACGACCTCAGCTGACTAAACAGGATTATTTTTCAACATCTCATTAAAGCACCATTGTTTATATTACATGATAAGTACCCACCAACATTCACTATTAACACATGTCCTAAAATACCACAGCATCAAATCTATATGTCATAGCCAAGCAATATTTAAGCCATTTAGGAAACAAACTACAGCAAACCTCAAAAATAAGCATCTACAGTGATGTACATGTTTCAAAGGCTACTATAAACTATAAATTGCCAGTGTTATGCTAATATTTTTCAAATATTTCATTTGCAGTATTAAAAGATATTAAAAAGAGAACCTAACAGAAAATAGATAAAATGTTAGAGAAGCAATCTAACATTATGCTGCTTTTATTTCTGTAGCAACTAAGTAATTGTTAGTAGACCTTTCACTTTTTAGTTAAAAAAATTAAATGTTAATTAAATATTCCTAGTCACAGAAATCAGGCAAGAAAAAAATATAAAAGGCATCCAAACTGGTAGGGAAGAAATAATACTGTCACTATTTGCAGCGATACTACTTACAGAAAACCCTAAAGACTCCACCAAAACACTCCACCTAAAGACTTCACTAACAAAAGAATTCAGTAAAGTCACAGGGTACAAAATTAATATACAGAAATCTGTTGTTTCTGTATACTAATAATAAACTAGCAGAAGGAGAACTTAAGATAACAGTCCCAATTACAGCTGCAGCAAAAAGACTAAAATACCTAGGAACACATTTAACCACAGTGGTAAAAACTTGTAACAATTATAAGACACTGATGAAAGAAACTGAAAGCAGCACAAATAAATGGAAAGATATACCATGCTCGTGTATTGGAATGACTAATATTGTTAAAATGTTAACTCTACTCAAAGCAATCTACAGACTCAATATAATCCCTATCAAAATGTTATGACATTTTTCACAGAATTAGAACAAATAATACTAAAATTTGTATAAGACCACGAAAGACACTCACTAGTCAAAGCAATTTGGAGAAAGAACAAAGCGGGAGGTATCACAATCCCAGATTTACAACTATATTAAAAAGCTGTAGTAATAAAAACAGTATGGTACTGGCACAGAAATAAGCAAGAGAGCAAAGGAACAGAATAGAGAATCCAGAAATAAACCTATGCTTATATGGTCAATCTATAACAAAGAAGGCAAGAATGTAAAATGGGAAAAAGACAGTCTCTTCAATAAATGGTGCTGGGAAAACTGGATGGCTGCATACAAGAATGAAAATGGACCACTTTCTTACACCATATACAAAAAATAAGCCCCAATGGATATTAAATACCTAAATGTAAGAGACCTGAAATCATAAAAGTCCTAAAAGAAAACATAGACAGTAAACTCTAGGTTGACCTTAGCAGTAGTTTTTGTATCTGTCTCTCCAGACAAGGGAAACAAAAGCAAAAATAAACAAGTGTGACTACATCAAACTAAAAAACAGAAAGACAGTCTACTGATTCAGAGAAGATATTTGCAAATGATACATCTGAAAAGGGGTTAATATTGAACATAAAAAAATGCATATGCCTTAACACCAAAAGAATAAACAACCCAATTAAAAAATGGGTAGAGGATGTGAACGGATATTTCTCCAAAGAAATACAGATGGTCAACAGGCACATAAAAAGATGCTCAACATCACTAATCATCAAGTAAATGAAAATCAAAACCACAATGAGGTATCACCTCACACCAGTCAGAATGACCACTATCCAAAAGACAAGAACATGTGTTGGTGAAGATGTGGAGGGGATTCTACTCCTGATTCTAGGACTGAGCAAACTCAGGCCAGCCTGATTGGAACATCACAGTCCTCTTTCCAGAGTGATTTGTTCATAATTAATTACTTAATTGGAGCCAATGCAATGCTATGAGACTCTTCACTGGGACTGCTGGAAAAAGAGGCAAGTAATTTATTTCTGCCACACTTGTATCTGGGAAGATGAGTTCCCAGAGTTGCAGAAGGTCACTGTGTGGGGCCTGACAGTGAAGCAAACGTAGGAAGGTCAAAGATGGAGAGGGAGACAAACCAGCTCCTAATAAGAGAGTCAGAGCATTCACTTTCCTCACCTGAGGCCACATCTTCCACACGACAGCCGTTACCTCATTCTTCGTGTTGAGTGGGTATCACTGAGAACCTGGCTACCCACAATAGTGTCCATTAAATAGAAGCACAGGCATCAGCTGGAAGCTTGTAAGAAATGCAGAATCTAGGGCCTCATCCAAACCTATTGTATCAGAACCTGCATTTCAACAGGTGATTTGGATGCACATTGAAGATGTAGAAATTGTGAATTAGAAAAATCTTAATATAAATAGGTGAATAAATACACTGGCACCATTTTGGTGCAGAGACTTATGCCTGCTCAAATCCAATGTTCAAATAACAGTATGAGTTTGGGTTTTTTCCCCCTAAAACACAGATCTGTTCATGAAGCACTATTGCTTGAAATAACTGAATGGATCCCCAGTGGCTTAGAAAATGAAATCAAACCAGAGTATAGCATAGAAAGACCCCTCAGCCAAACCTCTAATGCTCTACAGCTTCACGTACCTTTACTCCATCCTGTGCATTTGTTCCATCTGCCACATGACACAATTTGTAATTATCATACTCTGTTTCATCTCTGTACGCCATTCTTTCTCTTCAGAAGTCCTCTACCTTCCCATCTTTGCTCACTGAATTCTCCTGCATTCTGTTTCAGTTGCCTTGCTTATCCTGAAAGAACCAGAGTCTAGCAAATAGGAAGTCACATGGGTCTTGAGCTGAGCCTGATGTTTCTTACACAGATAGTCTATAAAAGTCAGAGCTTTCCAGAATCCCTGATATATTTGCTACTCAAATTGGAATAAACTGATAGGCACTTCACATTCTGAGTTATCTTTAGTGAAGTGTTTTTACGCCTGTGACTAAGTGGTCACTACAAAATGCAACATGACGAAGTAAGGCAAAGAATGCCATCTTCTTAAGCATGGGCTAAAATATCTGGCAAAGTGAACTGCATAGCCGGAATAGTGTATGGTATCATGAAAAGTGCTTGGATTCTGAGGTAGGATGGATGTGGGCATGAAACATGCTCCCCCACCCCATGCCTAACAAGTAAGCAGCCCTGGAATACAGTTTCTCAGTATTCTGTAAAATGTAATAACATCTTGCTGACCCATAAACGTCACACTCCCTTCCTTTTCGTTCTCTTTCCTCCATTTGGCTACTAATCCAACTAATTTTCTAAATTGTCTCCTAAAGGAGAATTAGTATCTCTTAACTCTGTATTTGTTACAGCATAGTTTGTCAAGAACTTTCATATGACAGTAAATTGGATTATAGCAGTGATTCGTAACCAGAAGTCATACCCAGGGAATATCTGACCATGTCTGGAAGTATATTTGTCACAGTTGGGAGGATGCTACTGCCGTCTGCTTGATAAAGGGCAGGGATGCTGATGAACAGCCTACAATAAACAAGACAGCCTCTCGTCAAAAGGAGGGGGACATGGCTGAGAAACCTTGGATTATAGAGACAAATGTGCAATTGGTCTGCAGGTTTCTTACTCCATGGGGTCTCCTTCCAAGAAACTGGCTCCACGCTGCCAGGAGAAATAGGATCAAGAGCAATCACACAGGAAGAAGAGTTTATTTCAGCGAGGAAAGGGCCAAAGGTCTTTGAAACACCCACAGGGAGCATCAGAACCTCTGCACGGAAGAGGCCCAAGTGGTAATGGGATGCTGATCCTGGACAGTCAAGCTCTCAGCCTTGGCAAAAATTTGTGTGCCTTAATCAAGGCAAAGAGCCAAGGAGCCACAGGTTTTCAAGGACCCATGGGGACTCGAGGGAATCAAATACATCAGCGCTAACTACAATGAACTAAAGAGAGAGGCCCTGCCGTTATTTTCTGGGTACTACCTAATATTCTCAATTCTTATAGGGTCCTGGAAGATGCTACCATGGCTGAGATGGAACTTCCCACCTGCCTTGTGGGTTATGGATTTAAAATCAAGTTTAATCTGATTTAAAAGATTGTGATATTTCTCACAAAAGTTAGTGAAATACTATCCACATCCCTTACATATTCTGCAGGAAACAATGAATAGCGGGTGCTACTAATACACTTCTTCCAAAAGAACCTGCATGTATTTCTAGAGCTCCTATTATTATATTCTTGGCAAGGTAGATATTATAGGAAATAAAATTAACCATGGTTCCTTGCCTTCCAAGATGTATTATAGTGGAGGAGAAAAATAGCTTTCATGTTTAAAAAAACAGAAAAAGAAAAGATATAGGAAAGATAACGTCCTATGAGGGAAAGGATTTTAGAAAACCATCGTTTAACAGTAGTCCCTCTTAACCCAGAGGTTAAGCAGGATTAGTATGATTAAACATTCTTATATTTGGCTTGATGGAGGTCAAGGGCGACCATTCATTCAAAAAATAGTTCACTAGAGTGGATGGAGTAAAAATTCTCAGGGTGTAAAGAAGGGAGACAGTAAAGGATACAAACTGTGGGTGAGGAGTTTGGCAGTAAAAGGAAAGGAAAGAGGAAACGGTGACTAAATACCCATTCTCCCTGCTGCTATCAGTGGCAGCACATGGCTATTCTATCAATTCAAGCCCTCCTGTGCCCAGCCAATGTCCAAATTTTTGCTAGTAGTGATTCAGTGCAGGAGTAGGAGGAGAGGGAATGTCAGCAAAATATTGAAGACAATGAAAAAGTAGATGATCCCTAAGAATATTTCTCTAAGAATTCTTCCCAGGTTGTCTCTCTTCCCCCAGTTCCATGGCAGGTCATCTCTCTTTATAGCGCTCACATCACTGCCACCTCCACCAGAGGGGTGTCTCTATATACGGGTCTGTTTTTACTGCTCTGCTAGATCATGAACTGTGATGGCAGAAAGACCATGTTTCTATCTTTGTGCTTTTGACTATATTTAAAAAGATACTTTGCATGGACTAAGTCCTAACTAAACAAAAGAAAAGATTACTGAATGAATGTCAATGCAAAATGGTAGCAGAAGTTTTATGGGTCTGGTAACCAAATCCATTATCAGAAATAGAGGGTTGACTGGTTTCCTAACAAACATTTGGGCTTCTAATCATTAACCAGTCTATCTGCAGCTATGCTGTTGATCCTGCCTATTTTTCCAGCACCTGGAACAGCAACTACAAGATGTAAGTGCTCAGTAAATATTTGTTGAATGAGTCAATCAATAGCAGGATCAACTCAAATGATCATAAACTACCTATTTTAAAAGGTTAAAAAAGGAACAAGTAGATAAATCAACTTATTTTTCTAAAATAACCGATTTATATGTAGATTCTGGTCTTAGGTCCTAAATCAATTAGATTTTGTGCTAAAATGTTCCAGCCTGCACACAATTTTGTTAAGACATACAGCTCAGATTTAGACATTTTATGGATCAAAATCCACACCTACCCTCTTCCCCAAATCTAAAGCTATGTAGAAAAATCTATGAAAGGAAAAATGACATAGTATAACCTCATTCACATATATGGTGAGTTTTAATTATTCCTGATATAAAGATTGAAACAATGCTGTATTCTTCATTTTGTCATTTTAGCATTAAGTTATTGATTATATTGTCATGAAATACTGGAAGTTTTATGTTTATTTCCATTGTTTTTAATGTTTCTCCTCAGCAAAGAAAAAGTGCTTATGCAATCTACGTCATTAACCATAGATTTTGACACACAGTGTTAAACAGATGTTCATATAATTTAAAGGCACAGTGGGATGAAAATTTAGGGGAAAACACTAATTTCCTTCAAATGTGATTAATCATTAGTAATCAAAAATTGTACACATTTACACAAAGAAATTTAGCTACTGATTTCAACCCACGGAACACAAAATATGTTCTATGGCCTTTCAAACTTAATATCATTACTAATAAATTTATCTTCGATTTTGACTACCAGGAACAAGAACAAATTCTGTGAAGTAAACCATCTGGACAAAAATCCAATTTTATACCAAAAAAATTTTTTAAAAATCAACATCCTGTTTGACAAATATAAACTAAAACAGAATCTAAAATCAGTACATTCATAAATGATTTAAAAATTCAGAGACAAAGGCACAAACCAGGGAATTTACCTTACACTAAAAGAAGCTACAACTAATTCAAATACTTACTATGAGCATGCAATATAATTAATTAAGTTATTAATATCTAAAAAACATCTGTCAATAAAGAGTTAGTTACTTACTGAGATGAACTTTTTATTGATGCTATTTTTCAAACTCGTAGTTTTAGAAGGGCAGGATGTTTACTGTAAAGTGAAGGCCTGAACATTTCCCCATGCTATAATTACTTCTCCTGTCAAATGATCACACTTGGTGGTGTTCCACTAGATTAACTTGCAGATGGATTTATCTACTCAACTCACTGCTCCAGGTTGGTGTTGAATAAGGAATGACAAATGCCTTAAGGAAATTTCTTTCACCTTCTTTGAAAACAAGCTGATTAAAATGCACAGGAGAATGTGTTTATGAAACACCAAAAGTTCCAGTAAACAGTAGGTGGAGCTGTGTAAGCAGCTTTAACAGCTAGTTTAGTGTCTGCCTGAAGGAAAAGGTAGTGTTGAAATCCAAACGCTGACTCAGTTAATATCTCATCCAATTCTTTCTTACCCAACAGAGGACACATTTCCATGAGTATCCAAGGGGAAAGCAAGTTCTTTACTTTTCCTTTGCTAAATTCTGTTTTTCTCAGCAGAGGGGGAATACCTTTCTTGCTCTTTATTTTAATACACTTGGAAAACACATTTACAAAGTGCAAGGCCTTTACTATTTAGGGTACTGTAGATGGCCCCTCATAAGGCCTTCCTACCAGCTGTCTTCTGTCTTCTTTATCCATCCCCAGGTTTCTATGCTGCAATCTCTCTCCACCTTGAAGTATCCTGTCCACATCTCACCTTCTCAGAGGGGCTTATCCAGTCACTATTTCAGACTGAAACTAACCACCCCAATCCTTATTCTTTTCTTCCCACAGAACAAATGTTATAATATATTATACACTGTACTACTTAATTATGTTGTTCATTGTCTTATTTCCTCTAGCCTGAAAGTAAGCTCCATGAGGCTGGGCATCTTTGGTTATTATATTCATTATTGCATTCCAAGTATTCACAAGAGAAACAACATTAGAATATTTTCAATAAATATTCAATGAACAATATACAGATTTTTCTTTGGTTTAAAGAGATGAAAACAGATGAATGAATAACTATAACACACAACTGAATGTGTCAAGAGGTTTTGGGTTTGACTTCTCATTTTCCCTCTCCTCCCAAGGCTGAAGGAATATGAAAGGAAGAAGGTAGCAATGGAGGGACAAACTTAGGTGGAGAGGATAAAGAAGAAAACAAGGTTTTGGAAAAGGCAAGATTGGTGTGCAAGATACTCAGAATACAGGAAAAAGGGATTAGCAATGAGCCATGAACAAATTGGTAATACTTAAGGATGATCAGAATGATTCTTAGATTCACTTGACAATATGTTAGGTTCTGTACCAGAAACACTGGGCCCCCAGAAAGACATAGAATGACAATATACAATGTGGTAAGAACCAGAACAGTATTTCTGAAGGTCAGTGAGATTTTTGGCATTGATTTCCAAGTTTTTCAATGACTTGGGACCTTAGGATAAAAATCCAAGACACTGGCAGGGTGTGTACAACCGATTTCAGGAAAACCTTGGCCTGTCTTTAGATTGGAGGTTCAGACCTTGTCACTGCCTTCAAAACAATCTATATCCTAGCCACACCCAATCCTTTGTGGTACCTAGAAAACGGTAATGCCATTTCATGCCTCTTTAATTTTGCACCTGTTGTTGCCTCTTAGAATGTCATTTGCCCCAGAGACCATATGAAAACCACATAGAAATTCACTTGCTAAGACTCCCTTTATGCATTTCCTCCGAAAATTCCTCCAAACAGCCCAAGGAGAATTAGGAATGTCCCTTTTTTCTCCTGAAATCCTTGTTGGTGTGTCTATTTTGATATTAAATTCTGAGCAGCAAGAGAGCACAGAGTATGTTCAATTGCTATTAACACCCCTGGTGCTAAGATTATTTGTGGCATACAATGGCTTTTACTACATATTTCTTGAGTAAGTGAGCAAGAAGACTCCTGGGAAATTGTAAAATACTATATTGCCTCTTCAGAAGCTCCACTGCACCCTCAAAAAAAAAAAACTTAAGTTCAGTTGCATTATCATGTTAAAGAGGTGGCTATTATATAATATTGTAACATTTGCAATCCATATGGAATATATTATGTATGCCATTATGTCAAAATAGTCATTTAACCCCAATAGTCCATTTATTGATCAGCGAGCAATAGATCATTGAGATTTGTCCTCATAAAAAGGGATTGCATAAATAACAGAAGCACCCCTCCTTGATGGCTTCAAATACTACATTATTTTATTAGAAAATGTTCAGATTGTGGGCTCATGAGTCCAATTTTACTAAACATATGTGGCCATTATCCCAAAATAAGCTTCACTGTGTGTGTCTGGAAATAATGTGAATTTGCCTTGGTGCAGGGCTCACCACCCATTTCTATTATTTACCACGAGACTCCTCAGGAGTGAGAACAGTAAATCATGGTAACATATACCCTCCATATTTCTGACTAAATGTGATGCTGGGAATATCCTGCCCCAAAGCTGTCATCAAAGGGTCATGTTCTGAATCATTTAGGGACAGACTGCAGCACTGGCTTAATTCACTCTAATATTCTGGAAGTAACTTTGACTTCAGGAAGGGAGTCATTGTGACCAACAATGTATTTTGATGGGTTAAAATTGACCACTGTAGTCTGGATAGTACCTGCACCTCCACAGCGACAGATATTTAAAAATACTCTCATCCTCTTTAATTTTAACACAAGGGAAGAAAAGTCCTTATGAGCACCCTGTCAAGCTGTGACAACGTGAATGAGAAAAATTTAAAAATTTATAAGACTGAAAATGAATCATTTAAATCCTTACTTATGAGTGATATCCTTGAAAAATTACCTAATAATTTTATCCAAAACAAGCTTCTTTTTTCAAATGAATGACATTGGGCAGGTTTTCTCGCTTTTCCCTTGGATTCACAACTAATTTATTAAGCCGTTTTCGAGCAATTGCTCTGAATTTAGGGGTTTTGACCCACTGAAAAATATGACATATTCAGTAGCACCATTTTTTTCTTTTAAAACACAAATTGATGGGTACTTTTACACTTTTTGGTTCTTTTTAACCCAGGAGAAGCAAAAAGGAAAAGTTCAACATTTGATCCACTAGGAAAGAATATGGAAGCCATCTGCTGTCTATTGAGATCCATCTCTGCTTCCTACCAACTCAGGTATATGTTAGCCTAAAAATATCTAGTAATTCCAATTCTGGCTTTGTTTATGGGGAGGGGTCACTACTAATTTTAGCACTGAGCTCTAGAAAAACAACTGAATTAAATGTTAAAATTTATCTAAGTTTCTGATTCTACAACTAACTACTCAGTTTCTTCAGTGGCTATTAAACTCTCTGCTAGATAATCTGTCCTTCATTAAAAAAGCAATTAAAACAACTATACTTCCTGTTGCAGTCATTAGCATTGAAAGAATTCTAATAAAACACTTGGAAAACTCCTATGAGAGAAATAGGGAAGCAGTTAGAACCCTGAAAAAAATTGGGCAAAACTGTTAACTGCTTTATCAGGAGCCAGCCCCACACAAAAATTTATAAGGCACTAAAAGTTTAAAGAAAATAGTGTGAAAGTCCTACATGGTGTCACCACTTGTGAATTAAAAACACTATGTATGCTAACCAACTGAGCTCAGTAATGATGGGGAAGGTGGATAAGTAGTTGCAAGGTTAACGGGTGAAGGCAGCCCTTTCACACTTGGAACACGTGAAAACTACTAAGCTGTGTTTAGCATCTCTACAGATAAGTCCACATCTTCACATTTTAAAGGAGAAGTCAATTTCAGCTCATTAGAAGAGGGAAGTGTGGACTAGAGAGGCAATATGAAAACTGCATTAGGTTGAAGAATGTGTTCAAATTACATGCAAACTTAGACATGCCTACGTGTCACCATGGGATGAGAATTTATATACAATCACCCTAAATGTCTCGATTGTGGATAAGTTACAATTTTGGGGGGATGCCAAAAATTGCACCCGTATAAAATGAGAAACCTAACTGACAAATGTTATGTGTGTTTTGACTGCTCCACTTGCTTTATAAATGGAACAACAAAGCCTAGATGGCAGCACGTCTATTTACAACATAGTTTAAAGAATACTTTAAGCTTACTGTTGAAACCTACTCTCATTGACAATGCACCTGGTCACCCAAGAGCTCTGATGGAGATGTACAAGAAGTTTAATGTTGTTTACATACCTGCTAACACAACATCCATTTTGCAGCCTATGGATCCAGGAGTAAAGTCAACTTTCAAGACTTATTCTTTAAAAAACACATTTTTGTAATGTTATTGCTGTCATAGATAGTGATTCCTCTGATGGATCTGGAAAAGCAAACTGAAAACCTTCTAGAAAGAATTCACCATTCTAGATGATATTAAGAACATTTGTGATTTATGGGAAAAGGTCAAAATAGTAACATTCACAAGAGTTTGGAAAAAACTGATTCCGGCCTTCATGGGTGATTTTCAGGAATAAAGACTTCAGGTGGAGAAAGTAACAGCAGATGTGGTGGACATACCAAAGAACTAGAATTAGAAGTGGAGCCTGAAGATGTGACTGCATTGCTGCATCTCATAATAAAACTTGAATGGATGAGAAGCTGCTTCTTATGGATGAGCAAAGAAAGTGGTTTCTTGAGATGGAATCTGCTCCTGGTGAAGTGACAACAAAGGGTTTATAATATTGCATAAACTTAGTTGATAGGACAATGGTAGAGTTTGACTCCAATTTCGAAAGAAGTTCCACTGGGGGTAAAATGTTATCAAACAGCATCACATGCTACAAAGAAACCATTCACGAAAGAAGAGTCAATCAGTGCAGAAACTTACTTCATTGTTGTCCTATTGTAAGAAATTGTCACAGCCACCCCAACTTTCAGCAACCACCACACTGACCAGCCAGTAGCCTCAACATCTCGGCAAGACACTTCACCAGCAAAGAGGTTAAAATTCACTGAAAGCTGAGATGATAGCATTTTTAGCAATAAAGTATATTTTAATTAAGGTATGTATGTTGTTTTTTTAGACCTAATGCTTTTGCACACTTAATAGACTGCAAGTATAGTGCAAACAACACTGTGCACTGGAAAACCAAAATATTCATTTTATTTGCTTTATTGCAAGATTTTCTTTATTGTGGTACTCTGGAAGCAAACCTGGAGCATCTCCAAGGTATGTCTGCATATTATTATTGCTGTTATTATTATTGTTGTTGGTATTGTTATTACTACTACTGGTATTCCATTACTGTAGTCCTGACACAATACCAGTTATTTGATTTTCCCATCTGCCCATCTAGCTCAGTCTAAATGTCCAAGTCAATTTTGCCTTCAGACTAAGAACCGTTGAGCAGTTTAATTGTCCCTCTCTGGTATTATTATTATTATTCTGACCTGAGATTTGGAGACCCAATGCCTATTACATAGTATTGCCATATTTCACACATTCATTAAAGAATAAGCCATGCCACTTCATGTTTACTTTATACTGATTCAACTTCTGTTATTAAAAGTAAAGAGCTTTGGCAATGGCTATGCACACTGGTTATTCTGTTTGCCCGGTCCCCCTAAACCCACCCTCCATATTCTGTCCTGAATGGTATACCATGGGTCTGAATCGCTCATCTCCATTACCTGTTTTCCAGTATGGTCCATCCAGTGGAAGGTACTGGTTGGAGATCCTTGACTGTTTGTTTACCTTGGGTCCATTCTGGCTGTTTTGCACCCTTTGGCACAGCACCAAATCTCTCTGGGCTCTAGTAACACAATTCTCTTTTTTAATCCTTGTGCCTAGGGAATGGCTTTTTGCTATGCCAGTCCCGGGCTGTGTCACCACCCCATGTTGGTTCTTACCCCTGTCCAATGAAATATGTAAATGCTCCATCTAATGACTATTGGGAGCTTGATTACTACAGTCATTCTATATACGATACTGAATATATATGTGAAACTAAGGTATAGCATCACTTGTTTGTATATGCAACCTTGTACACAGTAGATAGTCAATAATTGCTTTATTAAGCTGCAGTCCTTCACAATGATTCCCTTAACTCCCAGCCTCCTAAAAATGTCCTTAAAGGCATCTTATCACTCCAATTGCTAAAAATAGAACATTTAGCCTTTATGTAATTTGACTAGATATGATTTCAATGGCATTTTTCCAGTGTTTACTCTCCCTGTTTTCAGGAACACACTGCTTTTGAATCTGTATTTTCTTTCCCCTCTCTGGGAATTCTCTGTTTTTTTTCTCTGTAAATGTCAGTAGTCCTTGAAAATAAAGCCTTAAGCTCATTATCAGTCATTCCACTGGAACTCCCATGCAAATTAATGGCTCAATATTAATATTTCCTCTGTATGACTAATACCTACTGTATGCTTTTGGCCTTGCCCTCTCTGCATTTTTAGAACTACTTCTTATTTCTCAGAACCACTGCTGGATATGCAAAAATGAATGTCAAATCATAATTAATAAGTTTAGTTCAAAAACTGAACTTAATATCTCCCATCGCAAATATGAGTCTCTTGTGTCCATTAATGGAATCTGTAACCTTCTGGGTACTTAGAATCAAAAGCTAGTGGTCCTCATCAATGGGTGAATCCTCTCTTCCTTTCCCCACACTCTATCAGCAGCCACCTCCACTGAGCTTTTTTCTATTTAATTTTCTGCATCCTTTTCTCTGTTTTCTCTGTCACTGCCCTTAGCTAAGCAGCCATTTTTTGCTTCTTGCATTATCAAACAAGAATTAAAAAAAAACACAATATCGTTCTCATACAATCTTTTTAAGCTACCCATATTTGATAGCACTACAAAAAACAGGATGAATGGAATATAATTTGAAAGTATTATTATCTGAAACATTGTTTCTGGATTAAATTTCAATGACAATTGTAAAACTTTTTCATAAAATTATCATTAATTGAATTCAGCAACTCTGGGTATAATAGAGCTTGCCAATGTATGTATGTATGTAGGTATGTATGTATACCCCAATACAAACACAAGTGATATCACCTCTCTTCTAACTCAAGAATGTCTATGAATTTTTTTTTAAAGCCTCAGCAGAAGAGACATATTATAAATGAACTTAAAAACTCAGGAAAAGTCCAGGTGAAATGAAATTATAAACTTATTAAAGATAGCTTTATATAGAGAGAATATAGCACATGCATACTCATTTGGGGTAATGTCACCCACAGGGGTCAGTAACTAAGTTTCGGGGGATGAAAAAGTCTTCACTACTGCTTTAAAAATTTGTGGCCCTCCAGAACTCAACCCAATGCAACAAAATCTTTACCTTGGTAGTTAATTTTTCCAGTAAAGGAGAATTATATTTGATATAATTTTTCTCCCAGGGAGGTGATAGCAAAAAAATAGTTGAAAATATAGACAGTTGGAAAATATACAATATATAAATTTCTGAGTTCTCTCGCTCTTTTATCTCATTCTTGTATCTTTTATTTAGCCAATCATATTGAACTTGGAAAAAATACCTGACTAATATATCAGAAACAACAACTAATTGGGTCAATTTGCATTAATTTTTAGAGCAGGCACCTATTTCTCATTATCTATTAAACAACATTCCAAATTAATGCAACTGACAAAATATTTTTAACTCATCAAGTTCTCTTCTGCATCCAGTCTTCCTAAGGTTTTCTTCTAAATGATGGTGATAGCACCTATACACATGAAATACAAACAATATAACACTTGTATTGTTTTCCAAAACAAATTAAAGAAGAAATTCTCTGTGGCTGAAAGCTCGGGACAAATATTGAAAAATCAATTTCTTGACAACTTTCATTACCAATGCATCTTTTCTTTTTGTCCCGTAGAGCAACAGAAGACTGTAGAGAAACATCTGTCAGTGAACACAATTTGGAATAGGCTACACTCTTGGGTCAGATTTACTCAGAACAAATTCAATTTCTCAGCTACTGGAAAGTGACTGGCAAAGCCAACTGTAGAGTGTTCCAAAACCAATCTATTCTCAGTGGAAAGACAGGAAGAGAAAGGGAGATGAGAAGTATGTAATGATACAGTGTTTTCTTAAAGAATGGTTTGGGGTCATATTCTGGATTAGCAGTAAGAAAATTAATTTTCTCTTCAGGCTGATCCCACCCAAAGACACTCTGATTGTTTAAAAGTAGGGTGTCCTGCCAACCAGAAAGTTAGCATATATCCAAGTTCATAACTCATAAAATAAAACACAAAAGGTGTCTCAGTCAATTATCAATACATTGAAAGTTTCCTTTTTTGCAGACTTTAACAGCACACAGTAAAGTTGAACAGCTTTCATGTTAAATTAATATGAATAAGGATATTCTCCTCTAAATACTTTGTTGTTTTGAACAACATGAAAATTTCTAAAAAGTCATTTTAATAACTCATAACTAGAAACTGATACTCTTAAATAAACTGATTTTTTCAAAAAATTAGAAGCCACTGTATTTTAAGATGTATTCCTGGGTAGAAATATTATTTCTTGTCTTTTAAAACTTGGAAAGAATACTCATATAACCCCCTTCTTTGTACCCAATTTTCCCTCTCCTGCCCCTACATACGTCCCATGAAAAACCTAGTGTCACTTCTAGAATATTATAGTCAGAACCTCTGAAAACCCACAAAGCAACACAAGTAAATGGTAAAAATGATCAAAATCGACTTTTTAAGAACTCTGAAAATTAACTAAAGGTTTGCAGCAATCCAGGAATCTATCCAAGGAAAACAGCTAAATTTTAATGGAAGTATCAAGATTTGTACTGTTTTAACTCCTATTATTATCTCTCTCCCAAGCAGCATAGTAGGCTTGGATCAAAAGCTCTACAACCATGGTAGTTGTGAAAAACAGCAGCTCCCAATGATCAGGAACAAGGCAAAGGTGTCTGCTCTCACCACTTCTATTGAACATGGTACTGAAAGTGTTTACCAGGGCAATTAGGCAAGAAAAAGAATTTAAAGACAGCCAGATTGGAGATGAAAGAAGTAAAGCTACTTCAATTTACAAATGAAATTATCTTGTATACAGAAAATCCTACAGAATACATACACACACAACACACACACACACACACACACACACAAGGAACTAAAAAAGTAATTCAGCAAGGTTTCAGGGTACAGGATCAATATACAAAAATCAACTATATTTCTGTACACTAGCAATGAACAATCTGAAATGAAATTAAGAAAACAATTCCATTTGCAGTATCATTATGAAGACCAAAATGCTTAGGAATAAATTTAACAAGAGAAGTGCAAGGTTTGTGTGCTGAAAATAACAAAACATTCCATGAGAAAAACTAAAGAACACCTAAATAAATGGAGGGATATACCATGTCTGTGGACTGAAAATTTTAATATTACTGAGATAGCAATATTCCCCAAATTCACCTAGAGAATCAATATAATACTGATAAAAATCTCAATTGCCTTTTTTGGAGAAATTGACAAGCTGATCTTAAAATTCATCTGGATACATAAGGGACCAAGAATATCTAAAGTAATTTTGAAAAAGAAGAACAAAGTTGAAGGACTTACATTTCCTTTTTTTAAAAAAAATTTTATTAAGGTATTATTGATATACACTCTTATGAATGTTTCATATGAAAAAACAATGTGGTTACTACATTTACCCATATTATCAAGTCCCCACCCATACCTCAATGCAGTCACTGTCCTTCAGTGTAGTAAGATGCCACAGATTCACTGTTTGCCTTCTCTGTGCTACACTGTTTTCCACATGATTCCCCATACCATGTGTACTAAACATAATACCCCTCAATCCCCTTCTCCCTCCCTCCCCACCTGCCCTCCCACACCCCTCCCCTTTGGTAACCACTAGTTCCTTCTTGGAGTCTCCAAGTCTGCTACTATTTTGTTCCTTCAGTTTTGCTTCGTTGTTATACTCCACAAATGTGGGAAATCATTTGGCACTTGTCTTTCTCCACCTGGTTTATTTCATTGAGCATAATATCCTCTAGCTCCATCCATGTTGTTGCAAATGGTAGAATTTGTTTCTTTCTTATGGCTGAATAGTATTCCATTGTGTATATGTACCATCACTTCTTTATCCATTCATCTACTGGTAGACACTTAGGTTGCTTCCATATCTTGGCTATTGTAAAAAGTGCTGCGATAAACATAGGGGTGCATATGTCTTTTTGAATCTGAGAAGCTGTATTTTTTGGGTAAATTCCAAGGAGTGGGATTCCAGGATCAAATGGTATTTGTATTATTAGTTTTTTGAGGAACCTCCATATTGCTTTCCACAATGGTTGGACTAGCTTACATTCCCACCAGCAGTGTAGGAGGATTCCCCTTTCTCCGCATCCTCACCAGCATTTGTTGTTCTTAGTCTTTTGGACACTGGCCATCCTTACTGGTGTGAAGTGATATCTCATTGTGGTTTTAATCTGCATTTCCCTGATGATTAGTGATGTGGAGCATCTTTTCATGTGTCTGTTGGCCATCTGAATTTCTTCTTTGGAGAACTGTCTGTTCATGTCCTCTGCCCATTTTTTAATCGGGTTATTTGTTTTTTTGGGTGTTGAGGCATATAAGTTCTTTATATATTTTGGATGTTAATCCCTTGTTGGATATGTCATTTACAAATATATTCTCCCATACTGTAGGATGCCTTTTGTTCTGTTGATGGTGTCCTTTGCAGTACAGAAATTTTTTAGTTTGATGTAGTCCCATGAGTTCAGTTTTGCTTTTGTTTCCCTTGCTCAAGGAGATGTGTTCAGGAAGAAGTTGCTCATGCTTATACTCAGGAGATTTTTGCCTATGTTTTTTTCTAAGAGTTTTATGGTTTCATGGCTTACATTCAAGTCTTTGATTCATTTTGAGTTTACTTTTGTGTATGGGGTTAAACAATAATCCAGTTTCATTCTCTTGCATGTTGCTGTCCAGTTTGCCAACACCAGCTGTTGAAGAGGCTGACATTTCCTCATTTTATGTCCATGGCTCCTTTATCATATATTAATTGACCATATGTGCTTGGGTTTATATCAGGGCTCTCTAGTCTGTTCCATTGGTCTATGGGTCTGTTCTTGTGCCAGTACCAAATTGTCTTGATTACTGTGGCTTTGTAGTAGAGCTTGAAGTTGGGGACCATAATCCCCCCAGCTTTATTCTTCCTTCTTAGGATTTCTTTGGCTATTCGGGGTCTTTTGTGGTTCCATTTGAATTTTAGAACTATTTTTTCCAGTTCGTTGAAGAATGCTGTTGGTATTTTGATAGAGATTGCACTGAATCTGTAGATTGCTTTAGGCAGGATGGCCATTTTGACAATATTAATTCTTCCTATCCATGAGCATGGGATGTGTTTCCATTTATTAGTATCTTCTTTAATTTCTCTCATAAGTGGGAGGACTTACATTTCCTGATATCAATCTGACAAGAAGCTATAGAAATCAAGACAATGTGGTATTGGCATAAAGATAGACATACATATAATTAGAATTATAATATGATTAGAATTGGAAGTCCAGAGATACCCTTACCTTTATGGGCAATTGATTTTCACAAGGGCATCAAGACAATCAAATTGTGAAATGCAACCTTTTCAGTGAATGTTGCTGGGATAACTTGCTATTCACATGCAGATAAATAAAGCTGGGCCTCTACCTCCCACCATAAACAAAAATTAACTCTAAATAGGTCACAGAGTTATATGTAAGAGCTAAAATTACAAATTTTAGCAGTTACATAAAAGTAAATTTTTTCACCTTGGGTTAGGTAATTGTTTCTTATATATGAGAAGAAAAATATAAGCAACAACAAAAATGATAAATTAGGTCGCATCTAAAAACACTTGTCCTACAAGGTATAAAGTGAAATCAATAAAGTAAAAAGACAATATACAGAATGGAATGATATATTTGTAAATTATATATCTGATAACTACTTGTATCAATATGGTATGTAAATTATACTTCCATAATACATGAAGAACTCTCACATCTCAATAATAAACAGGCAAACAACTCAATTGGAAAATAGGAAAAAATTTGCATGGACATTTCTCCAAAGAAGATATTCAAATAACCATTACATAAAAGATGCCCAATATCATTAGTTATGAGGGAAACGAAAATCAAAACCACAATGACATACTACTTCACACTGAGTAGGATGGCTAAAATGAAAAAGAGAGGTGATAATGCCAATGTGAATGAACTGGAACCTTTATACATTGCTTTCTGGGTTGCAATATAATGCAGTCACTTTGGAAAATAGTTTGGCAGTTGCTTGAATGTTAAAGTTATCACATGACCCAGCAATTATATTCCAAGGTACACACACAAGAAAACTGAAAACAATGATCTACATAAAATATATACATCAGTGTTCATCACAGCGCTATTCACAAGAACCGAAAAGTGGAATCTCTGGTCCCCAGAATGTCCATTAACTGATCAGTGATTAAACAAAAGTGGTATATCCATACAATGGAATATCATTTTGTAGTAAAAAACAATAACATACTGATACTTGCTTCCATGGAACAACTTTGAAAACATGCTAAATCCAAGAGGCCATTCACAAAAGGCCATATGTTATATGATTCCGCTATATGAAAGGTCTAGAATCAACAAATGTATAGAGTCAGAAAGTGATTGCCAAGAGCATTGGGGGAAGGCAGAATATGAGGTGACTGCTAATGGCTACTGGGTTTCTTTTTTGGGATGATGGTAATATTCTAAAACTAGATAATGGTGATGATTGCACTACTCTATGGATGTATTGAAATAACAGAATCACACACTCTGAAAACTGAATTATATGGTATGTAAATTATACCTCAACCAAGCTCTTATAAAAAAAAAACTCTAGTGCTAAAGATAGATGTAAGAAAATAATAAACAAACTCATGGAAAACCCTTAGTACCATGATAGGCATCATAGTGTTCAAGGAATGTTAGTTATAATTAGCTGTAATTATTATCTGAACACACAAAAGTATTATCAAATTGATTTTTAAATGGTAATAGCTTAATATAGAACATTTAATTTGTTTTTCAATAAACACAATATTCTTACCCACTGCTTGCCTAACTTACTCTTGCAAAACCATAGTTCTGCTTTATAAATAAATATCATTTCATAGCACAAGCTGTAAGATTGTTTTCATTAGCTTTATACCTAGAAAGTACTATTTTCTGACACAGTTTTTGTCTCCAAATAGGACTGTTTTTTATCTGTCATCATAATTTCCTTTCTCTATAATGTTCCTTATGTGAATGTATAGAAATCCATATGGAATTTCACTGAAAATTACACACTGAGGACTATGCCTGGTGTCACAAAAGATCCTGAATAACAAGTAAACAACCACTGCCTCAACAGAGCTTTTGGCAAAAACGTAGAATCAGTTTTCAGCAGTGTCATATACATCCTCAATAAAAAGGTGAATTTTCTTACATAAGGGAGTTAAATTGTCTACGGCAAGCTTTTTGTTTGTTTTTGCTGACTTTCTTACAGGCTAACTTTAAAGACAGCTGCCTTTGGAGATCAAATTTTGATATAAGCATAGGGACAGGCCAGTTTTGGGTCTGCAACTTTATAAACGTACCTATACTTTATAACTTTTGGTTCCTTGTCAAAAACTGGACTATGTTGTCTGCAAGATTCTTTTAACTCCATAAAGTTGTGATTTGATGTCTTAACTTCTGAATGATTATTTTTTTAGTATGAATTAATCCTCAACAATATACGGGTTCCTCTCACATCATCATTTTTCTGGAGTAAAGAATAAAATACCCTTCCCCAATTGAAGTGTGAGAGAAATTAAGGCTAGTGAGTATATGCAAACAAATATAACAATCTTGGGAGATTATATAACTATCATGTTTATAACACTTTACACTTTCTAAGTGCTTTAAAACTATTAATTTTTCCTTTCAAACTGCTGTGAATCACCAAGTTATAATCTCCTGCCCTTCCAGGATAGGCCCTAAATGAAAATAATAACTGATTTCACAAAATCCCAAACTGAAGCTGTGCTATAAATGAGGAATAATTCACAATAGTGCTAAGATGACACCAACCACATCATTATCACCAGATACGTTATTTTTATTCATGTTTTGCACAACTGCATTTAAAATTTCAGTGGCATTGGAGACCCCAAACTAACATCCAGTTCTTTGAGGAGAGGAGTTTGGTAGACCCATCTGACTTGAGCTGTGCCGTCTCCTGGAATATTGATTTATTATAAACTAGTTGAAAAGAAAAACCCATACTCCAGTTGATGAAAAAAGAACCACAAAATAAACTGACCATTCAGCAAGCTTTGCAGAGCTAATACTGATAAAATTGTGGTCACAGAGGTGTAAAATGAGAAAGTTTGTAGAGCAGTGCTAATGGTATAAGGCTTAAATGGGAAAGAAACGAAACCTAAGTGGGAAAAAGAAACAGAAGATGCAAAGAAGAATATTTAAAATGATATTTTATTAAATCTAGTGAATTTCATTTGCTAAATGAAATCATGACAGCTGTGGAACTTCACAAAACCACAGTGAAGATGGGCAACCAAGAAAAGCCTGTCCCTCTGAAAGGCATCCCACGTCGTTTCTCAAGATGGTTGGGATGCAATGAAAAACGGCATTGTCAAATAGCGGAATTATTTGTGACCCAAAGTACATTATTCACAGGCAAATAATTAGTACCTGTCTGACGATCTTCATTGCTCATGAAAACAACAAGCACCATTCTGTCCATGTACTTATCCAGTCAGCTCAAACCATTAATGGAACTATAAAGGTATTTTCTAGGAAGGATTCAAAGACTGACTTTGAGAGATATGAGCAAAATCCTTTTTTCATTCCAAGTATGCTTAATTGATATATTTAGATCAAATCTACTCCCATGGTTTTACTAGTAGACTAGATATAACTTCTGAAATAATGGGTTATTGCTCAGTACAAATGGTACCTCCACTGTGAAGCCTTCCAGATAGTATAAGCTGCTCTCTCTCCTATGCAATAAATGTCAGTGGCAAATATCCTCCTCACCAAAGCAATACTCTTCATTGAATTATAATGCAATATAATTGTTATATGCAATTATAAAGCATTATAATTATTTTATCATGATTACACATCTAGATTTTAATATCTCTTGTTTCACATTATAATTATTTTAATAATTATAATGCTTGTTGACATTATCAGTCACCCTGATGAACTGCACTTTCCTATAATAAATAGTCCACATCTTTTCATACTAATATTCCTTTCTATAACACAGTTCCTATTAAGATGCCTGGTGCATGGTTAATAGCCAATAATATTGCATGAATGAATGAGTGAGTGAATATTTCCAGGTTTAATCTCTTCCTGAATGCTAAGCTATTTTCTGTTTACTGGATATTTCTAGGCAACTGACATCTCTCTGCATCTCAGTGTGTCTTCCTTCCATCTTCCCCTTCCCCTGGCCTACATACATATTCCTGGACAATAGAATATTTTCAGTTCAAGACCCAGCTCACAGGCATTTATTCATTAAAGCATTATGATCATCACTTTATCACAGCCCATTTTCAGATTGCCTTTCTTGTTGAATTGTGAATTCCTTCATTCTGAATCTTTATTTTGCTCTTTGTTTTGGAACCATAGCATCTAGTAGGGTACCTTGCATATAACTGAAATCTAATAGCCCTTTTATGGATTTTTTTTCTCAAATGTCTACATATCCAAACTCAATTTTTCCAACATGACTGATAAACCTCTTATTTCACCCTACTTATTATGGCAAAACTATCAATTGGAGCTAGATAAAGATTAAAAAATAGAAAATTCAGCTCATTAATTAAAATTTTTTAAACTAATAGCAGATTCTAGGTGTTTTTAATTTCAGAAACTAATTATTTAATATTACAAATAGACTCCTTCTCTTTACCTAAACAGTTTTATTCTACCTGCAGTAAAAGAGAAATCTAAGAGTAGTTCACACTACTGAGTTCAGATTTCAGTGCTAGCAAAATATTTTTATGTGCATTCATCAAATTAATTTGCTGGTCTGGATAGTTTCTCATTTACAAAAGAAATTATTGATATTCAAAATTTACCAGTTGAATTTTATATTTCCATTAAAGCCATTTAAAGAACTGAAGTAAATGTTCCAAGTCAACCACGCTTCCTTCCTCTCTCTGGAAGTGCCTAGGGCAATTCCAAGGAATGCTTAGGCGCCCAGGACATAGTTTGATGGCCACTGCACTCTACAGAATCCAGACAGCTTTCACATTTTACAGTTCTTTGATATAGGTTAAGCTTTAAAAGTCAAACACATCCTATTCCATGCAGTCACCAAGATTGTTCATAAAGTTAATATGTGAACATACATAAGTTTAAAACATATTTTAAAAAGACAAGTAGAATCTGTTTTGACAGAAATCAAAGTACCATAATTCAAATAAGATTGATGGTACTAGTTAGGGGGTGGGCAGTTGGTGACAAGTGGTGTGTGATTTCACATAATTTTAAAGATTTATACATAGTACGTATAAATTATATTTGGAATATATATTATTTATATTTGAGTTATTAAAAGTGTTTAAAATTTTACCATTTAGGCATAATAAATGAGTGAGTTTTTACTATTTTCCAGTGAAATAAAATAAACTGTCCTTAATTTTAGTGCACGTCAGCAACAGTCTTTGCCTATAAACAGCTAAGCCACTAATTACCAATAATGCATGGCAATTCATTAAAAGAGGGAAGAAAAACATGTATTCAGTGTTGCTTCCAGTCTTAAAGGTAAGTAAGTGAAGGCAATAAAGCTGCATTTATTCATTTTTTAAGTATTTTTTCAGAATTTTTGTTTATTTATTTATAAGATTTCATCCAGCCTAGTTATCAATATTATATGACCAAACCGATTTATACTGAGTTGTGAGGTTTCATTTTACAAGCAAACTAGTTTCCTGGAAAATAAATAAGCAGTTAGAGGGGAAAAGGTATCATTCCCAATTAGCCAGACCTCTGCTGGTCCCTGTTTAATGTCATAATACAATAAAATAATCTGGCAAATGTTGCTGTTAGGAACTAGCTTCATTAGAAAAGTCAGGAAAAAACTGTAGCTCTGCATGTACTCAGCAAATACTTGATAATTAAAGCCATATGCCTCCATCAATCTGGAAAGAATATAAATAATAGGAGGAGAAACAAAGAAACTAGCTTAGAAACCTGTTGTTTGAAATGGTCGAATGTGTAACTACATAAAAAATTGTGCTGCGCCTCTTTAAATTTAAATATTGTGGAAACAATTCACATCTCAATTTCTAATAAAATGTTTGCTAAAATAATTATAATCAATATTCTATGTTTTAATCTAAGAGTCTAGGAGCCAGCATCTCTTAATGAGCATTATTTCATTCCATAGAACATTGAACTATGTGGTTTGGGGATAATATAAAAAGGAAAAGAAGACGCAATCTAAGAAACAATCAGTAAATTTTCTAATTGGAGAGCCAGAACTCATTCTCATACTTTAAAAAAAGGCTTCAGAATGCTTTCAACATGTCATACAAATAAGGGCAAATTAATAGAGTAAAAACTGAGTAGATAATTCCAAGGAGACTTGGAATAAGAGTCACTTAGAGTTCATTAAGAAAGTTTTACCAAAAGAGGTTAGGCCTAAGCCAGGTTTTGAAAGACAGAGAAGTAGAATGGTTGAAAAGTAAAGAAAAAATGAATGCAAATGCAAAGAGATCCAGAAAGAACAAAAGCTCAAAGAGGGAAATAAGCAAGTTGGGTAGCTATGCCTTCTGGGGTGTAGAAATCCATATCAGGGCTGGTAAAATTAAGAAAATATAGGGCCTGTGACAGGATTCTGGAGAGCTAAATGGCCTTCAAAACATCAGCGATAATATTAGACAATCTGAGTTATTATGCATTTTTGTATATAAAGAGAAATATTTTAATGGAAGAAAAAATAAAATAAAAAACACCAGCATCTTAGAAGAGCTATGTAATAATTACAATTATTCTAAAATGTATTAGATATCCAATAACTTTACTTGTAGGCTGAATCGTCCTTAACATGGAATTATCTTTACAACTGTAAATGTCAGAATATGTGGTTTATTTTTTATGCTATTTATACAGCAGCTACTTCCAAACCAGATTTTTGAAGGGCACAGATAGAGTAACATGATAAAAGGAACATTTAAATAGTAAATGAGGGTGAGCAAGAATATAGCAGGAATACTTCACTAAGAAAAGCCACCACCACCTAACAAAAAAATTGAGCACCAAAATTCTGGCAGCCAAAACAAAAGCTAAGTAAGTAAGATGAATTATTTCATTTCTTTCTTTATTCCATCATGAAGCAAAGATTTATTAATCACATAGCATGTTTTAAATTATGACCAAATACAAAGACTTATTCATCAAGAGCTAATTTTTTTTGTTTCAAATTCACAGAAGAATTTGTTGTTTTGATATTTAACTAGAGATACCAATCAGTATAAGGAAGAAATGGTGCCCTTTATGTCAAAATCACAAAACCTGAAAATGTTCTACTTACGGCTTCTTCTTAAACATTGATAAAACTTAAGGCAAATTATTTGTAAATATTATGTAAAGACAATGCCTTAAAAGAAATAATATAGGTATGTTCCACTTTACTAATCTCATAAGAATTTGGAATGAATGTTTACATCAAAACTACAAAAACTGTAATTTCACTTGGGGCTTATAACAAACCTTGATCAAGCTGAGGACAGAATATCTGCTTAAATTATATAAAGGCAAATGGTGCAAGTAAGCTCCATTTTGGTAATATGATGTAACCGCGTAGACAAATGAATTGTGTAGCAGCTCCTTTTCAGGGTATTTTCTCAGCCCAAGCTGATACTTTATTTCCTTTTACTCCTTTTTTTTTAATCTGTCCCACTTTATCCCTACCTTCTCCAATATAGGGATGGGTTTGTATTTCATGACTCTGTGCTATTGACTACAGGTAATTGGATCAGAGTTGGGCATGAGACTAAAGATGTACTGTAAGATGCTTTTATTTAGTTTGTTATTCATTTATTTATTTATTTCATTGTTCTGAAATAGTCTCCTTGAGTTTAGACTGCTCCTTTCAACAGAAGTGAAATCAACTTGATAGCGTCTACAAAGCCATCTTCTGCCACTGCTTCTCTTTGTATTTGATGAAACACAAGATGGGGGAAAGGAACAGAAGAGTAAGGGGTAGAGGAAGCTGAGGAGGGGGAGAAGAAGGAGAGAAAAGGAAGGGGAGAGGTAGAGGAGGAGGGAGAGAGAAAGAGGAAGTGGAGTTGAGAGAGAGAGAGAGAAAGACTGCCTGGTTTCCAATGGCTTTTGGATTCCTGATGCTGGTTTCAGGGCTTACTGGGGATTGTAGCTTTCTGCCCTTTGGATACACCTTTCTACTATTTTGAAAGTGCTTCTAAAAAGAAACGCTGCCCCCCAAACCATTGTCTGTGTCTTAGCACCAATGGAAGGTGGACAGTGAAATGTCTGGTGGGGGTGAGCAGAGCCTTGCTATATGACATTCTGGTTCACCCAGGTGGCCTCAGTGCACTGTGGGAACATGGACAGAGCAAAACCAGCACAGCCAAAGGCCACAGGGCTCTCAAATGCCACATAATTTGGTCCTCAGACTCTTTTGCTTGTACTGTGATGACTGGCCAACCTTAGATATTTTTAGCAAGCTTCATTTCACTACCCTGGTGCTTTTGACTTGCTCTTCGTTTTCCCCCACTACTGCTCACAATGTTATTCTTTCTTCCATCCAAGTGTTTATGCTTCTGTCTTGAAAAATTTTACTTGTCATGAATCAAAAGTTCTCCAATGTGCCTTAAGGGTCATGTTATGAACTTATAAATTAAAAACATTGTTTTAGGTATGAAGTAAATGATTCAGTAAATACAAATTGAACACATGATATATGTAATACACTGTCAAAGACACACGGGAAGAATTAAAGAGGAAAAATTAACACTACACTACCTTATGGCAATTCTTCAAGTGACACAGTAACTTAATTTAGCTTATAAAAGTTTCTGTCTACCTGATTTTCCTATGACAATCTTGACTCTTCCCAACAAGAGTTGGGAATCTTTTCTATATTCTATATACTCTTTTCTATAGGTCTTCAGCTAACTGAATTGGAATGGAATATTCCTTTTCCCAGAGAATGTTAAGGGCAAATTCCACAGGGCTGAACTCTTATTTTGTATCTTCATATATATATGCTGAGTTATTTTCCTCTTCTTCTTCCAAAGAAAAACAGAATAAAAACTAAGAGTTAGACTGATATCTATGTATATTTGCCATATCATAAAAAGTTTTGAATCTTGTTTATTTAATTTATATAACTAAAGCTCTCACTTTCTGTTAATTTTAAATACGAATGTGTGTACATATAAGCATTTATTCTGATGTTTACAAATCTTTAAATGTTTATATCTTCATCCTGAGACAGAATCCATTTTCTTCCCAATCTATATTATATTCTTCAACTGTATTTAACAAAAAAGACTAGGGTACTCTTCCCTGGAAAGCAAAGTACCAGAATCTTAAAATGGAAAAATACTCAAGGAATCAAAGGTCACAATATATATATTTCAGCTGACATCTTCTACAGAGACCGTTAAATTGTTAGTATCTTTGCCTGTGTGGGAGATTCCTGTCCTGTTCCCATAGTCTTTCACTCTCACAGAGAGTAGAACTGTTAAACACAATATTATTTGGTCCTTTTATGAAGATAATAAACATACTTGCATCACAGGATTTTATGAAGATCTAATAACATATTCTTATGAAAATACTTCCAAACAATGTAGCATCTTTAAAATGGTACTTATCCACTTAGTCCACTGACATAGAAGATCCCTCTTACACACACTGTGTCCCTAACAGCTAGTGGTTGGATGGTGACATATTGACAAGGGGTAATAAAGAGCCCAGAATGTTCAATACCATTAGTCTGTGTAGTCCTGAAAATTCATCATCAAAGGCTATAAAGAAACCTTGTGCTGGACAATACAGGGAATTGAAATGGGGTTTTGACATTGCTTCCTTTTCCTAGAGCTTTTTTAAAGGCCTAAAATATAATGATTAAGGAGAATAATGAATGATCACTTAAAGAAATAGTTTTGTTACTGAATAAACACTAGAGGATTTCATTTCAAAGGAGTTTCATGGAAATGAGACATAAACCTGGACTGTGAAGAAATGGCTGGATTAAACAAGCAGAAGGAAAGATGGATGACATGATAGGTACAGAGGACCCTGCATCCTAAACAGCTAACTTGTGAAGGAGAGGTTCTGGGGAGAGAGGAAAGCAGGCAACATAATCCTGGAATCTGCTGCCCTGCCCTGAGGCAGATGTTCCGTGTTCTGCACGCTCTGTGAATCTTCCCTATGATCCCAACCTAGTGATAGGGCACAAGCGTTATCCAATATTTTTTATGGATTCCCAGGAAGGTATCTCATCTGTGCAGCCTAACTGACCCTAGAGTCATGGAATATTCTCTAACTTTCCATGTGTTTAGGTTGCTTGGCCCCTGGGTCACAAGGTAGTCATCATTGGTCAGTATCTTGGGTTGCTGACAAAGACATCTGGATTTTATGGCTTCTTGTTTTGTACAAGGACTAGAAATGGTGTGGCCAGGGAAGAATTTCAGGTTACTAGCAGAGGCAAAGAGTCATGTTAGCCTGACAAAGAAAACAAGGGGAGCGGCAGATCCACGGGACAACGTGAAGGGAAATCAGCAGATTTGGCAATGAATTGATTATCAAATGGCTCAGTGCTTTGTAGCCAGGACTCCTAAGTAGAATTTGGGATCATTAACAGAAACAGGAAAACCCTAAGGAGCAGCTAGTTTAGAGGGAAGTTGGCTTTTTTGGATGGTCAAGTGCTGGATGAGTGAGGGTTAAGTGAGGGTTGAGTTGCCTCAAAAACAGAAGATGGTGTGTCTCGCACACAGGATGAGATAAGAGGCCTGGAACTTCTAATACAGATCGGAATGGGATAGAAAGATCTATACAGCATGTTTATGCATGCAGTATTTCACATTCAGTGACTGCACATTAGTAGAGGTTGAGAGGAGAGTGAAAGAGAGGAAAACCCTTTGGTTAACTTACAAAAATAGGGATGGAATCAGGGAGGGTGAAGAAATCTCCACGACTACTGTGCCCCTCAGATTTGGAGATAAGAATATGAGTTGTGAATGTGGGGAACACAATCTCAGCCATGAGGCAAGGAGAACAGTGCGTGTGTGAGGGACTGAAGGCCTGCAGGTCAGGGGAGTCTTGAGGGCTAAAAAGACAGCACAAGGGAACAGGAGGAAAACAGGCTGTAGAGACTACAGGGGCAGTGGACAGGATGGGGAGGGTGGGACACAATTATCCATCTGGAATGTTATAAAGACTGGGCTCTGAAAGGGCTAGAGGAAAACAGAAGAAATTTTGAGAAAATGAAGAACTATTTCAGGCAGTAAGGACAGACGCTCACCCCAAAGTGTAAAATGAGACCATTGCTGCATAAGAAGTCCAGGCTCCCATGGAAGAGAGTAGGGTTCAGCTGGGCCAGAAGGCAGCCTAGTGTGAGAGAGAACCAGAACAGGAAGGACAAGTGGAAGGAGTGGTCATGATGAGCCTAAGGAAGCGCTGGCGTCGGCAGGAGGCAGGGGGCAGGGCAGACATGGTGGCCAAAGGGGGCCATCTCCCTGCTTCCTAAGCTTTACATTTACCTCACTGGCAGATCCAGGTGGCAACTGCTGATGAAATTGCTTTTAAATATCAGTATTTTGTATTTCTAAATTTAAATAATAAGTACATAGGCAGCAACAGAATTTTTTATTTTTATACTTGAGCATGACACTCTTAGGTAAATTATCTATAATAATAGAGTATCTAGGTTCCAAATCCCTTAATGGCCAAGATTAATTTTTCACATGAATTCCAAGAGCTTGGTACTTATTACCACCATTTTACATAGAAGGAGCCTGGGGCTTACAAAAATTAGATGACTTGATTTAGATGACAAAGAGAGTGAATGGCAGCACGGAGATGCAGACTCAGCACTGGTTGATTCCACTGTGGTACCAAAGATCCTCCTTTCTGCTTATGAGAGAAGAGCTACAGCATTGTACCTAAGCACTGCTATGCAACCTGTGAGATCAAAAGGCAACTGAATTAACATGCCAGAGTTGAGGACACAGCTCTGTCCCCATCCACAGGACAAATACATCAACAGACCAACTTACATATTCTCCTTTATGTTTATCCATATAGTTTCCTTCATACCAGTGTAACAGAGTTGATAGGAACTGTGTGCATCCACATAGCAGACCAGTAAGCTGACTGCTGTTTAGGGTGACTACCCCCTCTGAAACCTGGCATCTGGTATGAAAGGCCCTTTGATCATTGGTGGGGATCGAAACAAACCTAAGGACTCTCCCAGCCCTCAGAGATCCAGACCTTGCTGAGAGACAAGAAACATCTTTATCAGAAAGAAGACATTCCAAACCAGAGCTCTTTGAAGGTATTCCCAAGATAGTTTGGGGGATCGTTTGTGCTTTTGTTTTTTCTCAGTGGTAGCCCAAAGTCAGGACAACCCTGCCTGCTCAGTCTCTAAAATAACAGAGTCTGGAGAAAATGATGACTGGCCATGGAAATCCATGTGAAAACTCCTTTCACTCATCCCTTCAATAATTTTTAATGAGTGTCTACTACATGCAGTGTATTGTGTTAGACAATGTGATACTGGCCTTCATGGATTTTCAAACTGAATTAATTAAAATCATACAAATAAATGTAATTCCAAACATAGTTAATTAAGTAAAGTGGTATTAGTTATCAGTAAGCTGCCATTTTTTTCCGAAGTAAAAATCAAAAGGATGCATTATCCATTACTGTCTAAATGTAATGCCTCTCTTGCTCCCCATTCAAGTTAGATGTGTAATAACAGTTAAAGACCTGAAAAACAAGAGCAATTTTATAGCCCAATAATCACATCTCATTTTACCACCTGTCTTTGAAAGTCTAACATTTTAAATAACACTTGCAAGTACAAGAATACTTCTGTACTTGTACAATGCACTGTGTAACAAATTGAAAACACAGGAACTACTTAAGAGAAATATTTAGATTGTGTCTAATTTAAATAGATAGTCCATTGGGCAAGGACTGTGTCTAATTCTATGTTAGGTGCAGCACATTGCAAAATGTTGGCACTCAATAAATGTAACATAATAACAACAGTCTTTCCCCTTTAAAGTGTATAATTATAGCTACCCCCTACTGTGCACCAACCTCAGTGACAGATCTTTTGTTTATTAAATACACAGCCCTGAAGGCATACAGTACCGCAGCTTCAGGAAGAATTGCAGTGAGGTCCACTCTACTTTAGGTAAAATTTTAAATATCCACAAATCCCTAAAGAACATCTTAATTTAGCCATCCACCACCTATAGGAACCAAAAGCAGGAAACCTTTTCCACATCCCTGAAATGGAATCCAAACACTAAGTGGAAATGTGTTCTCAAAGTTAGTTTGGAAATATGTCATGGAATAAAATTGCTCTTAGCTAATTTACCATTTCTCTCTCCTAAAGAAACATGTCAAGCTGCTGAGGAAAACTCTGAAGGCTTTATGCAGGAAACATTCAATAGGTTCCCATGCTCGTGTTCAAAGTACGCTATTATCCAAGTAGCCTGAACTAAGGAGGAAAAAAAAATGACTCATGTACAGATTTATTTGAGACATTTGCACTACAATGAACTCAGCAAAGCAACAGGTCAAGTTAAAAAATACTGCAAAAAGCAACAGCAGACGAAGCCGCTTGGAGGGGATTTGGGACTGGAAAGCACTTTTGCTTCGTTTCATCATTTTCTTCTAGTTTCCCGTGTTTGTATTTGAATGCTTGCACTTGAACATTAGTTTCACAATCACCTATTCTACATTTGGTATTGATGAAGTTCAACATATGCTCAGCAATTCACTGCTACTAAAATAAGAAATGCAAATTCAGCTAAGTGCGCTCCAAGTCTAATGTTAAGCTGAGCCCGAGCTCCTTTGTAGTTCCTGTAGAGTATTATCATTAGTAGAGAAGGGTTAATGGCAGAGGCCGATGATTGTTTAAAAATTCACATTACCAAAGTGGATTACACTGCATCTACTGAGGGGATCAACAGTGTAAGCCTACACTAAGCCATTATTGCAGAAACAAAGCTTTTATTTTAAGCCTTTGGAAACAAGCATAAAATGGACAAAAGAAAAAATTCTTCTGATGTAAGAACAAGGCAAGTACTACATGCCTTTCATCCTTACTCAGTTTTAGAGCCATGATGAATGTGCAAAAAATGGACTATCTCCCCAAAGAATGCAACGTTAAATTGTAACATATCAGCATTTTTGAAAATGCCTCTCCATATAGCTAGAAGTCCAATAGAAATCCTTTTTTTTTTCGTGTCTTTTGTTGAGAATCAGTCATAACATGGAAATATGCGTTCTTTAGGATTGTCTCATTATTTGTTCTTTTATCTTCTAATGAGAAGAAAAAGGATGATTTTGAAAAATACATTCTTGCAGCCAGTGTCATAGTTTACCCTTTGCAGCAGGAATTCATTACAAACAAGTATTGGTATGTGGCAACTTAGTGCTAACCCCCAGTTATGGACAGGAACAGGGCCTAGCCTGAGGCTAAATGTCCTTGACAAGTATTATTCTCTAGGACAAATTTTCAAGTGCAGAGTTGATATCCCATTTTACAGATGTAGAAACTGAGGCTCTGAATGGTTAAATAAACTCACTCTAAAAGACCTAATAAAGGAATGATGATTCAAACTCAGGTCTCAATGAAACCACAGCTCATGCACCTATTTCTCACAACGCCTTGAGATGACAAGAGAAGTTCCCGTAAGTTGAATGATCTTTTAATAAATTGTCTATAAAATTCTACATGAAATTGACCTCTCAGATAATTTTTTTCTTTACAAATTTGAGCTCAACAATGAAGCATCTTTTAGTGTATGTAAATTTGATCTAAACATACCGTATCATCATTAATATTATGATAGACATGTGGAAAGAAAACTTCACAAATTATAGCACTTTTACAAACTCAGGAGATAAACTCTCCTATAATAGGCCGTATCTGTAACTAATCATCTGACATTTTTAATTCTCAGAATATGGCTGAGAACTAATAAGTAAAACAAACAAGCAAATAAATAAATTAATTAAAAGGACTCCCAGCATTCAAAATACTCCGCACATTTTGTCTCCTAAGGCGACTGATTCTATACAGAGGAGAAAACTATAGGTCCTCTTTCTGGGTCTATTATTAGTAATTTTAAACATAACTCAGCAGACTTGGTTATCTGCTTTCTTTGCTTACAATAAGCTGAAAACAATGAATTAGAGAATTGGAAGAATTACTACAGGTAATAAATCTCAAGTCTTGCCAGAAATATAAAAGAATAATACTACCCAAAAATAGTTACAAGAATTAAAAAAGCATAATATATCAAGGGACAGTAAGGTATAAGTAAATAAAAAAATCATATCAGTCATTCTGGTATTAATAGAGTTATTATGATAGAATATATAGTAAAATATAAATATGTAAAATAATAGATTTATTATTTGCATAAATATTACATATATTAGCTTTATATTGTATATAAAATATAATACAATTTAAAATACTTAAATGTATACAATTTACATAAAATAAATTTATATAGAAATTATTTAATATAACATCTTACATGTTATATTTTGATTATTTATATAAAAACATGTGTATGTATAAAAATAAATATAACTAAAGCCAATAGTTTCATAATGAGAATCCTAGGAATAAATATCTATTAGAATGCTTTTTTTTTCTTTGGAATTCAGGGCCTAAAGAATGGAAATTTTATTATAGGGAAGGTTTTTTTTTTTGTTTTGTTTTGTTTTTAGTAGATGAGTCTAAGTGAGGTTTATTAAACTAGAATAAGAATCCCAAATATACTGAGATCCAACAAGGGTAATGTCCATGGTAGCCATTTTTGTAGTACATCTAAATTGTCTTCTGTATCTTACTGTTTTTATACAGTTTTAACACATCCTCTGCAGGATGATGCTCTTGCCCCACCTCCTTCACTAAGTATGCATTTCATGTTAGGAATGAAGGGGTTTTGATTCTTGTGTAAAAGTTGATAATATGTATATAACAAAACATTAATCTACAGTGAAGAGAAAAAAACTAAGTGACATGGAACTGATGACATGTTTATTATCTGCAGAAATGTAAACTCCTTGCAGGTAAAAGACCCATGGATAAATCGTTTTACCCCACAAGGCTTAGCAAGCAATAAACTTTGAAATAACTGAGTGAATGGATGCATAAAGTTCATTATGCCTTGCCCAGTTCACATTTTTTGAGAGTGGGAGGAAGCCAGAGGGTTCCTCTGGGTAATTTTGGGCTCTGTTACTATCCGCTTGGCTCACTCCCAGTACCATGAAAAAAAAAAGTCCAAACTAAGAAGGAAAAATCATGTCTAGACAAAGGTATCTTACACACAGTGCCCTAAAATATATATATATGTACACACAGACAAATATTCATAAATCATAAATAAATATTGTATATATAGAGATGCACATACTGTATCTGTTAAAAGCCCTTGAATATAGAGTTCTCAATACATTTCATTTAATGAATGATTGAAATTTTTACTAAACACCTACTATAATACAAAGCATTACAGTACATTCTGATTGACCCTCACACTGATAAGGGATATACCAATGAAATCCTAAATAGGCCATTTTTAATAGCTTGAAGTTTAAATTTTTCTATTTTTTGTTTGTTACATTAAACATGATAATTTCAGCAAGGCAAACAAGTAAGAAAGAGGAAGGTCAAGTGGTCTAACTTCCCATCTCATCAACTGCCCCCACATGAAGTAACAAATATTACATTTGTATACATTCCTCCCATTTTTTCTTTATGTTCATAAAAATCCTCAAACTTGATAGAAGCATATATAAAGATTAAAACAAAAATATGATCATAAGTTCATCACATGCTTACTTGCTTTTCTCAATAATACATCTATATAATGCTGCATACTTTCGGTTCACCATAATTTATTGCATTACTCCATTATTGATGAAAATTTATGATTTTTCCAATGTTTTGCTCTCACAAATATTAATGAATAACCTTGGAGTCATATTTCAAATATTAATGCATTGGTATTTTCATGTCTCTTTATTGAGGGACCTGAAGTTTTTTCTTTTTCCCCAGTTTTTTGTTATTATGCATAGTAAGGTAGTACAGTGTTGAGGGCAAAGACATGCATTTTGATACTTTTATTTCTATAAGATAGTTTACTAAGAGTGAAACAGTTGAATCAGGGACGTGATAACATGTTTTTATTTTTAATTTGTCTGCTAATACAGATCACTTTCCCAAAAAGTTGTAATTCACATCCCTGGGTTGAAATATGGTTACCTTCCCCAGACCTTCATCAGTGCTGGATAATACCAATATTTTTTCCCTTTTGGTATTTTTATGAACAAAATACTAGATATCCTCTTACTTGCTCTTCCTATGTTACTAGTGTTTTGGGGCATTTTTCCATGAATTTATCAGCCAACTGCAGTTCTTTCTTCATGAATTACCTGTGAACATCATTAACTCAGTTTCCCTTTCTTTGTTTTTTTAATCCATTTATAAAATCTCTTCTTATACTAGAAATAAATAACTTTCATCCTGTTCTGCTTTTTACTCTTCCCATTAGTTTATGGGAATATGTATATAGTGTGAACCAAGAAAACAGCCAAGACTGCTGGAAAGATTCCTAATAAACATTATTAACATCAAAGGAAGACTTGCAACATTCACTTTCTAAAATATTAAGCTCTACAAGGACAGGGGTCTTTGTTTTGTTAGATCATGCATCTCAAGCATCTAGAACAGAGCAAAAGGAACTCAGTAAATATCTAAGTATACATTTATTCAATATAAAAATACATTGAATAAATTGCATTTGTATATATATTAATCTCTAAAACTGTGAAATATTTGTTTCCAAGTGGGAAGGAAGGTTGCTTTATATTTTGCCATCACTTAATGCTTCTAATCTTTCGCACATCTTAACACCACGTTTAAGCCCAAGAGGCAGATACTGTTATTTCTGTTTTCATCTGAGGAAATCAAGACTCAGAAAGTTGTCCAAGATAGCATAACCTATAAATAAGAGAGCTGGGATATAAATCCAGGTTCTTCTGACATGAGAGACAATACTTTCCATTAAGCCATCCTTTTTATCAAAATACGTATCTGATGCAGGGGTTGGCAGAAATACGCTTATCATCTAATTCTCAACTTGAATCACCTGGGATGGAGAAACAATCTAAAATGTACAAACCAAGAAGAGCATTCCATATGCAGTCATAATACATAAATATTTATTATTGTGACCCTAAAAACAGCTATAAAAGATGGGCTCTAAGACACTTAAGCAGTGAAGTGGATAAATTTAAAAAGGAAAATAAAAGGATGCAGAAAGTAAATAGAAGGCTACTTTCTATAAAAAGCCAAATATTTTGCCAAAAGACTACTAGAGAATGTGATTCACCAGATCAATGTAAAATATGAGTAAAATCCTATAATTAGTCTGGAAACATTCTTCCAGTCATCAAACTGAAAATTCTCTATTCATGTTAAATTTTAACACAATCCTATAGAGTTTGTTAAAGACATAAGTATAACAATAAAAGCATAAAAGCATTTCAATCTACAAAATAAATTTTAAAATAACTATAAAAAGACAAAGTTTATTAACCAACTTTGTGTGTACATGGATGAATATGTAAATTAAGTCTCAATTCTTTAAAGAGACAATTGCCAAAAAAGATTGGCAAGTGTACAGCCAAACCATTAAATGGAATAATTTCATAATTTCTACTGAATAAAATTTGATTATCATTGATTAGACTATTCTCTAAAACTCCAGAATATTTTTATTCATTCAATGATGAGATCATTAAGTTTTTTCTTCTTTCATTTTTTAAATGCTACTTCTCATAATGATACCAGGGATTATTAGTGATTGGCTATCACTAATAATATGGTAAAAAAAAAATATCCACAGGCAAAAAAGTGTGTCTTTTTGTTTTTACATTCAGGTTCAGCACAGTCTGTTTAGATCAAAATACATTTCTCTCAGCTAAGAGTTTGATAAAAGTGAGCAGAGACACAATTAACAAACTATTAGTGAAAAGACCAATGGTTATTATGTTTAGGACTGGTGGATAGAATTACTGCTAGAATGCAAATTTGCCATGGAATCATTGACTAACACTATTAAATTCAAAATCCCTCCCACCCAAATCCACAGAATTTTCTGTGGCAATCCAAAATCTTTGGTATGATTTGTTAGGTAGGGTCATAGTTCTTGTCTTTTTTGTCAGTCTTGTGTGTGAGAGCACATTCTCAGAAGACAAGAAGTCTTGGACTAAGGGTTAATAGTGACCAAATACATTTTAAATAGCTGAATAAATAGTCCCTGTGCTGAAAATTCAGCAGAATTATAATCAATTTCTTGCAGACAGAACCACATGAAAATTATTACTAGAACGATAGCTAATTATTAAAACCAAGAAAATCTGCTGTAAATCTGTTACTTGAAGAGAAGTGAAACTATTAATTATAAGTTCTACCCTAAGTAATTTTTTTCCTTTAATATGAATTTTAATTATATCTAAAACAGTAACATAATTTCTATGATATTCTGAGAATAGAAATTACTCATGAAAATGTTTGGCAAATGTTAATTGAAAAGGATCATCTAAAATAATATTTACTTCTCTGACATACAAACATTTCTATATTCAAAGGATATAATATATACCTACAAAATTTTTATAACTTTTCAGTATAAAGTTGTGAAGTATATATGAGACAAATAAAAGGCAATTTATCTTTCATTTGAGGAGGAACATGTAATGTGATTTGATCATGAAAATAAGTGCTTATTTAGTAATATATGAAAGAATGCCAATTTAATAAGCCACTGACATGACTGAAGCTGTAACATTCTTTTCCAGGTGTTTCTAGGAGTTTTAATAAATCTTTTATACAAGTACTTTGTTTCTTTGTGCTTTTAAACTATAATCACAATAACAAAGACATGTCTACTTTACAGACTATAAGAATTTAAGCGGAGCCAAATTTGCCATTTCTGAAATCCAGTTATGATAGGAAACATCAAACTTTGCCTCTCTGAGCCTTAGTTTTCTTTTTGACTGAGAGAAGCTGCTGAGTTCCTGTTGCCTCAGAGAAGGGAATGTTCCAGTTCCCCCTCTGGTCCAGCCATTCCAGAATTACCACTCCCCTTTGCCCTCCCTCCTCTACTTCTGGACCAGACTGCCCAGACAGGAACTGGGTGTAGGGAGAAGAGAGGATGGCAAATAATAAATCCCCAAGACATTCTGAGAAAGACGAAATTATAAAATCCTTAGTATTTTACTGAAGACTGAATTTACAGTCACACCATCATATATGTATGACAGGTTTTGATTATATGATTATTAAACTCTTCTTAGTTCACATTAAAATGCCTAAATTAGTGAGTAACTAAATTTTCCACGCTGCAATTTAAAACCAGATATTTAACACACTTAGTGGAAACTCAATATCTGATCCTATAAGAAAGAGTTTCATTTTCTTTAAAATAACACTCTGAGAAACTGTTTTGAAAATACAAACTTCTCATGTTGCACACCTAAACTGTCATGGTCATAAAATGAGACTAAATTCTTTAGCTAATCTTATTCATGAAATATTTCATGTGCCTCTAGAAAATACCTCACTGTGGCTTAACACCATTACTCCATTATGCCTGAAAATAACCAGTGGCTTACAGCACTAAACAATTCAAATTGTATTGCTTGTATTAGAAAACTAAAATACTTACAGAAACAGAACTGATATTGAAAGCACTGAGAAACTCAATATGTTTTCATCTGAATGCTAATTCAAAGAACTTAATGGATACACATTTATAGTGACTTAATAGAGTTCATTTCAAACAAAATTACATTATTTTGCAAGCAATCAAACCTCAATATTTTGCATAATTTACTAAATATTCTATAAAGAACGGTCCATTCTCAATTGTAGTAGTGCAAAACAACAAGCAAAACCTTCAAACCAAACTAGTACTATTTAGTCAGTAAGAGCATGCAATAGAAGGCTGAAAAAAAAATTAGTAAAAATTTAAAAATCTTATAAGTAATTTCCCATACTAATTTGTATTTAAAATACAATCAGAAAGTCTATCTACAATGCACCAATCTTATACTAAGATTATTACCTCACTTTTAATTTATAACATTGCCATACAAATACAATGTAAAGATATTAAACATCATTTCATCACACTTTCAAAAAGTTTCTATAAATAATGACCTGTACAGATAAATATCTGAGGTATATTCCTGTTGTAACAGCATGGTTTTAAAATGGGATGTAGAGTTCCAAGTTCACAACTGTTTTCTAACTTCCCAACTTTTCCTATATACTCACTTTTTATCAAAATTATTTTAGTTTAAAATAATGAGTTCACCAGGATTTATGCATTACCTATACTATGAGATTTTTCAAGACTACAAATAATAATAAACACATTCCCTTCTTTTGAAGATTTATAAGTGGAAACTAACTTGAAATTAAGTTAAAGAATGAGGCTGGCATAAAAGAGCTTTCAGAATAATTACCCAGGCGGAACCTGGGTTTGGAACAGAGTTCTCTGCAGCAGTTGGAACAAATTCACCGATGGAAAGCAAGACCATTTTGGACTAATGTAATAATACAAGATAATGGTAAAGAGGATAGGAAAAGAAGAGGTTTACTGGGTATGGGGATGAGAAAAAAGTCTGAGTCTGACATCCATGTTTATGTATACGGTGACTCTGGAAATATGGTTCTAGGAACTGTAAGGAAAAATAGAGGGAATGGAGCAAATTTTTAATAGGGATGAAGGCATAAAAAGATAGGCATCTCAAGAGAGAAGAAAAGTTTTTTTTATGATGGTTAAGTTTGAATTACTAATGCTTCATCCAAGTTTATGGGCATAGCAAAATTTTCATGCATGAATCTGAAGTTCTGGGATAGTGATCTTGATTTTAGGATTGTCACTTGGTGGTAGTAATCAAAAACTTGAAAATAGTTGAGCTTGTCCAGAAAACATGTACAGAATGAGGGGAAGAAAAAAAGAGCAAGAAAGAAATGTGAGGAAATATTGATGTCTGAAAAGATGACGGTAAATAGGTCCAATGTACTGATGAAGACTAAGACTGGATCACCGGATTTGGTAAAAGGAGATTAGGAGGATTAGCAATGATTTTATAAAAGGAGCTTTAGTGGCAAAGCAAAGGGCAGAGGTTATCACAGTGGACTGGGGAATTAATGAGAAATTAGGTGGTAGATAGGGCAAATAAATAATTATACCAAGATGTCTAGCTGTAGAGAGGAGAGCTATAAGGTTTTAACAAGTAGGGAAACACTGAAAAAATATTTTTCTATTTATTGCTTTTTTTTTTTTTTTAGGGACAAGAGAATGTTGACCATATTTACAGGTAGAAAGGAAAGAGCTACTGAAAAGTAGTAAGTTAAAAATACATAAGAAATGTAAATAATTGGTTAAAAGAAAAAAAGGAAGATTAGTTATAAACAAGAATAGAATCCATTGATTTATTCAGAGAGAGAAATGAGGGATGTGAGTGTGTGGAGAGGTTTCTAGACCAGGGATTTCTTACTTAAAGACCTTCATGTTTTATCTGGTGTGCTCATTACAGGCCTTTCAGTTGATGTTTGCAAAATACATAATAGCTTCTTTGCAATAAGACTATTTACTCTTTTAACTTTAAAATATCTCAAATAGGACTTTGTCAAACATTTCAGTTACAGGCACCATACCATTAATATTGTCCATACTTGAAAAACAGGGAAACAGGTTCATAAACCAGAAAAATCATATCATTTATAATTTTGAATTAATAATGATAAGTAAGGATAAATCTGCTGTGAGAAGCCTAACATCTATTAAGATGGCACAAAATTAGACTTGATCTCAAAACTCCCCAAAATAAGACTCAACAAAGAATGACAAAATCATTTTTATTTGATGCTAATAAATTCATGAAAAGGAAAAGCATTGAACTTCCATGATCTAACAAGCATCATAATTTCACTAAATAACATAAATACAAATATATATGTACATATGCATGTATATAATTAGAAACTTAATATTATTTCATGTATTAAATATATAAAAATATACGGTCTTAGAAATCTAACAGTACTTCACCAAGTGCGCTGATGGGAAAAGAGAATCCTATACACAGCCTATGTGTACTAAACACCATGTCTATTAGCTGTTGCATCTGTTCCCTAATCCCACCACCAATTCTGGAGGGAGTTAACATACCCATTTCACATAAGCACTAACTGACTCAAAGAATTTACGTTATTAGTCCAGAGCTAGCTAAAAAGTGACAGAGCTGGGATTCAAGGCTTCTTCTACCTGATTTCAAAGCTGATGCTTTCCTCACTAGGTTGTTGCCTCTCACATATTTCCTGTCTGACCTTACAGAGTCCGTATGAACCATCTCTTTGATAACTAATCCACAGACTATCAGCCTCTGTGCTCCTGTGATTTAACACATCAGGTTACCAGCGGGCACCTGGGCATGCTCCAGACACCCCTTGATGAGGTAAGGGTGTCCTCTACTCTCTTGTCAGAATGATCACAAACTCCAAAGTCCACTCCCACCAGATGAACTGACATATTTGGACTACGCCCTCCAGTTTCTTGACCTTCAACTCCTTCTGGCTGAGGAGCCTTTCTTTCCACCTTCTCTACCTGGTGAACTGCTAATACTCTAAGACCCCATCACCCCTCAAACCGACCTAAAGCTCTCTATGAGGTGCAGTTCTCATCAGGCAGAGATAAGGGACCCCTCACCCTGTACCCATAGGACATGTTCTAAGCACTTATCATTCAGAATGATAATAATAACTTTAATCTCACCCCAGCTGGAATGTGAGCCTTTCAAAGATGGAGATGGTATTTTATTCAATGTAGAATCAATAGAGCATAAAGCAGCATGGCACATAGTAGATAATAAATAACTGCTGTGTGACTTTGGAGGCAGTCAGGGGAGAGGCAGGTGGGTCTGAAATCCCATGTCTGCCTTGTTCTTTCTGTGTGAGCTTGGGCAAGTTAACTGCCTGTGAGCTTCATATCCTCAGCTGCATGGACGTAATATTACTTATCTTAAAGAGTTGCTATGAGGATTTAAAGAAAACTGACAGAAAAACTGGAGTCTCTAATACGCAATTAAGTGCTTAATAAATGTTAGTTTCTTGTCCTTTCAGTCCCATCTTCTTAAATGCCTCAATGCAGAATAGGTAAGATTCAACAAGGATATAAGCATTTATTGACTGAACAAATCTTACTCAAAAGTGTAACATGAATGAGAAACTATAGTAGGTGTTGTGTGTGTGTCAGAGAGATGAATTTGTGCACTCAAGGAAATGACAATCCTATGACGAAAATACAAATGTTATTCAAATAATGATTTCTTTAGCAAGGCAGAAAGTCGGGCACTATGAACTAGGTGCATGCACACTGCTACCAAGGGTCCAAGGGCAGAGGCAGTGCTTTGGTCAGGGAAGTGCCAGAAGTGATGACCAGTAATCAGGATCTGAAATAAGTCTTGAAGAATTGGTTACGAGTTGGAGCCATGCATATCCAAGGAAGGGAAGCCTAGGTAAAAGATTCAGTAGGAACAAAGGCACAGAGACAGGAGCAAAGATTTCTCTAGGAATGAAGATTGGTTTGCTTTGACTCACTGGGGCATAAGGAAGCACAAGAAAATGTAGTGGGATAAAGACCTCACACTGCAGAGAAAAGAGACTCACATACCTATTGAAAAATGAAACTCTCAATTCGTTATCAGACTTATAATTCTCCTACTTCCTAATTTGAGTCCTTCTACCCTAGTTATCAGGATTTTTACACAGAGTTATACACAAGAGGAAAAGGGAATTTAAAAACAAATTGGTATTACATACTGTGCACAGAAGCAAACTCTATTTACTGAATTAGTTGAGAAAGGAATAAAAGCTGTTTTCTAAATGGCTGAGTTTCATTTACTATTAAGGCTTGCCTATATGTGACTATTCATTCCCAGCTTGCAGGATTGTGAGAACAGGAAAAAATGAGTATGATTAAAAAGTGCATGAAAAAACAAACAACAACAACAAAAACCCACTTTTAGAAAGATACCAATGTCCTTCTCCACTGACCAGCCCTCCTTTCCTTCTGTTCCCTACTCAAAATGTTCTACTGCCACCTGCTGCTTTAAGTTTCAGAAGCTTAAAAAAAAAAAGCTTTCATCATTTTTTCACTGATTTAATTGATTCCACCATTTTACTTTTTTTCTTCCTTTTTTTTCCATGCTGACCAAGATTCTAGGACCTGGTTCTTGGCCAAATGAAATTTTGATAGCAATAAAGATGTAAGAATTATGCAATACTTGGTAGGAAGAAATTGCAGCTTTGAAAATCTAGCACACTTAAAATCCTATGTGGATATCATAACTTATTTAGGACTTCTCCATTAGACAATTCCATAAGGAAGTAGTAATCAATCCCCAAACACATCATTTCCTGCTAATTCAGATGGAACCCCAAATTTTATAATCCAAGTATACAATGTGTATATAATGAGCAGTTTCCCATATGTGGTATTCTGCATATCTCAGATTATACCTAATATAGATAAACCTGGCTTATCCTATGTTACTGAAATTTGTTCATTTATTCCAGCTTCTTAACATGTGGTATAGACCCTAGGTTTTCTTCCATCTAACTGTTCCAATTAAACAAATATTGTTTTGTCCTTGCTGCTATGTGTGTGTGTATGTATGCATGTGTGTGCTGTACACCTCCTGCTACCATTCAGTATATCAGATCACAGGGATCTATAAAAACCAAAACCAAAAATGAAAAATAAGGCCATTTTGAAAGTTCTCAACCTAACAGTGATCAAATAGTACATCATTACCCTAAGTATGGCTTTCTTTCAATACTGCATTCACCAAGCAGTTCCGGGCACCTGCTGTATGGTAACACTCAGCAAAAATGCTTGCTCCTCTTTTCAGGTAAGCCCGGTGTGCAAGAAGCAGGGCTACAGCATTTGCTTTCTGATTTTAGATAAATGAAGGTATCATAGCTCACCAACTTATTCAGCCCAAGTATATTGACACTATTTTTGGTTCCTGTTTGAGTTACACATTTGCATATAACAAAGCACCCCAAAACTTAGTGATGACTTAAAATGGCCATCGACCATTCATTGTCTCTTAAATTCGGTAGTTTGAGCAGTAGGTTTTTATGCTTCATTGGGAGTAATTGGGGTGCTGGGATGGCTTAGAGGTGTAAAATGGTCTGATGAGACTAGCTAGGAGCAAAGGTGGGGCTGTTGACTGGGGATCTTGGTTTTCCTCCACGTGGACCTCTCTACATCACTTCTTGGGATTCCTCACAGCACAGTAGCTGTTCTAAGAAGGTGCTCTAACCAGAAGCATCCCAAGAAGACAATCTCCAATATAAAGCATTTATCAACCCTCTGTTTGCATCTCACCTGCTAATGTCTCACTAACCAATGCCAGTCATAGGGCCAAACAACCAAAGGGACGACACAAGGCCATGAATACTGGGAGATGTGTTTCTTTGGGGCCAGTGTAAAAGTCTACCACAATTCCTCTCACCAACAAGTACCTTTGAGATGTCCTCCAAAATGCTCCCCAAATACATATATATTACACATTTCACTGCCTTAGTTCAATCTTCAGTTCTCTTTCACCTCATTTGCTTTCTTTCTTTTCTTTCTTTTTTTTCTGTAAAAATCTAGCTTGGTTTTTAATTAAGGGTAGGGAGAAGAATATCAACAGTCATTCAATAAATAAATGTATTGCGTAAGAGTGAGTCACACACTGTAGTAGGAATTGTATGTGACAGGAGACTGGACAAGACACTTCCTCCACCCTTATGGCTAAAACTCTACAGGGAAATAACATATGACCCCAATTCTTCAAACCTGCCCTCCTAACTGTACCTAGTTTTCTAGCTTATAGATTTCAACAAGTCACAACCCTGATTAGACATTTTCCATGTTTTCTCCAGGCTATTAGATGAAATCCACACTGTAGTACCTCACTCAAGGCCTCTCAAATCAACCTTTCTGGTTCATCCCCTATCACTTCCCTTCAAGAAACTCCCTATTCTATTTTGCATGTCTGTGTCTTTTTTCCTGCCATTCCAACCAGCTGGACTGCTTTTCCCTAGTTCTCAGCTCCAAGAACAGGCACTTTTCTCCTCAGAGCCACACATCAGTACTTATCTGTAAGGTCTCCACAAAGACAGGAAGAACAAATCACACCCATATGCCTACAGACACTGTGGTCCTGTCTCTAACTTAGCATTGATGCTAGTTCACTCTTGCTTACATGTTTGTCCTTTCACTGGACCATGGACTCTTTGAGGGTGCCATGTTTATGGTTATACAACTTGGCATTTTCTAGCTCTATACAGCTAGGTGCATAGAAGGAAAGAAAAAAAGAAGAGTCATCTCATATAAGTTCTTCCATTTCTCTTTTATGTACTCTCTTTCATTCACTCTTTTGGAAATTAAAATATCACATTTGCAATTACATGTCAAATTTAAGATGTGAGAGCTTCTCCAGGATGAAATGCACTCTAGTGAGCAGTGGAGGCTAATAAAGAAATTCCTGTTTAGTGAAAAATACATAAATGAAATATAAATATAAAGAGCCACTACACTTGTTTCAATGCCTTGTAATAAGCAAAATGGCTGATTTCCAAGGGTGCTGATAAGGGTATGTTCTCTAAATCCAGCCACTAAAAAGTCTTTGAATTAAATTCTACATTTTTCTGAATAAATTACAAATAGTGAACCTGTATTAAAAGTCAGGTGTACACAGGATAAAACTAAAGTACTCCATATACTTTCATTTTAAATTCATCACAAGGATGTATCCTTTGAAGTATTCAAAAGTATAATATTTGAATTAATGATACAATGTCTCAGAATAAATTTTAATTGTAATATAGCTCTAAGATTTCAATAGGTGAATGGCTTTTTAACAAAGTCATATAGATGACAGATTGTGAATTTATGTCATGAAAGCTTGCTTTTCTCTCTTCCTCCCTCACCACTTTGGATTGCCAGGTCATCTCTCCTAGTGGATGTTAATGCCCCCAGCGAACCTCCCTTCACAAATACAACCCCTTTTCATGACCCACCTCGAGTCACCTCCTCCACACAGCCCTCATGAACTCTTGATCTGGAAGTGAATGAGCCAACCTAAACACTATACAGCAGTTTCACTTCTAATGTTCTGAAGGTTGGCCACTGCTTTGTGTAAGTGTGTCCTTCCATCCCTCCCATAGGGTCTATTTTATTTAACTTGAACCTTCCACGTTACCTGGCATGTAGTAGGCTGGAAAATGTTTGATGAACTAATATAACAAGTGACTGCACAAAATGAAGTTTGAATCTTGTCTTTTAATGTGAATAGTCATTTACTGAAATGATGAACACTCAATAAAAAAACTGACATTTATTGGATATCTTAATTTTAGTCAAGTCTTCATCCATATACTTTAGAATACAGTATTATAAATTGAGAAGACACGAATTCTAGGATATGAAAAAATAGATTAGAACATGAGTGAAAGCATAATTCTGAAATGGGTCATAGGTTTCTGCACCCTTTGGCAAAAGAAAAGAAAAAAATAATGATGAAAATAAAATGATGACTTGAAAAAACTAATGGTGAAAAGAAAACACTGATCTGCATTTCTCTGGTTCTACTTTTGCACTGATCAGATATGAAATCTTCCTGTAAAAAATAAGGTCAATAATAGCTTCTTTTCTTACCTCACAGAATCCTAAGAAAATTCTTTCCTAAAATTAAAAAGTAAAGCCTTATTATTGAACCAAAAAGTTGATATTCAGTGTATTTTTGCTTTAGACGTGACGAACATTTAGCCCAATCACTGTCTAGCATACTTAGAAAGATTTTTTCCTTTGAGAAATAAAATATTCATCATTTCTAATTATAAGTGGTACTGTTGTCAAGACAACTTTTCTCATGAGGGATGGGATTATTCTAAAACAGTCATTTTTTTAACAAATTTCAAAATATTCTTATTTACAAATGAAAACACATCATCCCTATTAATATCTCATTAATCAAAATAGTCTCATCAATTTAAAAGAAGTGTTCCTGGGAAAGGTTTCAATAGAGTTCTCTTCATTAGCTCTACTAAGAATTAGAATTCATGACAAGAGAACATAACCATGTAGCACTTCAATAAAAGCAGGGAGTCTGGAACTGATGATATCTAAGTAGCAGGCACAAGAGAGTTAGCATACCCATCTGGCCACTGGGGCAAAATGACCCTCTGAGGCATGAAGAACAAAAGAGTAATTGGATATAACAGGGCACTCAAACATGAATCTCCTTGGCCACTCCCATAGGCATACTTCACTACAACACTGCAAAAGGGAGACATTCTCATATGGAAACTTCCAAGCAGTCAACAATATGCTTATCTCTTTCTTAAGAGATACAATAAAGGTATATCCAAAATAATCAATATTCTGAATTATAAAAGGGTAGTGTAATCATTATGCATAATAAGTTCATTCACTCATTCATCCACCTTTTGTGACTTACCTACTATGGGGTGAACACTCTACTAGTATGTCAAAGACATACAAAGACTAATGAGATCTGTCTTTTAATTAGAAAATCATACATAGCAGATTCAATTTTTTAACTGCAAATTCACTAAATGCTATTGTATTTTAGGCTCCTAGCAGCATAATGATATTCCAATGAATCTCTAGGCATCACCAAGGCTAAATTTTAAAAAATTTATAGGGGAAAATTAAAAATTATTTGGGGGAAAATATATGTAAATTTCCTCCTTTGCTAAAGTCAAACAATAAGATGGAGATTTATTTAGTCACTAAATAAACAGGAAATAACAAACTTTTGTTGTAATTGAGAACAAAAAGGATGTGTATTTGTATTTGTGTGTGTGTGCTTGCATGTGTCTAAATATCAGACAACTCAGATATATTATAACCTAGGATATACAGATATGTAGATTATAAAAAAACTATAATTGCATGAAAATTATGAAATGCTGTGTATTTTAAACTGTGAAAACAATGTCATTGCACAATATAATTCCATGCCTTTTGTCAAGATAATTGTAAATATCAGACTGAATATTAATCTCTGAGAATGTCCTATGACAAAATATACCTTATAGTAATTCAAGTAAGTAAAACCATCCCATTTTCTTCCTTGAGAACAGAACACAGAACCAGGCAATTATGGAAATTCAATACCACCCTAAATGATTCATTGTGGTAGACCTTGAACTTAGTCAAAAACCTTTATCTTAAGAAACCACAGTGTATGTTTTTTTAAAAATCCATATAATAGTGTCATGTGATTGTAATTATTTTAAATTTAATTAGTTCAAAAATCAGGAAAGAAATTTCACATCTTTATTAATCTAACCATAATATACTGTATGCTGTATCAAAATAATTTTTTTTGAGCATTACAATGTTCTGTATTTTCTACATTGATTTTTATTGTGAGAAGATTATAAGATTACCTTTACCTTGAATAAAAACATCATACATTTGGAAATAATGACCACCACACTTTTCAGGGCATGGGCATAATAGATTATAATAAATTTGGTATTCCAGACAAAAAGATAATTAGTATAAAATACTGCACCATTTTTAATGAAGAATATCTGCTATGGGGACCTATAGATGACTAAGGGGAAAAAAGTGTTTTCTTTTTTTTTTTGGCTCTGACAAATGAGCAACAGCAATAAGGCCAAGCAATGTCAATAGGATATGGTATTGGCTCCCCCTGTTGGACCTGAAAATTCCACATTTTGGGCTATCACATCACAGAACTTAAGGAAAAAAAATAATGGGCAACATAAAATTAAAGACCTACAAGTTCATTGGAAATCTATTTTTTTATATTTATTTTATTTGTGTATTTTAGTTTAGTTTTTATCCTGATTTGTTTCTAGATAAAAATAAATGAAAATCAGCATGTAGTTACTGAAGCAAACAGGAATTTTCAATTAAGTGAAATAGATAAAATACCTAAATGAGTTATATAATCTCTCGAATGATATTGTCATCTTTTGTCATCTGAAACATACATGTCATCCTTTGAACTAAATACACACACAAAAAAAATAACACAGCTGTGACTACACTCAAAAAAACTGGTTTGAAAGAAGATTTTGGTAACAAAATTTGTTTTTACCCTTGTTGATATATAAACAAACAGAAAAAAACATTTGTTTTTAAAGTGTGTATGTTCTTATTGCTCAGAGCAATGCAGAGGTTTATATCTCTGAAGAAACACTTACATATCTTAAAAATGACTGTTATGATTCAGCCTTGGATGAGCTGTCCGGCCCGCTTGTCCCAGCAGGTCTGGGAGCAACTAGTATGGCGTGAGCGAGAATTAATACACAGCAAAGAAAACGACACAATCCCTACTTGCCTATTAATGTCGGATAGTGGGGAAAACATTCTATTCAAGGGGATACAACTGCTGAAATAAATGTAAAATCACAACTATGAGTAATAACAAATTTTACAATATAAAAAAATAATACAATTAAGTTACAATCCCCAATTTGCAAAGAATTTATTATCAACCTCCCTGACACTGCCTCTTCTCAGCCAAGGCTCCACCCGCATCAGTATGAGGGTTACTGACACAAGCTACCAAGTTTTGATAAAAACGAGGCACTTCAAAGGGGGAACAAAACAGAAAGAAATTAAAAATCATAATTAAGTCCTAAGACCTTACCATCCAACAACATAACAAGATGTTTTTTCTGTCATACTTTTTTCACACTTCATAAACACATTTTTTCACTTTTTCTTATTACTTTTCTTAAAAAATATAATCATTTGGAAAGTTGAAGTTAACAAGCCTCATCAAAAAAGTCCAGAGTAGTAAAGGGGTCCAAAATGCCAAAACCTATAGCAGATCTGTTAAAGCTGACTGCTTCCCTTTCAAGAATATGTGAGACAGCAACTTGTAGGCCCTGCCTCCACTACAGGTTCACAGGAGGGCTCTGCACCCACTGAATAAGAAGAACGAAAGGAAGGGACAAATACCAAAAAGGGTTTCTTCTTTAAATTCCTATGGGAGCATTTTCCTTCCAGAAAACAAAGAAAAAATAAAATACCCATCGCTGAGCTCTCTCCTGAACATACGCCTTTAGGACCCAACACTCGAGCAAACATTGGTACTGTCTCTTAGATACATATGGATTAAATAGGCTGTATGCACTGGCCTGGGAACTGAACCAATATTTACAACATTGTTTCTATGGGAAAACATGTTCCAAGTTCTAAATAACTTACAAAGCCTTGGAATATTGGTATAACAATTTTTTGTTATGAGATATATTATGAAGATAGGATACAGAATACAATTGACTTAGAGTTAATTCATGTTGACCTCTTTTTTTTATCTCCCACTTTTCTATCACAGTCTGCAGAGGAATGGAAATGCTCTGATTTACACAGGTATGTAATTTTGTTTGTTTGTAAAAACCCTATGGGGCTTTTTAAAATTAGCAGCAAGAATACATAATAAATCTCTAGGAACCTTAATCTAATTCTGCCACAGTCACCCTACCCTATTTCAGTTAGCCCTATTGACATTTATTAAATTGACAATTTTGCCCAGGGAATCTCAAAAATGTGATTTTCCAGATTTTGCTGGTTAGCAAACACAGATTTTACTGTGCTTGATTTTGCTTTTTTCTGGAGTGAACCGTCATCTGCTGGCAAACAGCTCATTTAAAACATCCAAGTTCTTAGCATTCAAGTTGATAAAATTAAAAAAAAATTCTTTATGAACATTTTGCCTCCCAACTCTTAGAAAATCATTGGAATATTTTAACAAGTATAAAATGGTTACAAACAGAAGAATTTCTTCCAAATGTAAAAGATCAGGAAAACAAAGTTTCACTTCAGATAAATCCTTTACATCTGAATTTATTACTAAAAATGTGAACCATTTTAAAAGAATCATAACTTATGATAGTATTCATCTACTTTTATTAACTACTTCAAAATATTTTATCAAACCAGGCTGTGTAAAGTTTGTTTAAGAAGAAATGAGGACTTAGAAGGGCAGTAAGAAATGCATATGAATTAAGAAAACTACTTGTAGAGAAGTGGGAAAAGAAGGCCTTGCTTCAAGACCGAAAACAAATGGCTCTCTAAGAATCAAGATGTAGTAACAGTGAACCACTTTCAAGGGCAAACTGCACGAGCTTCTGATCGCAGGTAACATAATGTGTGCCCTTGCTGAGCCGTCACCTCTACATTAGCAGAGAAGAAAGGGCAATTTCACACTGACACTGGCAAGTCATCAACAGAAATTTTCAAGTTAGAAATACTACCCCTTTGGTTCACTTCTAGATGGTTTCAAACAATTTGATGAAATCCGCACTTTCCTTTTCAGTTAAACAAAACATATGAAAGAGGAGTTCCCATTTGCGTATTTCACAGATATTTCACCACACTGAAGAAGGATAGTGCAAGAGCAAGCATGGGACACATTCGGGCAGCTCATGCACAATGCTGTTTACATCCAGGACCCAAGCATTTCATAAAAATTGGAGGGTGGTAACTTCCGGAGGCTGACTTAGTATCTATAGTCTAGCATCACAGAATGGAATATAAGGGCACAGTGGGGCTGTTGACATGTCAATCACTTGTCAGATTCACCAGCTTTCTACAAATGGAAACTTCTTTACAGATCCCTGTAATGAGAATTTTTAAACACAGCAATAGACACTTTTTCTAAAACTACTAAATTAAGTCACCAGTAGACACAAAAGGAAAGGTAATGCCATGGTAACTTTTGTGCAGCTAAAAAATTCATTTTTTAACCTGTTTCCAGTTCAAGTCACTGGCTTATTTTGGGTTTCTTCTCTTTGTTTAAAGCAACATTCTACTCTCCACATCTTGTTTAACATTTGACATTCTTAAAAATAGGTGGAGTAATAAAATAATAAATTGCCCATCTCTGGGTTAAGCCCAGAGAATATGAAGTGCTACCAGTTTATTCTCATAAGCACAGCAAGAGGTAATTAATGGACATTTGTTTGGTTAGCTAACATTTCTAGAATATCTGTAGTATGCAAAAGCTCAGTGGGCAATAATCAGTAGAAAACCTGTTTGAATATCTACTGTTTATTTTCTTGGATTTAAGAGATTTCAAGTCTGACATGAACAATAATATAAATAAAGTGAAAATGTAGTCTCCTTTAGAACATGCTGTGTCAAGGAACATGATAACCTGAGCATGTAATTCTGCTAACATTTTATTTAATAACATCTGTGCTTCCTTATTCTCTGTTCTTACTTTCTTTTCAAAAGTGGTCTGTTAAGAAAAAAACAAGCCTGCAAATTTAAGTAGATTTACTTATAAGTATGCCTTCTCAACTGAGCATATTTAAGATTTTTTTAGAAAAAAAAATATGCATAGACATATGTTTGAAAATACCTCCTTAAAAATCCTGAAAATAATGTAAGATTTCATTTTGTTGTATTTCACCTTATAGGGTTAAATAGCTTCTCAGCCAGCTCAAATAATTTTCAAAGGGGGTGGGATTTGAACTTGCAATAAATTGGATTGACAGGCTGTTTTGAAAGCTGGTGTGTCTTCTGTTCAAATACAAACCTGAATGAAGATGTTCCTCAAAAGTCATGTACAAATCAAGAATTGCTCCTATAAATGGACCTTGCTCTAAATTAGTTAATATCCCTTCGATGAAATGCAAACTTTAAATTATTTACCCCAGAGGTTTTCAAATTAAGATTATTACATATATAATGTGTCAGAGAGAGAAGCCTCAGGGAGCTTTCCAGAGCAGGTGGCCCCAGATCATCCTTGCTTCAGAGGAATTCTGGTTAACCTGTGCTATATATTATTATTTTGTATGAGTTTCACTTTAAAATGGAATTCAGTGACAGGAAAATTAAAAGTAGAAACATTTAAGACACAGTTTTTGCACAATCTTCCAAGAGTAGAGCAACACCAGATATCTGGCCACAAGTCCTTTCAAGGACCCTTTAACTTAGCCACTCCAATGCCAAATTCCTTTGGTCTTTTTGAGCTATCTAGTACTGGATTCTTCTTTGAAAGGATAACACTTCAAGTGCTACAAAATTTTTGATTAAGTAGCACCTAAATAATCACCTCTTTCACTGAACACCTCAGATTTCTTCAATGGATTCTCATATGATAGACCATTCAGGCCTCTTAATGCCCTCTGGGTTTTCCTCTGAATGTTCTTCTCCAATGGCAGTAGTATGATGTCACTTCTCAATGTGAGATGGCCTCTTTTACGGACCTGAGTAGACATGAATTCCAATCATGGCTTTAGCTTTTTTTTTTAGTTAGGCTCATCAATTTTCAGCTTTCTCATCTGTAAGCTAACGTATATAATAGCTCCTTCTCGCAAGAACGTTCCATATATAAATTTAAAAATCACATATAACTTCTTGCAAAAGACTGGAATCTGTGAATTTCCTTTTCCTCTTCCTTAGAGTCAAACTAGTAGCCAGAATTAAAAACAAAACAAAACAACTCTCTGAGAATGGAGAATGTATGGGGGAAAACAGATGCTTAAATATCCAGTGGCCTCAAAGTATGAAAAATGAGACACGGTGGTGGCCTTTGTATATCTGCCTGGTTTTATACAGATCCCAACACAGTACCTTTAACACATGGGCACTTTCTAAAGACAAGTAATAATAGTAGTAACAGTAATAATAAGCATCATGCACAGTTCTGTGAATTTCAGGGAGGTGCTTTTAAATAATAACAAATGCAAACAGTATGAAATGGAAACAAAAAGAAAAATGGATCTGGGTCCTTGGAGCAGGTGCAGACCAGGCAGCATAGGATATTGGCAGGACCTTTGCATGGGGATCCTGAACCCATGAACCACTGTGAAGGCTTCTCCTCCACAGGCTGGGCAACTCTGGGCAGGTCATGTAACATTTCTGGCACCTTTTTCTTCACCTAAGTTTCTCAGGTCCTTTCCAGCATGGGAAGTATATCATCCTTTTATTCTAATACAAAAATTGAAGGTCAGGTTAATATATCTATGCCTCTAGTTACTTAACAACAGAATAAGGCATGCAGGTCTATGTGTCAGGAATAAAGGTAAGAAGTGATTCTAACCCCTGAAACAACAGTAGCACTTTCCCTTTCCTGACTATTTCACACCACCATAAGTTAAGAACTTCACTGGATAATCATGAATGCCTCAATTAATCAAAGTGCTTAGGGAACTGGCTTTCTCTCCTGTTTATATAGGCTTTGTTTAAAATTTTAAAGTCCTGTTCTCTACCTAAAATCATCCTGCTATATACAATTTCATTGCAAATATCTCTTTATATTCCTTTTCTTTTCCTAATAGCACCACCATCAATTAGGACTTTGGACCATGACATTACTTTTGTGACTGATCTGTAGGCTTCAAGTCTCTCTTTACTTCAGTTCAGTCATAGTCTCCCCAGAGCACTGTCTCCATCAGATGACACCTAACTACCAAATAAAGTTGAATGAAGTCCTCAGACAAGCATTTCGGAGCCTCCAAAATGGTCCCAAAACATATTTCCTTATCTCTCTCTCCTTAATTCAATACCACAATTGTATTAAATTTTTCTTAGTAAACATGCCTTTTAACCATTTCAACTGATGTCCCTATATGGATGCTTTCTTTTTTTCTCTCATGCATTTGGAAACTACAGAAATCCATTTTCTAGATTTCTAGAAATGCCTTCCTAGATATTACAGTCAGAAATGCTTTTTACTCCTACAGAGCTCTGCAGCCCCCAAATGACTCAACATTGTTCAGGGCGCCGATGGAAGCTCCTCACTGTATCACTACTCAGTCATGTGATATGGCTGCTTAGAGTAGACAAAAAGGGCAGGAGGCTGTCGTTTCCTCAGAAATCAGGTCATTCATTAACCAACTGTCTACTCAATTAGTCCCATTTTAACTGCTTCAATACAGAGAAAGAACAAACGTCTACTTTAAAGTAACCACCACATCTGACCTCACACAAACATCTATGATTCTATTACCACTAATAAACATGGAAAAGGATGCTGCAGTTAACATGTTCGAAACTCCAAATTCTTAGATAAACACTGTCTGCTTGATACTATGCCAGCCTCTTTCATATATTATTTCTTAACAAATACATTAGTTAATTAGTATCATTTTCATCTTATAGAGAAATAAACTGAAGCTCAGAATGCTTATTTTACCCAAATCACACATTTAGAATGTAGCTGGACCATGATTCCTTAAGATACTCTGAATTCAAGTATGTCTGTCTATTTTGTGAATAGAAAACTACCATTCATTCATTTGTATCATATCCCAGAGGCAGAGAAGAGGGGAAGTAGTTGCATTATATTCAAAGATTGAGAGAATGCCAGTAAGTGAGGAAAAGAAGGCTTGTCATACTTTCATTGGCTAATAAATCTTGAAATTGGTATATGTGCTTTTCCAGAAAAGAAAGCATTGGGATGGATTTGAACAAGGCCTAAAGACAAACCTTAGCCACAGTCCATCCATCCTCTTTTTCAGCACATGCACAGAAACAGCTGATATATACACGATTCCCACCTGCCCACATACACACACACCATGTATGAGAGGCTGTGATGTCATTATCCTTAGCCCACTCATCCCTTTCTTAAGGCATCTGAAAGTGACATCAGGAAAAAGCTGCAAAGCAGCTTGGAAACCACCATGACAGCAGAATTACAAGTTAACCCAAAGTCCTCCATAATTATTTTGTCCATGGCTCACCATCAGTACAATGTTGTGAGCACATGCCCCTACCATTTGTAACTTATTCATGTACTTATAAATTAGTATTATTGAAGGATACATATGCCACACTGAAAACACTGAATTAAATTACAACTGTTTACTGAACTCTTTTCCAGGAATGATTTAGATGTCTGGGGAATATCATACATGTGTCTAGACAGGCATTCAATCATTTAGGGGAAGATTTCTGGTGCCTACTATGCCAGGTACTGTGCTAAGCAGTGGGCAAACATTTCAGACTGGATTCAGTCTACTTTTCAGCTCAATGGAGAGACAAAGAAAAACAGATGAGGGATGACAGTATTAGGTGAGGGACAGCTCATCGAGCACTGAGTGAAATGGAGCCCAGTGAAGGTACATTCTAAGCTGAGCCCTAAAACAAGAGGAAATGGGAATAAGAATTTGAAGCAGGAAAATAGTGGCTGTTTCCAGTAGTTAGATTATTGTGAGAAAAGACATGTGGAAAACCAAGGAACTGATACAAAACACTGACCTCTCTTCTAAAAACCACATGAGTAATTTAGTAGAAAGCACATGAAAACAGGCTAACAAGACAATGTTCGGTGGCATTCATTTCACACACATTTATGGAGCACCCAGATTATAGCAGATATTTTCCTGGCTTTAGGAAAATAGTGAGTAAAAACCCATCCCGTTTTGAAGAACTTTTGTGAAGAAAGAGCATTCATAACATAATCACACAAATACACTTGTATTTAAAAACAGTTGAGGAAAATATCATATTCTGTGGGGAGGCAGAAAGAGAAGATTACTTAACCTGGAGGATCACAGAAGGCTTCCCAAAGGAAGTGGCACTTGAGCTGGAATATGAGAGATGTCAACAGAGTAAACCAGAGATTCTGTGCATGGACAGTGACCAGGTATGGAGGGCAGCAGAGCGCTGCGAAGGTAGAGCTATCGGCTGGGGAATATGTATATGCAAAGGCCCTGTGGAAATGAAAAGTAAGACATACCAAGGGACCTGCACTGGGAACAAAGAGAAGAGTGTAACGCGCAGGGAGAAACTGAAAAGGAACTTGGGGAGGGTGTACAGTTCTCACAGGCCCCCTGAGAATGGGAGTTTCTATCTTCCATGCAATGTCATGACCTAAGAGAATCCTTTGATCTCCTTGGGTCACATTTAACTCCACACTCCCTTGCTCTCTCCTTTCCTTCAGCAAACACTGGTTAAGCATCTTCTGGATAACCATGTGTGGTGCAGTATTTTGGATGCTGAAGATAGCACAGTGAGGAGCACAGATGAGTCTCTGTCCTCATGCAGCTCACATTTTAGAGGAGAAAGAAAAAGAGATCTGCAAAATGGCACACATAATATCTACATCTCAGGGTTTCAGTGAGCATCATATGAGATTACAGGATTATACAGTTTTTACATTTAAAAAAGACTATTATGAATGATTTTCTTGGGTATACTTATTAACTTAGTTGTGACAAAAAGGCACCCATATGGATTCATAATGTAAAAATTTGGAACTGGAAAATTGGAATATTGATAAAACCAAGAAATCTTGACCAAGAAAATACAACCATATCAAATATCAACAGAAAATATGACAGAACACAACTACTCAAAGAAAGTCCATATTAACGGCCTGGTTTGGACCTTCCACAGATTTTATTTTTAATCACCTCAAAAACCTGAAAGATAGGTTTTATTATCCCTGTAAGTGAAAATTAATGCAAAAAACTCAACAATTTTGGAAGAGGTTTAGTTTTATGCACCTAAACTAAAAGTTGCTATAATTCTAGTGACTTTTCTAAATTCCTACGGTAAAATAAAATGAAAGGTAAAATTTAAGTTCTTAACTTTAGTGGACTGGGCTGTTTACTTCCTCAAATCAGTCAGTACCTCCTCTTCTTTCCTGAAAGAAGCCTGATCTGACTCAGTTACCCATCCATCCAAAAGTCCAGAGAGATTTCTTAACTAGCTTAAATCAATCACCAAATGGCATTTCTTGGCAGCTCTTGGTCTAAAGTCGTGCACTTCACCTAAGCTGGTTCAAGAGACTGAAGGAAGGGATTTAGAATCCCTTTGGGGTAGGGATATCTCCTCCCCTCTCCCTTTGCCTCCTTTTATTCACTGTTTCTCATCCCTCTTTCTTCCTTTCTCTTCCCACTGACTATGAACCAGGAAGCACGAAGCCCTGGTTAGCACTACGGCCATTCTGAAACTCAGAGCAAAGTCTAAGGACAAGCTGACACCAAGGATGGGGAGAAAAAATATATATAAATTAAAAGCTATATCTTGACCCACCTCTGAACGTCTTGCTATGTGAGACAGTAACTTTCCTTATCACCAAAGCCAGATTCAGACAGGTGTCAGTCATCTGTAACCAAAAGCTTATAACTAATCCATTAGCTATGATCACCTATTTTCAATACTTAATACTTAAATGGCTTATGTCTTACTGACACTTTAAAGAAAACAAGACCTTAAAATTAAGAAGCTTGTTCCATAAGCATCCACCATAAGCGGGCTGACATGGAATATTATCCTGCGTATAGAAATGCTCATTCTGAAATTGAAGTTGAAATGGTCTAATTTTCAAGCATGTGTATAGAGCACACACTCAGTAAAGTGTCAGTGTTTCCAATAACAACATACCTGTGATATTTATTGAGAATTTACTAAATGTGAGCACTTCACTGACACCAGAAACTAAATGTTCGCAGCAACCCATAAGATACATGGTATACTGTCTTCACTTAGCAGGTAAGGACAGCCCAGCACGCTGCTGAGACTAGAGTTGAACCCTGTCCTCTCAGCCACTAAGCCTTGGCTTTCTTCACCACAGCAGGCTGACTCATGTGCCATTTCTTCAAATAGTCCCACAGTAAATATGATAGAATACAACCACTGCAAGGATTGTTGGTCTGGACATTGCACTGATTTATCAATCTGCACACATAAACATGCTGGTTTTTTTCAATTATGAACTGTTTAAAAATCGTGCACATTGTTACTGAAGTTGCTTTTATTTTCTTTTCAGATCCAAGTTTTGTTTCAGTGATAGAAATTAGACTTGGAGGGAAAGAATGCAAAGTTTTATTAAATCTATTTCAGAAAAATTTATTGAGCCTTTAACTATGTGCTTAGCACTATACTATGGTAGGTGCTTTGGGAAGCATAAAAGTGAAAATGACTTAGAACCTGCCACCAGAAGCTCGAATTCTGGAAGAGAGAGGGGGACAAGCTCACTACAATGTAAGACAGCTGCTACACAAAATTAATGGAGGCCTGAGAAAGACTGTGCGGCATGCCTGCAAAGGGAGTAGGCTCAGATGACACCCTCCAAAAAAAGCCCCCAAGAAGAAAATCACATCTAAGTCCATTATGTGCAGTCTTAAACTTGTTGAGCCAATAAAGCAATCCCAACTATGGGACTTTAGGTAACACTGAGATGAATAAAATATGACCCCTGCTATAACATTCTCTTAACCTACAAGGTGTATAGTGTTAGAAAAAATATATATATGGGAGGTATTCTGACATGCAGTAAAGAAGGAAGAAGCATTCCAGGGAAAGGGGCTAATTGAGAACATTGTTTGCCTGAGGCATTGAGTAAATGGGGTCGCATTTTCCTGAGTGAAATGAAGTGGGTCTTCCTGGTGGAGGAGGCACAATCTGGGTCTTGGGCAATAACAAGAAATTTGCCTTACTGGTGAAGAAAGCAGAGGAAACATTGGAAGCAAAAGTCCAGAGGTGCAAGAGTAACTATTTTGCATATCCCTTTAAATACATGGTATAATAAAAAAAACTCAGGAAATAAGAATGATAACTTGGGGCCACTGAGGAAGGACCAAGATGGGAGATTAGACTACGGACACTGGGTGTTAGTAAAGGTATAGAGAAAAATAATGGTTCTATTATTTACCAGCCCTATATCTGTGGGCTGGTAATTCAGTTAACCATGTTTGGCTACAGTTATTTCATCTATACAATTGTGGCAGTGATATTTATCAGAGCCCATTTGAATGCAATGTTGTGTTAAATATAAATTGCTATGCTAAAATATAAAATGATTTTTGACTGAGGAAAGGACCACAGATGTACTTTAAGAAGATACTTCTGGCTGCTGGGCAGAGGATGGTATAGATTAAGAAATCCTGACTATAGTTAGGAAGTAAGCCAAAAACAGGGACAGGAGAAGAGGGATGGATGTGGTACTCCAAAAGCAGAAGCAACAGAACTTGAGATAGGGGCTAAAGGAGAGGAAATGAGTCAACGTGATACTAAGCTTCAAGTTTGGGTAAGTGATGGGATAATAAGTCCCTATGAGCACCTGTGCATAGTTACCAAAGCATAAAACAAGAGGAGGATTTAAAACAGATTACAAGGATCATGCATTTTGGAGTTTTTGGCCTAAGTAAAAGAAATCCATTTTCCCAGTCCAGTTAATAGACACGCAGTAAAGAGCACTCTGCTGTTTGCAAATATTAGCCAGCCACCTGGGCAAATTACATCATCTTGTTGGCTCTCCATTTTCTCATCTGTAATTTGGTCCTCTTTCATACTGTGGAAGATCAAATGAGTAACTTTTGATATGAACAAAGCCCTCGCGAGAGCTCCTGGTCATGCACTCAATCTTTAAGAGCTACACAGCTGACTTCAGCCCTTCCACCCACATCAACACCTCCTCCTCCAATCAGAAAGCATTTCTCTTCATGGAATAAAGGCTGTATTAGAGTAAAGCACCAAAGTTCCTACCTATCTGCTCTACAGCCTGCCTCCAGCAATACACATGAAATATCAGTGTGCTTATCCCATTCACACAAAAAAACCCAAAAGTGCTTTGATTCTGGGCAAGAAAAATAGCAGTGGTCTCTTGAGCAGTTTCTATAAGCTACAACTAAATCAAGATTATAGGCTGTGCACACTCCCTGGATGCAAACTTCAGCCTGTCTGCTAAATGGTCTATCAGGCCAGGGTCAGCAAGAGGCTGCTGACCTTTGCTGCTGCAGACAGACTCACCCTATGCCAGAGACCTCATTGACCCACTGTCACTATCTTGCCTTCCATGATACAGTTCCCTATTCCCCAGCTTCCCGCCTGAGCTGTCATGATTCACTCTCTCTGTGGAGCTTGATTTGCTAAGATACGATAATGGCCTTTTATGTGCAGGCACTGTGAATTCTTCTCCACCCCTTGTCCAGGCAAGACAATTTAAGGGGAAAGGAATAAATTGCTGGATTTAATACAGTGGCCAAACACAAAAGCCTAATAAAAACATCAGAAGTACAGACTCCAGAATGGCAGAGAACGGTGGAAAACACACTAAGCCATGTCAGCTGGGTCTCAGCAGCCCATGTAAGGACACAAAATGATGAGATGAAACCAGCTGCCTCCGTTGCTTCCTGGCATTTTAGCAGTTTCAATCTTGTGGTATAATTTTGTAGCACTATAGTTTCATTTCCAAATTAAAATCACAAGCACCCACACAAATGTGTAAAATATTAGGAAAGTGTTGATAAATTCTGTAAAAGATGTTGTAGAGCAGCCCTTTCTTTAGGCTTTCACAAAAAGAATAGGCAAAATGGCCATGGTGAGCAAAATGATACAAAAAGCCACTGATGTATAAATAAATGTCTTACATTGATACAAGATATGCTGATCACTATTCCCTTTAAACTTAAACACTATAAGAAAGAACAAAAGCAAAGATGTTAAAAAGTTAAAGCTTCAAATGCTTTCATTTGTTGAGAAAAACGACTCTGGATCCTCTGTGCTGTCTACACTTTTCCTTTAGTCTATGAATAATTGAGTGTCCACTCTGAATCCTGCTCTGCGGCCAGTAGAGGTTGGATATGCCCAAGTCCTCAAGGAGTACACAGCCTAGGGAAGGGGACTTTTGAAAACAAGCTGATAATGATAATATAAAAATTAAACAATTTTCATAACATACTAGACTTAGATATGTTTAATTCCCTCGGCTAGAGGTGTGTGGATTAATCGTGTTAAAGCGGAAGTGGAAGCATCCATCTGTGTACTGGAAGGTGTCTGTGGTACCGCACAGACACACAATGGAAGGCACTCCAGTCCCCAGGCAGGGTGGTGGCACACCCTGCATGGCAGCAGTAAAGCAGAGCCTGGTTCATAGCGGAGCCAGGTGGGATTTCAACATTCCAGAAGCAGGACTGGGAAGATAGAGAATTCCATGAAAACGGAGAGCTCATAACACATGTAGAAAGAAAGAACGAAAGAACGACCAGCTTGTACTGTGTCTCTGCAGTTAGGCTTCCCATTCTAATACTGAGCCGGTGGGGTGGGGGTGGCAGAACTCAACCAACATCCCCAAAGCAGTAACAAATGATTTTAACAGATGATGGTAAATGTTTGGTTCTTTTTCCTCCACCAATTCAAGAGGCATTTGGTTTATGAAAAATATTTAACATTAATTGAACCCTGTGGCAGATGCATTACATCTTCAAATCCTCTCAACAGCTTTGTGACATTGATACTCTAATTATTTGCATCTTAAAGAAGAAGATATTGAGTCAGAGAGGATGGCATGTGCTCCAAGTCACAAGGCTAGGAAGTTCTGAGGCTAGGATTCAAATGCTGGCAGTCTGTTGCAAAGACTATACTCATTTGTTCAACCAGTATTTCTTATGCACCCACTACTGGTCTCTGCCTTCATGAAAAGTGCATTTTAATTGAGAGGAACAGAAAAACAGGTAAGTAAAATATACAGTATCATAGATGTTGATGGAGCCTAAACAGAAAAAGGAGATACGTTAGGTAAGAGGAGAGGGTTGAGGTACTCGGCTTCTTTATGCAGAAGGAACCTAAGCTATTACAAAATGAATTATTTGTATGCTTCCAATAAAATCCAAAGGATAAATATGTTTATAAATATTGGGTATAATTTGTGGTAAATTATTTCTATTAAACCCCTTTAATATCAGGTTTTAAAGTAGTTTTTTCCATCCATAGCCTGGTGTTTTCTTTGATATCATATCCCTCCATATTTAATATAAATAAGAATTGGATATCTAAGGAACACGCTGGGGGAACTAATTGAAGAAACCATAATTTTCATAATTTTCAGTTTAAGCATCCTGGTGAGAAGCACCTACAGGTGTATATCAGGTGTATAACAAAAAGCTGTCCTAGGAGATTTATAATATGATTACTTTTTTCTTCTTATTCCTGTCTTTAGCCCATCACATTGGAATTATTTTGCATTTAGTTCTGGAGAGATGGGTTCTAGTTAAAAAAAAGAAAAAAAAATCACTGAACAAATTAAACTTCATGTTGATTTCAAAGTCCATCAACCATCTACAAATTGTACATAAAACACTTTTGGTTTCCACACCTTCTCTGGAGTGAGAAAGATTCCTGTTAGTTTACACCTCACCCAGAGGATGCATGACTCCTCGTGTTGCTACAGAATATGGAGCACAGCAGGATTCAGGTGGTACATCAACAGAAGCAGGGAAGACAGAAAAAGTCCAACAATAAAATAATAAAATGTTCTCCATCATTAAAATAGCAGTTGAGTAGTGCTGTGTGTGTGTGTGTGTGTGTGTGTGTGTGTGTGTGTGTGTGTGTGTGTGTGTGTGTGTGTTTGAATGCTTTTGTAAGAATTTCAGTAACTTAGCCCTGGTATTTGCTTATATGTTTGTGTGCATGTAGTGTATATAAAGTCATATGTTATATGTACAACACACAAACATATAGGCAAATACCGGTGCTGTTATTAAAATTCTTACAAAAGAATCTAAATTTCTCCAATCCTAGAGGTAGCAAGAGAATGCCACGTTCCCTTCAAAGGTGGGCTGAAAAGGACAAATTTATCAAACCTTTGCACTATAAGACATTACCTACCTGACCACACTAGTAAAAGAAAAATAATAGTAAACTTCACCCTCCCATGTTTAAAATTCTCCTTATTTTTTAAAAATCTCAATCAGAATTAGCATAATGTAGTTATTCTTTGGAACAGCAAAAGGCTGCTCTTGTTATTTGGATGACATGGTATAACGGGTAAACAGAGAATGGAGGGGAGGCTGGATAGTCAATAACTTCGAGAAACCAATTTTTAAAAGTTAAACAGATTTCTTTATTGCATGATGCCTTGGAGATCAATACACAAGTGTACACTGCAATCACCACAGGGAATATGACTTTCATTATTTCCCAACACTTTTGACCACAGAAGACTTTTCTCTTGGATCACTGGAGGGCACACTTTAGGAATCACTGCTTTGAAATAATAATAAATATAAAATAACCAGAATAGCAATAAATACAAAGTGCTGAAATAACACAGGCTTGAGAACTGAAGAGAGCTATACATAAAAGAAACCTAAACCCGAATCATCTTATAAAAGTATAATAACAGTAAATATCCTGCAATAGATGTCACGCTGACAATATGGATATAAGGTTTATTTAGAGATAACTAAACTTCCTTCAAAATGTTTATCTACCCTTTAATAGTGTTCTTTAACCAGGTCACTTGATTTAAAGATAAACCAGTATCTGGACTCCATTGTTAATGTTTTAAACCACTCTTCTCTCTTTAAATTAGTGTATGGCTTCTGAATGGGAAGGGGTTGAAGAATAACACTGTCCATTTTAAAAACATTCTATTATATTTATAGTTCTTTTTGTCCCTCTGTGATACTTAGTTCTTTATCTGATTTTAATCTAGCATCTCATTTTAGAGCAACAGATATCCCGTAACTCAGAAAAGAACAAAAAATAATGTGGACAACAGTTGGACTGCACTGTAAGATTGACAAAAATAGAAGAAAAATTCTTTCCAGATAAAACTCTTGCTCTGAAGTATGATGATTGACATACTTTGTGATTTTTAAGGAAATTACTGTAACTACAAGCATTATTCTTGTTCATACAACTTCACTTTTTCAAATACACTGTTTTCTGCAGTAATTTCCCAGCTTAACTAAATTCCAGGGGATTACATGGTGGGTGGGAAGAGGAAAAAAGGTATTTCCTTTTATCAAATGTAACTATGTTGCTTTCTCATTCCATCACGTTCCTGTGTAATAAAAGAAGAATCTAGGGTGCTCACTTGGAGTACCTGATTAACAACTTTCCTTGAAACTACTCATTAGGTGTGGAATTCATTCCCCTTAAAGAGATGGAAAGAAAACCACACCAATTCAGAGAGGGAGCTCACCTTTTAGAAACCCACTCCAGATTTCAGTTGCCTTCAGGGTATTCAGGTTCTATACATTCTATTCTCCTCAAAACGTCAGGGAAATGAATTGTTCAGGATGCACAATGCATTTACTAGGGACAATTACAGAAAATGATGGACCCAGCTTTCAAACCTGTTACCACCGAAAGATGATCACACAAATGTGAACATAAAAAACAGATTTGCCCACTCCATTATTTTCCCTTGATTTGCCTTGTTTGATCTTTATTTAATTCATTTCTTCATACTACCATTAGTGTTGTTCAAGGAGTAGGTGATGATTGAAATTACTTCAATTGGAGACCACTTACTTCATACTGAAGGATTATCAAGCATCAGGATAAACACTTAATAATGCGGAACCATCAAATCTCCATTAATTTCTTTTTACCCTAAGTCTTCAAACAACTCATGTTAAGTAGCAAAGCCATGCAAAATCTAAGCAGGTTATATTTATCTAGAAAAAAGCCTACCTTTATTTTTTAATTGCTAAAAGGAGAGAGAACAATCTCAAATTCACTTATCCACAATCTAATTGTCTAATTCCTAGTTTATTACCATAAATAATTCCACAATTGTAATTGTTGTAAGCCCTATGAGCTCCCTGTACATTTTTTAAAAAGGGTAGGGATCTCCATCCCTAAATGATGTCTGCAGATCTCCTAGGGACCAGGAAGCCTGTGCTAAGTTCTGATGATATGATGGCGAACCCATCAGGTGTGGTCCCTCTCTTATCTGACATAAAATACACTTTTATAAGCAAACAAACTCATCCTCAGCAAGAGATCAAATATCTTTGTTCTGTATCTGTAGCTGGTGACCAACAGAACTAGAATTGTAAGTAGGATGTCTTCTGACGCTGACCCAGTGTTCTTTTCACACCGCAATGAATTTCATTCCAAATTCAAGCTATTGTTTGGGTACTTTTCAGGTTTAATTTCCATTCAGCATTCAGTCAGAAAATATTGATTAGCCAGCCTGTGCTAGGCTAGATGCTATATGTAAAAGACAAATGTTAAGACTTTGTACAGTTAATACATTATGATTAGAGAGTAATAAGTAACAGCATATTTTTTGAGGCAGAAAATAATAATAGCTGTTTTATAATAAAAATGAAAAATAAAAATATGAAATACATATTTACTATTACTGTACATCATGCATCATACTAAGCCTTGTTTATTTAGTAGATAAATTTACCTATACAACACTTCCATGGGGTAAATTCTATTATCATCTTCATTTCTCACAAAGGGAAGGTGAAGGCATGGGCTGGTTATGGAGTGACATTTCCAAGGCTACACATGAAGTGATTTCTAACAGTCTGCACTCGTGACCACCACATTATAACGAATGATAATTTGGAGGTAACTGAAGAGTTGCAAAAGATTGGATAGAGGAGGCTGAGGCCTATCTGAGGATGGTCAACTATGCTACTATAAACTGGAGGCAAGAAAGGAGTCCAGAAATATGCTGAGAATCTCTAGGCAGTGACAGGAAAATCTGCCTAACTGGGATATAGCATTTATGCTGTGATAGCAAGGATAAAGTTACTGAAATGAAGAACTAAAATAAAGTACAGAGGTCTTGACAGTCAGGTAAAAGAGTTCTATGCCAGAGGAAAGTTCATTTTAACTACCATATTCACTGCAGAGCAGGATGCAGACTTCTTCCAGGTATCTCTCAAATCTCCTTATATTCAGTGGCTTGAAATATAGTAACTATCAAATGTACTTGTTTCAGCAAGATTTTTTGTATTTAGAACAGTTCTTCTTATTTTTTAAGATGCAAACCTAAAATAAATCCTGGAATCTTTCTTTTTAGTTTCTAGTCAGAGATTCCAAATAACTAAATAATCCTCAAGCATTTTGAAGCTTCACAAAATTTTCTTTTTTCTCTAGCTCTTAGAAACCCCATATCCAACACACAAACACACACATGATTAGCTGAAATATCTGTTGATATAATGAACTAAATCATTGAGAATATACTAGCTATCCAATTTATGTTATCTGGATTAGTTTATGTTAACCAGATTTTGTTACTACTTTTTCTTTCTTTCTCTTCCACACTTCTTAACTTCTGAGCATTTTGTGTCTTGCAACTACCTCAATCAAAAGACGTATCCTTCTGAAAAGCAGATACAATTTAAAGCAATATTCCTACTTGTGGGTTTTTGTTACTAGGCTCTGGGAGGAAAAGCAGCTTTGGGAAGAAAAAGATCAATGTGGGTTAAAAAAATGAGGACCGTTTTGGAGAAAAGCTGAAACTTGATAGAAGTAAGGAGAGCATATAATATTGTACAAAGTGCTTATATAATGCTCAGCAGTATTTTGTGAATGAGAATATAATTCTTAGTTCAAAGCAGGGCTTTCTATTAAGAGATTTTAATAACATTCAATCCTCCTTGTGCTCTTTTACCATGAATAATACAGAAAGCAGGTTTTATCCTGAGGCATTTGAACTTAAAGAGATAAACATTTTTAGTTTCCATATGAATAAAAACAGTGTACTTAGAAAAACTACACTATAACACCATGCTTATTTCTGAAAAAATTAAGAAAGTTTAACAGCAAATAATTTAGTGATTTTTTTTTACGTTAGACACATTTGAATATGAAGTTGCCGTCCAGATAAAATGAGGGTAATAACAGTAATAAATTCTAATAATAATCTTAGAAAAATACTGTGTTGAGTATGCAGCTTTTTTAGGTAATTGGTTTATAAAAGATCAAGAATAAATTAAGGCATTTGATAACATCTCATCTTTTAGTAATTAGTGAAGTGAATCTGAATTTCCATATTAATGGTATCATTCTCCCTGTTGTCTACATAAAAACCTTTCATATGATAGTAACTATCTCCAATTAAACAATGACGATGATAATATAATGACGATTTTTCCCACAGAATTTGCTTATCTGTGATTACCTATTTTGACCTTGATTCCTAAAACAATGTAATTACAGTGGTAGTTAAAAAGATGTAAAATGTGTAGAATTAGTATTCTAAATGCACCAAAATTTAAGATTAACTAATTGGTAAATTCAAATGTTTTACAGTAGAAACTTTAGAATGTAAATTAAATAACATTGAAATGTTAAATGTTTACACACAAATAAAGTGTTTAATTAGGATGTATTTTTAATATATTAGTCTAGAAACTGTTAAATAACTACACCAGATTTAAAATGTAATTTCAGTTCATATTTTAGAAAAAAGGGTCAAGGTTAAACTGTTTGTCTTCCTTAAAAAGTTTATAATGTTTTTTGTGCCTCTACTTACAAAAAGAAATCTCAATGAAACTTGGATATTAAAACCTCCCAGGAAACCAACAATAAAAGCTGCTAAGAATTTCACAAGTTTTTTTTTCCCTTAGGTGTTAATTAAATGATCATTTAACACCAAAATGTAAACACAACATTTTCATCTCCTGACAGCACAGCCTATTATAAATCCGGGGTAATAAAAGTCTTGGTGTTAATGCTCTGAACCAAGTTCCCACAACACTCTAAGATGCCTTGTCGTGTCTAAGGTTAAGCATCTAGACACAAAACAAAGCTTGTGCCTACTCGACTTCCAGTCCAATTTTCCCATCGCCCAGTGACCTAGGTAACACTTTGAGCAATAAAGAATAAATTTAATTTCTCCAGCATTTTGTGAGGATTAGGAACAATTGTTGGCTTGCAATGACTTTTTATCCTTGGATTCTTTTTCCTCCAGAGCATTCCTCCGGTCCTAAAGGAGAATTCTGATGGTTTAAGACATAGAACAAACAGAACTTTAAATTAGGCTTTTTTCAATCAATTGGAACTGTTGGAGGGGAAGCAATCAACCTTTCTCTCTGCTGTTCTCAGCTATTCACATACTTCAAGCTTTAATCTTTCACTAGTATAAGAAACCTATCATGATGGGGCAGAGCTATCTTTTCTCATTCTGTTTCCAGACTTATTTATTTCTCTTTTCTTCAAGTTTTTTTTAAACACTTAAATCAAGTTGCCTTACTTAGCTGTACACGTTCATTTGGGGGACATTTCTAGAGGCACAGATGTTCTCTGAATAACATTTCGCACTGCCACGGCGCACCCTAGACCTCAGTGTTTGCCATTAGTAGCCCTTTTACTTTTCATTGCTTCCTTCTGTAGAATTTAGCTCTGTTTTAAACTCCTGCCCAGAGTTCCTTATATCACAACTTATCAAATTTTTTAAGTGAACCCTCTATAAAGAATTTAGTGATAAGCAATTAACTTAGTTGTGGGTAAAAGTAATGACGAGAATATATACCACATCCATCTGACTGCGAAGATTCTTATTTACTTATCAAAACTATTGGCATTAATAACTTGAGAGTCAAACCTATTTCATTATCAAATGTGGTTTAAATCCAAAGTGTTAGCTAAATGCTTTTCAATTTGCACTGCATTTTGACATAATGTCTAGTCTAAAAATGCACCTAAAAATCACATATGCAGTTTATATAAAGCCGACAGAATATTCCATAGATTAAATCATATTTGTACACCACCAGGTCAATGATTAATTGTATTGTTTCAAAAACCGAAATTTTTATTAGTGGTAAAAATGTTCTTTAGCCATGTATATAAATCTGAATAACTTCCAGAATAGTTTACCTATATTTCAGGTTTACTCAGCATTTTCTAACTCATTTATATTTTTCTTTCATTTTGTTACTCAAGACAATACATCATTAAAACAACAATCTAAATATGTGGAATAACATAAATAGTTTCTGAGTCCCAGTCTGTGTTTCTATACCTAATACACTTTGTACAGGAATTTTAAAACCATATGAATCATCAATTGGGAGAGGGTAACAGACCTCATGAAGACCATTCCTGCCTTAATACACCTTGTGTGGCCAAGTTAGGAGAAACAAAATGGTGCAAATGCACATTTTATCTTAATTTGTAGTGTTAAAAAATATATTGTGGCTATGCCTATGTATGTATGACAATGAGAGGAAGGTGAAGTGGACCCAGGAGATTTGCTGACCATGGACAAGCTGCATGGATGCCTGTGTGACTATTATTTTCACCTCACTTTGCAATGAAAGGATAATCATCATACAAACATTCTATCATGCTTGAAAACTGACAATGTTGTTTTGAATATAGAATCTATATTATGACTTGAAATATTCTCAGGAGGTAAGTATGATCATTCCTATCTTACAGGTAACATAACTTGACTCTAGAGGTGTCAACTGATTTCCAAAGACAGAAGGGCCACTAAAATCTGAGTAGGCATTTACACACAAGTATGTCATGCCCCTCTGTTATGATAGATATCTTGATTTCATTTCATTGTCTTTAAACATAATGAAAATACATTAAAGTCAGCTCAGTAGAATGAAAACCCTATGGACACTTATTCCTAGAATTCATATTCATGTAAACTTCAGTCCCAAATTATAATCTTGAGAGTGCAGTGGCAATTTTATGATTGAATATTAAAATAGTCCCTGCTGATGTGTATCCAATATCTTTGACATGAAAACCATATATTTCAATTAATGTTTCAGAAAACAATCACACTCAGTGAACTCTCTATACTTTGACATATTACAGGTCAGATGTTAGCAATGGCTGAGGCCCACAAATATCACATAATATGTGGGGCCACATATTATGCCAGATTTTCTCATCAGCATCTATCCCAGGATTCTCCATAAGTACTCAGTGGTGAAGATAGGAACATATATCATTTAAAGAAGTACACTTGAGTGGGAAAGACCTTCTTGCCCTTGACTTTCCTATACCATGAGCTACGCTCTAGATTTCACAATCAGAGTCTACTCTGTGGGTTGGCAAATTGTGTTGATTTCTGACTTTTCCAGCAAGTATTCTACTTGTGATCCCTCTGAAGTAAAACCTATCAACACGAGGCCTGGCAAAATCTCAAATACAATCTTAATCTTCATTGTATGTGTAACTTCTCAATCATAGGATTGTATGTTGATTAAAAAACAAAAGCAAACATACATCCTATGCAAAAGTTTGCCTTATTTTTCATGGCAAGTGGTAATGGCCACTCTTGAGTGTGTTCAGATACCTGTACATCAAGTCCTTTATCTACTTAGAAACAAACCTTTGCTTACATAATAGTAATCTCTTTAAATTAAATATCTCTAGTATATTTCCACTTTTTAAGTGGCAAGAAGAGAGTCCCGTGAACCCAATAAGAAATAATTTATAAGTTACTTAATATAATAAGGGACTTTGTGTTGTCATACTGACAGTAGACACTTTTCTGAGTTTTACCTCTCTTACCGGTTCCTTGCTTTCCAAGATAAAGAGTCAATCTGTTCCCCTTAATAAAATATCAGTATTATCAATACAAATAGTGTATCCATGTACCAAATGATAACACAGACACACAGCCTCTGAAGAACTTTCATCATCTGTACATGAAGCTCTTGGGCAGTGTCAGCAATGGAGAGCCGCGTCAGCTATCACAGCATCAGATGAGTAATGATGCCAATCTGGTTGGACAACGGTAACCATAGCAACTGTAACCTGCAAGTCCTGTGCGAGCACTGTGGGATTTATTGTGGCAGGGGCCACACAGGCCACGAGGAAAAGGGAGCAGGAAACTATGGCACCTGAAACCTCTAGGAGCCCACACTTTAATCAGAACTGGCAGAAATTAATTCAAGAGGAATTTTGACAGAGGCTCCACTGTTGTACTCTGCTTTTATCCTTGAACACAAGAATCCTGTGAGACTAAACTGACATCAGAGACCCAGGGGGTTAGTTATTTGTAAGTACAATATTATATTAAATTAAGGTATATTTTGCTTAGGTGAAAAATGGTTTATTTTGATTTTGCTGTGTCTACAAATACCCTTCAATGTTTAGAAAACCTATGGGGACTAAACATTTAATTAGCCAAGTTATCCTTTAAATTTAATTTGGTTCTCCATTATTCATAATGCCTTCACAGTGTTACTATTTGCTCATTCAAGTTACAAACCTTGAACCCAACAGAGATTTAATTCAATACATCAAACACTTACTGAGAGCTTTCTAAAGGTCAAGCCTTATACTAGACCCTGGGGATATTTAAAAAAAAAGTTTCCATAATACATGTATACCAGCGTTTATATGCATAATCATAAAAAAGAAAGCTAATAATAATTGACAAGCATGCCAGTGGTTATAACTGTATGGTGGGATAATGAATAGTATATACTCCCTCTTTCCTGTGTTTCTGAATTGTCTAAACCTTTTTAATATGAGCATGTTACTCTTAAAACATTAAAAATCAAAAACAAAAACTAAGGCTCTTTCTATGGAACAAAGAGAAAGGGAAATAAAGACAGCTTGACTGTATATTCGTTATGCTTCACAAATTCATTTTTACCTTAATAAAACAAAAATCAAGTTTTCCTCTAACAAGTGTCAATGATTGTCATCAAAAATAATTTTGAGAATCTGAGATCCTATCTGACAGCAAATGAACTGTGTCCCGTCCAATCAAATTAAGTAGTCAGAATCTATTTTGTCTCAGGTAAGTAGTCAGCAGGCCATAAAAAGAGTCCTTGGCTTTAAAACTTACTATTTGTAACATTAGGTAATTTAGTGACTGCAAAGCTCGCTGGGGAATAATAAATGCCACTTGTGAACTAGAAATAAAAAGGTTTTATTCGAAGAAGTTAAGGAAATGAATCACTGGGACCAAGTATTTATTTTTGTTTGTTAGTTTTGTTTTGTTTTAGTAGACACAAGTGAAAAATGAGTTTTTTCTATATGCTTTGGATACTTAGAAGTCTGGGTAAATATAATACTACTCAAAGAAATAAACTGAAAACCACAAAACAAATATTTAAAGCCAAAAGCTGAACCACAGACCTACCAATGGAATTCCTGTCTAATGAGCCCAGATTAGTACTTGCAGACTGAAGCTGAAAAGTGTGAATCACTCACTGGTAAATCACTACTAAGGTTACACTTATCAGGACAATTTGTATATGCTACTCATATATATTGAAACTGATACTCATAAATTTCAATCACTCATACTCAACAATTTCAAAAGTCACTGAAATCTCTGTTAACCAACTCGATTGCTCTGAAAATAATTTTTGCCACATTTAAATTGATAATCAAAATGCAACTGTGGTTTTGGAGGAGGAGCACGGGGGGGGGATGGGATATCCACATAAGTTAAAAGAAAACTATGTGCTGTCTTTTTTAACCTCAAGCCTATGGCCCTTTACTTTACTTTCCCTTTACTTACATTTTCCATCTGTCAACAAGTGCTTGTAATTTTATTACACTGTCCTGTAGTTTATGCAGAGTTGGTATTATTTTACAGAGTTCTGTTAATGGACTGGATATATGGTAATGCTATTTAAACTCGTCTCCTGCTCCAACAAACACAGCTGCAACTGCACTACTATTTCTGAGCAAACATCTTGACCTGAACATGTAGTGCTCTCTCAACCCGTACAAAGAGAAATTGGAGCAGACAGCAAAGGAAAAGTATATTTGGCCGCTAGCAGCAATCAACCATGTCAAATCATAATTCATATACAGTGTACCCTCTTTTTCTTTTATATTGCATTTACAGTCCAAAAAAAAGCATGTGTGCTTCTTCACCTGGCATCTCATTTTCAGCCGAGAGTCAAATGGTGATTATTCATTATTACAAAAGCCCAAAGAAAATCTGCATAATGTCCAGTACACCCTAGCTTTAATTTAAGCAAGCAATGATGAAAAATCAAACATCAGTGTATGCACTATATACTAAACTATAAAACTTTTTCTTGGTTATGTATCAGGATAAAAATGTATTAAGGGTAAAAATATTTTAAAAACTGATGCATTATAAAAAGAAATAGAGATACTAGTTAGAATTATGAAGCAATTTTTTTTAATAATTTATTTTATTTTAGTATCATTAACCTACAATTACATGAGCAATACCGTGATGATTGAGGTG
>JAQQAC010002594.1:77232407-77308139 GCA_029783875.1 Phataginus tricuspis
TTCCCTTTGGTAACTGTTAGTCCATTCGTGGGTTCGGTGAGTCTGCTGCTGTTTTGTTCCTTATGAAGCAATTTTTAAAGAGAAAACAAATTCTAAGTTTGTTTCTTTCATGAATTCTGGATGTGTATGGCTGTGCTACATTGTACAGAAGGGCAACTATGACTTGCATAATATGTATATTAAGACAAACATTTTCCCTGCCCCAACATATTCTTCCATTATTTGTCAAAAATTGTGTTCCCTTTGTTCCATCATTTATCCTTCTTGTGAAAGGAAGATTAATTTTGAAATGGACATTTTAAAAGACATTTTTTCGCATGTAGATTTATGCACATTTTTCCATCTGGTGGAACATTTGTTTCGGGTGAGCGCCTAGGCACCTGTGTCATGTGAAGAAAATTTGAACTTGCATCCTTCCTCTTGGAAATATTAGCCAGCCAGTGAGCTTCACAAGCTTTTGTTCATTTATTCTTTAAAGACTCTTAATGGTGGTGGTTTAACTTAATTAATGATAACCATCATAAAAAAGTGGTCACATGCAGCTTATAACTTATCCTCTCAAGAGGAATATCAATGCTAACAATCCACTGAATCTAATTCAGGTGGGACAACAGTGCCTCAACTCCTGACACCAGGATACAGAAAAATATTCCACCACTATGTCTCTACGTATACAGTGCCCAAGTCAGGTGCAGAAACCCATTCAACATTAAACCTTAAGCCATCAGGAACTTTGGAAAAGTCAGGAACTTTGAAGCATTTAAGTCCCTCTTGCAAGTAACTAACAATATTTTAGCTTTCATTTCTACCCAGCTGAAACCTTTGAGGCAAACAGACACTTTGTAATTCTGAACACATTTTCTTGCTGCACATTTTCTCGCTGCCTTGTTTCCCATTTTTAACATGTTTTTAATTAACTAGACTATGTTTCCTTATAGGTTTATGGATTCTGTTTCTTCAATTCACTTCTTAAAGATTTCAAGTGTCCTTCTTCAGTACAGCTTCATGAACTTATAAAATCATAACAAATCATAAGAGAAAATCCCTTGATCTACTATGTGATACTGTCAAAGAGGGCAAATGTTCAACAAAAAGAAAATAATTTGCTGATGGGGGATTCCGAACTGGATTACACCACCTGAAGCCTCCCAAGAAAAAGCATCCAAGTACTTCACCAAAAATTACACATTCTAGTTTCTCAGACACAGTGTTGATGTTGTTTCCTACACTTCCCCTCTTCGGCTTAAAATTTTTCATTCTAAATGGCAGTCATTCCATTTAAATTATATTTCCACAGCTCCATAGAAAATGGACACTTCCCTATACTGGCATGGATTGCTTTTATATGCACACTACTGGCAAAGTAGTACTTTCAGGGGCTTCATTGACCACTAGCCCTGAAATCAATTCTTCAAAGTCCACACAGTCAACAAAAATTAAGCAGAAAGTAGAATGACTATTTAAACCATCCCCGTGGCCTTTCTTAGAAACTAAGCACAAACATTTAAATGTAAGTATCAATTTATATGCACACATATAATCTTTATAACAGTCTATATCCTATTTCCATGGTAAAACCAACCCCTAGAGAATTCTTGTTAAAAAAGGCAGTCTCCGGGTTTCTGTATTTGATTTTTTAAATGTACTTAAAGAGAGCCAATTAACCACCAGGGAACACACAGAAGAGCAGAAATCCTGCTAGTTGACTTTGGCTACCCCTAGAGGAGCAGTATCAGGAAAGTCAGACTCTAGAGAGATCTGCTGTGTTTGCTGAGTGCGCTTTTGCCCACTGACACAGTTCCCTCTACAGGGAGCTAAGGTATCAGCAGGACCTAACACTGTAGCCAGGATCTACAGTGAGGGGAGGCCTCTGGGAGGACAGTCTTCCTGCTTCTGACAACAGCAATACCAATATTGAGCTGGTAGGCTACAAAGCCTTGACTACAGAGTCAAGTTCAGAAAAAAGCCATTACTTACTTTCCCTACAAGTAGCAATATGGAGGACTTCTCCACCACCCTGGTGGAGGCCAGGTTGAGCAATTTGTTCTCTATACCCCAACAGTGTTTTCCCAATATCCATGAACATCAGTGATCACTGCTATTGATTTGCCCAACACTTTGGAGCTTATCTCCAATCTGCACAAAACCGTTCAGGCGGCTGAAAATCTAATTTTAAAAGCTTTCAAACTTGTGTTTCCACTAGGTCAGCAAACAAGCATCCCAGGGAGGAAAGACTAATTCTGCCTAAAACTCACATTCTGTTCCTTCCAAAGAACTGCTTCCGTTAACAGGCTATGACATATTTGATATGAAACCCTTTGCAATCATTCATGTGGAAGAGTTTGGAATTCTGGCTTTACAAGGAATATTTAAGAGGAAATTTACAAGCCCAATTTAAATACCTTATAATAATATTTCCAGACTAATAAACACTACTCGAGTACAGAAACAATATCCAAAAAAGCTGACATTGGGACCTGGCTTTAAAAAAAACACTGCCAACTTCCTCTGAAGAAGAAATACAGTGTCAATTTTTCCCTTCAGAACTCAGTTTCCACAAAGAAGTAAAGCAAAGCAACATCACATCACCGAAAAAGAATAATACAATTACAGTAACACATACACCGCTAAATGCTAACCAAATAAAACACCTAGAACCACTGGAAAACCAATCATAAATTTCCATAAGAAAAAAAAAAAGAAACGAAGGCAAACTTTCAATCCATTAATCTATCAGTGAATCGATTCCAGGAAAGCACAAGGAAACAGATCCAAAAATACATTTAATAAAACACAAGGTACTACCCAAAGCAACAATAACTAATTCTGTCTACTTACAGCCTGTATAGCTTCGAAGTCCCAAGAAACAGCAACTCAGGAAACAGCTGAAGGTGATTTCTGTTTAAACGCCTTTAGAGAAAAACAAAAACAAAGCATATGTTACCCAGAAAATACCCAACAATGGCTCCGTGATTTGGTAGTGTCATGCCTCATCCTGTTTTCAGGAAAGAAAGAAATGACATTCAAGAGAATTCAAGCATTGCAAATCAAAAGTTGGTTACACCTTTTGTTACATGACTCTTTAAAGTAATTTTCCATTATGCTTACTCAGATGATTACGGGGGCTTAAACTTGAAAACTCGCATCCTGTGCAACATCAGCCAGCCAGAATATACACAATGCAAAAGGATTTCTTGAGCCAGACTCTGGTGTCTAGATTAGGTGAATTCAATAGACAGCAGAAATGCCACAGTAAATGGTACCCTGAAATAATTCTTACACCTAAAATTTCAGCCAAGGCATTGTGAGAAGATGGCAATTTCAATTTTGTTAGCTTTTCATTCAGTTACAGAAAAATAGTGTGAGAAAATGCTGGCGTGATTTGTCCCTATAGGCAAAATCAGAAGAAAACCTCAAAGTTCAGACCTCAACACACAATTCTTGACCCTTAACTGAAAGGAAGCCTTAGTTATAACTAATAGTGGTTATAACTAATAGTTATAAGTAACAGTTTAAATAATGTCTTTTTAAATGTTTGATATTAGAATGTTTTAAATGTTTTAGAAAAGAATTTCAGTGCACCTCTAGCTCAATTTAAGCCCTAATGCCATATAACTAATTTATTTTGGACTGTGTACATTTGCTAAAGAGTGGATAAATTCTGGCCCTGATGTACTAACATCCCAATCCCATTTAATCAAAGTAAACAGCTTAACATTTCAGTAAAAATAAATGTCTATCTCTCTCCATTCCCAAATTTAAATAAAATGATGACAAACTGGTGCAAAACGTACATTTAAATGACTTAAAAGCTTCTGTAGCTCTACAGGAGAGTAAGGAGGTCCTGAAAACTAATATTACACTGAATAAACTGGAGATATTTAAAGTCTTAATGATAAATCTTAAGAGGACAAGAAAAGAAGGCATATCAATCTTGACATACTTAAAGTCATCAGTGGAAGAAGAATTACACTTATTTGATCTAGAGGCAGAAATGGCACTAGTGATCATAACTCTTAAGAAAGTGGATCATAGGGAAGACCTTTGTAAGAATTCCAGATATTAGGCAGTGGAATGAATCTCCCTTGAGGAACCCCTAACTCCTTATCCTGCATATATACAAGCAGAGGCAATGTATTTTTTTTTCCCTTGCAAAGGCTGTTATAAAAAGAAATCCTACAGTGGCTGAAAAGTTGTGCCAGGTAAACCTCAGAATACCCTCCAACTCTAAAAATGTCCTGAGACAATGATGGTAACCATAACTTTTGTTACCTAAACTCATTATTATGAAGAAGTTGGTCATGTACAGAAACATTCTCAGCACTTAATAAAATGTATACTAATAAAAAAAAAGTATGCCAAAATAGTTAGGGGGGAAATAGTAAATTAGAGGAGAAAGGGTGGGCTTACTTCCCACTTCCACTAATTTTTATGAAAAAAGTACTTAACAAGGCTAAATTTAAAGTGAAACCAAAAGCTTTTACTCATTTATTTTTCTCTGTTGGGCATGATACTGAGGGAAGAGTACTTCTAGAATCTATTACACAATTGTGATAAAATACACCTCACAACCTTGTTCTATTTTTTCTCTCAAAAAATAGATTACAAATATTCACAATAGTGGTAATGAGCATTTTTCTAGGGAAGCAACCAGTCTTGCAAAGTCCCTCATTATCCAAAAAGCCAGTCCGATCCAACCATCATAGTCCCATACAAACCATCAGGCAAACAGACATCAGCCATGATTCTGCAGCCACAACATGATGGTCCTTGAGTCCCCAGTCCCTTCAAGGCAGCTTTCCCTTTTTTCCAAATAATTCTTTCTTAAGTGCTCTGTGAAACTTCCCTGATTTTCCTACCAGAGTTAGTTCTTCCCTTGGCTGTGTCTCCATCTCCTCATGGCATGTGATAAAGAGACCCTCATATTACATGGTATTTATTCATGTACTGGTCTGTTTCCCACCGGGTTGGAAGTTCTTCAAGTATAAATATCACGTCTTTGTATTATTTCCTTTCCTCTCTGGCACTCAGTAAGTTCTCAGGATATGCCAAATGAGAACATACAGTTCTTTTTTTGTGTTTTGGAAGAATTCAGCAAACACCTAGCATGTGCACTTTATTATCTGGCTATCTTTCTTCTGGCATGCTCTCTGAGGCACCTGTGCCTGCCCCAGTTTTATGCCACTCTCCAGCTCCCCAGAGCGCCACTACCAAACCTCCTTTCATGTGACATATACAGCAGTATCTCTTCCCCTTCCATCAATCTCCCTCGCCCTGCCATTCTCAACATGGTCTGGAAGTTGGAAGGAAGCCAGTATGTTTAAACAAATTCAGATATACAAGGAACGGATAGCTGCTACTGAATTTCCAGTCAATGGCCCTACATGGGCATAATTTTCAGATGCTGTGGAAAAGTAGATATTTCAGACTGAGTGCAAGTGATGTCTTTTTCTTACTATTTTCATGTTCTAAGTGGTTCTTACTTCATTCCAAAAGTAATAGCTAACATATATTAAGTTTACTATATCATGGTCACTGTTCTGAGAGGTTTATGTGAATTACCTCATTAATTCTTCCAAAGAATCCCAACAGTAGGTACGAATGTTACTGCTGGTTTGGAGAGAGGTGTGCAGCTCATAGGAAGGAAAGTTAGAACTTGAATGCAGGTAGGGTGATTCCAGAACATACCTTCTGAATCACTTCTCTCAGAGAAACATGGTCTAAATTACTCCTGAACAACAATGCAAAATAATATGATGTTGAAATTTTCCTTTTCACCAATCTTTCCTTGGGAAAAACATAGTTTCACAGAGCCCAATTCTTAAATACCTATGAATGAATCATCTGAAAATAAAATATCACACTTTTAACTAGTTTTATGTTCAGCTCACTGTTGTAAAGATCTATATATAAAGGCTAAAGTTGGAAGGATATGCATAAAACATTTTTCCCTGAATTCAGGTGGTTTATCATGATTCCATGAAAATTATTATGAATTATCTTAATATGCCTAAGCCAACCATGAATGCAAGAAAAGGTATCATAAAAAAGGGGCAAATAATAAGGGATGTGATATCATGCATAGAAAAGGAATATGAGCTTTTTCCTTTAAATCATTATCAATACACTTTTGGTTCCTGGTCTTCTTTCTTCCATCAGTGCTAAGAATAAATGGTAATACAAACATTAAAACAAAAAGTGAAGCTCCTCCAAAGTATTAATAAAAGGACAAAAAGCTGGAAAGCAGGGATTCTTGTACAATAGCCACTAGTTACATCCTTAAACTGAAGAGGACTTTTTAAAATCCAAAATGAATTTTAAACTATTAAAGTGCATAATAATTTCTAAACAGGACTGGAGAAAGAATAACCTAACTTTTTTTTAATGCCACAGAATACTTCTTAGTGCTTGAAGACAATAGTATCACAATAATAACTAATGTTAATCAGTTGAAGAAGTTAAAATCTGATGGGCCCAGACCAGGAAAACAGTCTGTAGTGAATTAAGAGTGTTTCAGAGGAGGATTTAAAGGAGCCACCATAAATTAGCTCCATTAAGTAGACCAGGTGGGTTGATTCCCTATGGTTCAGAGCAAGGATACCCAATGTGTAGAAGGAGAGATAAGAGATTCCAGCAAGATGGAATCTGCCACAAAAATCTCAGGGCTGATCGAGAATTCTATGGACGGTAATTCACGAATCCAGAAAGGTGTAGAATGCGTGTCTCTAAAACACTTGTTCTCAGGGCAAAGATGAGAGGGATCCCAGTTTCTTCTGTGCTACAGGCTAGTTTTAAACTTGACCTTCAGTGGGTGAATGATGTTTCTGTATTGCACAAAAGACCACTGGCCTCCAAAATGCTGATTCTTAACAACCTCAATTTGAAAGGCAGCCTGAGTATTATTGACAAACATTGTTTCAAATTATTATTTGTCAGTTTCTCCTGTGACTTGTCCATTGGTAAAGATTATAATCTCTTATTTTGTCAGTTTTCATCTCAATTCAACAAATATTTGCAACTTCACCCCAATCCAAAATGTACAATGGAAACAATTTTACCAAAGCCAGGGAAGAAAGCATGCCTCACATTGACCCATTGATGTAAATGTATTTTAGCAGTGTGCCTTTTCTGTGATATAGATTTAATAAAGGTCACCTTAATGAGTCTATCATTTACAACCTAGAATTTCTTATACAGAAATGCCTTCTCTGGTAAATTTCCACGTGTGTTTTTTAAATGTTTTTATTCTAACATTTTTAAAGCAAAGATTTTAACATTTAGGTAGTACTAAGTGAATAAAGTATATTTTCAGTAGTGATATCAATAATAATTTCATCCTTTTTATTTCATGGCGGGGAAATCAAAATCGATTAGTAAAAATGTTGCTTCCTCTTCACTCCCTTTGTTTGTTGGTATTTCTATATATATTCAGAATGATTATTAGACATACTCTGAAAACTTGGAGGGGATTTGTACATTCATTACATTTATTCTATTGGTATTCTAAGAAGAAAATCAGAATGAAAATGATAGTAAATATGGATGTATCAAAGTTAAATGTGTTATGCACACATCTATTAGTTCAGTAAGATAAAATAACTTCTAAACTGGGTTTTTGAAAAAAGGAGAGAAACATTGGAATGCATACTAATAATAGTTCTTTAGCACCAACTATGTGCCAAGCATTTTGGGAAACTATATATATTACCTTATTAAATCATTTACTGTCATTATGAGATACAATTATCTCTGTCCTAATGATAAGGAAACTGAGGTTTTGAAATATGGAGCAATTTGATCAATATTTCACAGTGGAATTGAAACCAAGGGCTTTCTGAGGTCACTCACCTAGTGTTTCTGATTTTAAAAAGGGGGAAAGGAATTTGTATCTCTTTAGAAAGCATAGTCAACAGTATAACGAATGAGCACTTGCTATGTTCTACAGGACACCAGGAAACAGCATATAAAATTACAGTATCTAAGCAGAGGACAGTCTAGATTGTCTGCACCCTACGCTCCCTGCCAGAACCTAGAACAGCAGCACACAGCTGGATCTCCAGAACTGTACACTTGCAACTAGACTGGATGGAGGCTGTCAAGAGAACAATCATATAATCTTGGTAAATGTTATCTTAAAGCAATATTCCAAGTTTATTAACAACCTATCAGCCCTCTTGTTACCAAACTTTCCATCTGAAGGCATTTTCACCAGTATTCCTTTCAGTTCAGCATATACAAATTGCTTTGAGAAACGATAAGAGCAACCTATATAAAAGTCCATGCATAAAAGTCTCCTGTTTCTTGGTAAATTGTACAATTCAGTCTAGAAGGCATAATTCAAGCAGAAAGGTATCCAACAGGAATGAAAGACGAACTCAATGTAAAATATTTGACATTCGCTGCTTCCACAAATACATTGTAACAGTGCAAACGAAGAGACTCATTCCAGAGGAGGAATAAAGGACACTGCATCCCGCAAACAGTGTCACAAAGGATGAGCCCAAAACAGATGTGGGAAAAATAAACAGCCTTGCGGCTTCAGAATTTGTAAAACAGTCCACAAAGAGCAAACAGGCCTTCTCCCAACAGTTGAACTTCATGGCCCATTAAAAAACGTTCCATGAGAAACCCTTCGCTGGATTCAGTGTACTGCTAGACTTCTCATAGTGCCCGTGCATTAAAGCCTTATTGGCCATAATTTAAAGTAGTTCAGTATCACTTATAAACAGGTCAGAATAATTGGCATTTAGAGGGTATCACAAACTAAATGTTACACACTTGATCATCTAGAACACTTGTATCTCATGCAGTATACATACTCGGCCTCTGTTACTAAAGTTTGGCATGTTCTTTAAAGACCCTTTCCTAAGAAAATAACTGCAGTGATCTTAATTTTGGGCATAAAGATGCCAAAGAACAATTCTTTTTGATATGACCTTGGCTTTCTTTTCCAAGAAGATCAGCAGTGTTTGCCCTCACTTTAAGAAAAGGAATGTGTTATGTGTTACCTATAATTTGTAGGGTTAATCAGAAGAGGGATTCTTTACATCTTCGTGAACATCGTTTTCTTCAAACATGTTCAACATATTTCCTACTTGAATTCATGTGTAGTGACCTACACACACACAAGAAAAAAAATCCCAGAGCGCTTTAGTACTTCAGCCTAACATTGGCTTCACGTGCTTATGAATGGTGTGTGCACACAGGACAACTAACTCATCGCTACCTTAAAGAAAACCCAAATGTGCCTTTTAGATATCCTTCCATGACAATGTAGTACTTAGTCAAATTTAGGCTCCAATATAAAGGGATTTAGACTTTCCTAAATTAAAATGAGTATAATCCCATAAACTGTAAGTGAGAAACAGTACTTTACACCAGCCCACAAAAGTTCTCAGTCCCAATGTGACTTTTTTTAAGCCTCTAAGACATTAATGCACCAGCGAAGAAAAACCTTGAAGTAATTTAGCATGGAGATTTCATGGCATATACACACAGGTACGTTCTGTGAAGCATAAAAAGGTATACTTCATAAGTGGGCCAAATCTTTCCTGTAGCTTACATGTAGTTTGTTTTCCTTGGTTAATTACTACTGAATTACCTGGTCACTTACCTACATGAGATTTCATTTTAACATTTTGATTAAACAATATAAGACCTGCTAAAACAATCTACGTGACGCACATTCTTAAGGCTTCATTTTATTCCCAGATAAACAGGTACACTCGCAACACAGAGCTTCCATGGAAATCTGCCCCTGCACCTGCTAGGTCCGGGAGGACAGTAGGAAACTGTCAAGACAGGAAGTAATGTGTGCTCATGATGTGTAGGTGTGATTAGAACTTCTTTTACAGTGATTCATAAGCACATTCTGATGATGATGATTATATAATCTGATGCTGCTTTATATACAATAGAAAGAAGGGAGAGAGGAAAACAGGGAAGGAAAAAGGGAATGGAAGGAGGGAGGGAAGATTATAATATCCCTCTGCCTCCTGACACTTTGACTGATAACTTTGTATTTCTTCAATTCTTTGAAATGGAAAAAAATTCTTTTTTCCAAGTCTATAATGCTCTGATTTACAAATAACAACTTTCTCATTCTATACTAAAATTAAATTCAGACTAACAACATGACCCTATTTCTTACAGATTAAAAAGTGGATTTCTAAAAAAAAGATACCAATGATCTCATCTTTGTTTTCAGATTTGTCTTCTTTCTCTAGATTGACTTAAGTCTTGATCAACATAAACAGAAACTAACACTTTTGAAATACAAGTATCATTTGGAATTGTTTTGATTTTATCATTTTTTAAATGGAAGAAAACTTAAAACCATAAATTACACACAGATAATGTTTTTATTTTTTGTTCTTAACACAGAATGAAAATAAGTTACTATAAATGCTATATGAATGGCAGTTACAATATAAACCTGCATTTATCCATCTTTTCATAATTTAGAGTTTGAATTTAAAACTTCCTATCTAAATTGCTAAAAACCATATAAGCTCACACAACCAATAAAATCATTGATCACTTCCTGTTTCTTACATTGTATCTTGCAATATTTTGGGAAAAAAAACAGTTTTTGTGATGTTTATGACACCACCTGCTACAATAACTATATATACCACAGGCCACAGTACTTCGATTATGGTAATTTCTGGGTAGTTTTTAAATTTTATTTTAATGTTTTTAAGCAATATACCAAACAAAATTTAAGATACTTTATTTCACAATAATGTGAATGCATTCTTCAGCAAAACTGCCTTGCCTTTTAATATATTTAAAAAATAAATATTTGAAAAGTGCATCCACAATGTTCCTACAAAATGGTTTTGAATTCCAGAGTCCCAAGGAGATGAATTGGCTGTCAGAAAACAATGTACTTTCATCAGATGGACTTGGCAGTTGTAAACAAAAGGAATTTTCTCAGCTTTTCCTCACAAATATGAAATATTTGCTCTCAGCCAACAGCTGGGGTAATTTAAAGAAGTCCTGCATATATATTAGTTTTCATTCAAACTTACAAATCCTCCTCCCACTCTGAAACATCAGACTTCATCTTAATAGAATAGAAAATTGTTCTGAGATGAAGTGACATTCCCAAGGGAAGGAAAAGTCAAAAAATAGTACCTACTTACAACTCTAATCAGATTTCAGATTATAAGGCATCTGGTTAATAATTTTTAGGAAAGGTTAATTTATTCAAGATTAAAGTTAAAATGATACTCTAAAGTGACTTGAAAAATAATAAGAGCTTGTTGTTCTAGTGTTTCTGAAAATTTTTTAAACTACAATATAATGAAATAGAGACTGCATGAAAAGCCCCTGAGATTCCCTCAATGATTTGGAAATTATTTAAGTATCAAAAAATATATGTTTTCCATGTGATAACTAAGATTATGAAAAATTGTGAATGTTAAATAGTTTTCAATTATCTATCCATCTTAAAACATTTAAATTACATTGACACATTTTTAAAAAATGGATGAATTAAAAATACCTTTGCAAGATATTCACTAGGAATTAGCTAGTCATGAAAGCCCATGAAGGACAGCAAAGAATGAATACTTTTAGAGTGTTTTTATATATTAAGAGATAGATTATGAACTTAACCAAATGTTTACCTTTTGTTTATCCTCCAACCGAACAAAACTAGCTCAAAGTATTTAAATTTATTTTGAAGTCTACAATTATATTCCCAATATTGTAATATTTATCCTGGACAAAATTTTACAGTAAAATAATGAGACATCTCTGTGTTTAATTTTACTTAAGGTTATAAAAATGTAGCCTATAATATTTACATATATTTTAGAATTTGACAAGCCATTTTTCTACTTAGAGACAACTACACAGAATTAACTTTTGCCCTTGGGCTTAATGAGTCTGAATATAGGCTATGCCTGAAATGAACTTCATATTTCATTATTTTAAATAAAATTTTTATTTCTATTGCCTGTTAAAGCAGACATGGAAAATTATTAAAATAATTGTTGATACTTTTAATAGAGTGGGGTTTTGCCCTTAAAACATGAAAACCAACTAAACTTGAAATATCAAGACATGAGACATGGAATTACATAAAAGTGTGTAATTTATATTAATTACTCCAGACAGAGGTTTTGTCTTTTAGATATACACTGTAAACATAAAATTATAATGGCCCTTAAGTAATATATATCAGTCCATAGATTTGTGTCTGAAAAAGTGAAAATATATTTTAAAGTCTGAAGTCCACATCTGATCTTCTTGGAAAAAAGAATCAATGTTAAAATGACCACCCTTTGATAATGTAATTCTTATTTCCATTTCTACTAATCTTTAAATTCTTTTTCCAGCAGAAATATTTAGAAAACTACTGTAAAATAATGAAATAAAATTGTGAATAACTGTTAACTATGTTCACCAAAAGTGTTAAATACAAAAAAGCAAATCTTTACCACTAAGATTTAAAATACTTCTTCATATGTCACTAATGACACACACACCAACATGAAAATTAAATAACTATTAGAAAAACTTCTCTCTTCCATAATGTACATAAATGCAAAAAAAATTTACTACCTTTCTTCCTATATAAGCAAATAAAACAAACTAAATGAACAATAAGAAAAACATGTACATCTTTCTGTATCAAAGTAATGGTTACCAAGGACGGAAATATCTCAGAAAAGTTAGTATTTTTGAGCTTTTTACAAGTTAATACTTCGTATGCAAAAAATCCACAATTTCTAATTGTAAATTTGTCTGAAAAATCCCTTATTCAACCTCTTGTTTCTGTAGACTTCCAAAAACTACAATGTGAAATTGAAGACATGGTCCTCAAAACTCAAGTATTTTTTAAAATACAGTTATGTCGTCATAAGTTTGGAATTGAAAATACTTACAGCCTCTCCAGTTCTTTAAGATCCTGGAATGCTCCTCTTTCAATGGTGCTAATCTTATTCTCCATAAGCTGACTGAAATGCAAAGTATAACAGGAGTCTTAACGTTACCACTCATCTGAGTGAGTTTCAATTCAGCAAGTGAAAACTTGCACTTTTTTCCCTTCATAAAGTTAAATAGTGCTCTAGTTTGAGATTCAGTATCAAATTTAACGATGGTGTACTTGAGAAAAATCAGAGAAAGGAAATAGAGTCCACATCACAAAACTTTCATAGAAAATACTAAGGTAATGCAATTTCTCATGAAATTTACTAGTCAAAACTCTGAACCTTGAGCTATGGTATATCCTGAAAAGCGACCCGGGACACTCTAGCTCTGATGGCTGGTTTTAGTAAACTGATTGAGTTCTTCACTGAAAGAATCAATATACAGCAATTCATTATGCATATACTTCAATTCACTTCTGGATATACATCAGAAATTAGAAAAATTCATAATGGCCAAAAAGTGTCTTTTGCAAAATGAACTCTGAACACACACTGATCAAAAGTATATGTTCACTGTGATATAAATATTTACAAATCTGTGGGTAAAACAATTTTATATTACATTGAATCTCAAATGATGGTTCACTCACAACTAATTTAATCCACTAATTAAAGACGTAATCAAATTGCAATCATTTTATAAATGCTACAAAGGTACAAAATACAGGGAACAATTCAAAGTATGACCAACGTATTTTTATAAAAAACATTTTCCACCAAAAAAAGCTGGATTGCTTGATTTTAATGTCAGAAATTATATCTAAGTGTTGTTTGCTAGAAAAGTGAACATTTTTTATTAGTAATAATAAAATGCAGACCCACTTAAATTCTTTCTAGTTAATCTCAGATCCTAAGAGTATCAAATGTCTCACACTACTTATTCATATTGTGAAAGCAATTATTCTACATTTTTATATGCATAAGGCACTTAGGTATGGTATAGCAAACATTTAAGGTCATTTCTACAATAATGTTTCTATAGCATGCATCCAATCTTAAAATGAGAGCCTACATTTTTAGTAAAACTTGTAGTACAATGATAAACAAAAAGAATGAAAACCGAGACCTTCAAAACTTTTATATTTCTGTCATTGGGACACTTTTTAAAACTGAGACCAGTAAGGATTCAAAATATGCAACCTTAGAAATAAAAGAGAATTCTTCAAAACACAAAAGAGCATACTTACAGAACTCTTAAGTGTCTAAGACCAGCAAAGTCTGTCTTGGTAATCCGTGTGATATTATTTCCATTCAAATCCCTAAGAGCAAAACAAAAAGTGAGAAAACTAAAGTTCCATTTTATTTCTATCATTATCTCGTTAAACAAAGAAAAATATAACCTCAGTGAGAACTTTAAGATGAATGATCAGTTCCACTTACAAAGCCGAAGAGAGAAACATGGGAATGACCTTTGAAGGAAGGTTTTAAAAATGATTCTTAACATGGTTACAGAATCCATGCTTGCTGGCCTATGACAAGAAAACGAAGTGATTATGTTATCAGGAAAAGTTCTCTTGTGTGTGTGTATATGGGAGTGCTTTCAACCTTTTGTTTTTATAAGGATTGTGTATTAACTTCATAGGTATTCTTCTATTTTACTGTTTTTGTTAGGCACACCTCCAGAAGTTCCCTCCAAGACATGAAATGAACAATTTTCTAACTCAGAAATTTTTTAAATTCTGAACTTATCCTTAGGTGGCATGGTGGCTAAACTTCCTAAGGCAAAGAAAAAAGTTAGAGTTCCATCAAAAGCACTGCGCTTCAAAGGCTTGCGTTTATAGGCATTTACCTCCCAACAATTCTATGTTTGTATGAAAACTAAACTCTTCATTTGCAGTTCTGGGATCCCCGCTGTGACTGTAAAGTGAAAACCACTAGCGTGGGCAATAATGGAAATAGTATTCAGGCCCTGACATTTTTGCACAGATTTCAGCACCAGGTTTCCTTCAAGAGTCACAACCCCCTTTTCTGGCATCTTAGGTCAAGATCTAAACTTGCCCTGGTTCCAATCATTTCAAGTAAAACCAGGCTTTGCTGCGGTTTGAATGTTCTCCTTCATGGAAATAAGTTTCTCTTACATTTGACTTTAAAACATCTGTATTTAAAGTGTTTATTTTGCCTATGATATAAGTTCATAAGCCAGCAATGAGTAAACTATTTCTGAAAACTTATTATAGATTCCCTCACAGAGATTTTTTCCCAAGGACCTAACAGAGATTATTTTTTCCCAGGGACCTGAAACGCAATTGCTATTTTCTTCCGAGTGCATTCTCTTTTTGTTGAATAAGACATGTTAGTATTCAAACTTTAAAACTGTTCCGAACAGCATGAAATGACAAGTGCTAAAACCGAATTCTGCATTACTTTTTCCCCAAACCACTTTTCAAGATGAGCAAAGGCCCATCAAGTTGTTCCTACGATTGTTGGGGTCTTTTAAGGGATATTTGACGTAACAAGAATCCCTAGCCCCCACCGCTAGATAAATGGGGTGGACCACCTTTTGACAAGACACCCTTGGTAGGGCCCAAACTGGCCCGATGCTGCGCGCGTAGGAAAGAGTGAGGGGCGGCCCGGCGAGGTAGGGAGTGGAGGAGCCATTTGGAAACGAAGAAAAAGGGCTCAACTGTGGCGTTTAAAATGAGGGCGATGGAAATGGTTTACATAAGGTCCAGAGGCTCCTCTCCCCAGCCCTTAGCCTTCACGCCCGGAGGCTTCCGGCAGTCTTCGCCCGCGCCCGCCAGGCCCCGCGCACCGGCCAGGAGAGCGCGCCCGGGGCGCCGGGGCAGCGCGGGGCGGCGGCCTCGGCGATCACAAAGAGAATGGCCTCCATGCTCCACTGCCCAGAACTCGGGAAGTGCCCCGCAAGGGGCGCGTGGGCCGTCAACAGCGGGGCTGCGATTACTTCATTAGACTCGCCGAGACCGGGAGGCGGGGATGCCTGCGGGCAGCAGAGCGCGAACAGGGGAAGCAAAGGGAACTGCAGCCACGTGAAGGGACGCCGAAACAGCCAGAAAGGTGGACGGGGGCACTGGGGCTCAGCAGGAGGGGCCGGGGAGGGCAGCCGAGCGCCCCGGGGTCGCCAAAGCAGTCACCCGAGACTTGGCTGGTTCCGCTTGGACAGCCGGCCCTAACTTCGCCGAGACGTTGGGACGCAGCTCTCCGCTGCAGTCGCCCGCTCAGACAAGTCCCTTGGGGGCCCGCCGCCGCCGCCTCCTCCACGGGGAAGGGAGGGCGGCAGGGGAAAGAGTCGCGGGGGGCTGCGCGCGGCCACTGCAGGAGCTGCCGCGGTCCCGGGGCACCCTTCTCTTCATGGTCTGCAGAAGCGCCCCCGGGCGGACCTAGCAGCCCAACCACCACTTCTCGACTCCCTCCGTCCCCAGGAGGGCGACACAAAGCCGGAGCAAAGATTTCCCTCTTTTGAGTCACCCCTGGCTGTCTACTCCCCGCGCTACTCCGAGGCGACCAGAGGGAGGATTCGGCCCTGAAATCCGAGCGTTGGCAACCCCAAGGTGACTCCCTTTACGAGTCTGGGGAACAAAGTCGCGTCTCCCTTGCCCTGGGTATCTGCGACTACTTGTCTTTCTGTCCCCGGCTCCCCAGCCCTCGAGAACTCGTCCACACCCGGCTGCGAGTGGCGGGACGAGAGCGGGAGAAGGGACTAAGCGCAGCTACCAGCGGGCCCGCCCCTCCTTCGGCAGTCGCCCCTCCCTGGGCAGCGCCCTCCTGCCCTTCGCCCTCCCGTAGAGTTCAAGCCCAGGATGAGCGTCCCTGAAAGCTGGTGAGGGCTGCCCCAGGCACAGGTCCCTGTGTCGTTTGGTCCCTCCAGTCTCAGTGCAAGGGGTGAGCGACCCCAGTGGGGGTAAGGGAGAAGCCCATACTCACAGTCTTTCAGTGTTGCGGGGGATATTCCTGGGCACGCTGCGCAGCGCCAGCCCGTGACAGTCCACCGTGCTGCCCGAGCAAGAGCACTGCGCCGGACACGCCTGCGGCGCCACCTCGTTCAGGATCGCCAGCACTAACCCCAGCGACAGGGACAGCGTCTGCCAGCCGACGCGGCGCATCTTCCCCCGCCGCCTCCTAGCTCGCCGGCGCCGGGGGTTCCTCTTTCAGCTCAGCTCTCTGTTCCGCTCGAACAGCGCTGTGTCTGAGGCCCAGTGTCTGGTGCCGAGCTAGCCACACCGTGTCCGGGTAAATGTGCACAAAATAATATGGGAGTAACAGTAATAATATTCAGGGCAATAGAGTTGACACAGGTACACGCCTCCCACTTCCCCTCCACCCTCCTGCAGCAGAGTTGGCGCTCCCTGTGCAACTTTAGGTCCTGAAGATCAATCGGCTTGGCCAAGGCTACGAGGAGACCCCAGAGCGGCAGGGAGGTCAACGCGTCGTCTGGCCAGCAAAGATCAACTTGGCGGTAAAAGAGCTGGCGCGCCCAACGGTCGTGAAGATGCAAGAGCCGGTTGCTCGGGGACGGGGCTGCTCGGATTCCACGGACCCCTCGGCAAATCCGATTCCAGTGGAGAGGGGACGCGATAGAAGAGGAGTGCTCAAGAGAAATGGTGGCCTCGATCAAAGTGGGCTCTCTGAAGCTAAAAGGCACAGGAGTCCCACGGGCCCGCAGCCGAGCGCGCCAGACGACTGGGCATGGCGCGCGGGGGCGCACGGGGCGGGCGCGCAGCCAGTGGGGAGCGGGGCGGGGGGGCGCTGCGGGGCTCCCGGCGCGGCTCACTCACGCGGCCTCCCCACGGCCTGCGGCTTCTCCGCAGCCAAGACCGGTCCTCGCCGTCTCTCGACAGCCGAGGGTGGTTTGCAAACGCACATGCACTTCGCTGAAGGATGGCTCGTCAATCCCGCCTCCTGCCCGGCGTCCTTGGCGACGCTCCGTACCAGGGCCTTCCTCGAGGTCACGCAGAAGAGACAAAAGGGCAATCGGGCTGCCGCAGCCGGCAGGGATATCCACTGGTCACCACCCCGGCAGAGGAAATCCAAGAGGCCAAGTTAAGGACGTGAGCTCCTGCGAGGACTGAGTAGGGGCTGGCTGGCAAGCAGGCCGGAAGGAGTGGAAAGGCCAAGGTGGAGGCGTCCGCGTCCCGGGTCCTGTCGGGGTGTCCTGGGAGATGGCGAGGTGGCAGTTGGGCCAGCGGGAACGCTACTCCGAGGAGAGCCCAGGAGGCAGCTGAATGGCAGTCCTGTGTGCGCGCGCGTGTCAGCCCCTCTGGTCTCCCGGATACGCCGCAGCTCCGCAGCAGACACCTGATGGCAAAGGCAGAAGAAACAAGAGCCGGCTCCTGGGCGAGCACAGCCCGTCGGCCGCCCCTTGACAGCCGCCCACAAGTGGGTCTTCCTTCTCAAAGTGCAGGAACTTTCCCCAGGCTTTGAATCCCGTCCCCCGCGGCCGCGGTAGGAGGACGCCCGCCTACGTCGCGACGCCGCCCGGCTCCTGGCGCTGCACCTGACTCGGCGGCCGCAGTCCGGAGCAGCCCGTCAGTCCAGCCCTTTCCCCTCTCCCGGCTGCTTTCCGCGCCTGCCTCACCAGGGAGAGGAGTGGGAGAGAGGGAAGGCGGTGACAAGGAGCGGGAATTCGCTGGCTCTGCTGGCTCCCGAGCTACTGACAAGTGTCTAAACAATAGGACGGACGCAGCAGCCCTGGCCTCGCTCGGCTGCGGGGAGGTGGGTGGTGGTTGTAACTGGAGTTGTTCGCTCGGGCTGCCGGCGCTGGGGGCAGCGGAACAAAACCCGGCCCGCGCCTCCGGAGCCGGCTGCGGGCCCCAGGACGCTCCCTTTCTCCTCAGCACTCCCGCCGTGCCGGGAAAGCTCGGCAGCTCCCGCCCGCGCCCGGGAGCCACGGCGCTCCCATCCCTCGCCGCCGCTGCCGCCGCTGCCGCCGCCTTTTTCAGCACCGTCTGCGGCAGTTGCCGCCGCCAGCCGCCTCCGTCCGAGCGCTCCCCAAATAAATAACCCCAAGTCTGAAGTTAAGCCGGCGCCGGCCTTATATACCCAGCGGAGCCCCCACCCCTTGGCCCCGCCCCGCGCCGCCCGGCGCCGCCCCCTGGCTACGCGCGGGGAGCCCGCACCTCGCCGCGGAGAGGTGAGTCCCTGGCTGCCAGCGCCCGGCGGAGGCCGCAGAGGCGGCGGAGGCGCGTTCCCGCGCGCCCCAGCTCGCGCCCCGTCTCTCACACTCCGGCAAAGTTTGCCGGAGCCAGGAGGTTCCTGGGCCCCCGCCGCCAGCGCCTGGGCCCCCGAGGTGACCCAGGCTCAGAGATGGTCGTTCGCCGCGGGGGAGTGCGGAGAGCACGGCTTTGAACGCGACTCGTAAATAAATAGCGCTGCCAGTGCCTTGCTGTGGCTTTGGCCACGCGATCGTAAGGGGGCTGCTCAGTGTTTGCAGCGCAACGGGAAGAGAGAAAGATTATGATTTAAAATTAAATAAAATATCCTACCGAAATAGATCTGCCTGCGCTCTCAGACACACACGTGTGTATTTTTGGAGCTTCAAAGTTCAGAGTTTTTGCAAGTTTTTCAGCCTCTCGCCAGCCTTCCCATCTCCGAGCGACCTTCTTCCGTTTAACCCTTTCTTTATTGTCACTTAACACCACGCTCAGTCGACGACGTCTTGAATATACAGTACGCTCACGAAACACCAAGGGCTTGAACTTGTCTGTGATATTTTACCCTCTGAGTAGGGAATGGAAGGAAAAAAAAATCCCTAGCAACGTACATTGTAACCAAAAGGTTTCCTTGATTTCAGGGAAGTTCTGGATATTTTTCCCCCACTGTGTTTTAAAAGAGAATTTCCTTGTTTCTTTTTGTCCCTTTCGTGTGATGTCTATCTGGCAACTGCTACCACTTTCCTGCTTCTCATCTCTCTCCCAGCAAAAACCAGTCACTGCTGGTTGGAAATGATTATCTACATGAGTCAGTTCTTTCCATTGGATTTAAAACGTCTCATTTCATCCTTCCTTATACCATTCTGCCTTACATGGCTTGCACAGGAATTAATGCAAGCCCCCAGCCTAATTCCATCCTCACAGTGTGATAATACTTTGCATAATTATGTCACCCCTTGAAAGCAAGAGGATCTGATCTGTCCAAATAATTTTTGTATTTCCAGCATCCAACGGTATGCCTGCCACATAGTAGGTGCCCTGAAAATCTGAAATGTCTCCAATACCTTTATTAACATTTTTTCCTACTTGTGCAAAATGTCTTTTCATAATGGTTACCTCAACCTCTGTCATTTTGTCTGTCCTGGAAAACTTCAAGCCATTTTAAGGACATTATAAAAAACAGAATACCCATTAGATAACCAAATTGGAACTCTTAGGATTACTCATTTTAATGCCATAGATGCATATTTCTCTGCTCTTTTAAAGACTTCAAAACATTTAACACTGATTAACTCAGTTGTCCTCCTAGATTTTAGCTTAGAGGTCTGTTATGTAACTTCCTTTAGAAGAGAAAGTGGAAGCCATAGGCACATTTTCTTGTAAGGAATTATGAGGTGAAGAACAAGTACGTATCATTGATGAAGGATTCTCCCACCCTCACCCTCCTCACTCACAGTGCATTTTCTTTAGTCTGTACCAGTAAATTATTTGGTTGAAATATATTTACTACCACACTAATTATTTTAATTCACAACCTTGTTTCCTTGTCAGCAACAAGATGTATTTATGTTCAACTTTCTCCACCACCTAGAATCATTGCTCTAATTGCAAAAACATATTCTGCATTCCAATATTCATAAATAATGCTATTTATATTGTTCTACAAATGAAAGTAATAGAAATGAGTTCAAGTATGATTTTTTTTTCCTCTGGCTCACTTTCCATTCTGTGTAAAACCTAGAAAAGAGCTGAAAATAACATTCATGGCAACATGCCTATAGGAACATATTTTTTAATTTGATGTAAATTTAAAAAAAGAAGATATGTCCACCAGATTTCACGAAGAAAAGGAAGACTGCAACTAATTCCTGACCAAGGTGGAACATAATTTCTTTATGTCATCAACTTTTCAGTTAATATAAAAGGTAATTTATAATGAGTGACCAGGTTTCTCATTTTTAAAAACATTATTATATTATCCCTTCAGTATTACTGCAGGATATTTTTGGAGGCCCTGCATGCTTCAGTATATTAACTTTTGGGTCTTAATTCTTTCTGGATTATGTTGCTCCCAAATGAGTTTTGAGTTTCTCTTTGACTCATACCCATCCTGAAGAAAGCCTTCTGTGGTGCCTCTTGTCACCACATGAGGTCTCCATAAATCCTGACCTGGATTAAACAGAAGTGGACTCCACTAGAGTCAACATTCAAGTCTCTTATTGTTGAGGAAAAAAAAAAATCTCAGTTGCTAGAATGATTTGGGAAATAATTTAGATACTAAAACTCAAACAGTTTAAAAAAAAAAGTAAGCATCCTCTCAAATTTCATTTTCTTTAGAGAAAAATTTGGGACTGGGACATATGGGGAAAAGGAAAAAGAGAAGAAAGAACTAATGAAAAAGGGTTAAATATGATCAAAAACAAAGGTAGATAGCAGAAATAGCATTGATCAAATTCATGAAACTTACAGAATAATTTCGTGGACTTAACTGCTTTCAAACTGCTGTTTTCCATTGTTGCAAAATGTGTTCATGATAATTTTTCTCACAAAATGTTTGTGTTTGAAATATAGATATGGAACCTCAACATCTTAGAGATAAAGATTTAACTAAGATTTGTGTCATGACTTCCAAGTGTCAAGAGATTTGATAGAGTTAAAACCACAGTGTAACCCTAGATGGTTGCTATTTTATTTGTGTTCAGGTGAGGCCATTGGTCTTCAGCCAGGTCTGATTAAATGGCAGAAACCAAAGCGTGAGTCCTCTGACCTCAAACCTCAGCTGCTTCTCCTGCACCCAAAATGTATCTAGAGATCCTCAGGAGCTCCCCATGATCAAGGAATCTATAGTTCATCAGGGTCTGCCACCTCATGCAGGAGATGTTGGCATCTCTCCACACATTCTGTTCACAGTCATTCTAAAGAGACCAGAAAAGAGCTAGGATCCACAGCAGTGCCACTCCTAAGATATGGAGATCCAGCCAGGTTCTGAAGCTGGCTTAAACTCTGAGATGATTCTCTAGGGAAGTGGTTCACAGACTGTGGTTCCTGGCTGAGAGGCATCAGAAACACCAGGGACTGTAGTTAGAAATGCAAAATTTCAGACCCCACTGAGTCACACTCTGGATGTGGAAGCCAGGAATCTTGGGTTCCAACGAGCCTTCCAGGTGGTTTTGATGAGCACTGAAAATTGAAAACCACTGTTCTCTAGAGCTACCCTGGTTGTATCTAGGCCACCTAAGTATGGAGAAGTAAGCAACAGTGAATGATGCCTAAGACCTGCTGATTGGGCTTCAGCTTCTCATTCCCTAGCATTTGACAATTGAACATTCCTGAGGACCTCTAGGGGGCACCAAAATATTTCTGTGTATGGCCCCTCAAAGGCAACAAGAACTTAGGTTCATTTTCCAAAGAAATGGCCTTGAGAAGTAGAAAGAACATCCATCTGTGCCAACAGCTCTTATTTTTACATCTCATCCAGTTAAAAAATTCATTATGTTTTTTTCCAGTTTAATGTTACATATTATGGGAACAACAATTTCTACTGTTCATGATTATTGTGAAGATTAAGATAATAGCTGTCAAACTGACAGCGTAGCACCTGGCATAGAGCTAGGTCTCATTAAATAAAGGGCAATATTATTATTTTCATCATTACTACTACTATTAATAGGTATATGCTTCTAAAGTATTTTATTTGTATTTTAAGAATAGGTTAGATATTTCCATTAACTATTACAATGGTCAAGTAGCTTCTTGCACTAAGGCTTGGGAAACCTTGGGAAGGGGGGTTGAGGGCTAATACTTTAAGAGTGGGAGAAAGATCAAGCCCAGACCATGCCTACAGCATTCCTTAAACAAGTCACTGGAAATGGATACAATAAGTTTCATGATAATTAGTTCCCACAATACTCTTTTGAATGGGGTAGAATTGGATTTCCATGAAAGCCATAATAGAGTAACTTGTTGGTGATTTAGTGAAATTAAAATAAGAACTCTGAAAACTGAATATACTGCTAAGTGGGAATGGTCAGGAAGTTTTAAATAGTCACTGTGGATAGTTTGGGAAGTCGCTTAGATTTCCTGGTCATAGTTTTTCTCATTTATACAATGTTGGGATAGGCCAGTTGAACCATAAATCCTTCCCAGTTCTTAGTGATAATATAACTGTATTTATTAAGGAATATCTGTGATGCAAATACTTAGCTCCTTTCCCACTACAATCCTCTGAGAGAATGTTTTGATGCCACATTTATAGTTAAGAAACATGGGGTCACAGGAACTCATAAAGTTAGTCATGTTCATGCAGGTAGTAAGTGGCAAAGTCAGAATTAGAATTCTGATCTGATGCCAAAACTCATTTTATAAACATCATGATACACTCTCTAAAACTATATGATGTGAGTGCACTGGGCAATGACTTTTCTATATATAACTAAGACAAAATGTACTGGGTGAGGTGAAGGCAAAATAAAGTGGTATTTGAACATTTCAGGAGTAATATACTTGAGCAAGAACAAAAAAAGTAAAAGAAATAATTAATACTCAGTGGTGCAGGTTAACAAACACATTGACATTTAAAAGCCCATGGGAAAACACACAGAAAATTTTTAATGGCATTATAAGGTTAAAATAAATTTGCAAGAATGTAACCATCAAGGAAAAGGAAATACATTTGTAAATAGTTTTTAAATGGGCTTACCTTTTGATTCTGTAAATCTAAAAATTGCCTCCTTGATTTTTACAGAAGAAAAAATGTCTTTCTGTGTTACTTGGGAAGGAAAGCACTGGAACACCTCACACCTTCTGTGGACTCCTGCTAATTTGAAAAAGGTTGACCTTCATCCTAAGGGGTCATAGTATCAGGCTACAATTACAAAGATACACTCTGGTCTAACATAAACTCAAGATAAATATTTTCAAGTGCCGAAGCTAAATATTGTATATTTTAGATAAAAATCAACTCTGATTAACAGAAGCAATTCATAACCACTATTGGAAAAATATAGTTTGAAGTGAGTGCCTGTCTGATGGCCAAAAAGCAATTTTCTCATATAAAGAATCACATTAGTGTCTTAGGCTAAGAGTTGACAAACTTTTTCTGTGAAGAAGTAGATAGTAAATGTTTTAGGCTTTCCAAGCCAAAAGGCAAAATCGAGGATGTTATGTAGATACTAATAAAGAGAAAATAAATTTCCTTAAATGTTTTGCTGACATAATTAAATATATAAAAACTGGTTATAATTTTCTGCGTTATAGATCTACTAATGAGAATTTTGGAATTCTTTTTAGGGAGATGACATTTCATTTAATTCAGGCCCCAAGTATTTCCTATCATAAAATCAGTTGTTAAGTTCAATATATAAAAGCCATTTTTAGCTTACTGGTAATACAAAAATATGTGGCAGGTCCAATTTGGCCTTCCAAAGAGGTGTTTATTCAATGTACAAGGTCATAGTTTCCTAAAGGGTTATGTTAAAATTCAAAGGGATGTTGTAAAGATAAGAGTTCTAAGTTCTAAAGTGGCTGCTCAGTGACAAACAGTAAATGTCTTCCTTTGTATTGTCTATCACTCTCTCTATTTCTTCAGTGATGAAATGCAATGCTGCACAAGTATTTAAAGAAAATTTTAATTCATTTCATATTAATATACAATAAATTAGTAGAAGATATACTGCATATCCATTTCTTGCATGAGCTTATCTGTTGAACCAGATGATCCTATGTATAAAATGGAGATAACAATAATGTTTGCTAAGTACTTATAATGTGCAGGTATTATGCCAAGTGTTATACTTTATTTCCTCATTTAATCCTCCTTAAAAACTATATTTTCATAGAGATGAGGAAGTTGAGAGACAAAAATTTTGAGTAAGTTGCCCATATTAACTTAGGGATAAAAGAAATGAAGCCAAGAAAGGTTAAATAACTTGTCCAAGTTCGCTCAGCTAGGAAAGGGTAGAGCTAAGATATTAACCCAAGCAGCCATGGTCCAAAGCACTAGGCATTTCACTAATCCATGAATGACAGGACATTCATGATAATAAAATGAATACTATGTATGCAAAAGAACTATATAAACTGTAAAATCATGTATAAATGTTCTTATTTGCATTATGGTTATTTTTAATGGAAGATGGTGAATGCAAAAAACATACAAACATTTAGTCAGGGTGAATAAAATCTCACTTTCATCTCCTTCTTTCCATAGTAATAAGATTATTTCATTTCTCCTTCATGACTTGGGATACACTCTCCTTAGTTACATAAGACAAAAGGAATATTTTCCCACTAACACAACATGGAAAGTCTATAACATATGAGATATTAATGAAAAACAAGTCTATATAAATTTAAGAGAAAACATTGTATAAAGAAGAATTTCTAAGTATGAAGAAAAAGTTTGACTTTTCAATAAGTACAGTGCCTGAAGACACAGAAATTCTACTTCTAGATATTCCTAACTAGTTGCATCTTGTGTAGGAAGAATCAACTCATTAAGCTCTATGTTCTTACTGTGATTATGAGGTAACACAACTGAAAACTATTCTCATGCATGATTTCTCAAGCAGTATAATGAAAAATTATGAAAATAAACTATGAATTCTAATGCCATTGAAAAAGTATATTAAAATCAAGTAAATTCTAAAAGCTTGTTCAATTATTCCAAATTGCTTTATTTGAATATTATAGTAAGTATTATAGCTACAAATCTATTCAGAATCACAGTCATAATCTGTGTGTGTGTGTGTGCATGTGTTTAGTCCCTTTCTCAGTGTAATTGCAGAATCTTAATTTTTATTTTTATCCCTTATCGTATGTGAAAAATAAGAGATTATATATTGTCCTACCTCAAAGAAGTTGTGAAGATTAAATATGTTAATAGATAAAGCACCTGGAGACTTCCAGCTCTGGAACAAGATGGCATAGGCTCACATATCCCCATTCCTCCTCTTAAATACAGCTAAATGCCTTGTAAATAATTCAACAGACAATGATAAAAGAACTCAGAGAACTGGACAGAAGAAGATGGACTGGTTAGGGAGCTCAGGACCTGAGGAATGACAACACTGTCAGTTTCCAGGGTTTTCTTTCTATCTTACAGAAAAGAGCAAGCCCAAGAAAGACCCAGTGGGAAACCCCACTCCCTGCTCTATACCTGGGGCACTGGCTGGCTGAGATCCACCTGAAAGAGCAGCTTCAAACCCCTGTAAGCCACCCTGACAACCGCAGCACACCACTGGGACACTTGCAGGCAGGTTGATCCACCGGTCAGGCAACGTTGGTGGGGCCCAGGGTCTCCCTGACCTCCACGCAGTGAGGTAGGAGAGCCAGGCCCAGTGGGCTCCTGCTCTCCACTGCCCCTCCTTTGCTTTCTGGTAGAAGATGACCCAGGATATTCCTTCAGCTCCCACAGGAACACAGGAAGCTCCAGTAAGCACTAAGTAGGAGGCCCTGTGGCACTACAATAGCAAAACAGACCAGAATTGCTTTGCAAAGGATCGGGAAATCTAACTAAAGCCCTAGAAGTAGGCTAGAGCCTACATGATAATCCTAAGAATGGTGACTACAAGCTAAAATAGAAGATTTAAGTAGGATTGAGAGTCTTCTAACATAACAACAAAAATGTCCAGGATACAATAGGAAAATCACTCATCACACCAAGAACCAGCAAAACCACAAATTAAATGAGAAAAGACCATCAACGGATGCCGATCAGATTGTGGAGAAGCATAGCAAGACGTTCTCAAATGAAAGAATATTAACAGAATTTGTTTTCCCAGCAGACCTACCCTAACAGGATAGCTAAAAGAATTTCTTTAAGACCAAAGAAAATGATAAAAGAAGGAATCTTGGAACATCAGGAAGAAAAAAAAATTGAAGGTTTTGTGTTCCAAAACAGAGTAATATCTTTCATGCATATTTCATCATTTCATCTTTATGGTGACAGGGAAGATTTCATCTTCGCAGTGACAAGGAAAACAATGAGTTATTATCGTTCCCATTTTTCAATAAAGAAAACCAAGACTCATACATTTAAGGATCTGTATAAGATTACAGAACTAGTTGTAGGCATGGTCAGTCTTTTCAGATCTCCCAATTTCTAGAATAGTTTGAACCACCTAGTAAAATAAAACATAGTGACATTACCAAAATTTGGCAAGAATGAAGGAAAACTGAATACATGCATTGCTCATGGCAATGTAAAAGGGTACAGCTACTCTGGAGAATAGTTTAGCATTTTCTTAAAAAAAATCAAAACTAAATACTAAACATACAATCCAGCCATCACATTCCTAGACATTTATCCCAGAAAAATGAGAACTTAACCTACACTAGAGTTTGTACATAAGTTTTTATAGCAGGTTTATTTGTAATGGCCAAAAACAGTAAACAGCAAAAATGCTCTGCAATAGATAAAGGGTTAAACAAACTGTGCTATGCCTATACCATGGACTATTACTGAGCAACAAAAAGGAACAAACTATTGATAGATAATGCAGATGGATCTCAGAGGCATTAGCCTGAGTGAAAAGCTCACCTTGAAAAGCTGTATACAATATGGTTCCATTTAATGAACATTCTCAGAATGACAAAATTATAGAAGTAGAGAACAAATTGACAGTTGCCACATGCTAGGAATGGAGGAATGGTTGGGGCAGGAAGTAGATATGACAATAAAAAGCTAGCTCAAGGGAAATCTTTGTGGTGATGGGATAGTTCTGTATTGACTACAATGGTGATAACACACATTAATATCACAAAACTGTACATACACAGGGTATCAAAGGGGTGCATATATTTTGATATTGTACCATATTGATTTTGATACTGTAGTATAATTAAGATGTAACCACTGGGGGAAACTGGCTGAATTGCATACAGGATCTCTGTACAATCTTTGAAAATTTCTATGGACCTGTAATGATTTCAAAATAAAAAACTTTAGAAGAAGCAAACAGTGTCTATGTCAGGTAGGTGGTTGTAGCATAGCGATTAAAGACACTAGCTTTGTACTTGATTTACTGAATTTCAATCCAGGTTTCACAACTTAACAGTTTTGTGATCTTCAAATTAAACTCTCCCTCAATTATTTTTATTTCTAATACTGGGATCAGAATAATACCTGTTTCAAGGAATTGTTGTGATACTTAAATGACTTCATAGAAGTAAATTGCTTAGAGAGGGGCAAGGCACATAAAAAAGTGCTCACTAAATGTTATGTGTTATTACAGATACATTTTATAGTATGGGTCTAATGAATCTCATAAATGTTATTGTTTATCTATTTTCTTTTACATGAACTTTGGGCATGCCATTAGGTATCTTTATGCCTGCTAACTGTATGAGTTTTCATCTCATTTTCCTAATATTTTTATATAGCTGTTTGCTTTTATTCCATGGCATTTCATAACTCTGGGATATTTCCCTAATCATTTTTCCTATCCAGATTTATTTTACAAATTTTGGAAACTTTTTCTAAATAACTTGTTGAAACAAGGCAAGATCTTTATAATACAAAATAAAAATTACAAGAGTTTAAAAGAAGAAACTTATTCTGTAAAAGTTAAATTGCGTATTCAACTCTGATTATAGCATAAACACTTGTAAAAGATATATTTCCACTTCCACGTTAAGGGATTATGTGATTTTGTGCACAAAAATGTATGTTGGGTTTTACTGGGAAGTTGGTACAGGTCTAGATGCCAGAGAAACAAAGGTAGAAAAGACGTCCCCTTGGGGAGCTTTTGGCTCTCTGGAGACAATATAAAAATTAGACATTAGAAATCATTCTGATGCATGTGATAAAAATATATATATATAGCAGTGTGACAGCAATAAGAAAGATGATGCTGCTTGTGACACCAGAAGAAGAGGGGACACTAAGTAGAATTTGAAGAATTGAAAGGATTTGTGGTATACAATTTGAGTGATTACACATGCAAACAATGTAAAAGCATAACCAAAAGCTTTAGCCCATAAGAAACTATATTATCACAAAACAATAAACCCAGAGGCAGAATGACCCCAGAGCTGTGCTCCAGTCCATGTCATCTTCACTCCAGAAATCAGACCCACTGAGCATCCTGTCCCTAAAATATTTGTGATCATTTAAGTAGAGGGAAAAGTGTGTGGAGATTCACTTTCTTGCTCTTGAAAATGACATATGAATGACATACATGACTTCTCATATTTATTTAGCCACATAAAGTCATGTGGCTATTTTTATACAGGTTTCCCCAGCTGTCCAAAAGTAGAGTGATCCTGTGAAACCTCCAGTAAGTGGAAATAGGATAAACCAAAGAAGCAATTACCACTTTGTAAAAGCAGAGATCCACTTCAGATTCATTTCCATTAGCAAAAACACATACTGATGTAAGTCTTTTGTAAAGGTGAATTGGCATAAAGCAACTTTCAGATAGTGTGAAAAATCTGTGCATATACATACATATGTGTATACATATAAAGAGTTGTATTCTAAGGAATTGACTTGAATGATTGCGGAGGCTAAGTCCCAAGATCTGCTGTCAGCAAGCTGGAGACCCAGGAGAGCTAATGGTGTAAGTTCCAGCCTGAAGGACAGAAGACTTTCAAGACCCAGGAAGAGCAGATGTTTCAGTTCAAGTCTGGAAGCAGGAAGAAAAAACAAAGTTCCAGCTTGAAGCAATCAGGAAGGAGGAATTCCTATGTATTCTGGGGAGGGCAAGCCTTTTTCTTCTATTCAGGTCTTCAACCAATTGGATGAGGCTCGCCCCATGTTAGGGAAGGCAATTTGCTTTACTCAATCTATCAATTTAAATGTTAAACTCATCCAAAATCACCCTCACAGAAACACCCGGAATAATGTTTGACCAAATATCTGGGTAACTCATGTCCATTTAGCTGACACAATTATTACACTCTCCAAAATATTTATACTTAATTGATTCAGGGTGTTTGGGGGCATCAGAATTTTTTAAAGCTCTCACATGATCTAATCTTCAGCCAAGATCGAAAACCACAAGAGGGTGGTGCCCCTTATAGGAGACTGCGGGAAGGGGAAGGGGGTGGTACTAGGGTTTTCTACTGTAAGTAAACATAGACTTTTTTTTCCCTCTTAACTTCCTGACCATCTTAGTACCAATATTTGCTAGTTTTAATACTAAATATGGGGGGGTGGGGAAATCCTATTTCTGCCTCTAATTTAGAGTTCATGGAGAGACAGACAAATAGTTTATGGGGTTTGGGGATCTACAAATCAACACGCCATTAAAAACAAAAATCAACAATATTTTACTCAGCCATTATTTTCTTTTAGTATATGCATGATTTAACTTTGGAAAAAGAAACCAAATGATGAATCTCTACTCCAGAACCAATTAAATGAGTAAATATTACTCCCCAACCTTGTGAGAAAAGAGACTGTGAAATAATTTGATTTACTTAAGTCTGGCAATGAAATACAAATGAGTCAAGGGTCCTTTATAAATATGTCTTAAAACATTAGTAGTCAGACATGTATACCATTGCTTTTTCTTTAAGAAAATTTCCATTTGAGGATTTCATGTGTATGCTTAAACCTATAAATATTATGTGATATGTATATATATGATACATATTTCTTATATATTTTTTCTATATGCATATATTTTGATATGTATGCATTCTGCCTAGTTAGTATCATTTCATTAATTTACACTGATGATCTTCATGTAGTATCTGTTTGATATTCCTATAAACATAATCTGGTATTTAAAGTGTGCACAGACAGTACAGGTGTTTTACTTTCCTTCAACTGTTATATAAAGACATCTGTTTTTATTTATGGCTGTATATTAAAGCTTAACCCCATTTGCTCAGGTAAGGAACATGAGAAAATCACAGTATTTAAAAACCTCTAAAAAAACCCCACTTTATTCACATACAAGATATATTCATAAATTGAAACCTGCTTAATTGGCAATTAAAAGCTGTAGGACAATCTTGTCTCTGCATTTTCAGAATTAAGTTCCAGCTGTTTTAAGAAAGTAACCAGAAGATTGAGAGAAACTGCCAAGTATCCTGGGGAGAAATTGAGAGTGAAAAGCTACATTAGCTTCAATTATTCTAAAGTCATTGTGACACCAGCACTAACTGTAAATACTGTAAGTGGAGTAAAAGATCTCAAATTTAAAAGTTAACCTGCTTTTCACAGGGAAAAGTATCACACTTTCTGGGTCTGAACTTCATCATAAGACCAACAAATTTCAAAAATAAACTCGAGATAGTATTCATGATTCATAATGTTTCCTCACCAGTTTAAACATTAATTATTTAACTGTTTAATCTGGGGAATGCTTCACTTTTATTAAAGAAGCCGATGTGCTTAATGTCATTACAGCCTTCAGGAACATCTACATTATAATTTAGCAGACAACTCCCATCTTTTTAGGCTCATAACTACAGAAGTTATTTATCACTCCTCTACCTCTCTGCTTGGCTTCATCACTGGTCACTCTTTCTGGATTTAGGATGATGGAGTATCTATTGTCTTCAAACATTGCTTGCTGGTCATCATGACATCTCACACAGCAATGAAAAGTGACATCCCATTTGCATAAAAAAACCCACTGGCCAGATATGGGCCCATGATCCACTCAACAAAATGTGGGACAGGATATATATAATCCTCCAGCTCTACCTCCCACGTGCAAAATACACTTGACCCTTCCCCAAAGAAGTCAATCCAAAAGTCCCATTTTGCCATGGCGTAAGTTCAAAACCTAGGCTCTCTGTTTTGTTGTGGTGGATTCCAGGTCAAACCTGAGTGTGATTTCTCTTGCTCATGAACTAAAAAGATAAGTTACTTTTCCTTGTTCTCCAAATATACAATAGCAGAAGAGGGACAGAGTAACTGCATTAAACACTCCCACTTGGAAAGAGGGAAACAGAAGATACATGGCAGATATTAATCTGACTCACAATTCTGAAATCCTACCAGGCAGAGGCACTGAGGACCTTCTACCCTGGGAAGGGATGGGAATGTTACGTGATGATACTCTAACTTTGCTCCCTGGCAGAGGAGCCTCAAGGCCATTACTTTTCTGCATGGTGTTTGGCTCCGTTCTACTTGTCACATCTGCAGTGGGCATCAGATAAGAATATTTTTCCATATGTGCTGAGTGACTTTCTCACCCTCTTGCATGCCTACTAAAAGAGGGAACCAAGGGTTATTTTAAGTCTCTAACAGCAACAGATATTTACAACTTGGGCTTATGTTTTCTCTGTATAATTTTCTTAATAATGTTCTAGGGCTTTTAATCTATTTGGTTCTGTGATCACAAATAGTGATATCTGCTCATACTTCGTTTCTAGATAGATTTTTTAGATTGGAGCTATATATATATACATGTTTGCATCTTCATATACATACCTTTCCCTCTCAACATAATTATTAATTATGGATATCAACCTAGGGTCTTCCAGGATCAGGAGGAAGAGACTCATATTTAACCTCTCTTCACTGACACATTTTGTACAGTTGTTAAATATATACCATCATAATCTACTCACAGGTTTTTCACAGTAGGCATGAACAAACCACCTCAGGACAAGAGAACCAAACGGACATGTATAAATATTTAAAAATAACGAGCAAAGTTGACAAACTGTTAAATAAATATACCATATGCCTATATCTTAACCTTGACCTTAACACGGCAAAATTGAAAAACATGTACAAAACTGTAGTTTTCATTTGATTGAAAGAGAGAAAAACATCAAAGACAACTGCATTAATTGTTATTAATCATGGTTGAGTGCCTTGCTGATGGGCCGGAGATGTTTATTTCAGTAATAAAAATATATTTTATTAAATTATGAATAATAATTCATAAGGTATATACTTAGAAAATAATTTTCCCCTTAACTAATGTTACAATAAAAAATGTTTATGTAATTTGTGCTTCACTGACAGTAATGCCAAATTAACACTTAAACTTAGAGTGTTGCCTTAATAAATTTCAACTTCGAAAAATGTTGTTCTGCCGAGGCACTAGGAACTGAAATTGTCAACAAGTTTGTAAAGCAATACTTAAATTCAGAAATTAGCTATGGATTTTGCAAATTGTGTTCAAGCAATGTAATTGGATTTCATAGATAAATTATCAGATAACAGAAAATATTTAAAATATTTTAATTTCATGTATTGAATTACTATCATTTCTATTAAAATTTCAACTTCTTTTAATGTGACATTTATGTGACAATGCTATTCTTTCACATTTTTAAAAGTTAGATGTTACAAGGTAAGTCAAAAAGAACGGTATTTATTCAGTTTCATCAAATTTCTACTCTATTAAGACTATATTTTAATTATAGAAATTATGCTATAGTTATATAATGCGATATGTATTACTACAGTGGTAGTCATATTACAATATAAAAATGTATCAAAGTAACATGTGCACTGTAAACTTACACAGTGTTATATGTCAAGTTTACTCAATAAAAAGTAAGACTAAATTTTAATATTAAAGTGGCAAGAAATATGAGTTGAAAATTCAAAGAGTAAAAAAATAATTCAATTATAAAAGGGCACAGGGTTTGGATGAGCACTTCTCCTAAGATACACTAACCACCAATAAACACATGAAAAGATGTTCAATATCATGACTGGCTAGGGAAATGCAATCCAAGCCACAGGGTCCTACTACTTCGCACTATGATGGCTATGCTCAAAAAGACAATAACAAGCGTTAACAAGGATGTGGAGAAATTGGAACCCTCATACATTGCTCGTGCAAATGTTAAATGATGCCACTACTTTAAGAAATAGTTTGGCAGTTCCTCAAAAAGTTAAAAGAGAGTTACCCTATGATGCAGTAATCCACTCCTGTGTCGATCCAAGACAACTGAAAACAAATGTCTGCACAAAAACTTGTTTAAATGTTCCTAAAAATGCTTCTGTAATAGCCAAAAAAGTGGAAGCTACCCAAACGCTCAACCGATGAATGGATTGGTAAAGGTGGTATATCCACACAACTGAATATTATTAGGTCATAAAAAGGAATGAAGTTCTGATATATGCTACAACATGGATACTAATTGAAAACATTATGTGTAGTGATAGAAAACAAACATGTAAGGCCATATTTCTATTTATATGAATTGTCCAGTCATGATAAATACATAGAGGCAGAAGGTAGATTAGTGGTTTCCCAGGGTGGAGGGAGTTTGGCGAGCAATGGAGGAAGGAGGAATAGGGAATGACTGCTTATTAGTAAGGGGTTTCTTTAAGGAGCAAGGAAATATTCTGCCATTAGTGGTCACAGTTGCTCAACTTTGAATATACTAAAAACTACTGAACTGTACATTTTAAAGGGTGAATTAATTGTATGGCATCTTAATTATATCTTAAGAAAGCTGTTATTAATGAATATGATAAAAACTACGTTGGAGTGATGATTGCATAACTCTGTGAATATACTAAAACCATTCTACTGACCACCTTAAGTGGGTAAACTTTATGATATGTAAAACTACCTCAGTAAGTCTGTGAAAAAAAAAATCCAGAAAGCAGTTTCTGTAGAAACTGGAGATTATTTGTGATATTATTTCTCCTATATAGGCCTAAAACATTTGTTTTCTTGTTCTAAAGTCTTACATTTTGTTGCAATGTCATATTTGATGCCTATTTCGTGTGCATTTTCTATGCATACAAAAACACACAAAAACAAAAACAATTTTTTTAATAGATATTCTCTAACTTTTAAAAAAGTGAAGCAGCCTAATTTAGATTTCTTGGCTTTTTTGGTAAGTTTCTGCTAAACTTACTACTGTGAAGCAAAAGTTCATGACAAATAATAGCACATATTCAATATTATTTTAAACTTTCACCTAAGATGGCATGTCACTCTTTATTTGAGGGACTTCTGTTAGTTTCACCTCACTTTTGTAAAATGTCTCATGTTTTGCCTAATCAAATCTAATTGCTTTGGTAGTATTAAGTTGGAATTATCATCACATGTTTAGAAGGTCAATATTTTCAATTTGTTTTATCAAGTTATTTGTTCCATTTTCAGGCAAATTAAAAAAAATTTATATGTAACATGGGATTTATCTAAAGAATGTCATTACCATTGGTAAGTAGTGTCCATGTCTCATAGCAACAAAATTTAACTATGTACTGTACATGTTCCTGGGTTTTTGGCCGATTCTAATTTGTATGCTTTTAAATGATCAATTATATTAGCACCATTATCAGAGACATAGAAAATCCTTTAAATCAATGCTGAATATTGAAAATCATCTTTTAGTTCTTCAGTCTGAATGCCTACTTTTTACAACAGTTGTAAAACCAATAAAATCAACTTTATTACTTTCATCTGGGAATTCAACAATAATTATAATGAATATGTGCTGTTTGACACAACTTTTGCCCCTGGTACAATCAAATTGAAATTGGTTTGTATTTCCTTTTTATTTATTTATAATTTCTTATTTTACTTTATTACTCATTAAATTGCTAATCTCATTCTTATTTTACCATCTCAGGCAGTAAAACTTGTTATTTTTTAAAACAGTTTGCATGATAAGCTATGTTTATAACAAATATGGAAATGGTACGTAATAAACTGAAATTTTTGCTTTCCTCTCTGTAAGTATGGTTTTTTTTGTGCCATGAAAAGCATTGTTATACTCAGCTAATATTGAACATATTATTCTGTTCTATATTGGTGTTAATACACAGGCACTCTCATTTATCTTTTTTAGCCGTTAACTTACTGACTGATGTTTACTCAGACTTTTTGAGTACTAGTACTGCATTTGTAAGTTATTTTTATTTTTTATTGCATAGTGTATTTTGCGTTTTTTTAACAAAAATATTAAGTGTTTTCAGTTATGGAAACCATCATTATTCAAGGCTGGACTTGAAAATTATTTGGGAAATAAGTAAATGTTACAATATTCTTTGTCATTGATTTAGAATACAATACCAATGTCTACAATTTTTCACCATTTAAAATAATTTTAACATAAAATTAAACACTAAATTTTCTTCCATGTTCATCCTGTGAAAATCATAGCCATTGATTTCAGTCAGATTGTGTTTTCCCAAAAACACTCTCATCCTGTCAGAAGGATGTGACAGTCATTTCCAAGATCATAATCCAAAAAAACAGTAACACTTTAGAGATTTTTGTCTTTTTCTTTCAACCTGCCTCCTTTATAAATGTATTTTTGTTCATCTTTTAATGGGGAACCCAGCATGGTATTTGTTTCCTTTGAGTTGTGAATTTGATGTGAATAATTCTTTTTCATTCTCATTGTTTTGGACTGACATTTTCAGTTATTAAAGAACATAAGCTTGTTGGATCTGTTTAAATTGTTAATTTGATTGGAAAACTTTCCTTGCTCATTTTATTGTTTTGATCAGCAAATCTTTATTAAATAAAGAATATTTAATGCCTTTCTTGCACATTTAATGTGGAGCATGCTCAGGAAGAGGCTTTTCACTTCCACTGTCTCTAGTTTCTTAAAATTTTAAGCAGACAGCTCCTTTGTAGATATTCCACTTCTTTCTTCTTTTCCCTCTGATCTGCAGGGTTGTGTTATCTACTCCTATCACAATCTCAACTTGTACATTAAAATGACTAAAAATAAAGCATTACTTATTTTTCAAAAATGCACAAAATATTACATTTCCTCCAAAAGCATATATGAAAGAAAATGAAAAACATGGAAAATTACAATTGTTTTCAAGAAGTTATCTTTCGAACACATTTGAAAGCAGATAGCAGTGAGCATCTCTTTGGACCTACTGGACCTAGATAACCATTTGAAAGCCACCCTGAATCCATCTCTTAGGCTCAGCAATGATCTACTTTCTCTGGGATGGAATATCAGATCTAACTTTGGACACTTGTTCTTCAAAAACAGTAAACACATAAGTAGAAAAATATGGATGTATGAGTTAGTAAATATTTATGGAATCATCTGTGGTTACTCAGAACCACATTGGTACTTCCGCTGGCACCTCCAATACACAAAAACTGAAATGGCAGGTTGAGAGCCCCCATTCTTATCCACTCCTGAATATGTTTGTCCAACTACATGAACTGTAAATTCAAACACAAACAATTACTAATTGAATTGCATTGTCTATGCCCTTTAGTCCCTTAAAGTGAATAATAAAAGAGTTACTGCATTTCCCTTATAAACAAGAAATGCAAGTGGAATACTGTTAAGTAGGTTACACCAGTAGAAGGCCATAAAATGCTGTTCTCTTGTCAAGAGTTATAAGAGACATCCTTGTTAACACTGGTGGAGTAAATATCATCAAGGTGTGGGTATGAATTTCCTCTGGGGCAAGCCTATGTCCTCTAGCAGTGTTCTAATATATGCAAATCTAGAGATATCTTGAATAAATCATCAAATCTCATTCCTTAAGTAAAGAATACTGCTTTGGTTTGAAATTTTAATAGTTTAGAGATTGAGAAATATCTAAACATTGCAGATAGCTTAACCATCAGTCTGCTAAGCATGTGGTAATGGAAATAGCATTTGATTACCTGCTCCAAATGCTTCTATAAACACATTTTAAAAACATTTTTAAAATCTCTGCTAGCTGCTTTTTCCAAGTTAAATATTTTTAAAGGTACATAGAGTAACATGTTTTACTTAAGAAGATGGATCTAAATGTGCTTTTAGTGAGCATCTCTTTAGCAGTGGCATTACTCATATATCCATGTTGCCTTTTCACAGCACACTAACGAGACTGCTTGACAGATGTGTTATATGAAGTTATTTCTCAGTAGAAAACACTGGATAGCTGATGTACTAGATTTTAGCTCATGCCTTGGTCACACAGCAAGTAGGACTTGGACACAAGCCTGTCTCATAGCAGATGCTGGAACTGAATTTGCCAGTGAGATTTCTAGCTTTAGTCTTCCCTTCTTCCCTCTGCAATGTTGGTTTTGCAAAACATCATAATGTCAAATATTTGCAAGTAATGTAAACTGTAACAGTCGTGTATTACCACAATAATGTATTTTATCAGACCATCCTAAAACTGGTGGCTCAAAACAATGATCGTTTGTCCATGCTCATACATTTGTAGATCAGCTGAGGACAGGCTGACCTAGGCTGGCCTTGTCTAGGCTTGGTTCCACTAGCTAAAGCAAGCCACATCACCAAGTTCAATATCCAAAGAATGAGGAAATATATCGTGACCATAGTGGGAGGAGAAGGAAAGAAAATATTGGCTAAACAATAATCTAAACAATTAAAGACTGATTCACATAAGCCAAAATCAATTTATTGCAAAGATATAACATAGCTCAAAGTATCAAAGGAAAAGCCGAAGTCTGGCTTGTAAACGGAACAGAAAGAATCCAGAGGTCTATGTAGGAAGAACCAAAAGCTAGTCTCTGCAGAAACAGTTCCTCAGATGAATAGCACCAACTGTTTTCACCCTTTGGGTGACTCCAAATCAAGTTTAAAATTCCAAGGAGAGCACATGCGTTTGGCCTTGTTAGTTCCTGGGCCTGCTCCCAGGGTTGGCTGATGAGGGCTCTGTCATGCCAACACCTGTGCATTTTTATTTTGTCTTTACTGTCTACCATACAAGATGAAATGTCAGCTTCCTTTTAAGGCGGGTGCCTCTGGAGTTTCTAGGACTGGCTGCCAGCTCTGTTAGGAGTTAGGTAATTAGATCTCAGCTGTTTACATCCAGTGGGAGAGAGAAAACTACTGTCCTACAATTCTAGACATGAGTTTAGGCATTTATTCTGAATGGTTGTAAGGTCATGGAATTGGAAAATGATGGATTTATGTGAGGTAATTAGAAACTGTACCTAGGCCTGGTTATGATGGTCATTTTTCTCCATAGCTGTATGCTTTATCAAGAAGGAAAATCCCAAATGAATATCTGAATAATTTTAGAAGGGGGAAAAGGAGAATAGATGCAAGTAAGCAATAAACTTACGTTGATTATGAACAGCAAATAGCACCATAAGTTTGAAAGTTACTGAATGAAATCTTCCCTCTCATTCAGAGATTTGTGGAAAGAATGTACTACAAATACTTCTACAAAAAGCACTTGAATATATAATTCTAGCTATAGGAGGAGGGGTGTAGCTTCGAGAGAAGGGATTCCCCATGCAGGGCACATTCCCTATGAAATTGGTAAAACTGAATAAGGGCAAAGACAAGAAGCTGGGAATTAAAGGGGTTTATTGTCACAGCTCAGTCTCTTCGCTCGTATGGAGGACTCTGAACCCTGGATGCCGGGTTCTCTCTCCTGCACCACCATGAAGTCCCTTTACCACAGCACTGTCTCCTCTCCCTGCCCCTCACAGCAGGAGGAATTCAGTGGGCAGAACCCTGGTGACTGGCGGGTGTCTGGCCAATTATGTAACAGAGGAGGAGAGGAGAGAATGTGTGTTTCTTCTCCACCCATACCCTTGGCAAGCAGTCCCGAGAATGATTAGCCACTCTGCCCCCTGTAAACATCCCACAGATGCGCCAACAGGCTCATATATATGGACAATGGTTGCTATTAAGGCCAGGCAGGAATCCTGGTCAGAAATATCCTTTTTCCCCACAAGGGGCATAGACGATAACATTGAGTTAATCACGCATAGGTTCATATGGCTGAGTTCTTTATAGGTGAACATTTCTCAATATTAAAAAATGCACATTGTTTTAAAAATACATTATGCATTGTTACAGACACACAACATGAAGAACATGATGATACTGGTCCTTTATGCTGACAAGCGTATGCGCAGTCAATGTGAGAAATGCTTTCAGTTTTGCTTTATCCAATTTTGACCAAATATTTATTTAAAAATACATCTTATATATAACAAAAATAATGTCTTTCTTCTTAATATATAATTTTTAATGTAATATTGAAATTACGTATTTGAAATTAATTATTTCAAATATTGAAAATACTTTCAAACTGAGAACTGAGTGTTCTCAGTTTTTCATGACTGTAGTACTCTAAGTAGGATTGTATTAGTTTCCTGTGGCAGCTGTAACGAAACACCACCAACTTAATTGCTTAAAACAACACAATTTATTATCTTATGATACTGAAGGTCAGAAGTCTTAAAGCCAACCTGCAGCTCTTGCCAAGGTCACCCATGACCACTAGTTACTAAATCCAGTGATGAATTCTCAGTCCTCATTTAACTTGAGCTAAACTCTCAGCAGTGTTGTATTGGTGGTAGCATATCATGCCATCGTCTCAGAAATATCTTGCAGACACTGCTTTCAGTTTTCCTTCTATACTACAGGCAGCTCAGTCTCGGGATGCTTTGCTTATACTTATTTATACCCCTGACCTCTAACCCAGTGGTCTTCAAACTTTTTATTCACGTACCTCTTTGCCCCCCTTTTTTTCCAAATTGACCTCTAAATATTTTCACCTTGAGTTTAAATGGTTGTGAAAGATATAAATGCCAACATATTTTGCACATTTTTCACAAGACTATGACATCACACTTACAAGTATATCCATTGAAATCTTAATGCTGTAGCAGTTTGATAGATACCTTTATCTATTTTAAAGTATATGAACATGGTTTTCTTTAGCAGTAGGAAATTATAAACCATTCCCTTTTCTCCTTAGACTATTATTTCCATTGCATTCCCTTCATAGAACTTATCCTAGTATAATTTTAAGCCATTTTACTGTAAAATACACCTTTAGAAAATTTTACAAAACAAAGATGTACAGGTCCATAATTTACACTATGTGGACTCATGTAACCACCATCCAGGAGACAAAATAGGACATTTATAGCAACAGAGAATCCTCTTCTTTCCCAACCAAAACCTTTTTGTAATTCTTCAGTATAACTCTTGTATTTCTTTATGCTTCATATGGAGCTCTCTTTTTTGTTAGCTCATATATTGTGAGTATTATGTTTTATTACTCTGTTCACATCCTTTCCTCATTTGCACTGTGTATGTGAGGAAATTCATTAAACATGTGGGGATAGGAGAGGTTTGCTTATAAAAATGTCACTTAGTTCTTTGATCATCTTTCAAACTATATGTGTCCAAATTAAATGATCCATGATCACAAGTTACTTTTAATAATATTTTAGATAATAACTATATTACAGTCACCTCCAATTCGGTGGCAGTGGAAGAATTGGAAGCCACCTGATGTGTATAAAAATTTATTCTCAGTCCTTAGAGTCCAATTAGATAGTAATACTTTCAAAGTTCCCTTTGTTTGAAGTCCAAGGATATTAACACCTGTGGCGATGCAACATCAGAAGATTAACAATGTGTGAAAAGTATATCATTTGTTTGTAAAGTGCATGAAGTATTTAAAAAGGGGATATGGGAAATAAGACATAGGTGCTCAACTGAAGGGTCTGTCGATTCTAGTCATGATTACTTATATCCAACCAAGGACATGGAAATTGGTTTCCTCCAAATTTTTCCAGCCTGAATACTCCTTAGAAAGTCTATGCATATTCCCAAGTCACACATAATACAGTTAGAAATCCCCAGTTTACACATTAGAGTTTCCAGGGTTTGTCCTAGAACAATTTCTCTTCCTTATTATATTCTCAAAACGGCAAGCCTCCTCTCACTTACCTACTGCACACTTTTTCCTTTCTTGGCTATATTTTTCTCTACAGCACTTATCATCTGACATCGTACAAATTTTACTTACTTGCTTGTTTACTGCAGATTGCTTCCCTCTAGAATGTCAACTTCATGAAAGCTGGACTTCTGGCTTGTTAATTTTATCTATAATCCCAGCATTGAGAAGAGTGCCTTGGATATGATAGCCACTCAGTAAATATTTACTGAATTGAACAATCAATAGATTAATCATGGAGCAGAAGCCAACAAAAAAACTCAAGCTCTCTGAAATAAGCTTATGAGATGACTTGAAGGTCAAGCCAAGCATGATGCTAATGAAAAGGATATGAGCAGTGAAACAGAAGACAAACTTACAAGAATTACCTGTCAGAAGAAAGACTGATATATAGCAGCACAGAAAGAAATGGAGGTCAAGCCCATTTGAGTTACTACTGACTAAGAAAATGTAAATATTTATGGAACAATGGCAAAAGGGTCTGTACAACTGACTCCTTCCAAGGAAGAAAACTGAGTCTGCAGTTCTGAAAGTGTAAGTTCCCACACAATGACTTCAAGAACGTTCATCATTTTTTTTTAGAAACATCTCATATTTGGGTAACCAAATCAGAAAAAGTTAACTGGTAACAATGTTGAAAAGTAAATGTCTCTCTCTCCATTTTTTTTCAAATGTCATGATCAATTCTGGTTTGCTGAGTACAAGCAATGATGAAAATATCATTGGAAAGAACAGAGTGCCAAAGATAGAATCAATCTTTCAGTTTGAAAAAGAACTATCATCATAAATTTATTCTGAATGTGGAAATTAGACTGAACTTTTAGACTGAGAGCCCTTAAGAGAAATTCTTATTGCACTGAAAATTTTCACTTCATTCTGGATGTCAACTAAATTGGCATTAGAATATTTGATTGGTAGGAAACTTGGTATATTTTGGAATCAAGCCTTTTCTTCTATTTGTGTAATTTCTTGGTGCAGTTTGATGCACCGGAATTTTTCTTTGTGCATGTCTGGATCATTTTGACTGTCTTCTTTTATCTAATTTAAGTCATGCATTACAAGGTTTTGACTTATTAGAAGCTGAACTCTCCTCCTATCAGAATTCATCCATAGAATCAATGTATAAATGGTGATTCACTCCCATAAGTGGATATGGATTTTAGAATTTTACCAAGATTCCCCAGGAAAATCACTCATGCCTTTTTCATGTATATAATCAATTGCTTTGAAATTGGCATAGAACATCCCTTTCCCCTAGGCTGCCTAGTATACTGTTTGTCTAAATTTTGGCCATGCTCCATGCTCCTCAACATGCAGGTAATTTATAGCATGGTCATTGTGCTACTGCCTATATGAATATTCAATAAGTAGATTCACCTTTTAAAAATAGATTATCATAATACTTTGCATATAATGGGTCCCCCAAACACATTAGCTCACTTTCCACTAAATATGGAAGCTAGAAATTTGCCAATTTTTTCAGAAAACAGAATCTCCTAACTCTTTGGCTAAGGCCAGAATTGCAGTGTCCATGATCCACCTATGGACCAAGCCAACCTACGCATTAGGAGGAGTGAATTTGTGCAGCACCAAAAAATCACCACAGACAGTATTGTATAATCTCCCTCAAAGTTTCCTGCTGAAAATTTACTTTTACAAAATATGTTCTCATCTCTATTTAAAATTAGGTATTCTGAGGTTCTAACTTAGAAAAATTTACAATTTTCCTCTTCACATGAAGATTCATTTTGAAAAAAACATTATAAATAAAGTTAGATATAAATAATACTTGCTTAAAATTGTGTTTACTAAGCCAAAATTGCTTTGGTAAATTATATTTAAGTTCAAATTAGGGAAAGCTTACGTAACACCTGTGAACCTGGATTGGCTCTTTTGTTGAGGATTGCTTATCTTGATGATGAAAACATGTAACAAATAACTATCCCACCTATCATCAAACAAATAAATCACTGTCACTGTTGACCATTCAAGCAGGAGAAGTAGTTCATTTGCTAATCACCTTTGGCAATCAGGGTCCATGGAAATCGCCATGTTCTTATTCCACATGGTCCAGGAACTTTGGAGCAGCATGACCTATTTCAACAAATTTGATGAAAATCCACCGAGCCCTTGGTATGTGTATGTACATGCAACAGTATCAAACATCAAACAAGACAAGAACACTTTTCATATGTATAAATATCCATCTTTACCTTAAAATACTTTCTGACTCATTGCTTCATTAAAAAACTAATATCACACTGAGATATTTACTGGGTTGAATTCTAGAATTTAAATTATTTTTTGGCATAATGATCACATTTTCATCCTGACAATATAACAGATGAAATATTCTAAAGTCTCCTCCAACTATAGAACACAGAGTGATACATGATTTAAAGAAGAAAACACTTAAAGATGCACAGATGATTTGCCAAGAAAGTTATGGAAAGTCTGGGGAGGAGTGAGGGATATAAAATGCGAAAACAAAAACAAACCAAAAATCTGAGCATTAACCCAGAGAGCAGTTGAGTATTGAACCAGGCCGGAATTTTAAAAGCTCAGTAGAAGAGCTCTCTTGTGGTTGTGGGAGGATTTGAGGGGGTCAGGGTCAGGGGACCACTTTTCAAAGATGAAGAAGCAGACATGGTTCTGGGCTAGAGGGTGGTAGGAGTCTCTCTTGAGACTCCCACAAGACATCTTTCTAGCCAGTTTAGGAGTCATATTTTCACTACCCAGGATGAACACTAAATTATTAGATTTTCAGAAGGTGAAAATAAGCAGAATAGTACTGAAAATCATTATTAGTAGTATAAAGAATGTTATGCATACATTCATTATGGCTGAGGGAGAGTTCTAACCCTATCAGGTGGGTATTATTATTATCCCATTTTATAGCTGTGGGAACTGGGGTGGGAATTGGTTAAATAATTCCCTGAGATTCCATATCTGGATAGTGGCAGAGTCAAGATTCAAATCTAGTAGCAGACTCTGTACTTTTAAAAATTAACATTTAAATGATACTGACTATGAATTTTCTAAAAATCAGTCAGAGGCAAAAGACATGAGTCATCAGATTTGGAAAGTACCATGTAGGCAAGAAGAATAAGCCAAAATAACCTACCTATACACATCACAGTGAAACTACTAAGCACCAGAGAAAGAAATACAGAAATTTGACAGAAAAGTGTGAAGAGTAATGTATTTAAGATACTGTAGAAAATATCTATTTACTTAGAATCATATAGCCTACAAAATAATGTTTCAAGAGCAAGGGCAAAACAACTTTTTCAGAGAAATAAATTGCATGACTAAGGAATGGAGACACTTTAGGAAGAAGGAAAATGGTTCCAAAGAAAGGTATGATTTTTTTTAAGAGTTGGCAAACAAAGAAAATTGTAAGCCTGTTATAATTATGTCTATGTTGAGGGTATTAGAAAAAATCAAATTGGGAAGTTTGCGTGCAACAACCTGTGTGTGTGAGTGTGTGTGTGTGTGAGGGGTGTGTGTGCACACGTGTGACTGATAAGAGTTGGGATGTTCTGGTAGTTTTGAATTGTTTAGGAGAAAGATAAATATATGGATTTACTTTATTCTTTGTTAAGCAAACAATTAACGTTAAAAACGAATAACCATCTGAAGAAGAACATGGAGTATATAACTTCCAAACTACAAAAAGAGAAAAGATAGAAAGAGGGGAAAAAGTCAATACATGCAAAAGAAGAAAAGAAAAGAGAAGATCAAAATGCAGCACAGCAAACAAGGGACAACACAGAGGGTAAGATAGTAAAAATATATACATATATATCAGCAATCACAAAAGAAGTAAGAGACAAAGATCACTCTTGTCAGAGGTGGAACAATTTTATTAAACTTTCAACAGAATTACCATTTAGCTTTATTGACCTTCTTCAGTGCATCCCATACAGCAGCACTCTGTTTATAGTATACATATCTTTAACTGTAAGTGTAAGAATAGTTGTAGGAGAAAGGGTGGTAAAAATATATATTAAACAAATATTAATCAGACAAAGCCGGTGTGGCTGAATAATGATTAAAGAATGAAATCACCGGAAAGATACAATAATTCTAAATGAGCATCATAGCTTCAAAATTTATTAGAGCAAAAATTACCACAACTATAAGAAGAAACAGGTATTGATATAATTAGATATATGAGCATACTGCTATTGATACTGAATAGATCAAGTAGGTAAACTAAGCAATAAATAAGTTTGATCTAATGGACATAAACAGGATGTAATAGGTAAGTTTGATATAACACAAGACCAGAGACTGTTTATTCTGTTTAAGCTCATTAACATTTATGAGTTTGACCAATCTCATAAACCCATAGGCCACAGAGCCAATTTCAGCAAGTTGCAGAGAAAGGGTCTCATTTAGACCACATTCTCTGTTCCTAGTATGATTGTTTTAAAAATGATAAAGTAAAAGAAAACATAAAACTCTTAAACATTTGGAAATCAAAAACTCACTCATAAGACAAAGGGATAAACAGGCATTTCATAGAAAACACAAATTTTCAACAAATACATGAAAGACTCAACACCATTGGAACTATGAAACACAAATGAAATCCCCAATGAGATACCATTTTAGTCCCAAAAGATTGATGTATTGTAAAAAGCCAGACAATACCAGTGTTCAATACCTTTTTATGGTAAAGGTAAACTTTTTCATACACCCTGTAGGTGGGAGTATAAATTGGTACAGGCACTTTGGAAACAAATTGGCATTACGTGGTAAAGTCGAGAAGAAGCAAAACTTTCAACACAACAGTTGTATTCCTGAACATGTACCCTTCAAAATTTCATACCCATGTACACCAGGAGACATCCACAAGAAGGTTCTTAGTCATATGAATCATAAAATCAAAACAGCTGGAAACAAATCATCTGTACATCAGCAGGAAAATGGATAAATTATAGTATTGATAGGAGGGAATCTGACATTTTTTGAACGAATGTAGTAATAGAAAAATCATTGGAGTCACCTTTTGTTTCTTCTGTTGAAGTGGTTGACTTTATATTGATTTTTAAGTTTTCCTTCTATTAATAATGTATTGAAAGTGGCACCTACCCAACTTATACTTTATCTCTTACTATATGGTGTCTTTTTCCAAAGAAGTTTTAAAACTTATACATTAATATTTTAGATTACAATATTTATCAAAATTGTAAAATGATTTTTTGCCATTAGTACTATACTTTGATCTTTTTCAATCCCTCAAGATTTTATTAATTATTACCTAAATTTTCTTCCTGCACTTGTGGTGTTTCTTCCTTCCTCCCTTCCCACTGCCTCCTTTTCTCTCTTCCTTTCCCTCCTCTGCTTCCTCCTCCTCCTCCTTTTCCCTCCCTCCCTCTCTTACTCTCCTTATTTCTCATTTTCACAAACCTTTTTACAGAATAGTTTTTTAAGAGATAAAATAGAAATATTTTACATATTCCTCTCTCTAAAAGATGATATATTCTAATCATACCCCTGTCTACTCTACACAAGCCAAAAATGTTTTTGATTTTTACAGATGTGTAAGGTTTTTCAAATATCCAGGAGAGTGAGGTCCATATAAGCTAGTTTGGTCAAAAATCCTCTGTCTATTCTCATGTTTACCCTACAAATTCCTTTGAAAATTTTTCAAATTATATATTCTTGGGATTTTTCTTTGAGATGATTTTATATTTTTGTAGGGGTACTATTGGCATCTTTATTACATTACTCTTTCCTAGAAAATAAGATGTTCCTTTACATTTCTTCAAGTTTTTTGTGTGTCTTTTCAGTGAAATTTATAGATCTTCCCCCCTTTGAATACCACACATTTTCATTAAATTTATCCCCAGGTATTTAAAAATTTTTACTGTAATTATTGATAAGATATTATTCTATTATATTTCCAATTATGGGTTTTAAGAGGTCTATTGAAATTTTTATTTTTATTTTCTCAACCTTTCATCATTTCAAACATTATTATTATTTCTAATATCTCTTCCTTTGATTCTCTTGATGTCTTAAGATAATTATATCATGAACAAATTATTATCCTTCTGCCCTTTGTATCCAATAATAAATGAATAAAACAAAACAAAAAACTAAGCTAACAAAACAATTATTGAAACAGTTTCCTCTTTGATAGGAATGTTATTTTGGAGAGAATAAGCAATAGATTAAATATAATCTATTATGTTTAAGAAGTATTCTTTATCATGCTAAGGAATCATATTATTATCATCTATTCAAATGACTAAGATGTTTTTTCTTTGACTCATTAATAATAACTCTGTCTCTGTCTTTTGGTTTTTTCTCTCCATATTGATCTCCTAATATTGATTAACTTTGCAATCCTAACATAAAGTGTGTTATTCATAGTATATTATTCTCTTCATATACTGCTGTATGTACTGTGCTAGATTTTTATTTTGGGTTTTTTCATCTATACTAACAAATGAAATGCTTATTATTTTGTTTTTTGATTTATATTTTGCAGGTTGGGTTTTGATACATTAACTGCTTTGTAAGAAAAACTGGTAATTTACTTTCAGTATCTAGACACTAAAACTGTTTAAATATTAAAGGAATAGAGAGAGGATTAAAGATGGTGGCTTGAGAGGTGACAGAGGCTTCCTGCTAAAACCGCATATAATAAGAAAATATAAGTAATACAACTAATCCTGAAAGAGCAACAGGAAAGAAGACCATGCCAAACTGCATTCACCTGGAGACAAGAATAAACCTCATGGAACAGGGTAACATACCAAAACCATAGCCCAGTGGGACCAAAGCCCTTCCCCCACCCCAGCTCACCAACAGGAGGAAGAGAAACGGAGCGGGAGTGAAGGCCTGCAACTGCTGAATACCTAACTCGGAGATCTGATCTGGAGGCACAAACCTACATTTCATGGTGTTTTCGTGGTACTCTCATGATTAGGGGGTTGGAAGGCTAAGACAGGCAGAATACCTGGAGAGACTGAGATTCCAGTCACTTGTGGAAAGCAGGGATCCATATCCAGCTTCTCTGGGATGAAGAAAAGGTGGGCAGTCTGAAACTTCCTAACAGCAAGAGGACTGCTAAACAGACAAGGACTGCACAGAGCTTACTGCTCAGGAGAAAGGACAGGTAGACAAAATTGTCCAGATGCACTCTGCCCAGCAGGTTGGGAACTTTCATGATCTTCAGGAGCTCCAGCTTCCTGGCTGGCTACAGAGCTCCAAGGACACCCTCCATGGTAGGCAGCCTACTGAGCCTTTCTCCCAGCCATCCCCACCTGGCTCGCAACCGGTAAACCCTACACTGGTATTAGGCAAGCCAGAGGGAAGCCCTGTCTACAGCAACTACAAATGAAAAGTGCAGAGGCTTATACCTGTGTGCTCGGCCCACTGGTTCTGGCAGTGGAGACAGGCATAGCACCCAAGAAGCAGGAAACAGCTCTTTCCTCCCACCAGGCACCAATAAAGCTCCCCTGTGACCCCAACATTGCTTCATGGGCTGAGTAGCTCCAGGGCGTAGAGCTTCTGGGCACTAGAGGACACAATATACAAATATGAATCACCAAAGGAACCTCGTTCAGAGTAAAATTTTTAACACAACTCCTGAGAAAGATTTAAATGACATCAACCTCATGACTCTTCCTGAAATGGAGTTCAAAATAAAAATCATTAACATGCTCATGGAAGTACAGGAAAATATTCAAGAACTTGGGAGTGAATTCCAGTCAGAAATGCAATCATTGTGGAACACAGTATCAGAAATGAAACACAATGGAAAGTTTTAAAAGCAGATTAGATACAGTGTAGGAGATGATAAATGAAATAGAAATTAGAGAAGAGGAATATAAAGAAGCTGAGGCACAGAGAGAAAAAAGGATCTCTAAGAATGAGAGAATATTGAGAGAACTGTGTGACCAATCCAGATGGAACAATATTCGCATTATAGGGGTACCAGAAGAAGAAGAGAGAGAAAAGGGATACAAAGTGTCTTTGAGGAGGTAACTGCTAAAAACTTCCCCAATCTGGGGGAGGAGATAGTCTCTGAGGACATGGAGATACACAGATCTCCCAACACAAGGGACCGAAGGAAGACAACACCAAGACATATAGTAATTAAAATAGCAGAGATGAAGGATAAGGACAGACTATGAAAAGCAGCCAGAGAGAAAAATAAGATCACATACAAAGGAAAGCCCATCATCAGACTTCTCAGAAGAAACCTTACAGGCCAAAAGGGAGTGGCATGATGTATTTAATGCAATGAAGCAGAAGGGCCTCGAACCAAGAATACTTTATCTGGCAAGGTTATCATTTAAATTTGAAGGAGGGATTAAACAATTTCCAGATAAGCAAAAGCTGAGAGAATTTACCTCCCACAAACCATCACTGCAGTGTATTTTGGAGGGACTGCTATAGATGGAAGTGCTCCAAAGGTTTAATAGCTGTCACCAGAGGTAATAAAACCACAGTAAAGAAAGTAGAACAGTTAATTACTAAGCAAATGCAAAATTAAATCAACTACCCACAAAGTCAATCAAGGGACAAAGAGTACAGAATATGATACCTAATATATAAAGAATGGAGGAAGAAGAAACAGGAGGGGAAAAAAGAACCTTTAGATTGTGTTTGTAATAGCAATTTAAGTGAGTTAAGTTAGACTCTTAGATAGTAAGGAAGTTAACCTTGAACCTTTGGAACCATGAAACTAAAGCCTGCAATAGCAATAAGTACATACCTATCGATAATCACCCTAAATGTAAATGGTCTGAATGCACCAATAAAAAGACATAGAGTCACTGAATAGATAAAAAAACAAGACTCATCTATATGCTGCCTACAAGAGACTCACTTTTAACCCAAAGATGTACACAGACTAAAAGTGAAGGAATGGAAAAAGATATTTCATGCAACTAATAGGGAGAAAAAAGCAGGAGTTGCAGTACTTGTATCAGAAAAAATAGACGTTAGAACAAAGAAAGTCACAAGCAACAAAGAAAGATATTATACAATGATAAAGGGGTCAATCCAACAAGAATATATAACCATAATAAATATCTATGCACTTAACACAGGAGAACCTACATATGTGAAACAAATACTAACAGAATTAAAAGGGGAAATAGAATGCAATGCATTCATTCTAGGAGACTTCAAAACTCCACTCACTCTGAAGGACAGATCAACCAGACAGAAAATAAGTAAGGAGACAGAAGCACTGAATGACAGATTAGAACAGATGGACCAAAAAGACATCTACAGAACTCTACACCCAAAAGCAGTATAATACACATTCTTTTCAAGTGCACATGGAACATTTTTAAGAATATATCATATCCTAGGCCACCAAAAGAGCCTTGGTAAATTCAAAATATTAAAATTGTAACACCAGTTTCTCAGATCACAAAGGTATGAAACTAAAAATAAATTATGCAAAGAAAATGAAAAATCCCACAAACACATGGAGGCTTCACAACATACTCCTAAATAACCAGTGGATCAATGACCAAATAAAAACAGAGATCAAGCAAAATATGGAGACAAATGACAACAATAATTTAAACTACAAAATCTGTGGGATGCAGCAAAGGCAATGCTAAGAGGAAAGTATATTGCAATATAGCCCTACCTCAGGAAAGAAGAATAATCCTGTATGAACAGTCTAAACTCACAATTAAAGAAACTGGAAAAAGAAAAACAAACGAGGCTGAAAGTCACTAGAAGGAGGGACATAATAAAGATAAGAGCAGAAATAAATTAAATCAAGAAGAATAAAACAATAGAATCAATGGAAGCAAGAGCTGGTTCTTCAAGAAAATAAACAAAATAGATAAACACCTAGTCAAATTTATCAAGAAAAAAAGAGAGTCTACACACATAAACATAATCAGAAATGAGAAAGGAAAGATTACTACAGACACCTCAGAAATACAAAGAATTATTAGAGAATACTATGAAAAATTATATGCCAACAAACTGGATAACCTAGAAGAAATGGACAGCTTTCTAGAAAAATACAACCTTCCAAGGCTGACACAGAAAGAAACAGAAAATTTGAACAGAACAATTACCAGCAACGAAATTGAATTGGTAATCAAAAAACTACCAAAGAACAGAACAACTGAACCAGATGACTTTACCGCTGAATTTCATCAAACATTTAGTGAAGACCTAATACCCATCCTCCTTAAAGTTTTCCTAAGAGTAGAAGAAGAGGGAATACTTCCAAACTCATTCTATGAGGCCATCATCATTCTAATACCAAACCAGGCAAAGACACCACAAATAAAGAAAATTACAGACCAATACCCCTGATGAACATAGATGCAAAAATACTCAACAAAGTATTAGCAAACTGAATTCAAAAATACATCAAAATATTCATCCATCATGATCAAGTAGGATTTATTCCAGGGATGCAGGGATGGTACATCATTCGAAAATCCATCAACATCATCCACTACATCAATAAAAAGAAGGACAAAAACTACATGATCACCTCCATAGATTCTGAAAAAGACAAAATTCAACACCCATTCATGATAAAAACTCTTGACAAAATGGGTATAGAGGGAAAGTACCTCAACATAATAAAGGCCATATATGACAAACCCACAGCCAACATTATACTTAACAGTGAGAAGTTGAAAGCTTTTCCTTTAAGATTGGGAACAAGACAAGGATGCCCACTCTCCCCACTTCTATTCAGCATAGTACTGGAGGCCCTAGCCACGGCAATCAGATAACACAAAGAAATAAAAGGCATCCAGACTGGCAAGGAAGAAGTTAAACTATCCCTGTTTGCAGATGACCTGATATTGTACATAAAGAACCCTAAAGAATCCACTCCAAAACTACTAGATCTAATATCTGAATTCAGCAAAGTTGCAGGATACAAAATTAATATGAACAAATCTGTGGCATTCCTATATACTAACAATGAACTAGCAGAAAGAGAAATCAGGAAAACAATTCCATTCACAATCGCATCAAAAAGAATAAAATACCTAGTCATAAACCTAACCAAGGAAATGAAAGACCTGTACTCTGAAAACTACAAGATACTCATGAGAGAAATTAAAGAAGATACCAATAAATGTAAACACATCCTGTGCTCATGGATAGGAAGAATTAATATTGTCAAAATGGCCATCCTGCCTAAAGCAATCTAAAGATTTAAGCAATTTCTATCAAAACACCAACAGCATTCTTCAATGAACTGGGGCAAACTGTTCTAAAATTCATATGGAACCACAAAAGACCCCGAATAGCCAAAGAAATTCTGAGAAGGAAAAATAAAGCTGGGGGATTACGCTCCTCAACTTCAAGCTCTACTACAAAGCCACAGTAATTAAGACAATTTGGTACTGGCACAAGAGCACACCCATAGGCCAATGGAACATACTAGAGAGCCCTGATATAAACCCAACCATATATGGTCAATTAATATACAGTAAAGGAGCCATGGACATACAATGGGGAAATGACAGCCTCTTCAACAACTGGTGTTGGTAAACTGGACAGCTACACACAAGACAATGAAATTGGATTATTGTTTAACCCCATACACAAAAGTAAACTCTAAATGAATCAAAGACCTGAATGTAAGTCATGTAACCATAAAACTCTTAGAAGACAGAACATAGGCAGAAATCCCCTGAATATGAGCATGAGCAACTTCTTCCTGAATGCATGTCCTCGGGCAAGGGAAACAAAAGCAAAAATGAACACATAGGACTACTTCAAACTAAAACGTTTCTGTATAGCAAAGGACACCATCAACAGAACAAAAAGGCATCCTAAAATATGGGAGAATATATTTGTTAATCACATATCTGACAAGGGGTTAATATTCAAAGTATATAAAGAATTCACATGCCTCAACACCCAAAAATCAAATAACATGATTAAAAAATGGGCAGAGGATATGAAGAGAAAATTCTCCAAAGAAGAAATTCAGATGGCAACAACACATGAAAAGATGCTCCACATCACTAATCATCAGGGAAATGCAAATTAAAACCACAATGAGATATCACCTCACACCAGTAAGGATGCCCAGCATCCAAAAGACTAAGAACAACAAATGCTGGGGAGGATACAGAGAAAGGGGAACCCTCCTACACTGCTTGTGGGAATGTAAGATAATTCAACCATTGTGGAAAGCAATGTGGAGGTTCCTCACAAAACTAAAAATAGAAATGCCATTCATTTGACCCGGGAATCCCACTCATTGGAATTTACCCAAAGAATACAACTTCTCAGATTCGAAAAGACATATGCACCCCTATGTTTATCGCAGCACTATTTACAATAGCCAAGATATGGAAGCAACCTAAGTGTCCATCAGTAGAAGAATGGATAAAGAAGAGGTGGTACATATACACAATGGAATACTACTCAGCCATAAGAAAGAAAGAAATCCTACCATTTGCAACAGCATGGATCTGGCTGACGGATATTATGCTTAGTGAAATAAGCCAGGCAGAGAAAGACAAGTGTCAAATGATTTCCCTCATTTGTGGAGTATAACAACACAGCAAAACTGATGGAACAAAATAGCAGCAGACTCACAGACTCCGTGAAGGGACTAGTGGTTACCAAAGGGGACGGGTGTAGGAAGGCGGGTGGGGAGGAAGGGAGGAGGGCATTGAGGGATATTATGTTTAGTACACATGGTGCGGGCGGCTCACAGGGAAAACAGTGTAGCACAGAGAATGCAAATAGTGAATCTGTGGCATCTTACTACACAGATGGACAGTGACTGCATTGGGGTATGGTTGGGGACTTGATAATATGGTTAAAAATAGTTACCACATTGTTTTTTCATGTGAAACCTTCCTAAGAGTGTGTATCAATAATACCTTAATAAAAATTAAAAAAAGAATATATTAAAGGAATAAAGTTTTTTAAAAGTTCTTGTTAAACTAAATGGCCCAGTGACACAAAGTTTTTGTTTTATTTTTACAACTTTCTCAACTCTTTATGGTTCAGTGTATCTGTTGACATTGACTGTCAACCCAATAATCCTTCCTTGTCTTAAACCACCCTTTTCACTTATATAGGATATCTAAGTTTGTTTGGGGTTCCAAAGTGCTATAGTTTAAAAAAAGTTCTGGGCTCCTTTTCATTTATGGGTGGCCATGTAAAGTAGTTTGGGATGATGATATATAGGTGAATGGGTGGAGCTTTCTGGCAAATTATTTTCTTAGCAAAAAACCAAAACTCACTTGGCAATTATATTTTGTCCCCTGTCCTCTGCCTCCCTGTCTAGACTATGGTCAGAGTGCTGGTGCTACAACAGCCATCTTGTGATCATGTGGATAAAAGCCATCCACAAAGAGAAGGAGAGAAACAAATTCCTGTGTTTCATTGCCCATCTCAAGACTTTTTCAGTGTATGAAATTTATATCCCTGTTAATTTAAACCATGATAATACAGACAACTAAATGTGATTTCAGTGGTAAAAGTCATTAACTTATACAGGTTAACAACCCCTTCTTGAGTCAGTTTTAGTAACATACTTTCCAAGAAGTCATACATTAAGATCCATTAAAAAAATTTAAATATAGATTGTTTCTCCAATATTTTTTTCATCCTTTTATTTTACTAAAATCTGTAGTTCAGCTTGTATTTCTATTCCCAAGTTGTTATGTTTGTGTTCTTTTTTTCCCTTTTATCCTTGTATCTATTTGTGTGGCTTTTTATTTTTCAAGGGAGATTTTGGATTTATTTTTATTAATAATATTTTCATGCTTTCTAATTAAACTGTTTTTTTTTCCCAGTTGCCCTTATCCTGATTTTGAGTTGACTACTTTCTTCATATAATTTAGTATTTAGGAATAGAATATAAGAATTTAGGCTAATAGATTTTCTTGTGTATACAGTTTGTTTTAACTCTGTATTCTTTTCCATTTCTTACCCTCATTAATTCTATTTTTTGAAAACTTTGTAAATGCAATTTTGTTACTCCTTTTATCCTATTCTAGTTTTATAGGATATATTGGACATTGCTGTTATTGTCTATAATTTTGTGATTATTTTCACATTGTATTGTGCAAAGACTGAAATATAAATAATCTAATTTCTTAGTGGGGCATGTGATTTTTTGGGGGGTCTTATATGTTTTATTTATTCTATGTGTACTTGAAAAGAAAATCTTCTTTATTTTGAAGGTTATGTGTTTAACTTACATCATATGAACCAATTTTATTAATTATAATATTCTGATACTTTTTAGTCCCTTTCCCCATTTATCTGCAAGATCCACTACTAAGTAACTGTCAGTTTCCCCTTAAATTTCTGATAATTTTGTTTCATAGATAATCAAGCAAATTTCAGTATTCCAGAAGCCAAACTTTTAGTTTTTCTCCATTTCAATTAAATATCTATTTTTGTCATGGTGGTAGATTTAAATTTTAATGAATACAGAGTATTTTTCTTCTTTTTCTGCCACCTTCCAACTAAATTCAGATTACACACATTACATCACAAAACCACCCCCTCCGTTTGGGGGAGGGAGGAGGGGAAGGCTTCTCAGCATTTCTTGCCTGTCCATGCAGGACTTGATTGACATGTGACTTGCCCCAAGGACCATGATAGCAGCTACTTTTCACATCTGGCCCCTCTCTTCATTTTTGTGGCCATATTTACAAGCAGGGTGTCTATTCAGCTCTTTCTGGTCACTTTGTACCAGGGGAGTCATAAATGAGACTGTCGAAAGCCTGTCTGTGTGTGAACATCCATCCTCATGGCTCTGGGAATTTTCAGCCTGTCCAGGTTCTTGCCAGGGAGCATGGCAAGGTCTCCTTTCCTGTGTTCACAACGCTGTATGAAACTCATCTCTGAATGCGATATGGGGTTCCCTCCCCAAAACCCTTCCATGGCAGTATTTTCAGCACTCTGCAAACATTACAGCAACTTTACCCCAGCCCAATCCAGGGAATCTTTTCTATTTTCAGTAAGAGGGAGCAGTCTCTCTTCTAGTGGTCCCCTCTGGTATCCTAAAGACATCAGCTATTGGACAAGAAGCAAAGAAGAAGCCCTCTTTTCCCTTTGTTTTAACCTGTTATGCCCATTATTCTGTTTACTCAGTGTTGTTAAAATGCACCTCTAAAAACAAAGGTCAGTTTGTGTGGAGGTCAGAGGTCAATTCTGAAGTGGAGAGCTTACCTCTGTGTGTGTGTGTGTGGGGGGGGGTGATGTGCATGTGTGTTTTCTTCCTACAAAGTTGTTGACACTTTTGTACTAGTGCCCAGCTTTGGGCATCCGATTTTTCAGTTTTCTGTGTCTTTATAAGAAAGCATGAAGTTAGGGCCTTTATTCATTTCTGTTGTTTTTGTCTTTTGCCTTTGAGTAAGCTTCTTTGAAAGAGTCTACCATATACTTAGAAAGGCTTTCTTCTGTTGGGGATGACAAAACAGGCTAGGGAAAAAAATCCCTCTTGCCTGTGGACCTTGACTTTGGCATGTTCATGAGTATCTCCCTATGAATCTTGGGCTGTAGTGGCTAAAGGGTTCCAAGCATCTTCTGTAGTGGACACTCTGGGGCCCAGTTCAGACCCTGGTTAGTACTCAGGTACTCATACTCCAGCTGGTGGGTGCACTATTGCAAGCTCACAGCAGAGGCCTCTCCTAGGAATTGCCCTAGGCCAAAAGTAACTGCATCCTCCACATTTGGACTCCTCCCCAAGGACAGCCCCTACCCAATGTCTGGTCTGTGATTTCTGAAGGATCCTTATAGCTTCAAAGCTTTGCATGGCATAGGCTGAAGCCTTTGTTGCAGCTGCATTGGATTTCAACTCCTTCTTCTGCCCAGCCCTTCTGCCCTCATCTCTCCACAGAGCACTCCCTAGTGCAGGTGAGTCTGTACATCTGGAGCGCCCAGCCCAAGACATCATCTAATGAACCCAGATTTTTTGTTATAATTGTAATGATTTTCAAGACCCAGTGAGATACTTCTATGTGTTGGAGTTTGCTTAATATTCCTTATTCCTTCCTCACTACTCCATGAGGGAGGCACTATTATTATTCCCATTTTATAGATGAGGGGGTGGAGACTTTAGTGTATAAATAGCTTGTCAATTTTCACATACTGCATCCAAGCTAGCCTTCTACTGAGAGATGAGTCAAGAAACAAGAAGTGTAGCCCCAGGATTCTTTCCTCAACTGTCTTGGAAAGGCTGCAGATGCTGCATCTGATTATGTTTAATCCACTGAAAATAAAAGAACCCCAGGTAGAGGTCCTCATTACTCATGCAGAAAACCCTTGACTGTAAACCTTGTCTCTGAAAGGGATGGTTATGATGTTATGCCAGAATTTTTTAATACTTCCTGCCATTCTGCATCATTTTCTTGGACAGAGTTGTATGAGTCTGTCTCTCAATCTGTCTCCATCTGTAATAAACTAGTCAAAATTCCTTGACATTTGTGTCTGATGCTGTTCCTTCATTTCACTGTTGATTAATGTCCTGCACCTTTACTGTCTTTGGTCCTTTTGTTTGGTTCCTTGGGAGGGCAACACAGGGTTTGAAGTTGGCATTTAAACTGTCATATTTCATAAATTACTTGGCTTTTGCCACTTAGTGCTGTTTTGCAAGCATTTTCGCCTGTCATTAGCTATTATTTGAAAATAAAATCCCTAGACTAATGAGTTAATCTCTCTCTATTGATGTGACTTTCTTTTTACTACTTCAATAATGATATGGTGCATATACTCACAGGTATATTTAACTTGCATCTCTTTAATTTTCACTTAGGTTAGGATCCCAGAAATGAAATTATTGCATCAAAAGTTATGACTCCTTAGACACTTTTGATTAAATAATGTTAAGTCTCTTTTAAGAATTTTTTTTTGCCAATTTAAATTTATTGTTATTGTCAATGATGAAAACAGCTTTGCTCAGAAAAAATATGTAAACTTCATATTTTCAAGTGTTCTATTTTAAAATTTCTGCTTGGTGTTTGATTTCTCTCATTGGCCTTTTAGGGCTTTATATTCATTAAAAATATTTACCTTTTATGTGTCATTCTTGTGTCCAATGTGTTTCCTGCTTTGAAGGTTGCCTTGGTGGGGATTTTGATGAAAATCTGTATGTGTTTTATTTCATTCATACAGATTCAGTTTTGGGGCAGTACTATTTTTTTTGTATCATTATAACTTTAGAGGGCATTTTACTATCTGAGAGATACATTGCTACTCATCTTCTTAATCAACTATTCACAATAATTCTCTACTGTTTAAACTTCCAGAAAGCTTCAGATGAATATTATTTGGCAAATTATAAAGTAAACAGATCAGGATTTAAAGGTTACTATACCTATAAGTACATGTACCGTATCATTAATAAAATAAAAAGAAATAAGCACAATCCTTGTGTCCTTCAACAGGGATATTAATTAATAAACACATTAATTAATTAATATCTAATATATTCATCCAATGATTAATTCAATATTAGTTCATTAATGCATGAAGAAATTTTTTAAAGAGGTTCACTAAAAGTAATGACTATGAGGTATTTATAGGTCAGTGAAGAAACAACATTATTAGGGCAGGTGGCTCATATTAGACCATAATAGTAGATTAAGACAATACATAAGGGAGTAGATGGGAAGGGTAAAAACCGATTATGGATTTTATTGAAAGACAGAAAGGAAAGATAGAATGGTTTGATTTGAAGATTAGATTATGGGAAGCCATGCAAAACTCTGATCAAGACTAGTGTGTTGAAATGAACATTTAATAATGATAAGAGCTAACATTGATTATGTCCTTGTTATATGCCAGGACTCTTCCAACCACTCTTCAATCCATTCAACCCATGCAAAAATTCCACAGTCAAAATAGCTCATCTCATTCTGCAGGTGGGGCAATGGAGACGGAGTGGGATCAAGAAACTTACTCAAGGTTGAAAAGTGGCAATCTTCTGCAGAGTTCCTGCGCCTCACCACTGATTTACACCCAAGAGTACAGGCTCATTCTGTACTTTCCCATCATCCCTCACCAAAACTAAGCAGTAACAATAAAAACCAACAAACAGATGTGTTACAAGATATTTTTCAAATCATCTTCCACCTCTCTGTCAAAATTTCCATGGACTAGAGCAGAGACGGCCTAAGTGTTGAAACTCATTTGAAAAATCATCCATGTCATAGAAGTTTGTACTGTTAGAGCTATGTTTAAAACAAAATAAACAACAACAACAAAGCAAAAGTAAACCCATACTGTCTGATTCTGCATGAAGTGGGGATGAGACTTCCTGACACCATCCTTGGGGCTTGAGTTAAAGCATTTCATGCATGTCTCTATGTGGTTACTCTTGTTTCTTAGAAAAAAGTATGCATTTATAAATAAAGCTCTAAGAATAGGTTTTATAGAATATCTTAAGTGGTGCTTCTTAAAAGTTTTGCTTTGTCATAACTGTTTCTTTGAGAGGCTCTTAAATAGTCCACAGAATTTATATTATTGTAAAAATGCTGGCTGTTGTTTTAGTGAAGTCTCTCAGAAGGAAAATAATACCTTGAAAATGTGTTGACTAAAAGAAATTTCCAGGAAAAAAAAAAGTAGCTACTGTTGAAATCATTGTAAAACTGCTAATAACTAAGGAGGGGAGGCAAGTCTAACCTTATATCAATTGGCTTCTAAGTCTACATTTGCATGATTGGTAACCCTTGTTTTTGTTTTGAATAGAAATCAGAAATGAAATGAAATTGCTGAAATCCCATGATAAATAATGTAGCTAGTTGTCATAAAATAGCACAAATAAAGTCTACTCAAGAGAGCCATACTAATACTTTATATCAGCCCAAATATAAGATATGAAAATGGTATGTTCTAGAGGGATTTATAAAATAGAATAGGCATTTCTAGTGATGGAAAGGGAGGATGTAAGAAAGTTTTGTACTACTCATTTGGAGAATATAATGGACAAAACCTTTGAAATTGAGGGGTCCCACTGCATCTACAAAAGGCTCTCGGCATTGCTTTCCCAATTTCATATGTCATGCTCTTAACTCCTCTTTTAGTTCTGACCTTGACATTGTCTAACCTGTCTTTTCCTCACTGCCTTAAAGATGCATTCTTCATGTCTTTTTCCATTACCAGTTTAACCCATGGGCAAAATACCTGATTGCCATTTCAAATTTATAGATAGCCTTCCTCTGTCATCTTTCTTCTTTCAAGTACCCAAAAAACAACTGCTGATTCGTCCTCCCATCCACTTGACAACTATGTAGAGGCAGCTACAATAGTGGGAAGTCTGACTACTTAGGTCTGAATCCTGTTTCTATCATTTCTTATCTCTATAAAGTTGAACATTTTATTTAGCCTCTTTGTTTTTCACTGTCGTCATCAATAACATATAAAGATTACTAAACTACCTTCATGGAGTTGTTTTGCGAATTAAAGGGGATAATTTATAAGGGTTTCAAGAGAGATTTAAATGGTGCCCTGAGAGCTCAAAACATGGATTTGACCTAGTTAGTTAAGTTGGGGGGAAGATGCCATGGGAAGTGCTGTTCAAGAAGAAAGCCAGCAAACGAGTTCATGTTAACTCAGTCGAAAAGGACTGAACAAAAGACAGCCATGTGCTGAGAGGGATCTGAATGAGTACAAACAGAGATGGAAGGTCAGCAAGTTTAGTGCAAAGACAGTAAGGTGAGTCTGGAGAGGGAGACCGAGGGAGGCCAATAAATGACCTCACCAGTGTATGGAAGTTGCGAGCAGCTGTCCACATTATCAGATTTCTTGCGATAAGATACAGAATTGCAGAGGGTCCTGACCTGTTGACAGTAGACACATTAGTCTATTCTAATAGAATAATTCAGGAGAAATGTTAGGTAGAAAGACCGACATGAGCAGCTGGGGAAGGGGAAGATAAGATTCAAGGAAATAAAAACTGCCCAAACCCTGCCCAGGTAAGGGGTCCCACATGAGACAACAAAGGCTTTGCAGAGAGATAAATTCTTGCCTATGGGGACCAGGCCAACCCAGTCCCAACCAGGTCCCAGCACAGGTGCAATCAAACAAAACTAAGACCTGCTCAAACTGCACATCCTCATAATCTCATTAAAATAAAACTGCTGTTTTTCCCTCTTCCTCATGGGCTTCCCTGTGCACATTTTGGAAAAAGACGAGCATAAGAGGAATGGGTGTATAATTAGATCTGTCAGACGACCTCACCCTATCAATCATAAGAAGTGCCTCCTGGCTAGGTCATGATAAACAGACCCTTCCCTAAAAATTCTATGCCTTTATCTACCTTGACTCTGGCCCCTCCTCCTTGGGAATGCATTCAAATAAAACCTTGACTCCGCTTTGCTTTTGTGTCTCTGCCTTTCAATTCTTTTGTTGCAGTGGGGAAAAAGACAGAGGAGAACAAACTCAGCCCTTAACAGAAAGACAACAGGAACTTGAGTTAGGATTGTGGTGCTAGAGATGCAGAGAAGCGTATGGATTTGAGAGATATCTAGAAATAAAACTGCCAGAATTCAGCATGAATTATATTGGGGGAGGGAAAAGGAGGAAGAGGGAGCAGGTACAGATGACCCAGGGTCTTGATCCATGGAACTCAGACAGAACTGACTAAAAGGATGGAAGGTCATGTGCTTGATCTGGGACAATGTGTGTTTGAGCCACCCAAAAGGACAAAATCTTAAGGAGTCTTTTCATTAATTCACTGTTTTTGAAGACTTCTTGATCAAATTTAGACTTTTAAGTCCAGAGTGCAATGATTTTTATCGATTCCAATGTTTCTACTCTTTCCCTCACTAAGGTTTGAACCTTATCACATTCCTTTCTTTGAACATTGCCTCTTCCCACTTATTCTGATTTCCCTTCTTTTTGAAATGTGTTAAAAATGAATCTCCTTCAAGTAGCCTTTCAGGAGCAGTACACTGATTATATTGGAAGTAGTGGACTTGCATCCCTATGCCCAACATTTAGTGCTTATTTGCATATTTTGTACTTACTAATATGTGTTACATGTGTGTTTTTCTCCTATCTACATTGTATATTGCCTCAGCTCAGAGATCAAATCTTCTATTTATTTTCTATTTGTCCCTTTTTACTTAGAACAATTTGCAGAACTACTGGAACAAAAATAAAAAACACTTTTTTGTCTGACCAAAATTTTCAAGCTGGGTGGGAGGCGGTAGGAAAATGGCTAACTAATGCATGATTTGTTCATTGTCTCACAGCCACAGAAATCTTTCATCACTGTGCTATTTCCAATATTTTCTCTCATACCCCTCTCATTGGGTGGAATTCACTCAGAAATGCCCAAAATGTAACAAGTCAGTATGATGCAGTGGAACAAGCATGAGTGTTGAGTCCAGATAGCTGGTTTTATTTCCCTAACTGGGTGACCTTGGTCATATCATTTAGCTTTTATATGTCTGAATCTTCTTTTAAAAATGGAAATATTAATATCTAACATACATGTACATTCACAGTCTTGTGTCTTCATATCCTAGCTTTATTGTATTGTCACATATAAGCTAGTAACCTGCATAAATACATTCACAACCTAAACATGTATTTCCAATTGAACTTGATGTAGTTTCTTTATATTAGTATTTGCAGAAAGCAAATTTCTAAATAAGGTTTAACTTAAAGATGCGGAGAAATAATGCTAAAACACAATAACTATTTCAAAACTTTCTATAAAGGTCAAATAGACACTTTTAAAGCCAAAATATCCTACAATTGGAAAGTGACAAATATATTAGAACACCAACAGAGAAACCTATTTTCACTTTGGAGTAAATATTTTTCTTCTCATGAAAGGATTACTGCATTGAATGGTAGAAAACTGACAAAATTTATAGAAACTTAAGCAATATCAGTATGCAATTATAAATAAATTAGTAATAGCTGTGATCAAGTGGATTTCCAAGCTGCATTTGAAATCAGAAAAGTTAACATTAAATTGCCACTTAAAAGCAAAAATTACCTATATCATTTCAATAAGAACTTAAAAATTCAGTGACAATACGTAGTAATGTTCATTCTTTTTTTTTAATATGTTCCTTTAACTTAATACCAAATTCCAATTTGAAGATCAGAATATTCTGTATTCAGGTTACAGAATCATCAACACTGAAAAGTGCACAGTATTTAAAACATGTATCATTAAAGTTTTAATGTTGTACTGATAAGGCAATAAAATGATCTAAATGAGATTTCTTTAACCCTGTAAGTAGTAATTTTCCCCCACAGTCATGTATTAGTATTGCTTCTCAAATGTGCTTTAGAGCTCCAAGGAAAGCTTTAAAGGGTGAGAATTAGACTGTAGCTTGGAAAAAAGCTGAAACTTACCATTTGGGCAAATTCTGTTGAACTCCAAGAGGTTTTAAAAGAGTTTCTCTTGTGGAGTTTTCTCTAATAGCCAGTGAAGCAGTTTTGTGCTTTAGTCTGAAGACTGAAGTTGACGGAAAGTTGGCAGAGGCCCTAATCCCATAGTTATCAAGAGCACTGGCTGAGCCTGCCCTTCTTGGGTGCCAGACTCCTCCCATGTCACATCATCTCCGGGTGTGTCCTGGGAAGGTAAGTCTTTGTGTTTCTAGTGCAGCTCCAGCTCTCAAGGCAATGCTGGTGGATTTGATTACCAGATTTAACTCATTCTCTCGTCTTTTTCTGAATTTGCTACTGTGCAGGGCTGCCAGCACTTTTCATCACTTAGGAATTCCGCCCAGGAAGTCACTGTCTGTTGACCGCTGCTGGAGATACTGTAGGTTCGCTGTCAGGATCTCAGGGTTGATGTTTGATTGTCTGTTTGAATCCTGTCTCCAGGCTGGGCTGCATTCTTTTACTGGAACCTTGGGACACTTACTCATATTGAGCCTCAGTTTATTCATCTGTTAAAAATGCAAGTGACAGTAAGAGTAACTAAATTGCGGGACTTTTGAGTAAAGATGGTTTTAATGCATGTGGTGTGAGCTCAATCCATAGTCAATGACTGATATCTACTAAGATGTATTCTTTGATCAATCCTTATTCTCTTTACCTTTTTATTCACCTCCTCTCCGAGATATACCAATATTGTATCTCATTTCCCCTGGATCATTCAATCTAATAAAATAATTTAATCTAAGATATTGTCATGTTTCCCTTAACATTTTCACTTGAAATTTCCTTCTTAGCTTAAATATAACCTACTGTAACTCCAGGGAAAATCTATGTTCCCAGCCTGGGGAAAATAAACCTTTGAAGCCGAAATCAATCTAAGGGAAAAAATAAAGTGGGAGAAACCTGTTTATTGCTTACAAGGAGTCATCTACTCCCTGTCTGTCCATGTTTCTCCCTGTCCTGTCTGGGAAGAATCCCCCCCCAAAAAAGCCTCTCCACCCACCTTGTAATCACCTATTGATATGGAAATGGACTATTTCTCTCCACCCCTTGGGAACACCTATTGATGGGGAGAAGCACTAAGGCCAGGTGAGAGATTCTGGAAATATTGTAGTTTTACCCATAGCTACTCTGTGAGGTTTCCCCAAGCCAATTAGGAACATTTCTGCTTTGATCTTGTTATCCCTTCATCAACCATTGACTATACTGTGTGTTTCTCATCAAACACTTAATAAATACTTGTCTTCTTCTGACATAACAAGTAACTCAGACAAGGTATTTCTCTTCAGGCCTATCCTCAGGGTCAAAATAAATAGTTAATAATATGTATTACCTTCCACCAAAAAAACTACTAGAACTAATAAATGAATTCAGTAAAATCACAGGATATAAAATTAATATATAGAAATTGTTTGCATTTCTATACTCTAATAATGAGCTATCAAAAAGAGAAATGAAGAAAACAATCCCAATTACAATTGTATCAAAAAGAATAAACTATCTAGGAATAAATTTAACCAAGAGGTGAAGAACTTGTACTTTTAAAACCATAAGATATTGATGAAAGAAATTGAAGATGACAAAGGGAAATGGAAAGCTGTTTCATGCTCATCAATTAGAAGAATTCATATTGTTAAAATGGTGATACTACAGGATTCAATGCAATCCCTACCAAAATACCAATGACATTTTTCACAGAACAAGAATAAAGAATCTTAAAATTTAGATGGAATCACAGAAGACCCAAATAGCCAAAGAAATATTGAGAAAGAAGAACAAAACTAGAGCTATAATGTTTCCTGGCCTCAACTGTACTACAAAGCTATCGTAATCAAAACAGTATGGTACTTGCATCAATCAATGGGATACAAGAGAAAGCCCAGGAAAAAATTATACCTACATGGTCAATTAATCTATGACAAAGGCAAGAGTATACAATAAGGAAGAGATAGCTTCTTCAATAGTTGGTATTGGGAAAAACGAACAGAAAATATGCAAATGAATGAAACTGGACCACTGTCTTACAACATAAAGAAAAATAGATTCCAAATGGATTAAAGACTTGAATACAAGACCTGAAGCCATAAAACTCCGAGGAGCAAACATTCGCAGCTAAGATATTGGACATTGGTTTTAGCAATATTTTTTTTTTTGAACCAGTTTCTCAGGCAAGTGCAACAAAAGCTAAAATAAACAAATGGTATTATGACAAACTAAAAAGCTTTTGCACAGTGAAGGAAGCCATCAACAAAATGAAAAGACACCCTACTGAATAGAAGAAGATTTCTGCAAATCATACATCTAATGAAGGTTTAATTTCTAAAATATATAAAGAACTTACATAACGTAATAACAAAGAAACAAAACCCAATTAAAAATGGTCAGAGGACCTGAATAGACATTTTTCCAAAGACACAGATGGCCAACAGACACATGAAAAGGTGCTTGACATCACCAATCATCAAGAAAGTACAAATCAAAATCACAATGAGGTATCATCTCACATCAGTTGGAATGCATGTTATGAAAAAGACAAGAAATAACAGCTATCAGCAATGATATGGAGGAAACAGAACCCTTCTGCATGTAGACTATAAAAACAAAACAAAACAAAACTGAAACAGACTCATAGATATAAGAAACAAACTATTGTTTACTAGAGTGGGTAGGGATGTGGGTGGAAGAAATAGGTAAAGGGAATTAAGTTGTCTGAACTTTCAGTTAAAAAAATAAATAAGTCATGTGATGTACAGCATATGGATATAGTCAATAATATTGTAAAAACTTTGTATGGTGATAGTAACTAAATTTATTGTAGGGACCATTTTGTAATTTATAAAAATATTTGAATCACTATGATGTACAACTGAACTTAATAGACTATTAGATGTCAATTATATGTCAATAAAATGTGTTAACTAAATAAATTAATATAATTATAGATTAATAGCTAAAGACATTAGCATGATTTCACATTTTAGTGCGATCACATCAAAGTGTTAATTCAGCCAGGAAATATATGTAGGTTTTAGAGCTGCCTGGGTGATATTTTTGGGGTGACATGATTCTAAGAACCCAGTAAATACAATACCCTGTAAGAGTATACTAAGATCATGGTCTTACAAAAAAAATACAACATTCTGTCTATATGTAGGGCAGCCACTTTTTAAAAAAATCATTCATTAGACTTGGTGATAATGGGTAGGTTTCAGGCATTTGGGGTTCATTGAGAGTACCAAAGTTAACACTCCTCTTCCTCAACTTCTAGGAATAGGACAAAGAAACTAGACAGAAGGAAGCCTACAGTATTTAAAACAGAAAAATCTGATATTGGAGACCATGTTTAATATCTGTAATCTAATGGACTTCCTAATTGAACTCCAGAAGTGGACAGACCACACACCCTGATAAAGATGTGATTTCCCATTTTAAGATTGGGAGGCAGTCTTAATTACGTCTGTCTTAATTACTTTTATCTGAAAACCCAGGAACCTCTCAAAAGTAAATATTGAATGATTAATTCAAGGACATATGAATTTTATTATTATCCCAGGAATGGGCAGATTCTGTCAGAGTTACAAGTAGTATTATGAAGAAGGAGAGGAGAGAGGAAAGGTGGTGGTTGGAGAAAGAACTGAAAAATGAGAAGGTCTCCTCATCCATCTCTTCCATCCTTAATTGGAATCACTGTGTGTTTTTACGCTGATAGATAACCCAACAGAAGAGGTAGAAGTTAAACACACAGGAAGTAGAGGGATAACCAAAGAGGTAAAACACTTGAGAAGACAACAGAAAGGTGGATGGGAATATCAACATTGGAAGGATTAATCTATGAAAGATAGATGGACGGACATTTCATTCACTGAAATTAGAGGAAGAAGCAAAGTTGGGTGTTGGATAAGTAAAGGAGAGTTTAGATGAACATTGGAGGGACTTGTGTTTCCACCAGGCTTTCTGCTTCTGCCATAAAGCATGAGAGAAAGCTTCCAGTTGGGAGTTGGGTAGGAAGCGGGAGTGCTGAGGAGAGAGACGGGAGACTTTAAGGGAAAAAAGAGATTCGAAATATTGTGACTTGGAGAAAAGGAAAATACTAGAGAAATATAACAGGTTGCAGGGGAGATTTGAAGACTACATTAAGAATGGATGAGTTTCTTAGCACAAGACCCACATACCTAGACAATTCACAGTTGTATATTTTTTAGATTTCACTGTATAATTATACATTTTTAAGCATTAATTGCAAGCTTTGGTTTTTAGTGAAACCTGCAATCCATACCTTGAGCAGACGAAGTCAAGAAACTCGAGTGTACTAGTATCACATTTAACTTACACTGATTTCAGGGCACATCCAGAGACATAGATTTTCTGGGTATTTTAAGATGTTTGAAAAATTTTGAGTGAAATATTAAACCTTTCAATGCCAAAATGAAACAAAACAAAATAAAATAAGAAAAAGAACTGAGAACATGAATTTAAAATGAAGCTTACCACTCTGGCCTATAAGAAGTCGGCATCATCTACAAAACCTTTTGTGGCTACAGTTGCAGGTCACACAGAGGAATTTTTTGCCCCTAAATTTAGGAATTCACTGGCAACTGTTGTGAGTATTTTGAAATATTCTAGGCTAGCTATACCTATAGGAGAAACACAAAGGGACATCTGGCACAAAAGGAAATGTTCACTGACTTCTGTCTCTCTTTTGGCCTTAGCCTGGTTTGGGATTACATGACCTTTACCCACATTGTTACATAGGTCTATAGATTTCAAATGTCTTCAGCCCACTTAAAATTATTTTATGGCTTTGATCATGCTCAAATATGTATACATCAAGAGAGAGAGAGAGCTGATGTTCCTTCTTCCTCAGGAAACATTTGTCTTTTCTCTTAAGCCTTAAATGATTGGATGAGGTCCATCTATATTATAGAAGATAATCTACTTTAAATGTTACTGTCATCTATAAAAATACCTTCACAGTAACATCTAGATTGGTGTTTGACCAAAACCTGGGTACCATGGCCTAACCAAGGTGACACATAATTAACCATCATGCTTATCCTGTCATCTCTGCCCATGATACTCTTTTGCTTCTCTTATTCTTGACTAAATTGTCACTTCTCTGACATTACTGATCATCTCCTCCAAGATTAGGTCATATCCTTCCTTTATATGCTCCCAGGGAGCCCTGTTTAATTCATACTCATGTATTTGATTCATGTTTGACTCTATCTTCCCATGAGGACAAAACCATATTTAATTGTTCATCATTATAGTCACTTGTTTTAGGCACAGTCTTTTACAAATTGGATGCTTAATCAAAACAAATAAATTAATGAACACTCTCTCTGAATACAAGAAATCTATATATGTTTACTAAGTGGTATTTATAATGTATTTATAACCATCATGCCCTTCTTTCAAAGGTTTCATTTATAGTAATTATAAATAATAGACTAATAACATTTTGTGGGTGCTTCCCATATGACAGGCATGTGTTTAGGCATGCAATATTAACTTATTCTTCAGATGCCTCTTTGGTACCATTTCAAATCCCCACAGCCTCATTGTCTCCAAGGCTCTTGGCCACACATTCCCATTCCAATCTTGGTCTCTGTAAACCGATTTCTCTGGAGCAGTCTGAGATAGAGCTCACCTCATGCCTCACTGTTACATCTCTCTCCTGGGTCCCCAGGATTTCTCTCTGGCTTCTGAGATAGAGTCTGTTGAGGACCTGTGAAGCTCCTTTACTGGTCCAACTTGGGATTGTGGAGAAGATAAAGAGCTGAGAAGCAATAGAAAGAGACAAAAGATAGTCTTCTCGTTTCTCCCATGCCACCATCCACAGACTGTCCTGAGACACAATAGTTCCCAGGGCCCTTTGGGAGGTTGAGCAGTTGTAGGCCAACATGATATGTGGACTGACCAGGGGTCAGTTACATATCTTCCCCCATTTCCTCTCTCTCCTTCCCTGTTTCATCACCCTTTTCCCACTCTCCAGCTCTCCTGGCATCGAACTCCTTAATACAGTGTTAAGGCACAAGCTTTGGCCATAGGCTCTGTTTTTTAGAACACCTGGGCTTAGACATTAATTTAATCTTCACAACAGAGAGATAGGATCCAGTTTGTGTGTTAAATGCTCACCTTGACTGAAATGTGCTAACACCTAGAAGGGGGAGAAGAGAGGAAGCGGGGAACTTACTTAGCAGTTTATGGCAATGGTCCCAGAGAAAAACAATGTTGGTTTGGAAAAGAATGCCAGCTGTAGAAATGGAAAAAAGTAAACAGACTTGAGATCTAGCCTCCTCTTGCCTCCTAGTTCTTTTCATGTGCATTGTCTTTATTTACACACTTGCCTATCAGCTATGAATGCTTGGTCTAAAGGAATTGCTGTCATGCTTCAGAAACATCATGTATCGCTATTTGCGAATGAGGTAGAATAACAATTCCAAGTCTTCAGAAAAACAGACCAATAGATTGTTCCGATATATTTTGAAAGGAAAAAGCGTGGTACTTATTTTTATGCTGAGACAGCAACAGGACTAAATCAGGACTGTTTCAGGCAAAATCTGGCCATATGATCACATGATATATACACTGCATATAGTTCACTATCAACTTAAAAATTAAAGCAGTTCAATAATTCTTTCTGCTTACCAAAGTATACCTCCAACATATTCTGTGCATGACAAGAGTTTATTAGCTATTAGTTTTCATCACTGAATACAAAATAATATGAAATTTCTATTAAGTTAGTATCCTTTAGAAGAAGAAAACATAGACATAGTCAGGAGAGAAATATATTTTTTAAGCCCTTCTGGCTAATGCCAGAAATTTGGAAAGCTGTGGAGATGAGCTTTTAAAACCTCTGAAGTCAGGCAGATCCTGACTTTTAAGTCTCTTCCTCTAATTACTTTTTACTTAGCTATTTAAACCTTAATTTCTGGGTCATGATAACCAGCATAATAATAATCTAATAGTTACAACACTTTTGGCTGAACAGAAAATTTGCTTCTGGATTAAGCCAAAGTAAGAGCAGCAAAGGGACTTATTGATTCATTTTTTTCACTTATTTATTCCCTCATTCAACAAATAATCACTAAGTGCCCAGGATACGATAGGCATGGTTCTTGATGCTGGGATACAGCAGTGAAAAAGCAGACAAACCTACTGCTGTGTGAAGCTCACACCCTGTGAAGAGTTAGCGAAGTTACATATAAAAACTAGCTATACTACATAATAGCTGATGTGGCTGAATTCAGTGAGGAAATGTAGGCCTATGAGTGTGTGGGGAACTTGGGGTTCCCATGGCCAGAATCCTCACTGACCTTAAACCACCTGATGATGTAACTGGCCTGTTGCTAGGCCATAGCTTCCACACCCGTAGGCCATAAGCTATTATTGTGCTATATAGAGAGCTCGGCCCAATGCTCTGGGCGGAGGTAAAGATGCTAATGTTTGACCTACCGTGGGGAGAACAAGCTGGGTAATAAACCCTTTCACCCGAAGAACATTCTACTGTCATTTATTTGGTCACACTGAATCCATAGCAAACTTGCCCGAGGCTGAAACCCATTGGCAAGACAGATGGCAATTGGGGAGAATGGCAAGAAGCATTTCTTTAGAAGAGTGTAAGGCAGGGCTGTCTGAAGAGCTGGTATTTGAGTAGAGCCTTGAGGAAAGTAAAGCAGAGAGTAATTGGAATAGCTGGGGTTAGGGTGGGGGGCATTGTAGGCAGAGGGAGGGGCAAGGGCAGTTGCCTCAGTGAGAATGAGTTTGGCCTCTTCAATGCAAGTCAGTTGCTGCCGAGGAGCGAGCAAGGAGTAAGGAGCCAGAGACGACAGAGGAGAAGACCAGGAGAGGCAATGGCTTCAGGAAAGACTGGGGTCAGAGCCTCAGTTTGAATTGGATGTTGTTCAAACTCCTTCTGTCTCTTGGCCCTACTTCCTCCTTTCTGATTCCATTCTCATGCAACCTTCTTCCTCCTGGTGTCCAGATATTTCCACAGCAACAGGTATCCTGTGTTCATTGGAAAGAGAGTCACCCTCCTCTAGCAGCTCCTACAGAACGCTTAGATTCTCTGTAATTTGATCATCTTATATCTACACCTATCCCTTCAAAAATTCCAGGACCAGTATGGCGGCCTGGACTTTGGTTCATGCAACCTATTATACCTGGGATTAGGGGATGGACCGAGGATGGTTAGGAATGCCCAAGCAGAATAGGGCAGGGATGCTCAAACAAAACATCCAGAGCTGTTAATGGGCGTAGAGTGAATGGATGCAGAAAAAAAATCAACTATACAGGTGGGACTATAATAATTTATCAGCCGCAGCCTCACTATTAACTATTACCAATCATGGGAGAAAGGCATTTTAATTAAGGCTGTATACCACACCCATCTGTGTTGATTTTTACTTTGCTAACACTTTAGCAAATTTTATCTATGTAATCCTTTTTAAGATGTGGGTTATGTTCTTCACAATGAATCTTTTGAATAAAATAAATTTTATCTTTTCAAAATCCCAGATTAAAGAACCCTGTCCTTTATTGCTAACAAGAACCAGATGGATCTATCCAATAACTGCAGGTAGGATTCTGGTGGTCAGAACAGACAGACTTCAGCAGCTCCCACTAAATACAGAGGGACAGCCAGGCTGACCTTACCTGTATAAGAGCATGTGACATATTACAGTGAACTATGATAAAAGATTGTAAGCATGGACTTAATATTCTTGCTTTTGAAAAAAAATAAACTATATTATGGTATGATTAATCAAGTTCAGATAAAAATTGTTTTTAATCTGTCATATAGGTTTTGCCAACATTTAATTAAAGATGAAAATTTGCCCCACAAACCTTAAGTTCTGGTAGACGATTGACATTTTTACTGTCCAATTTAGTTGAGTGTTTGGCTACACTATGGGAAAAATATCAACCACATAATTCTGTTATGTAAATGTGGAATGTTGGAGTATATTCTGTTTATCAGAACTTAGCCCATCTTTAATTGTACTAACCCCAGATTTTAGATAAAGATGGTGTATTTTCAGCTTTATAATATTCATGTATATATAGCATTTACCAATATTAAAATATAAAAAAGTTTATTTCTCTCAAAATAATTAAGGTATTATGTGCATAAGTACATACTGTAAGAAGTAGAAACATTTAAACCATATTAGTAGTTTGGAAAATTAGCCTTATACAATAGTTTGCCTCAAACACCACATTTTCAGATTTTGGCTTCAAGTGGTTATTTACGCCCATGCATCTACTTCTTCTCACTCCTCAAATATCATTGAAATCACACACAGAGTCTAAAAAATAAGAATATATCTCTCATGGCATTGAAAACACAGGATTTCCATCAAAGATTGAGAATCTTTGAGAAATTGTTGAAAATAATCAAGCAGATAGAGATGAAGGAGTGGCCTACCTATGAGGTATGTGAGTAGCTTTTCTCACCAGAAGACTAGAAAAAATAAAAACCTAAGCTAAGAATAACAATGATTGGAGATGAGAGTTAACTAGTCAGATAATCTGGAGGTGAGGACTGTATGTCGAAGTTCTTTGTTCTTAAGTGACTAACCACAGCAGATTTCCTCAAACCTCTCTTGATATACAATGAACATGTGGAAACAACCCCCACCACTTGCAATAGTAAGGGATTTTCCTAATGCCTTAGCTTCTTAGTGACATTTACCTTTCTATTTGAAAATGCATTTCAGAGCTAATTCTTGGCTACTTTATAGGCTTGAGTGGGCCAGCAACTGTTAACTTGCTTCAGTGGCTGCACAAGACCTGGTAGAAAAATAAAAACATGTTTCTCCCTGTGGCCACCTGGATCCCCAGTGTAGAAAAATCAAACCACAGAAAATATAAACATTCTCTTCCTCTTCTGTAGGAGATGAAAACTTAAACACAGTCTCTGAAAATAAACACAAGTCATATTACTAGGAAAATATACCCTCTTGTTCAAGAATATGTAGACAGAGAAAAATCACCAGCTATGTGAAAAATCACTCAGTAGACCAGAAGAAGATACTGATGAAGAATCAGAACAAATTCAACCCTATAAAGTGGACTTTCTTCATGAAACAGGAAAGAAAAACAAAAAGGTCTTCCATCTTTTATTCACAGCAATGCGAGAAACGTTGTGGGAGCCAAACATGGAACAACCTGAGATTAGAACTCTTGTTCCTAAGAACAGTCATTATTTAAATTTTGAAAGCAAACCTCAGACAAATAAAAAATATATATTGTAAGTGACAATCTCAATGAATGACTTAGAAAATAAGCTAAAAACATTGTCACAAGAATAAGTAAAAATGAAAAAGAAGGAAAGATAAATTCCTCAGGGTAGACCTCTAAGAAAGCCAATATTATAATACAAATGCCAGAGAGGGAAAACAGAGTTAATGAAAGAGAAACAAAAATCAAGGAAGTAATAGAAAACTTTTCTTAGAGAAAGACGATAATTGTAAGACATATATGTATTTGTATTTTTCTTTATAATTTCAGAAATAAATAACAAATTCAACAAGCATCTGTTGCAGAGAAGAGGAAGACAAGCTGTTGCCCACCTAAAGAAATATCTGGATAATTTCTTTTAAGAAAGACAAAGCAACAATAAAGCATCATCATCAGAGATTTTAGAAAGAATGTTTGAACTCTCGAAATTTTATATATTCATTGAAGATAATCCTCAGTTATATGACCAAAACTTGTATGTACCTTCAAATTTTCCAATTTCTTCTTCAATTTTAGTCAGGTATATTTCTTAATTTTTCCTTGCTTTTGGGTGTTTTCATGTGTCTTTTTCTTCTTTTGGTCCAGTGAGATGTAGCTGGAAGTGTGTGCACTTCCAGGAATTCTCCTTAAAAGGGAGGAGCAACATCATGTTCTCACCCCTCTCTTCCTCTATTCTTCTATTTAGAAAACAGGTGTGATAGCTGGGACTTGAGCAATAGTCTTAGATCATGAACATGATAAATGCTTTTGAGATGGCAGAGCATAAAAACTGGACCACTAACAGCATTCAACCACTATCAGATCAGGTCTGAAATTCCTATGCCCAGAATTCCTTTATATTAGAAAGAAATACAAATGCATTTTAAGCCATTGTTCATTCAGGTTTTTCTCTTAGATGTAGCCAAACCTGATTCTAACCAATATGACATACAAAGGGAAAAAAAACATTCACATGTTTGTAAGGATTCATAAAGTAGGAATATGAATATCTTTCCTGAAAGAATTTATTTAGAAAATTACTTCAGCCATCTGAGAAATGAATGTAAGCAATGATTTCAAATATGGGCAAAATAGGTTATAAGAGTATTTACCATAGGTGCAATAAAACTTGAGAGATTTTTTATAAACAATTGTTAAAGTAAATATAATAAAGATGTTAAATGCATAATGTAACACATTAATACTAATAATCTGATCATAAAAGTTAAGATTTTCTGCAAAATGTGAGAATTGTGGAATGTGGAATAGAAGAAATAAGCATAAAATCTGCTCATTCAATGAGGCAGGATCAATTATTTATTCCAAAATGAATCATTACATTGGAAGAGAAATAGAGGTTCACATTTTAAAATATATAGGCTTCCACTACTAGAATGAAGATAAGTGACGTTTTTATGTTTTTATCTTTGGAAACAATATAAAGCCACAGGAACATTGGAGATACAGCAAAAGATAGGAAAGAGAGAGAGAGAGAGAGAGAGAGAGAGAGAGAGAGAGA
>JAQQAC010002594.1:77308639-77490029 GCA_029783875.1 Phataginus tricuspis
TGTGTGTGTGTGTGTGTGTGTGTGTGTGTGTGTGTGTGGTAGATACATGGGTAGGAAACATTTTTCAAAAAATTATGCAACAATGTTTACAATAGCTATATCTAGGAGATACTGTAATTTTTATATTCCATTAGCTATAAAATACTTTTAAAAACGAAATGAAAACTACAATTTCAAATTTCATGTGACTTTTTCAAAATCTTAAACATTTCAGTGTGTGGGTATGGGTGTTTGTGTTCTGTTCATATATGTTCAGGCATTTGTCTTCCATAGGTACAGAAGAGATACAGGAGTAATTCTATATTTTGCTTTTCAAATAAACTTCATTTCTTTTGTTCATATCTAGATTTACTCACTAAGTAATGTCTGTGCCTCTAACACTACAAATGGTATCTTTCAGATTTTAGATAATGCATGAGGGCTCTACCCTAGAGTCAAGATTCCTAGACTTCCGTTAAGCAAGTCTTAGACAATAATTTACTCTCTTTATTAAAAACCCCCATACTTATTAATGCATTTTCTAACTTGCCAGCGAGGACCCCTTACCTACCTAGCTTCCGGGGTTCCATCCTTCCACAGTGGTGTCTTCACAACATCACTGCATCCACAAAGCCTTTCCTAGAGTCTCCTCTAGGATATGCCCAGCATTTGGCCTTTACTGTGTCAAGTTACCTACTGCTTTCCATGTGGTTTTAAGATTATAGGTGTAAACACCATCTGCTGTGCTAGTTTTAAACTTCTTGAGGGCAGAATTTAAATCTGATTTAACATTTTTATCTCCCAGAGCTACAGATGAAGAGTCCTGTCATGTGAAGTGTGGGGAGAGGAGCACAGCGGAGTCACCTCTTGGCTGTGGCTTCGGGCAAGAACCTATCACCTTCAAATCAGGGCTGCCATTAGGTTTAATTGATTAGATAGAACAAGCGAAGTGAAATTTTTTGAAAAGGATCATTAACAAAGATCAAAGGAGATTTAAATTTACAGAGGGACCAAATACAGCTACCACTGGGACAGCAGATGATAACTTAATAAATTAATAAATTTAGGTTTGCTTGTCTAGGAGTTACAGAAGGAAATCATCTCAGTGTACATTACAGCAGAAGGATGAGTAGACTTCTAATTCACAATCAAGTCATGATATAAAGGCAATTCTCCCACATGATTTATTTTTCTCTTCCTTTATAATTTTGCTTTAAATATTTGCATACTCAATGGAAGTACAACATAGAAAATATAACCAATAATATTGTAATATCTTGGTATGTAACAGGTTAACACACTGACCATGGTGAGAATTTAGTAACATATATATATATAATTATCAAGTCACTATGTTGTATATCTGAAACTAATATTTATTTACAATAAAAAAACCAAATACTTGTATACTCAATATCTTAACCAAAACTCACTCTTACCTGTACCATACTTTTCTCTTGTTTTCTTACATCAAATGGTCCAAATTCTGAAAGCATTGCATTTCTATATCTGGTGTTCATATGAAAAAGTTTACACAAGAGAAACCACACCTTGCTCTATGTTCATTATTGCCAAATTCTCTCTAATGTATTCTTTTTAAAACTCTACATAATAAATGATCAATAACTGTCTTCAGTACAAAACCACTTGCTCTGGTACACTTCACAGAGATTGGGTTTACAATTGTTTTGCAGGGCTTATAACTGTAACACATGTTTTGTAAGGAGATACCCATATGGCTCTGAATTGTTCATCATGGTTCTGTATTGTTTATCTGCTACCACATGACCCAAACTATAGACTTTTACTTACATGTATAGCACTTATGATGTCATTACCCATAGGGATTAAAACCAACAGCACCATGGCATTACCCTATTTCAGCGTACTGATAATGCTATGTAGGCCTTGGAATTACTAAATGATGATTTCACAGATAAATTAGGCTAAAAAACAATTAAGGAGAGCAATTTTAAATGCCAAATGTCCTTATTACCCCCACTTCTCTTCTTTTTTTCCTTCTCCTCTACTTCTTTTTTTTCTCTTTTTCCTCATTTATTATAAGCCAGGGAAACTTCTCAGAATTTGGCTTCTGTTAAACTTTTGTATGTCAGAGAAGATCACATGGTAAAATTATAGCATTTTCTTTGGGGTTCCTGAAAGCTAATTTTACCATTAACAGCAAACAGGGGAGCATGAGAAAGAGCAGGATTTCTCATTTATGCTCATAAAAATGTTTTAAGATCATTCTTTAACTTAGACCATTGCTCTGAGTGCACCAAAAACAGCTGTAGTAAAAGACAAATCATTTAATAGGGGGAAATCATGGAATGGACACTAATAATTCCTCAATTAACTATTTGTAAACTGACTTCTCATTAAGGAATGCAATGATTGAATTAAGAATGAGAATTGCAAGGGAGTCAAAAGATACAAACTTCCAGCTATAAAATAAGTAAGGCATGGGGATGTAATATACAGCATGGTGACTGTAGTGATATTCTATTGCATATTTGAAAATTGCTAAGAAACTAAATTTTAAAAGTTCCTATCAGAAGAAAAAAAATTCTGTAACTAAGTATGGTGATGGATGTTAACTAGCCTTATGGTGGTGCTCATTTTACAATATATACAGATACCAAATCATTATGTTGTATACCTGAAACTAATACAATGTTGCATGTCAGTTATACTTCAATACAAGAAGGAGTAAGAATTATAATACTTGTTGGAACCTTATAACATTTTTGCTTAATATTATACTACTTCATAGACTAGATGTTGAAAATTCTTAATGAAAACAATCAATCAATTAAGCCTTAATGTAAGACAGCCCTGGCATCAGCTGAACTACACAAGGCTCTTCACGATGGGGCCACCGCCAGCCTTTTCTCAGCTTGTATCACCCTACCATCTTCACTTCACCCTCAAACACCACAGAAGAGTTGACAGTTCTGCAGAAATGCCTTCATGCCTTCAGAAGAGGAGGACCAGCTGCCTCCACACCATCCCAGTTGACTTTGGGTAACTGAAACCACAGAGAGTGAAACCACGAATGTAGGGGGAATACTGTATTAGTGGCCAGGCTCAATCAACAGACATCCAACCTGTTCTTTAAGTATAAATAGCCAGGGCACTCTGTCCTTTCAGGGACAATAACTTTCATAAAAAGTTCACGTGAGGCAAATGTGCTAATATTCTAGTAGCAGGATTTAGCTAACCATCTGTTTGGAGGGAGGTGTATAACAATATTCTGATGAGTTTTGGATTTAAACCGAGAGCCCTCTTCCTACAGGTACAGACCACTGCTCTCCTCAGTTTCTTAAAAATGTGTTCTAGCTCATTTGCATATCTTGACAAGTACTGATTCCACAAATAAAACTTCCTCCTTAATGTCCATTATGCTAATTAACAAAACCTCTGATCTTGTTTGGAAACAGTTAAATCACTTGAAGCAAACACATCTTTTAATTAAATGTTAAAACATCCTGGGAGTGTTTTCTAGATTAGGGCAGTTGACTGTCCCTAAGGTGTGGATGAAAACATATGCACTCTCACACTGACAATGCTGAAGTGGTTTAAGCTGACTGCAGACAACATAGCACAGGAAAAATGACGTGCTCACTTGGGACATGATTCCTGGAGATGGTGAGCCAAGGTAGCTCAGCAAACGTTCCATCACAGAGATCTAATATGTGGAAAGAAGATATGACTGGACATGCAGTCTGGAAATCACTGGAGTGTAGTGTGTTTTGCTATTTTTATTTATAAAAAAATGTAACACAGTGATATAATTTATTCATGTATTCCTTTATTCAACAATTGTTTATTAAATGTCTATTATGTGCCAGGTGGTGTGTTTGGCCTAGTAATGGGAGTCAAAGTCACAAACCCTTCTTTTGAAAAGCTCATGTTCTAGGAAGAAGTCAAGTAAGTATGATATAAGCAATACAATTTAGGAGGATTAATATAAGGTGATCTCTCCCCATCACAATCAACAACTGTAATTGAGAACAGACTTGTTTCTTAGAACTAATCCTTTTAAAATGGTGAATGATATTGGTAAAATTGAAGAGAAAACTATGTAGGCTGCATTTAAAATATATCTTAGAGCATTTTTTAGGGAAACTATCTCAAGAATGGATTAGGCAAAAGATAACAAATGCTGCTGAGGGTATGGAGAAAAGAGAACCCTGGTGCAATGTTGGTAGGAATCTAACTTGGTGAAGCCATTATGGAAAACACTATAGAGGGTCCTCAAAGAATTAAAGATAGAAATATGATAAGATCCAGCAATCCCACTTTTGGGTATATATCCAAAGAAGATGAAGAGATATCTGCATTACCATGTTCATGCAGTGCTATACAAAATAGCTAAGCCATGGGAACAACCTAAGTTGTCTATCAGCAGATGAATAGATAAAAAAATGTGAGATCTCTCTCTCTATATATATATATAGAGAGAGAAACATAATGGCTGAACATTATTCAGCCATTAAAAAAAAAGAAAGCCTGACATTTGCAACAATATGAATGGACCTTGAGGGCACTGTGCTAAGTGAAATAAGCCAGACAAAGGAACACAAAAACTATATGATCTCATTTCTATGTGGAATCTAAAAGCACTGAACTTATGGAGAGTAGAATAGTGGTTGCCAGGACCCAGGTTTGGGGGACATGGAGAGATGATAGTTAAAGGGTAGAAACTTTCAGTTATGAGTAAGTTCCAGGGATCTAATGTATACAGCATGGTGACTATATTTAACAATACTCTTTTCTCTATGGGAAAGTTGCTATGACAATAGAGTTTTAAAGTTCCCATCATAATGATAGCAAAATGGCTATTATATGAGGTGAAGGATGAGGTATATAACCTTATTGTTGCAAATATTTTGCAATTTATATATGTTTCAAATCATCACATTGCACACCTTAAATGTATGGAATGTTATACAGTAATTATATCACAATAAAGCTAGGGGCACAAAGAATTAGCGCTAGTCATAAAAGAGCCACATTAACACCAGTGGCACAGGCCATGGAACCTAGCAGCCTGCAGGACTTCCACCAGGTAGGTACTAGTTATGATATAAAGGCTTCATTTCTTAAGGAAGTCAAAACTTGAACATGGTCCTCCAGGTGCTATAACAAAGTAGTAGTTGAATGAGTAATAAAATTTTTTCCATATTTAAAAAATTCTAACAAAAAATTGATCAGTAGTTGAAGATATTGGGATTAGTTAGTGTATATTGAGTTCTCAGTAGAGGTGGGAAATTGAGATACAAATTTTGCATCTGAAATTATAACATTAGGAAAAAAATATATTTGTGTGTACACACACATACATATATTCCACTTCACGTGTGTATATTTATTATATTTTTTGTTGGAAGTGGAAGAATCCAGCCTGTTTTAAGTCTGAAAAACATCTTGAATGCTTTTACAAATGTTACTAAATATCCGAAACTGTTTTGTTAATCACTGTTTCTTAATTTTATAACTTAAGTGGATGTCAAGGGAAATTTAATCCTTATGTTTCTGATTCTTTTATATTTGGCTCATCCAAGTGTTTCATGAGAACCATTTGATGTCTAAAGGGTCTTAAAGGCTTTTTGTTTCAAGCATGTTTAATATGATTTACTGAGAGTCAAGCAGCATTTTATCTGGATCAAATGGAAATGAAACTCAGAAGCCTTAAATTATTTTGATAATTCAAAGACTGATAAACATCATCAATATTTATTTAGTACTTGGAGGTCTACTCTGGCCAAACTGTAAATATAAAAAGGATCTTAGATCACTTTACTGTATTTTAAAAAATACATGCTTTTTTTCTTTAAGAGAAAGCAAAAATAATTAGGAAAACAACTATTGGAACAAACACTGATTTGGATCTTGCATGGTATGAGCTGAATGGTCCTGGTAATTGTCTAAATATGAGATGTGAAGGTATTTATCCTTGCATCCAAGATCACCTGATCTTACCTTTAACCAGTTACTCCTTACTAAGAGGTCCCTAGGGAAGACATATGTAGGAGAACTGTAGCTGACAAAGGACTGGTCTTTTTGACTATTAAACTTTGGTTCCCAATTCCAATACAAAATCCTTTGACACAAATTGCATCCTATAAATAATGCTTTTTGCTTGGGGAGGCAGTTTTGAATTGCATAGGCTCTGGGTCAAACTTAAGTTTGGCTTTTGACTCCACTGCTTACTAACTATATAATCTTAAGTGAGTTATGTACTCTCTTGAAGCCCCCACATTCTTTAGCTCTAATATAAGGATGATCAGAAATCCTGCTTGTTATACTGTCTGTAGTTTATCTTCAAATACTTTAGTACAGGCACATTTAATAGTATATTCAGGAATGATAGACAGCAGGAAACTATATTGAAACTATATAGCTAATTGCATTCTTCTGTTGTTGATAGCTCAAGCAACAAAATGTACATGTTTATTAGCACTGTCAATGTTAGAAGTAAGTTATTTGTAAGAGTGGTGGCTTGATAATTACAATGATGAATGCCAGAAATGGGCTTTATGTAATAAAATTAACATTTTTCAAGATATATGGATAGACTTAAACACTGAAAAAATACTGCCAAAGCTCTCCATCTTTGCATGAACAAAATAGAAGACTAGGGAGGCCAGTAGCCTTTACTCATGGGGTTAGTGTTCATATGGTCCCTAGTTGGTTTGGGGGGATTCTTTAATTTATTCTGACTTTAATGTGAATGGAACTGTGCCTTTAGAGTATGTCATTATTTGCCTTAAATAACCTATTCCTTCATGTTGGAAGTTGGAGCAACTAAAATGACAGATTTGGGTTCACCACACCTACAGAATGGTTTGCATGAACTGTTTTATACTGCATGACAATAAACTTATTTAATTAATGATTTTAATATGTGGCAGAATTTCATCTGAGATTTGTTTTCATTATAACCTGATGGAGAGGTTGTGGAAAAGTAGCTAATGCACATATCTCAAACTGCAGCTGTGGACATTATCTATCAGAAAGAATGAAAGCATTAGTTTTGCATAAACCAATTGGCTTATGAAGTCATAATGCAACTTTATAAGGTTGATGCGAGGGATAAGGATGTGTGGTCCATGCACTCACTCACGACAATTACTGGCAATGAGTCAGAGTTCAGGAAATGGTTGCTGCTACTAGGCTAAAATGATTTGGCACCAAAACAAGCCATATGCCTCCTACTTCCTCCAATATATGCCTGAGTATGTATACTTTACCACCAATTGCAGATAAAGCCTTTTCTTTTTCAGGAAGAACCAAAGAGTTTGCACCAGTACATAGGCAAAGAGGGTCCCAGTCACCGATCTCAGGCCATCTCAAACCAGGCACAGATGCAACCTATGGGCTTTTTTGACTTTCTAATACATTGGGAAGGCAGAGAATTTTCAGAATAGAAATGGTAGGAGCCATGGACAGGTTGTATTTCTCTAGCTCTGAAAAATCAGGAAGACTTACAACATGACTGCTAAATTCCTGAGACTCTGGAACTTAGGCCCCATAAGACATCATGGAATTTAACCAACCCACCTTGTCTTCTTGAATGAGAAAGAAAGGGTAGGGGTGGGGAAGAGAGAGATGGAGAGGACTTCCTTTTCCAAAACCCAAAGCCACTAAAAAGGTTTACATGCTCTGTACTCCAAACTGTGGCTAGACTGATGTGGTGCTTTCAATTATATACACATATGTATATGTATGTACACACACATACATATACACACACATTATATATAACATACTTATACACATGAATACATACATATGTATGTATGAATATCTATGTATCTGTATACATATGCATAATATAAAATATATGGATATGTGGAAATAGACACACAACTGTGATTGTTTAGTTTTAGGTGCTTTTAATTATTTTAATTTAAGCAAATATCTGTATTTTCCCAACGTTCATATATAATTAATGGTGTGCATTAAGTCCACAAATAAAATTAGCTTTTTCGTGTTGTGTTCCCTTTATTACTTATTTTTTTAAAATACACATTCTCCTGAGAAGACCAAATTGATATAAATGTGTTTGTCAAAATGGCATCTCTTTTTATATAATTAGTAGCATTTAATGTGATCTGAGTTTGTGAGCTGGGGGTAGGGGTGGGGGCAGAACATTGCAGAAAATGGAGGCAAACTGTATCAAGTAAAGACATCCTACCTCCACTGAAACCTGGTTCATTACAGGAGCTGTCTAGAGCAATTGGGAGAAATTTGATAGGCTCAGCTTTTATTCATTTTTAAAGTTTAACCCGAGTCATTTTACCTAAATTGGGAAAGCTATTTTTAGGGTCAGATCATGTATAATTTTCATAAGGAGCAGAGGTATATTGCATATCTGTTCCAAGTCAAATTTTGGAAGCTGTTATTCTTTGAAAGCTTTTTTTTTCCTGTGGCATTTCATGGAAAACACTTGCTCTAGCCAACAACTTATGGGTATGCTTTCTTAGACTGAAAAGATTCTTAATATGAATTAGCTAATTGAAGCCATGGGAAAAAGCGCAATTAAAGAATTTTTGGTTTATAATATAATCATGTAGTTGGAAAGAATCTTGAAAAGCCATCTACTTCAACTTTTGTATTAGTCTAAAGCACACTATCAACTCTTCCCCACCGCCCCCTGACTCTTAACAAATGAGTATCTGTTCTGTTTTCAAGACAATTTAGGAAATATAAGCCCAGCGGGTAAATTCTGCCCTCTAGTAGTTCTTAGGATTGTGAAATTCCTTGGATATATTTTGTTGCAAATTAAACTATAAAAATACCACAAAAATATAAGCCATTTTATTATTATTTTTGACTTACCATTTGTGATCTGATTCCTCCATGTATCTTCTATTCTACCATCTTTCATTTTTTGCGTTTGTAGTTCTGCCCTGAGTAAGTTAGGAACTTGTTACAAACAACAAAGATTCATCGGAGTTAGTGCCACAATGTGACAGCTTTGTAATGTGTCCATGTGGCTAGGTGAATTACATTCCCCAGCATGACCTTTAACGGTATGTTTCATGAGGATGGAATACAAAGAAGATTCTCTCCAAAGCTGGAAAGAGGAAGGGAGGCAGCAGCCAGGTTGTAGTTACATGCATTGCTGATCCGATTTAGCTCCTTGGTAGAAAACAGCAGCTAGGCCTGCAGTTGCTTTCCCTTACTGCTGGATCTTATTTCAATTTCTCTGACTTCTGATCCAGGTATGTGTGTGTGCATGTGCTCAGCTTCTTGAGGAGGAAGCCTGGCTTCTGCAAGATACAGGATCAGAGGCAACAAGAACAGACACAGGCTTCAATCCATCTTGGGTAGTCCCAACGTGCTCCCATGGGGTTCCAGTCTGCTGTGATCTCTTCCAGGCTGGCTGACCTGGGAACATTAGATGGTGGAGGCAGCCTTGTGGAGACTTCTTGGCCAGCCTCCATGACTGGGTAAGCAAATACCCTGAACTAAATTCCTTCATATATACCTATATATCCTATTGATTCTGCTTTGGTTGAACTCTGACTGCTACCTATGGGAAACAAAACTAGAGACCAAGAACTGGGATTAGAAATCAAGCTGTCCCTTATTTCTGTCCTTTCTTAGTCTAGCTTCAAGCTTCTCTTTCTCTTGATACAGTATTCTTGTGCATGTCTAGAAAACATGTTGGAAAAGACAGCCTTCAGAGTTATTAGAATCATGTAAATGTTCAACTACCTGAAGAGACACTAATTCCCTTATTCAGTATCTATATTCCTTTCATGATAAATTCGAAACTCAGTTAACAGACTAGTGAACATACTTGTACTGGGCTGTGTCTGGTGCCCACCACTAGTCCAAACAACTGTGTCCAATACAGCAGGGGTGGATTGAACAAAATGACTGCTAGGATTCCAATGGCATTTTCATGTGATGGGAGAAGTTAGGGACTGTGCACACCTCTGTTGGCCGGAGCTGATAGTCATCAGTATGTACTGATATGCTTCCAGCTATTCTATATGCAACCAACAATAGCTGGTTGTTTCCAGCTATGGCCTGTTCTGATTAGCTAGTGCCTATGCCATGTAAGTTATTAAACATTTTCAGTATCACCCCTGCTCTCTGATTCAACTCAAATGGTCATCCATTCATGTGAAACATATTCTTGAAGTTCGTAATAGTTTGTAAGCACAATATTGGTATTGGGGAAATAAAGATGAGTAAGGAGGAAAGGTTGCCATCTAAGAGTACATCACTTAGCAGAAGAGAAAGATATTTCTAACTTCAAAAGAAGGAAGCATTGAACTCAGTCAGATATGTTAGATTTATTCTTTGCTTTATCATTTACTATCTTTTCTGACCATGTAATTTTATGGTGCAGTAAGTCTGTAAGGAAACAGACTACCTACATTCTAATTTCATCACTTAACTGTCTGTGTGACCTTGAGTCAGTTATTTAATCTTTCCAGGGTAAAGTTTTTACATCTAAAAAATAAGGATCAGATTATTATGAAAATAAAACAAGATACTTTGTCAAAGAATTTAGTGGTAACAGTGGCACAGGTCCTTTTATTTTTAATTTTATTAGAACTGTTTTTTAATCAAGAATTTTTTCAAATCAAGAATGCAAAATTTTTCACATTCCATTTTAGTATAATCACAATTATTTTGGCCATTATTTTGATTCACTGTGTAAATAGATTTTTCAGTTTAACCATTCCTATATTTGTAGAATTAATTGTAGACTTTTCAAAATACTATCCTGAATTTAATTAACCAGAAAGGTACTTAAGCTTAAAAAAAAAATCTGTATGTAGTGGGTATGGTCTTGATGCACAAATTCAATTGTGAAAGACATGTTGTAGTTTTTATTACCTTTAAATCAATTTAATTCCAACTCAGACTGAAAAGTGAAGCACATATGTCCTTAGATTGGCAGGAAAGTCAATGTCAGTTATTTTTGGGTCTCTTTCCTATTACTAAGGTAGTATAAAGTTTCTCAGGTCTTACAAAGTACCAAGACACGGAGGAAAGCTCTTGTCATCAGTCATCTTAGCTCCTCAGTTGCTCCCATGCCACCTATTTATTCAGACCTGGGTCCCTAAGCTGCCATTTTCTTCAGAGGTTTTACTGCTTCTGAGAGCATGTCAGAGGGAGTGCAGGTCCCTGATGTGTGAGGGGATTATAAATCTCTCCTTTCTCACCAGTTGGAGGGAATTTCCTCTTTTCTCTCTAAGTAAAAGCTGATCCCCAACCATGAAAATACTTGACCTAATCTCTTCAATGGAGTTTTTGCAAAAGAGAAGAAAGAATTCTTTAAAAATCCTTGAGGCAACGAATTATAAAAAAAAAATAACAGCTTGGGACTGAGTAGGAGGATGAGTGGATGTAGAGAACAGCAACATAATTCGACAATATTCATTGTGACACTTTCCATTTCTTCCATGCTTTGTAACAGTTTAAACAGCGCAAAAATATCAGTTCCTTCTCAGGGTTTGGAAGGATGGCTTGTTAAGTTTCTGAGCTTTGTGCTCTTTTAGAAAATAGCTCTTTTTACAAATATTCTTATTTAATGCATTAATAATGGTATTTTTAGATTTCCTATTTCTTAAGTCTATTTTGGTAATGTCCATTTTTCTCTAGAATGCTCATTCATTTCACTGGGATTATCACATGCAGCAAAGAAGCATGCACAGTTTTTTAATTTTTAAAACCCTACCATTGCTGGGTTTATGTATTTTTCTTATTTCTAAATATTAATGTTTCCACTTTTTACTTGATCAGGTTTAGTTAGAAGGTTTGTGCATTTTACTGTTCTTTTTCAGAAGTTCAGCTCTTGGATTTTTTTTTTATTAAGGTATCATTAATATACACTCTTATGAAGGTGTCACATGAAAAACATTGTGGTTACTACATTCACCCATATTATCAAGTCCCCACCACATACCCCATTGAAGTCACTGTCCATCAGTGTAGTAAGATGGTACAGATTTACTACTTGTCTTGTCTGTGCTACACTGTCTTCCCATGACCGCCCCCCCACTATTTGTACCAATCATAATACCCCTTAATCCCCTTCTGCCTCCCTCCCCACCCACTCTCCCCCATCCCTCTCCTTTAGTAACCACTAGTCCCTTCCTGGAGTTTGTGTGTCTGCTGCTGTTTTGTTCCTTCAGTTTTGCTTCATTGTTACACACCACAAATGAAGGAAATTATTTGGTACTTGTCTTTTTCTGCCTGGCTTATTTCACTGAGCATAATACCCTCTAGCTCCATCCATGTTGTTGCAAATGGTAGGATTTGTTTTCTTCTTATGGCTGAATAATATTCCATTGTGTATGTGTACCACATCTTCTTTATCTATGCATCTACTGATAGACACTTAGGTTGCTTCCATATCTTGGCTATTGTAAATAGTGCTGCAATAAATATATTAGTGCGTATATCTTTTTGAATCTGAGAAGTTGTATTCTTTGCGTAAATTCCTAGAAGTGGAATTCCCAGGTCAAATGGTATTTCTATTTTCAGTTTTTTGAGGAACTTCCATACTGCTTTCCACAATGATTGAACTGATTTACCTTCCCACCAGCAGTGTAGGAGGGCTCCTCTTCAGCTCTTGGATTTTTAAAAATTAATTCTAATTTAACTTTTCTAGTTTCAAATTTATTAATTTTTGCCTCTTCTTTCATCCTCTTTCTCTATGTTTGTTTTCTTTTTCCTTTTTCTTTTCTTGAGTTGAAGGCTTAATTCATTTATTTCCAAGCAATCTTATTTAATAAGATATGCACACAGTACTGTATATATGCTTCTAAACCCGTTCTAGAACTTCCCATATGCCTTACGCATGGCTCCATCCTGCTTCAGGAACTTCATTGATGATTACTCATTATTCCTTTATGATCTGGTAGAATGTTGTCTGTCATTATTTCATGAGACTTACTTTACTCCTGACTTATAAACTCCATGACTTCAGTTCTCTTTTTACCTCCTTAACTATTATTCCCCAGACCTTTTATTAGCTGCTCTTTCTCTGTGCATACCTTTATTGTAGTTTCCATCAGAATTTTTATCTTTGGTTTTCTGTGTGCGTGTCTGTCTCTCTCATTTTTTTTGCAAATCACATTGTATTGGGCAAGCCCTTTATTTTCATACCACCAAAATTTATTTTTTAGATTTTCTTATCAGTACCTTAAGTCCAACATTTTTCTAACTGCCCACTGAATGTAATCGCCAGAATATTATGTTGTCTTCTTATAATTAATATAAGATCAAATGTAAGACTAATAAAAAATTATTTCTGCCACATGGAGTTAAAATATTCTTGAAGATCTCAACCGTAAGTGAATGAAAGTTTTTTGGTTAATACAACATAACCTATAAAAAATGAATAGAATATATCTTTCATATAACAAATATAATAAAAATTCAAAGAAAAGATGGACTTGAATTCACTTAGGTGAATTATTATTTATTCTCTATATTATATCCCTCTAGGTTTCTCTTTTAGGTGATTTTTTTCCCCCTGAATGTCTTTATATTAAATCTTATTATTATCACATCATTAAGTCTAATTCATCCAGTTACAGAGAATTCTGGTATTGTTTGAAGGTATGCTCTCCACTATGAATAAAAATTTTAAATGCAACCAAGACTTCAACATGAGCCTATGTGGAATACTGTTAGTTATCTTTCCTGTCTCCAATTCAGTGTTCAGGAAAATTTTGTGAACCAGTTATATATCAGCCTAAAGAGTATATGATATCAGAACCAGATTTTCATTAACTAATATGCATTGTATGACATAAAATGTTGTATAACAAAATAAAATATCCTATTACAATCAAGGTAACTTAAATCTTTTTTCTTTTCCTAAATATGCCATGCCTCTCAATCTTTGACATAATTAAATTAGATTAATCAGACAGACTGCTGCATTAGTATTTAGTTTCCAAGTTCCTTTCAATGTTGTCAAATTTATTTTAAAAAGCAGTATAATCTGAAAAATTTTTGGACTCCAAATCTCTCTTTTCATGTGAATGTAAGCAAAACATACATTTTAAGTAAGCAGATGACATAAACTGTTTTTATATGGTTAATTGATGGATTATTTATAGGACAAATATGAATTATTGTTAAATCACCTTTGACTCCTCATTTCTCTTCTCAACCTGTTCCCTTTTTGGCCAAATAAATTCACAGTCACATTTAACATTTGACAACTTGGAAGAAGTTGCTTTAGAAAAGAATTCAGCTGGGTCTGGTGAAAACTTTGATGATTGTTTATTGCAATATACATATGAGCAGTGCAACAATACACTCTGATATAATGACATCACCTCTATATTAATATTGCACATCTGCTTATTAAAACATTATTTTATTATGTGCTCCTTTGCATGCTTGCCAAATGACCAACTTTCTATTTACCATTTCAGTCTTAAATCAAGTTGGGCTATCCAAATCAAGAAATCTTCCTTCCTTTTCTTTCATTTACTTTGGGAATCTTTTTTTAAGTTCTTATTTATTAATAGCTGTGGATCCTATAGAAATTATAGCACCAACCAATCTTGGTTCCTCATCATCCAGGAAGCATTTTTGATATATGAGCAAAGATTTCAATGAGAGAACATCCAGACTTTGGAAACATTGATTAGTGGCTTATTTTTTTTGCATTTCATATCTATTATACTTAATTCCCATAGAGAGTTACTTGGCTGAGGGGCTGGGGCAAGGTGCTTATTGCTCTAATCCTAATAAGATGACTAGGTGGGCAGAATCAGCAAGTGATGTCCTGAAGGAATATCAGATCAAGAGAGGAAAATATTCAATTAAAGGGGATAGAACAGTTGTTTTCAGATTTTTTTTCCCTGTTACAATATATTTAAGAGAACAACATTCACAAAGGATCTTTAGGGCAGTGGACATACTCTGTATGATATAATAATAGATACATGTCAATATTCATTTGTCTGAACTCATAGACTGTACAATAGTACAGATTTTCTAGATGATCATGTCATTTGCTAACAAAAACAGTTTATTTCTTCTTCCCAATCTGTATGTCTTTTATTTCTTTTTCTTGTTTTATTGTATTAGCTAGACCTTCCAGCAATGCTGAAAAGGAGTGGTGAGAGGTATATTTTTTCCTTACACCTGGTCTTTGTGGAAAAGCTTTGAGTTTGTTACTATTAAGTATGATATTAGCTGTCAGTTTTTTGTAGGCATTCTTTATCAAGTTGGAGAAGTTCCCCTCTATTCCTACTGAGGGTTTTTATCATGAATGGGTGGTGGATTTTGTCAAATGTTTTTTCTGTGTCTATCGATATGGTCATGTGATTTTTCCTCTGTATCTTGTGGAGGTGATGGTCTATATGAACTGGTTTTTAAATGTTGAATCAGACTTGCATACCTGGGATAAATCCCACTTGTTTGTGGTGTCCAATTCTTTTCATATATTGTTGGATTCAATTTAATAATATTTACCTGAAGATTTTTGCATCTATGTACATGAGAGATACTGGTCTATTATTTTTCTTTTCTTGTAAATATTTGTATGGCTTTGGTATTAGGGTAATGCTGGCTTCATAAAGTGAGTTAGGAAGAATTATTTGTTTCTTTTCTGGGCAAAAGATCTTAGAATATTGATTAGTTAAATGTCTGCTTTAACAAAAATCTTATTGGGTCATGGAGTTCATTGTCCTGAAAAATACTGCTGTAAGCCTTGCTTAGTTGGTTTGTTTTTGCAGCACCTGCTCCTACTGACTGAATGTTTGATTCCCCCAATATTCAAAACCTAAAGCCTAAGTCCCCATGTGATGCTATTTGGAAATGGGGCACTTGGGAGGTTATCAGGTCCTGCAGGTGGAACCCTGATGGATGGGATTAGTGTCTTTATAAAAGAGACCTCAGAGAGCACTCTTGCTCCTCGTAGGCCATGCGAGGACACAGCGAGATTAAATAGTCATCTCTGAATCAGGAAGTGGCCTCTCACCAGACACCAAATCTGCTAGCACCTTGATCTTGGACTTCCCAGCCTCCAGAACTGTGAGAAATAAATGCTTGTTGTTTAGGCTACACAGTCTATGGTATTTTTGTTATAGCAGCACTGATGGACTAAGACAGGTACCATGAGAAAACCTGTTTTTAATCCTATTCATAAATTTCTAACTAGCCTAAGAAGAAAAGTTTCCAGTTGCTCTGATTCTGCTTCTCGATACATGATTTATTTTGCTTTCTTTTTTGCAGCATTGCCTTTAATGTCACAAAGGTTCTATCTAATAATTAAATATATATCTAGGACTTAATGCTTTCAGTATACCTGGCAGACATTGCTAGTTATTCCTTTGAACAAGACTGTGAAGTAAGTTACAGCTGAGTTGAGAACATCATCCTTTAGGTGAAGCAGATGAGGCCTGAGAGATTGCCCAAGGTTGTGTACATATTAATTACAGAGATGGGAATAGAATTCTCAGGATTTACTGTTTCTGCTTTCATAAAATCAGATGAATCTGAGGTGACTGTTGTCTTAAATGAAGAAAGAAGTTTCAAGGAGGGGGCATGTGGCTCTAGCCTGAGGAATGGCAAATTAACAATTTAGTGATTGTGAGTTTAATAATACATTTTATTATTCTGGCATGGATTTCTTCACCATGCTTTATCATTTATTTTGTGCTGATCTTACCAAGAAGAGATCTAATGTTAGACATAAGAGATGTAAATAGCCTAATATGATAAATAGGCTATCTCTGTTAAGTAAAAACTGAGTGAAATAGACAGCATTTAAAATGGTGGTGTATTTAATGTAGACCCACTTCTCATTTCAATTTTTGTTAGCGACAAGCACCCTTCCCCAATGAAATTACATAGTTATCCATATAAAGTGTTATATGGAGTGCATATCAAATTGTCATTGCTAATATATATTTGGTTATATATAGAAACCATTAAAAGAAGAATATCAGTTTACTTCATTAATTTCTACTTGCTTGGGGCAGATGTATTAAGCATAGTATCAAAGAAAATAGAACACTGCTAGCATCTGAACTTCTATTTTTGCTCAGTGTTTTGTTTATTTTCATTGATTCACTTTAGTAATGTGCTCTAAATTAATTAGCTACAACAGAAACTTTGAATAATTCAAAGAGGTACTTTAGGAAAACTGTTTTTTTTTTTCCAATTGGCTACATCCTAAGTTTGTTATGATGAATAATAGTGAGGCAGCTGTGTGAGTTGATTTATTGTTCTTACATAAAAAATTCATATTATAATTTTTAGCAGGAATGAGACTATTTATAGTAATTAACTTTTACAAAGACATCATTGCAGAGATGCAAGGGAATCCACAATAGCAATCTTTATTACAAACCTTGAAAGGTAACATGTACTTCAGGATCAAGAGGAAGCAAGGATCAAAGTTGTACTATTCAATCCAGCTTCTTGTAACTTATAAGTATGTTGAATCCAGGACTGTTTTTATGTTTTGCTTTTACTATGATTTTTGAATCAAAGAATTTTTTGAAAAACGTTAATTTTTAAAATGTTCTCCCATTCAGTCTTTTGTTTTCAATTTTGCTCATTAACAAAATCAGTGGAAAATTATTTCCTTGGTGTGCTGGTTTTTATCTGTTTAGTTTCCCCCTCAGCCCGCCCCATTCCCCCATCCTACTAACCACATGCTCACCAGATCTCTCTTCTCTGCTAGGCTCTGTGTTGCTCTGTGCCCTGGAATTCTGACTTCTATAGCTGCATCACTTGACTCCTCAGCATTCTGGATTCTAGCTATACTTGGCCAAGGAGGTACAACATGAAATGGAAAGGTGATAGAGAAACGTTAAGATATTTAGTCTTCAGTCTCCCCGCACTCAACACACGCTCCAATTCCCTCTCTGCCCCTGCTCTGGCAGTGTCTGTGTTCTATAGCCACACGTCCCTGTGGCTTGGCCCCTCTTCCATGGAATCAGCTTTCTGATTCTATAATTTCCTCCTCTTTAGCCCTAGAGAGAGTAATGACTTCCCATCATTACTCATATCTGAACGCCTTCCCATCCTTATTGGTTTTGTTATATCTGCCCACATCCCTGTACATAGTCCCTTCAATAAATTTCAGGTAAAACCTTTTGAATGGGCCATTTGTTTTACTTGGGACATTGAATGATATATAATTTGTTTTTATATATAAAAAATGAATGTATCTCTTATAAAGAGAAAAAGGAAAAACCCTTTTACTAGATCACTATACTCTAACCCTTTTGCCTATTTCTGGTTGATTTTTATACTTTGCGTTCTTTGCCTTCTTCAACTCTGATTTCAGTCTGGGCCTGGATGAGAGAGAAGGGGAATAAAAACCCCAATACTGCTTACCTTCTGCATTTTGATCTTTGGCTGGTGCCTACCATCGATGGAATTCCAGCAGCTCAAGTTTAAGGGAGTTTATTATCAGTCTAGGACAAAGATCAGGGGGGAGAAGAGCAGATTGCAGAGCTAAGGGGACAAAACAAGCATGTCCAGTACAGTCCACTTCTTTTCCCTTCAATATCCACTTGTGGCCTTTGTCCCCAACATAAAGGACACACAAATCCATCCACTATATTATTGCTATCAGCTTATGGTAATTCCACTATGCTCTTAGCCAAAACTGATACTGTTTGCCAGCAGTGTTCATCACGTACGATAGCGGGGAATGAGGGCAAGGAGATTAAAAATAAAATGGAAAAGTTAACATAAAACATAGAAGCTTCCACTTGTTTTATTGTAACATAATAATTCACAAATAACCCATAGGATAAGTCAGTGGCTCCACTGGACTTCCTCTGAGATGAAGTGAGCCAATCACTTGACCTTAGTAAATTCCCATTCTTAGTGCTAATGTGATTTTAGGGTACCAGGATGCATTTAGAGTCTCTAGGGACTAGTAGCAGTCACAGACTTTAGTTAACAACCCCCCAGGACTTGTAAGTATTCTCCTTTCACTAGAGCACTGATAAATGGCTACCAGTCCCATAGAGAAGGTTTGGGGAATACACACAGTGTTTATTAGCTGCTATGCTGCAGATCCTTCTCCAAAGGGAAGCAACATCCCCTTCAACAGGGGTCCTCCAGGGCTGTGTATTAATGAGAGGCTATGAGTCCCATTACGATGACTTGAGTTCCATTTTTAACAATAGACCTAGAAATTTTCTGCTTTTATATATCAAACCACACCTCAGCAGGCTGCTCATCTATTTCATGCTGAAGGACTAGTGCTCAGAAAGCCACGGACACAGATTAACTGCAGGTGAGAACACTATTACCAATACAATGCTTGCCTTATTAATGTGATTTTAAGAATCTTATGTCTGATGCTTACACCCCTGGATCTGGCCTCTGCTGCCTTGGCAAACTATCATTCCCTGACATATGGAACCACTTCTATTGCTGCCATCTGCCCTCAGCAGTCATCTCTGGCCTAAAGAAGACATTCAACACAGAGATTTTCAAAGATGTTTTGGTAAGGGGAGAGTCCTCCAGGCCCTTTCAGGCTGATTGGTAGAGGGAAGCTGTAGTGCTTATACATAATAAATCTACTCCACTATTCCCATATCCCTAAACCTTCAGCTTCTTTCTTCATCTCAGTGATTTTCAACTCAGGCTGCACATTAGAATCATCAGAATTTCAAAAACCCCAATGCCCAGGATATACCCCAGAATGTTAAAATCAGACTCTCTGTGGATGGGACCTAAACATTCATGTGTTTTTTTAAAGCTTGCTCACTGATTCTAATGTATAGCCAGGGTTGAGTGCCAAGATACTATATCTGAGAATTTATAGCATTTCTTCCTCATTTACTTAGGCCATCATTAAGCCAAACTTTAACTAGACTTTTGGATCTGAACACCACTCCTTGGGTACTTAGCTCAGTTCATCAACTCTTCTAGAATTCAGATTCAAAATTCTTATCCTTTCCCTTGTCTGTCCAAATGTCTTGTTTTTCCATGAGTGCCTTTAGCATAAGATACATGGCTGTTTTTTTTATGTAGTTGGCTTTAATGACCTTGCAATTACATTCTGTCCTTGGGCTTGATTTTTATTCGTATATGCCCTGTGGCTATTGGAGATAAGGGATTCTTTTAAGCATCTATAAAGCTTTCTGATTTTTCATTCACGTTCTAAAATGGACCTTCAATTTTTTTCTTTTCTCTTGCTACAATCTTTATAATAACCACTGTTGCCATAGTGACTAAGTGCCACAGCCACTTGATCTCCCAGTACCTTCCTTGCATCTGTACTTCATCTTATGCCACCACCAGTGATTACTTGACTAATCACGATGTCACAGTGTGCCAGAAATTATCAGTGTCCCATTTCCCAAAGCAAAGGGGCTATCTGTGAGCTTCTCAAATATTCTAACTGCCCATCCCAGGAACCTATTTTAAAGTTGTTTCCTGAGGCCACTTCTTGTGCCAAAGACTGAATCACTCAAAGTCCTGACAGGAAACAGATGGTATGTTCAAATGGACCAATTGAGGAGGAGAATTTAATAAAGGACTATATACAGAAATGTGTATAGTGATAAGAGAAACCAAAATCCCAAAAGAGGTGGTAAAGCACCCTGGGACTAGCAGAGGATGGCAGTTTTTACCACCCTGAAGCATAAACTTTATTCTTCTATCCTCTGATCTTCCCAGTATCTCTCACTGGACAAATTCAACCTGGATAACCCTGCCCAGAGGTCAAGAGATACAGTTAATGCATCTCATATAAAATAACCTCTTTTGGAGATACAGGCAGAATAATAAGGGTATGGGGTAGATCTAGAAGCACAGATGGAGAAAGTCCAGCAGAATGTCCAAATTGGGATGTTTCCTCTGAGCTCCAACATGTAGGTAAAGCTTTTATTGGACACCTTTAGTTAGATGTTTTAGGGATATCTCAGAGCCAGTATAATTGAAACCCACCCAAATCCAGTCTGCTTGCTGTTGAAAAGGAAATCTACCTGACAGCAGGAAAGTTAAAAGTAATCCTTGACACCACACTTTCTTTTGCCTTCCAATCCACCTCCAGTTCTTGGTGGATTTTAACTTAAATATTACATGTATATGTTTACATCTTTCTATCACTATTACAAACTGTCACTATTGTAGTATTTCCAGACTACTGCTATTTCTTTTTGTCATGGGCAGAAATACATTTATTATTATTTTTTTAAATTATTTAGATTTTTTATTTTGAGCTATAACATAGATCCAGAAAAGTGCACAAATCTTAAATGTGCACCCAACGAATTATAGCAAAGTGAACACTTACGTAATCAACATTTGGTCAAGAAACGGGACGCTGTTAATACACCTGCGGTGCCCTTTGCATCCTTTTTAACTACTCCCTCCTCCTTTCTCCCCTAAGAGAGACCTGTAAGCTTGACCACTAACAATATGCAGTAGTTTGGTTTTCTCAGGTAGACTTCTTTAACTAATTTGTTGAAATGCAATTCACTTACTTAGACTATTTTCATCAGCCCCAAAAGAAACTCTATACCTATTGGTAGTTTCTCACCATTTTCCCTAGATTCCTCATCACAGAGTCCTAGCAACAGTTAATCTACTTTCTGTCTCTAGATTTACCTAGTCTGGATATGTTATAAAATATAATCATATAACATAATCTTTTGTGACTGACCTCTTTTGCGTAGCATGTTTTTAAGGTCAATCACATTGTAGCATGTATCAGTACTTCACTCCTATGGACTAATAATATTGCATTTTATAGATATAACACATTTTATTTATTCATTTATCAATTGATGGACATTTGGGTTACTTCCACTTTTTTGGCTATTGTGAATAACATATAGTGGATAATTATGAACATTTGTCTACAAACATTTTTTTTTGTGGCACAGTTATTCCTTAGCTTAGATCATACCAAAAAAATGGTATAACAGAGAGTGGTGGGGAAAACAATGCCATTGCAAAGATGTCCATGTCTTAATCCTCAGAGTCTGTGAATATATTACCTTACACGGCGAAAATGGACTTTGCAGATGTGACTAAGATTATGCACTTTGAGGTGGGGAGAATAGCCTGGATTAACAGGGTGGTGCTAATTCAATCTAATCCACAGTGTAAATACTCAACTTTCTCTTTTTGTTTCTCTTGATCTCCCTTGTATCCTACCTCTCATTCTGCGTGTCCAAAGCAGGCTACTCTCTATGAGGTGCATCGACTGTGTTCTTTGATGTCTGGGTGGTTGTTCTGGGTATCATCATGTACCAGTACTACAAGAGTGTGAGAGGAGTGTCAACTTGGATTATTTATTCCTCTGGCACCTTCCCTTTCTGACTATGGGTTTGCAGTGGTGCTGTTTTTCTGTTGCCTTCTCCTACAACTTTTTGAAAAGACTACTCTTTCCCCATTAAGACATTTCAGCACCTTCATGGAAGATCAACTGACCATAACCTAAGGGTTTATTTTTGAGCCTTCAATTCAGTTCCATTTATCTTGCCTACCCTTTGGCAAGTGCCATAATGTCTTGATTACTGTAGCCTTGTAATAAATTTTGAAATTAGAAAGTATAAGTTTTCTAACTCCGTTCTTCCTTTTCAAGAACGAAGGGTTGTTCTGGGCCCTTTGCATTTACATATGAATTTTTGGGTCAGCTTGTCATTTCCTGCAAAGAAGCCAGGTGGGATTGGGGCAAGGATTACATTGAATCTGTTGATCAGTTTTAGGAGCACTGCCATCTTAATATTAGGTCTTTGGTTCCCTGATTATGGGCTGTCTTTTCATTTATTTGGGTCTTTAATTTCTTTCAATAATGTTTTCTAGCTTTCAAGGTAAAATTTCATGCTTCATTTGTTAAATATATTTTTCAGTATTTTATTACTATTGATTCTATTGCAAATAGATTTCTTTATTTATTTTGCATTTTTCAATGTAAACATATGAAAACAATTGATTTTTTGTATAAAGATCTTATATTCTACATCCTTGCTGTATTCACTTAGCAAGCTTAATAACTTTTTGTGGGTTCCTTAGGATTTCCTATATACATGTACTGTCATCTGCAAGTGGAAAATGTTTTACTTCTTCCTTTCTAATATGGAGGCTTTTTATTTATTTTTTATTTTATTTTTGCTTAATTGTCTTGGCTAGAATCTCCAATACAATGTTGGATAGATGAGGCAAGAGTGGACATCCTTATCTTGTTCCTGATCTCAAGAAGAAAGCATTCAGTTGTTTCCCATTAATTATATTACCTGTGGGTTTTTGTGCATGAACTTTTTATATGTCAAGGAGTTGCCTTCTAATACTGGTTTGTTGAGTATTTTTTATCAAAAAATGTCTTGTATCAAATGCTTTTATCTGCCTACTGAGATGATCATGTGGTTTTCATCCTTTATTTTATGAATGAGGTATATTAATTTGATTTTTTTTTGCAGCTTCCCATTCCTGAGATAAATCTTACTTGTTCTTGGTACATAATATTTTTTATGTATTCCAAGATTTGGTCTACTAGTATTTTGCTGAGAATTTTTTGTCTATGTTCATAAGGGAATTGATTTTTAGTTTTCTTATGATGCCATTTTCTGCTTTTAGTATCCAAATATACTGCCATCATACAATAAATTGCAAAGTGTTACCTCTTTTTCTATTTTGGGGGAAGAGTTTGTGATGGATTAGTGTTAATTCTTCTTTAAATATTTTGTATAATTTACCAGGGAAGCCATCTGAGCCTGGATTCTTTTCTTAGTTGAAAGTTTAAAAAATTACTAATTCAATATATTTAAAAGTTTAAAAATTTAATTTAATAAGTTTAAAAATTACTAATTCTATATATTTGCTATATAGACCTATTCAAATTATCTCTTTTTTTCTTGAGACAGTGTTGTTAGTGTATTTCTAGAAATGTTCCATTTTGTCTAAATTATCTAATTTGTTGACATATCCCTTTACTCTTAACCTGTTTATGCCTTTATATTAAAGTAGGTTTCTTGTGGATAATATATTATACATAGTTGGGTCTTGTTTTTATATCTGGTCTGAAATATTTTGTCTTTTAACTGAGGTGTTCAGGCCATTTAAATTTAATGTGGTGACTGGTATGTTTGGGTACAAATTTATCATCTTTCCATTTGTTTCCTTGTGTCATATTTGTTCCTTAAGCTCTTTTTTTCCCTGCCTTCTTTTGTATTAATTGTACATCTCTGTGATTAAATTTTGTCTTATTTTTGGCTTTATTAACTATGAAATTTTGTTTCTTCAGTGTTTTCTCTAGGGCCCTTAGTATATATTTTTAGCTTGTAGTTTATAAACAATAAATTATAGTTTATAGTTTACCTCCAAGTGATATTACTATTTCACACACAGCAAAAGAAATTTACAGCAGTGTACATCCATTTCTCTTCTCTTGGCATTTGTACTATTGTCATATATCTTACTTCTGCACACAGAATACAAATCCCATAATGTATTGATACTCACTTTGCTTTAAATAGCCAAACATCCGTAAAAGGTCTTCAAATCATAAAAACACCCACTTTTAAAACATATAAACACATAGTTATCATTCTTGAATCTGTTTAGTCCTTTATATAAATCCATATTTCAATCTGATGTAGTTTTCTTTCTACCTGAAGGACTTTCTTTCACACTGCATATAGTGCAGGTCTACTGGTTATAAAGTATTTCAGCTTTTGTATGTCTGAGAAAATCTTTATTTTGCTTTTGTTGTTGAGAGATATTCCTACTAGGCATAGACTTCAGAGGTGAGAATGATTTTTATTTCGGTATTTTAAAAGTTTTGCTCCATTATCTGGCTCGTACTTCTGGTGAGAAGTCTTCTGCCATTTTTATCATTGTTTTTCTGTAAGTAATGCTTTTTTTTTTTTCAGGCTAATTTTAAGGTTCTCTCTTTATCACTGCTTTTGCACTACTTAATTATGATGCACTTTGATGTAGTTGATGTTTCTTATGCTCAGATTCCATTGGGCGTATAGTTGAGGGTTCATATTTTCATTAAATTTAGGAAAGGTAAACATTTTAATGCCTCTCTCTTCTTTATTTCACTTCAGGGACTTTAATTAAATTGTGTATTAGGTTGCTTCAAGCTGTGCTACAGCTCACCAACCCTTTGTTCATTTCTTCAATATTCTCATTTTTTCATTTCATTTTGGACAGTTTCTATTACTTTGGCCTTAAAGTCCCTCATTTTTTATAAAGTCTAATCTGTTTTTAATCCAATGCAGTATATTTCTTAAAAATCTTAAATATCACAGTTTTTATTTCCAGATCATTCATGTTTCCACTCAACATACTCAATTTTCTTCTGACTTCTTGATTACATAGAATACAATTATAATAACTGCTTTAATGCTATTTACTAATTCAGTTGTTTGTATCATTTTGTGTTCAGTTTTGAGTAACTAATATTTCTTCTCATAATCTGCATTTGCCTGCTTCTTTACTAAATGACAGATATCATCAAGTTTACCTTTTGGGATGCTGGAATTTTTGTACTGTTTTGAGGTTGTTGCCTTTTTTTTTTAATTCTCTGGAATACATTTAAATTATTTAGAACAGTTTGATCCTTTCAGGTCTTGTTTTTAAGCATTGTTCTGCAGGACCAGAGCAACATTCACTCTAGGGCTAACTGCTGAGGCGCTGCTACTATTCTGTGGACTCTACCCAGTTGTGTTATGAGGTTTCCCAGTCTGGCTGCTAGGAACGGGACTAGGTCTGCCCTGTGTCAAATTCAGGTATTGTTCTTTCTGCTCCTTTAGGGCTGTTCTTTCCCTGGCCTTATGTGCATTTGATAATCAGTACTTAGCTGAAGGCTGAGAAGTGATCTCTGCAGATCCCTGGAGCCCTCTCAATGTACAAGTATTTTCTTTCCCTTTCCATGTTCTGAAAACCGTGTAACTTGGCATTCTTGGTCTCCCAGCTTAGCTTCCTCATCTCAGGGGGACCACCAGGCCCAGCTGGTTCTTCTACTCTGTGCTGCAGCCTGGAGGCTTTCTCCAGGTGGTGAGCTGGGGCAATACTAAGGCTCAGTTCAGTTTCTACTGTCTCTTAGGGATCACTATGTATGACCCCCATACATTTAAAGCTGATGTTTCATGTGGAAGTGGGAGTTCAATGCCACATTGTTTTAATTTATGTTCACTTTTATACCAGTGCCACCTTCTCTGAGTTTAATGCAACTTTAAGTCAAGAAATCTGTTAGCACAAGTCTCTTGATTATATTCTTCTTTATCCACACTGTTTTTGATATCCATGTAAGTGGTAGAGTTGTGTCATCAGTTTCTACCAAAAAAAAAAAAAAAGCCTTGACAGGAATTGTATAAATTTAAATTTGCGGATAATTTCCATCTTAACAACATCAAGTTTCCCAGACTATCAAGTCAATGTATCTGTTCACTGACGTCTTAAATGTATCTCAGCAATGTTGTGTGGCCTTCACTATAGAGATCTCTGTTGTACTCCACAAATAGTCTTACTACTTTATTTCCATCTGTTCATCTATTTAGTTAATTTCTATATTGCACTACATAGAACCTCTAGTATTTTGCAGAGTAAAGGGGATGCATGTGTATATTTTGCATATTCCTGATCTTCGGAAGAAAATTTTCAGTATTCCACTGTCAACTCATTAGCTATAGGCACTGCTTCATCAATACTCTTTATAAGATGAAAGAAATTCCCTTTTATTCTTAGTTGAGATTTTTAAAAAATCCTGAGCTGATGTTACATTTTGTCAAATAAAGTTTCTGTGTATATTTAGATAATCATATGGTTTTCAAAATCAATCTTACTTTATGAACTAGTGTTTAACTCATTTTGGTGAATATTCCATGTACCAGAAAAGAATGTGTAGCCCCAAATTTGGGTATACTGCTTTATAAATATTTCAAGTTCAAATATTCTGAATACTTACTGATTTTCTTTTTTGTCTACTAATACCACAAGCTGCTGAGAAGTGATTAACAAGATTTCCATATATGGCTATGGATTTATATATTTCTCCCTTTAGCTAGGTCAATTTTGCTTCATGTATTTTTGATTCTCTGTGATTAAGGTGGATACTCATTTAGAAATATTACATTGGAGGATTAATATTTTTATTATTATCAGGTATCCCTCTTTATCTTTGGTGATATTACCCATATTCATATTATATGTAATATTACCCATATAATGTTATATTAATACTAATCTAACTACATGATGAGGATTTGTGTGGTAAATCCACTTCCATTCTTTTACTTTTAGCTTATCAGTGCCTTTGTGTTTAAAGTGCATCTTTTATAAACATCATGCAATTATATAGTTTTAGTTTTGTTCTATTTTATGTTGTCCTATAAGATTGCCATCTCTGCCTGTTAACTGATGTATTTTGTCCACTTATACCAGATGTAAATTTGAGCATGATTAGGTCTAATCTTTACCATCTTGCTATTTATTTTCTATTGGTCCCATGCGTTCTTTGTACCTTTTTATTTTCCTGTCTTCATTGGATGGTTTAAACAGATGTCTAGACAAACTTTTTGATTTAGAAAAAGTTTAGATTTAGACAGAAAAATTGCCAAGATAGTACAGCATTCTCATAAACTTCAAACTTAGTTCCTCTATTATTAATAATAGAGTTAATAAACCAATACCGATACCTCCTTATTAACTAAAGCTCATACTTTATCCAGTTACTTAGTTTTTACCTAATGTCTGTTTTCTTGTCCAGGATTCCATCCAGTACACTATATTACATTTAGTAACTGCATATACTTAAGTTCCTTTTGGCTGTGATGTTTTCTTAGACTTTCCTAATTTCTAATGACCTTGACAATTTTAAGGAATATTGATCACTGTATAGAATGCTCCTTATTTGGGATTGTCTGTTTTTTTTATGATTAGACTTGGATTAGGGTTTCTAAGAGGAATGTTAGGGAGGTAAAGTGCTATTTTTCATCATGTCTTATTGAGTACATTCTACCAGCATAACTTCCCACTGTCGATATAATTAACATTGATCACCTGCTTGAGGTAGTGGTGGTCAGGTTTCTCCATGCGAAGTTCATGCTTTTTCCCACTTTTACATACTGTCTTCTATGGACAGAAGTCAGTCTCCTTAGCACACACTTAAGGAGTGGTGAGTTATGCTCTATCTCCTTGAGGGATCAGTATCTACATAAATTACTTGGAATTCTTTTGCACAAAAGTTTTGTCTATTCAGCCCCACTTACTGATGTGTTCAGTCATATGTTTATATCAAGGTAGCTTTATAAATATTTATTTCATACTTTAGGTTATAACTCAGTACTATTTTACTTATTATACTGCTTACATTTTTCTAGTTTTGGCCATCGGGAGCTCTTGTGATCCTTTGATATTCCTCTATCAACATGTCTTTTTTTTTTTTTTGGAGGGGAAGTTCTTCCTTACTTCCTGACTCTGCTGCTCCAGGGTCCTTTGGTGTGGTCCCTGACACAGTGTTAGAACCAGCCATTTCTCCAGGGAATCCTGCTTCCTTTCACTGGAAAACTATATTGGAAACCAAGGTCTGGGCACTAGGTATGTTCATTTCTACCCCAGTGTTGATTCTTCTAGGGAACTCTGAGATGACCACAGGGCAATACGTGTGTACACTAATCCATGTATATACCTACATCCATAAATATGTATATATGGAATAATCTACATCTATAGTAAGATAAACATGAGTTTCTACTTAGGTCTCTATTTCTAATCCATTATACACGGAACATTTTGGCTTCTTCTTGCTTATCTATAAGCTCCACTCCAACAGTGAGAAAAATGGCTCCCACCATCTGCTATCAATTCACTTAATTGTCAATTGGCAACAATGCCTTTTGTGCTGCAAAATTCAATAGGTTTTGACAAATGCATTTTGCCATGTATCTAACATAAAAATATCCCTTGGATTCTTTTGGTTTCCCATTATAAATCCTCTATTAGCTTTTTAATCATATTATTTTATGCATTTATATATAATTTATATATATTTATATAAGACATGCATTTATTTTACTTTTAATAGTAGGTCTACTAATAGTATTATGCATCATTAACTTACCACTATTTATTTCAGATTAACATAATGGCGATTCACAGATGATGTGATTACCTTCCTACAGTATAATTCCATTTACCCCTCAGTCTTTGTACTATTGCAGTTATATTTTTTACTTTAAAAGTCAATTTTCTTTTTCAGATTTTACTAAAAGAAAAAAATTACTTTTACACTTCCCAACATATTAACCATCATTGGTTATCTTTATTCTTTACTCTAGATATAAGTATCTGTTTTATCATTACTTCACTTGAAAACCTCCCTTTAGCTTTAGTTGTATATTGGTATATTGGAAATGAATTGTCTCAACTTATTTTTATCTGAATTTTACCTGGAATCTTCCAGGCAAATACCGTTTCATAATGAGACCTTATTTAGTTATCAGTTTATCTCCTAAAGTAACAGAAGCCTCTAGACATTAGATTTAAAGTTGACAAATTGATTATTACTCATTTGCTTGAAGGTTGATGTATTATTTAACATGAGCTGCTGTAAGAAAATACTACAGGCCAGGTGCCTAACCAACCAAAATTAATTTTCTCACAGTTCTGGGGGCTGGAAGTCCGTGGCCAAAGTCCTGGCAAATATGATTTCCAGTGAGGGCTCTCTCTTCCTGGCTTGTAGGTGACTACCCTCTTGCTGTGTCCTCACATGACCTTCCCTCCGTGTAAGCATGGAGAGAGAGCTCTGGTGTCTCTTCCTCTTATAAGGGCACCAACCTTGAAGGATTTGGGCTCTACCCTTATGACCTTGTTTTATCTTAATTACTTCCATAAAATACCATCATATTGGGTGTTGGGACTTCAACATATGAATTTTTAGATGATACAGTTCACCCTGGAACAGTTGATTACAACTTTGTGCCCCAAATTCACAAATATTGATTTTTATCTCTGTACTTTATATTACATATGGCCATGTTCAATTCCTGTAATTAATCAGTACTGTATAACCCCACAAGGTAAGGGTCTGAAGTCTTTTCTCCAAATCACCTTGAAGCAACAGGGTGAAGACACAGTGAGTTTCATTACTAATTGAGACTTACTGTATTTCACATGTAATTAAATGAGGTAGGATAGACTCAATCACATTGTGTCCTACAAATAGTAGAGATAAGTCAACTCCTCACCCACACCATTTTCTGTTTTTGGTGTATGTGGAAGACAGAATAGGATAAGGAGAACCCTAACCCTTAACTCCTTCCTTTTAATAACTCCCTCCATTTACTTTCCACTGTATTATTGTGGATGGAAGGTAGTCTTAGGGTTTACTTTCAGGGTTCTAGGAATTATTTTATCATTTTTAAAAGAAGTAGAACAGGTGCATGAGGTCTTGACTGAATGTAAGGCCAGTCTTTTTGCCAGTTTGTGAAATATTGAGAGAAACAAAACAGAACGATAGAATAAAGCTTTTCCCTGAAAAATTATTGAGCCACTGAGTTGGTCAGTCTTAAAGTTCACTCTCCCTCTGGGTCCCTTGTTATGACTGACGGAATAAACTTTATGGTTTCTGTTACTTGCGGCTAAGTATATCTGAAACAATACACCATAAATGGTGAGTCTGTCATGTATACATGTCAACTCATTTGGAGGATAAAAAATCTGCTGCACCTCCAGAACTAGAGTGATTATTCCTTCTATCAGACTGTATCTTACAAGGGTTTCCCATTGCTCTTAGGATAAACATAACAAGGCCCACAAGCTTAGCATTATGTAGTCCCTGCCCCCTATTTTTCATGTGGACTAAAGAGCACATAGGCTTTTATTTAATTTCTACAGTGAATCTGGCTGCCCCCTAAATAGTACCTTTGTACAAGTTTTTCCCTCCCCTCCCCTGGCCCTGCCCACTTGATTCATTTAGTTAGCCCTTAGTCATTTTTTAATTCTCAATGACAATGTTGATCAGGCCTCCTTTTGTGTGCCCTCAGAACTTCCTTGAGTTTTTCCCCATTTAGCTCTCTCCAAGTCTGTGGTCATAATGTTTGTATGATTATTTGTATACTTAGATTTCTTAATAAATAATGAATTTAAAAGGGTGAAGTCCATGTTTTATCTGTTTTCTGTTTAGTAATATATCCTCTATACACAGTGTCTATCCTAGTCTGCTAAGGCTGCCATAACAAAATACCATGGATGGAATGGCTTAACCAACAGAGATATATTTGTCACATTTCTATAGGCTAGAAGTCCAAAGTAAAGGTTTTGACAGTTTTGTTTTAAGGCATCTCTCCTTGGCTTGAAGATGACCACCTTCTTGCTGTGTCCTCCATTGTTTTCCCTCTGTGTGCACACATCCCTGGTATCCCTCTCTCTCTCTGTATGTGTCTAAATTTCCTTTCTTTATTAGGATGCCATATTGGATTAGGCCTCACTTTAAAGGACTCATTTTAAAATAATTGCCTCTTTAAAAAACAAACGCAGTTACATCCTGAAATACCGGGGAATAGGGATTCAATATGTGAATTTTTAGGGAACATGGTTCAGTCCATAATGGTGCCTCATACAGCTTGTCCACAGAAGGAACTCATAAAATAACTGTTTGTTGAATGCATAAATATATGAATGGATTTTTTCCGTATATATTAAAGCCATCTGCCATGCTCACTGCTTGCCTCTGAATGCAATCTGGTAAGTGTTCATCCCTCTTACAGTGAAAAATCCAGAAATGAGCAATAGAGTCCCCATAGTATTTGTATTTGCCTTTGGTAGAGTGGTGATTAAAAGTTTTCACATGTGACTTCAAACCCTATGAACTTTCTGTTTTTCCACTATCCCACCTTTAGATGGAGATATTTAAATGAGGTATGTATATGGCTGGTAAGAAAAGGAAAACAAAAAGATCAATTTACCATTTTCAATGACATTTGTTCTAACGAACATATTCATTGCAAAGATCTATTATTTTTATTTTTTTCATGCATACTATCTAGGAGCAACTGGGTAGTTTTGACAATCATTTAGCAAATTTTTATTGACAATCTACCATACACTGGATACTGGTCCAGCTTTCTTTTGATATATATAGCCTGGATGGGGAAGACACACACGTAAAGAAGGATATAAATCTAAGATTTTTAAATGCTGAGAAAATAGAAAGTACAGGATACCATGGAAGCACATACAAAGACTACCTGACCCAATTTGGGACATGTCTGCTATGACTTTGTTGAATGCCAGTGATAGAAAATACATCAGAACTGGCTTTTCAAGAAAGAGATTTATTTGGTTTGGTACCTGACAAGTCCAGGAACACAGAGTGCTTTTAAAACATAGCTGGATTCGAGTCTCAAATAGTGTTGTCAGTCCTGAGTTTCTCTGCATCTCTTAGTTCTGCTCAGTCCTTCTGCATGTGTGCATCTCTCTTCCAGACCTCAGGAGGCAGACTCAGGTATCAGCGGCTGCGTCTGACATACTCCCACTTAGTAAGTCCAGGGGAGAAAAGTGACCTTTTATAGTAGCCGTCACAAATATCAGATGATTCTTACTGAATTAACTCAAGTCATATGTCTGCCACTGCTCTAATCACTATGGCCAGGGTCAACTGATGATCTTACCTAATTAGTATCCAGGTGCCCATTCAACCTATAAGGGCTGAATATGGGGAAGCATTGAATTCCCAATGAAAATTCCAAGAATGTATATTCATCCATCCCACAAGTAGGTATTAAACACCTGTTATGATCAGGATCCATTCTTGATGCTAGGAGGACAGCAAGGCCAAATAAAACAGAATGTCTGATCTCATGAATCTTGTATTTTAGGTGGGGGGTAGACAGTGATACATCAATAAATAGATACATAAGTAAAGGTGTCGTCTACCAGATAGACATGAATGTTATAGAGAAAAATAGAGGTAGTCAAGAGATATGGGGAGGATAGTGGTGCTGGGCAGAGGATTTGCTGTTTAAGAGAGTAGCCAGGAATGGATGCTTTGATAAGGAGATCTGAACTAAGTGAGGATCCACTTATGGAGTTACTTGAGTGAAGAAGAGAAGTTCAGACAGAGGAAGGCCATGACCTGGGAGTATGTTTGCTATGTTTTAAGAAAGAAGGGAAGCCTGTGGGCCTGGAGCAGAGTGAACAATAAAGAGGGAAATAGGGGATGATATCATATCTGATGGAGAAAAGACAAATAGGGTCTTGGAGGCTAAAATAAAGATGTTGGCTCTTCTTTTAGTGAAATGAGAGTCAGTGGAAGGTTTTGGAAAAAAGAATAATTCTTGCAATTGTGTAAATCATAGACTGTGAATAGATCCATTTAGAAAATACTAACATAATACAGGCAAGAGATCATCTTGACAAATGACTTCTTTGGCTGTAAGAATTATTGGTCTAGGTGTGGAAAAGTGGGATCTATCTTGACAGCTGAGCTCCCAAGGACTTACTGACAGATATGAGGTGTGTGAGTAAAAATGGAGTTAAGGATGATTCCAAGGTCCTTTCCCTGACCAACTGGAAAAAATGGGGTTGCATCTTATTGAAATGGGCAATATCATAAGAAAAGCAGGTTTGAGGGAAGAGATTAGGAATCTAGTTTTAGATATGAAAATTTTCAACTGCTACTAGCAATTCAACCAGAGGTATCGATCTGGTAGCTGGCTGTATTAGTCCAGACTCCAAGAGAGAGTCCTGCGTAGAGTTACAAGCCTGTGCATTGTAGCATATAGATTTGTTAAGCCAGGAACCTGAACAAGATCCCTTAGACAGTGAATATAGATGGGAAAGATGAGGGGAATGAGAACTGGGCCTGGAAACGCTAACTGTAAGAAGGCCAGTTGATGAGAAGGAATAGACAAAGGGTACTAAGTATGATTAGCTTGTAGGCTGGAAGGAGAATCAAGTAAGTGTGCTGTCCAAGATTGCAAATGAAGATAAGCTAGTCAAAGGGTGAGAGTGATCAGCTGGGCTGAATACTTCTGATCAGTCCAGTAAGATAAGGTTGGAGAACTGACCATTGGGTTTAACAATGTGTAGGTCATTGGTAATGAATAACAAATGATTCATTAGTAGAATCAATGAATTAATTGATGGAGCATTGTCTTTGAGAAGCCAGGAGGCAACCGGATGGATCTAAGGAGTTGACTTCAGGTAAGAATATGGAAAATTCCTCTTGAATAATGTATGCAATGAACAAGGCAGGATGCGTGGGCACAGATGTAGGTAGGTGCGCGGATGTGTGGTTGAGAGCCTGGAAATTTTACTCTTATTAGTTCAGTATTTGTCCTGCTGTAGGAAACACAGTGATTAAGTGATCATGAGGATGGGGCAACACAGGCTAGTGGTTGTAGGAGAGAGAAGATATTAAATTGTCAACCGGAGAGTGGGAGATGGCCCCAGCAAACATAGCAGTATTGTTGGGTGTCTGTAAGAACCCTGTTGCGTCAGACATATATCAGATAGCACAGTTGTATACTTTCCTCCAGGCACCTTCAGCTAGGAAAATGAAGGTGCAGAGTGGGTAAAAAGTTGGATGTATCCAGCAGTGGGTTTTTTTCAGGTATTAAGAATGTAGAACTTAACTGAAGAAAGGGAGGTGCATGCAAATAAATAATTATAATAGTGGTCCATGGACTATAAATTGAGTCAAGAGGAAAGTGAGGACCTGCTCCTTTTGGAAGAAAGAGACATGTGTTCTGGGATTTCAGTAACAAATTTCTACTGCAAAATTGAGCTTTTCTGGGCAGTGCATCCAATATCATGATATAATGGTAGAGTTTGTCAGTGGACTGACACACATACATCATATCAAACCTGACTATCTCTAAGTTATAGAAAAAAAGAATTCTATAATACCTTACAACAATTGAGGATAGTCAAATCTGAAACATTAATTTGTTAATTCATTTACTTATTCAAAGGTGTAGCCATATAAATAACAAGAATGTTAAAATTGTGTGCATTTTTGGAGAAACTGATTTTTGAGAACAAGAACCTTTGCTTGCAAAGAACTACACTAAATTTGGGGAATATATAGTAAATTAGGGCTGAAAGGGTTTTATGGATTTATTTTCTGGAACAATAAGGAAAATAATCGATATCCATAGAACATGGTAGAAAGTGACATGTATTGATGAGGAGGCCCAGATTAAATGATCTTTGGGGAATTACTTCAATGGGGAAGGTGATATCAATCAGAAAAAGAAAAGAGAGAAAATGATGAAATGTGTAAAATGAGATTTGTTACAGCTTCATGGTATAAAATGTAATCATTTTCTGAAAAATCTTGTTTCAAACCAATTAAATTTGGATTTGACTAGAGAACCTGGAGATTGTACCAGTTACAATAATGGCCACTTCATTATTTTTCCCAACTTCCCTGTAGTATTTCTTCTTGGGACTAAATAAGCTAAATTTCTTTAAACTCATTGTCAGCCAGTTTCTGTATATCCACTAATCCAAGGCAGTTGTGCAAGATTTGAACAAAGAACTGAAGTGAAATGGAGTAAGAAGTGAGTTGGTGGGGAATCCATCTTGCATGTGGTGGAGGTGGCATTTTTCTGGAGCTGGAAGCTGTCACTCAGTGTCCTGATTTAACAGCTTCCTTCTCTTGCAGCCCCTGATGTTAGGAAAGGTGGAAACTCCCATGTTGTTCTAGATTTGTTCACTCAGGAAGAGTTATTCCTCTGATCTGTTTATCCTACTTCCCAGGAATTCTGAAAGTCGTTCAACATCTGGTAATACATCTCTTCCTGTTCAAACTAGATAGAGTGGACTCTGTTTTCTGCATCAGAGCCCCAATGGAAACAGAGAAATAACCTTAGAAAGTCAGAAGCTTGATCCGACCAGTGCATGCCCCACACATCACAATAATCTTGAATGTCTGCTAGAAATACACAATTCTGGAATCTATTCTCTGGCTGATGCAAAAGCAACTAAGGATCTCTATTTGTAACTAATAATCCTACATGATTCTGATGTATTGAAACCCTGGAGCCATGAAAATTTCATGTCCCTCGATTCACAGAAATTATTTAGAGGTCTTAATGAATGCCGACATTAAAATATATGCCTGTCGTTTTTCTGTGATGTTGGTTAAGGTGGATTTACAGTTGAAGTATTTATCGCCGATTCTCATGTCTCTAGCAGTGTGTGCAATTTCCAATTCATTGACAGAATAAGTGCCTATCACACAAATACTCACATACATACCCCAGATACCTTTTAATATATTTTTTGATGTGAAGTTAGTTTTCTGGGTTTAAAAAATCGTGATGTAAGGTAATTGGTATCTATATTTGTATTTGTTTTGAAGACAGAACTGAACATCTGACACATGGAGCTCTATGCTGAGCATACCATTAATGCGAAGGAAGATTTATGTTTTGTTTTGTTTTTCCACTGAGGAATTTTCATGCACTTATCAAATACAGTGTGTTGAAAAAACTTAATGATTTTCCAATTTTTCTCTTTTGGACAGTCCTCTTCCCCAGATATTTTCTTACCAGAGTGTCTTTTTAGGAGGAGAATTTTAAATTTTAAAAATTCATAAATGTCACTGGAAATATAAAAAACAGAATATAAACATTCACTATACAATTACTGGAAGGTAAAAATGTTCCTTTTTGCTTCTTTGCTCACGTGTTTTACTGTATCTTTGATCACAGAAAAATCACATTTTCTATTTGTTTTGAATTCTATATAATAAAAATTCCTATTTATTGAGCATTTATTATGTTCTAAGAAATTATCTAAATATCCTAAGTAATTTTTAATATGTATGTCAATAGTATGGGGATGTTTCTATTACTATCTCTCTTACAAATGGGGAAACTGAGTTTCAGAAGTTATATAAGGAATTTTTCTAAGAAAACAGATTCAGAAGCCTATGATATCATCTTCCATCCTTGTTGCTATATTTATATAGCCATCTTTTTAATATATGTCCTGCATCAAGGAAATTGCTAAGTATGTATTATAAATTAAGATTTAACCATCTTTGTATTGACGACGATTTATCTTTTTTTTATTTAGGTATAAATTATTGATATACACTCTTATGAAGGTTTCACATGAAAAAACACTGTGGTTACTACATTTACCTATATTATCAAGTCCCCACCCATACCCCAATGCAGGATGACGATTTATCTTATCACCTCTGTCTTCCTAGATGTATTCAGCTGCAGAGAAATCTTACATCAATTTAACTCCCTTAATATTTTTTTTCTCAATTTCTTCATCTTTATTTATTTTTTTGTTTTTTTGCCTATCTTTTTTTATTTTTATTTTTTTACAATTTATTTTGGTATCATTAACCTACAATTACATGTGTGACTCCCTTAATATTTTAAATTACTTTATTAAAATAAAACTTCATAAGATTGGGCAATGGATCTTATGTTATGAACATTTTGGGGATCTTGATTGATATACACATACAATGTATATAAACAACTACATCTGAAGTATTTGTAGCCATTTTTCTAATTTTTGGTGACTAATAATTAAACTTTAAAAATGTTCGGCTTCATCAGTAGAAATTGGTACTTCATTGTGACTTCAGTTGACATTGAAATTACTGGTGCAGTTGGACATTTTTCCCCTTTCAGCAATCAATCAATATTTTGTTTGCTCACCAAGAGTATTTTCTCATACAGGGGAGCGGCCCTGTACAGTAGAAAGAATGTGGGTTTTTAAGCACATATTGCCAATAGGTGCTGTGAACTGAGTCCTGTCATTTAGCTTCATTAAACCCATTTTGCCTACTGTAATGAAGGGAAAATTATAATTTGGAATGGTTTTTTTCAAGAGTCAAGGCAATGTTTGTAAATCCCCTAATCCTTTACATAAAGAATACTCTAAAATAGTAATTTTCATTATTACTTCTATCACTACTATTGAATATTTGTTCATAATCTCTAGTCACTGGAGTTTTGCAATCTGTATATTTTATGTACCATAGATATCGAGTGTTTGTTATATTAGGTGGAAGAAAAGAGAAAGCTGTTTTGAATTTGTTTTGAGCTAATAATGGAAAGAAATTAATATTAATTTATTCAAACTGTGATCGGAGAGTTAAACGCAAATAAGCAAAATACAATTCCCTTACAAATGCATGGTAATTTTTAAAATATCATTTTAGTGCTTTTGTAATAAGAAATAAAGACATATGTCAAATTATGTTTCAATATGCAAAGTTGATTAAAATAAGAATATTTATACATAACAAAACAGTCAAAAATTATACCAGATAAATTTTTTTGAAATTATTGAGACTTAAGGAACAAAATCTTTTGTACATGCTTTTGAATAAATAAGTTGACAGTTGGGATTTCAATAAATTAGAATGCTATTATTAGTGTCTTTATACGCAACTTTATATAGAGGCAAACTGAAAATTTGAAAAACACCTGAAGTTTGGTGATCTGATCATTTCATACCAATAGTTTTGCCTGTCATGGGAGAAAAAAACCTCCAGGGATTTCAAACTTATAATTATTTTCTATTATCATAACAGAATTTCAATGGACAGACTTTCCTTTTTTTAATCCACCCAAATGTATGAAAACTGTATGCATATAAACATGCTGAGTCTATCCTTAGCAAACTTACAATATTCATGAATCTAAAATCACTCCTCTTCATGTTTAGTCCAATAATGCCTCTTGTTCTTTCAAAGAAAGCTTCCTGTTCCCCAGATGTAAACACTGCTTTAAGAGCCAATGCCATATGCTGACAGATGGTATCCCATCTGTGGTTCAGTTATTAAAAATAAATTTCTTGGCTATGTTCAATAAATATAAGATATTCTTATCCATTTTTTTTCCAGAAATGTTTAGTTTTCAACCATGGGTTTAGCAAACCAAACCATAAAGCTCAATCCTATATAATAACTTGAGTAACAAAATAAGCTTTATGTCAGACTAAAACTATATATTTAGGCTAAGATGTTCAGAAAAGGAAAAAAATAAAAAAGGCTAAATGTAAACTAATCTCTCTTAAGTGTTACACTTCTGATCTGGCTCAGCTGTAACTATTAGATAGGAAAACTGTCCTCGGTTCCAGGAGCTAAGCAGTGGGGGATGGGAGCATGAAATCGAAAATACCTGAAAGGTTTTACACATTGCTCAAACTCCAAAAGGCTTGTCAGTAGGCCTTTTCTTGCCATGTCTTTTAACCTTCAAATTTGTCATCTTTTTTCACATTTTCACTGTCAAACAAGACTTCGAAGAGAACATGGGAAATGTAAGTGGTGGATTTCTACTCATGGAGTGACAGAGTTTTGTTGGAAGGATCGAAAAAGAAGAAAAGCAATGTACGTCCCTGACAGTGTTTAATAAGGTAGGTTTCGCAGACAGAATTTTGTAAGTGGTGATCTCAAAAGAAAGAGATTTGTAGGCAAAGCAAATGAGAAAAAAGAAAAGGAGAATCATGTTTGGAGGCTCTTTTTTTAAAAATCAAGAAACCGTATGTGTGAGACTTCAAAATCCATATACATGTTCTCCCTCCCCTAGCGTCTTGGTCCTGGTCATTGAAAGTGGGCATTCTTTCTTCTGTCTATCCCTTCCTTTCTTTTCCTTTCTCTCCATCTCTTTTCCTTTTATATTGTCTTCCCTCCTTTTTTTAAATTAAGGTATCATTGATATACACTCTTATGAAAGTTTCACAAGAAAAACAATGTGGTTACTACATTCACCCCTGTTATCGTGTCCCCCAAAAACCCATTGCAGTCACCATCCATCAGTGTAGTAAGGTGCCACAGAGTCACTACTGGTCCCCACCCCTCCGCTTTGGTAACCACTAGTCCCTTCTTGGAGTCTGTGAGATAAAGAAGATGTGGTACATATACACAATGGAATACTATTCAGCCATAAGAAAGAAAAAAATCCTATCATTTGCAACAACATGGATGGATCTAGAGGGTATTATGCTCAGTGAAATAAGTCAGGCAGAGAAAGACAAATACCAAATGATTTCCCTCATTTGTGGAGTATAACAATGAAGCAAACTGAAGGAACAAAATAGCAGTCTTTCTCATTTTTTAAAGAAATTAATTTATTTTTTATTGAGATAAAATTGATGGATAACATGTAAATTTAAGGTGTAGGGCATGTTGGTTTGATATATTTATATACTGGGAATTAGCTAACACCTTTACCATGTCACATAACTATAATTTCTCTTTTGTTGTGAGAACAATTAAGATCTAGTTTCCTAGCAGCTTTGGAGTATATGACACCATGTTGTTAACTGTAATTAGATGCTGTGTGTTAGACCTCCAGAACTTATTTACCTACTAGTTGCAACTTTGTATCCTCAGATAGCACTTTCCCAATTCCCTCATCCCCAGCCCTGGTAACCACCATTGTCCTCTGTTTCTATGGATTCAGCTTTTTTATATATAAGCAATACACTTAGTATTTTTCTTTCTTTATTTGATTTATCTCACTTAGCTTAATGCTTAATGCTATTAAGGTCCAATCCATATTGTCTCAAATAGCATAATCTCCTTCTTGTTCATGACTGAATAATATTCCACTGTGTGTATATATCTTCTTTAACCATTCGTCTGTTAGTGGACAGTTAGATTTCTTCCATATCTTGGCTATTGTAAAAAATGCTGTAGTGTCTTCCTTTCTTGAAAGAGTTTTAAAAGGCCAGTCATGGGGCTAGGTATTGAGAATCAAGAGAGATGGAGTCCTTACTCTCATGAATTATAATCTGTTGGTGTGCATAGGCAAGTGAAGAGATAAGTCAAATCTCATCAAACTACCACAGTTGTGGCTGTATTTTGAAAGGTGGGTGGAGTAAAAGTAAGGAAGGTTTGCTTGAAAGCAATATCCAAATTCCTGGGAGGCAAAATCCAAATGGGTTATTCTCTACCCAAACCCTTCTTTTCTAAGGCTTTCTTTGGCTTCTTGAGTAAATGACAAACTTTGACCTAGTTTCATTTTTGTGTTTATTTATTTATTTTTGGTTGAGGTTTGCAGGGACTTACCTCCTTTCCCTCCTATCATCTAAGTTTTTTCTTTATGACATGACTATACTTCAAATGGAAGTATTAAAAATAAAAAACAGAAAAAAATTTTAAAGCCCAAATGAAAACATTTGCCTCCCAGGTTAGCAAACCAAGACTTAACTACAGGAATGTGACCTTTTCAATGTCAATCTGAAACTTTCTGCTAAGTGCTGTTGAGGTAATCTGCATTATAACAACACTACCCTTCCTTTCCTCAGCAAAGATGTCCTGATTTGAAACAATCCCTTCTTTTCTTCTGCTAATAACTTCTTGCCTCATTCTACCTTTCTATAAAACGCTTTCATTTTGGACAACTCCTCTCAGAGCATCTCTATGCTGGCTGGATGGGATTCTGCCTGGTTCATGAATGAATAAAGCCAATTAGATCTTCAGATTTATTCAGTTGAATTTTTTTTTAAACAGAAGTAAAGAATGCCTTCTTTTTGTCTCACTCTGTTACACAACAGTCCTTTAGGAATACAATGGCTTAAATGGATAAGCATTATTCTGGAAGCAAAGGAAGTAGGGAAATAAACACATTTAGGCAATTTTCACTGACACTTGTAAATACTGTCTAGCCTCTTGGCATATAAAACAACCATCACCCACCTTTCCACCTTAGAGTTGCATAGCTTGCCTTTGCTTTGTAAAAGCCATTTCCTATTCATAAATTTAGTCTCCTTTGTCTCATCAGGAAAAGTCTGTGTGCTAGGCTGGACTGTAACAGCTTTTTAAACCCCAAAGGAGACAGATTTAACAGGTTTATATATTTATTTATACTCTGGCAGAAAACACAAGATTTCTGGATCAAAGAATAGATCATTTGTCCATTTATTCCTCAGAGAATCTCAGCAACTGCTCCTCATGCCTCTTTCCCCACCAGGTAAGGGCCAGGTGTTCATCTCCATGTGTCCTGGGATTGCACCACCTGAGAGGAACTCCCCAAATTTTGAGATTCAGGATTTATATAGGAAGGCTGGCACTTGGGCACATCCTTCCCTAAAGAAAGAAGCCCTTACAATAGAATATAAACGTTCTATTGTATGGGGTGGGGGAAGGAAAGACCTTTATCCTGGCAAATGACCCTGGGGAAGATAATTCTTTAAATTTCTCTAGAACAATATTCTACCTATAGCTTTTTTTTATTTTGGTATCATTAATATACAACCACATGGGCAACATTGTGGTTACTAGGTTCCCCCCCTTATCAAATCTACACCACATTCCCCATTACAGTCACTGTTCATCAGCATATTAAGATGGTATAGATCACTACTTGTCTTCTCTGTGCTACACTGCCTTTCCTGTGAGCCTCTCTATGTTATGTGTGCTAATTGTAATGCCTTTTATTCCCTTATCCCTCGTTTCCCACCCACCCTCCCCAGTCTCTTTCCCTTTGGTAACTGTTAGTCCATTCTTGGGTTTTGTGAGTCTGCTGCTGTTTTGTTCCTTCAGTTTTTGCTTTGTTCTCATGCTCCACAGATGTGTGAAATCATTTGGTACTTGTCTTTCTCTGCCTGGCTTATTTCACTGAGCATAATACCCTCTAGCTCCATCCATGTTGTTGCAAATGGTAGGATTTGTTTTCTTCTTATGGCTGAATAATATTCCATTGTGTATATGTACCACCTCTTCTTTATCCATTCATCTACTGATGGACACTTAGGTTGCTTCCATTTCTTGGCTATTGTAAATAGTGCTGCAACAAACATAGGGGTGCATATGTCTTTTTCAAACTGGGCTCCTGCATTCTTAGGGTAAATTCCTAGGAGTGGAATTCCTGGGTCAAATGGTATTTCTATTTTGAGTTTTTTGAGGAACCTCCATACTGCTTTCCACAATGGTTGAATTAATTTACATTCCCACCAGCAGTGTAGGAGGGTTCCCTTTTCTCCACATCCTCGCCAACATTTGTTGTTCCCAGTCTTTTCTATGTTAGCCATCCTCTAGCTATAGCTTTTAAGGCAGATCTGTTATTCAGTCAATCATTGTTGAACAAAGTTTGCCAATCCTTTTTGCTCAGAGCTCAAAGGATGAAGAAACATGAAAATGTTCATTGGAAGTTGTCTTCCAACAGGAATTAAAGAGTGATTTAATTAGCACCAAAATAATGGAGGCCAACGATGAATTTGAAATTAAAATCTAGTTTACCAAGTTCCAATCCCATGATCCTGACAGTATATCACATGGGTATTGTTGGAGACATACAGACTCAATGGCTGATGCAACTGAGAGTTTTGGGAAAATATTTCTTTCATTCCTGCAAACTAGAACCTAATATAACAGAGAGCTAGATGATGGAACAAAGAAAGGATGGAGGGAAAGCACTTAATTGTATGCAGCTGAAGAAGTACTTTGAAAATGTTCAGAACTAATGCATATATTATAGTATATCCAGAGAAGAAAATAAGAGTCAGTACTTTCCAACATGATAATGATTAGGATTAAGTTTATACTACAGATAAAATGGAAATGTGTTTATCAGTATAAAATGGAGAGTGATATGCCAGTCTCATGATCATGCTAAGAAAATTCCTAAATGAAGTTAGGAAACTGTAGTAACGAGGATTTTAAGATGACCCCCAAGATTCTCATCTTGTTTTAATTTCTGCCCTGGAGTGTGAGTAGATTCTGCGAATATGATGGGATATCACTGCTATGCTTATGTAACAACATATGGTGATGATAACAGAAATTTGCAGATACAATTGAAATCCCTAATCAGTTTACTTCGAGTTAATCAAAAGGCAAATCACACCCAGGTGGACCTGATGTAATCAGGTGTGGAATGTGATTATGGGAAACCTCACTGACATGGCATTTGGGGGCCTGCAGGAGAAGCTCTCATGCCCATAACTCCTCCTCAGAAATCTCAGATCCCATCAGAAGAGATGGAGCCATATTGTTTCAGCTATTTTACTACCAGCAGGAAGAAGGTGGCTTCCACTTGCCACCTCTCAGCTACAGCCCAGCCAATGAGAGTCTGTTGCAACTCAGCCAATGAGAAGCCATGATACGTGGGACTCCTAGCTTATTCCAATGGACTTTTTGTTTAGAAACAGCCCTCCTAACTCATCCTCTTCCTCTATAAATGAGTTTTCCTCCCCTTTGTTCCCTGCACATGTCTATGGTTCTGCTTCAGCTTTTATGTCCCAGATAGCAATTCTCTGCTACTCCTGAATAAACTGATTTTTGCTGGTAAAATACCTGTTTTAATTTTAAGGTTAACATAGTTGAGCTCTTATATCTTGGAGTCACTGGCTGGCTTGAAGTATGTAAGCGTCTGAGAGCTAAATGTGGTCACAACTGACAGAAAGAGAAAAAAAATGTGACATCCATCTTATAACCACATAGAAATGAATTCTACCAAAAACCAGTGAGCTTGACAGGACACAGAGCATCAGCTGGGGTCACAGCCCTAACACCTTGATGTCTACCTGGTAAGACCCTGAGCAGAGGATCCAGCTAGCCCATATCTATGCTGATTGGTGGAATGGAAATGATGAGATAATAAATCTGCATTCTTTTAAGCCACTATGTCTGTGGTCATTTATTATGTGCTGTTAGAAAATAAACCAAATCCAAAAGTATTTAAAAAAATTACAATCATGTAGGGCAATAACTAATCAATATTAGAAGATATATCTGTGTAATGTGCCATATTAAATTAAATGAGAAAAATCATATAATCATCTCTGTAAAGCAGAAAAAATTGATAAAATTCTGGGTATATCCATAATAAAAACTGTTGACACTAGGAATAGAAGAGAGGATGCCCCTTATCAATGCTTCTATTCACATTTTAGTAGGCAATTGGTTAATACATTTATAAAAGATACAGAAATCATAGATATCAATTTAAAATAATTGATAAAATTATTACTTGCAAACAATATGATTGTTAGTATCAGAAATCCATAAGATTTCATGAGCAAATGATTATAATTAATAAAATAATTTAGCACGCTTAAAGAATATAAGAACAATACACAAAATTCTCTCACAATTCTGTGCACAATGAGCAATTACAAAATGTAAGATGTAAAACACATCATTTATAATAACAATAAAACTACAAAGTTATGGGGAATAAGACTAATAAAATAGAAAACAATAGACAAAGGACCTAATTAATGGAGAGTTAGGCCATTTTCTTGGAAGAAAACTCTCAATATTATAAACATGGGAATTATCCACTAATAATCCATATTTTCATTTCAGTTTAAATCATGCAAAAGTTTCTCAGGAAAACTGAAAAGCTGATTGTAAAATTCAAATATAAGTGCCTAAAGATAAAAAATCCTTAAAGAAAAGGAAGAAGGATATGGCTCATCAGATTTTAAGTTGTTAGAAATTAAACAATGAAAACAAGTTGCTATTTGCACAAATATAGAAAAGCAGATAAAATAAACAAATGAGAGTGTTGAAGACCCAAGTTTTATATGAGTGCTTGGAATGTGAACTAAAAAATAACTTTATAAATAATGTCAGAAGGGATCAACAATTCCTAAATAATGCTGAAACAATTGACTATAATTAAATATGAAACTGAACCAAATCTTTACATCATTCCAGACACACAATATAGTTCATATGCTTAAAGATGATGAGGAAATCAAAATGATAAAATTTTTGGAATACTATACAGAAGGTATCTTTATATTATAGAATGAGAAATGATTTCTAAGAAACAAGTTATAATTGTTAAAGTAATAGATTGATAATTTTGATTACATTAATGTAAGTACAATAATGATGAATGGCTATACAATATAATATATCCTGAAATTTAAAGGAATGACACCAATTGCATAAGAGGCTTGTAATATGTAGGTAAGACTCATAATCACAATATGTAAAGAATTTCTACCTATCAATAAGAAAAAGACACATCCACCCCCTAAAAAGGACAGCAAGTAATACACAAATAGAAATAACCAAAAAGCCATTTTTAAGCTAGAAATATGTTCAACTTCACTAATAATGAGCAAAATTCAAATTAGATGAATAAATTATTGTGCAATAGATCATTAAAATTCACATCTGATAACTTCAAATGCTGTCAAAGGAGGTGCACACAAAAACTATTATATTTTGTGGTTTAAGTGTATATTAGTACAAGCACTTTCAAGCTTAGAACACTGAAGGGGCCCATAACCTTCTAAAACAGACCAACTTCATTTCTAGATATCTAAGGTAGAGAAATTCTCACAGCACATGCATGCAAAGAATATGGGTAAACATATTCCTTGTAATACTGCTTGTAAAAATAATGTAACATTCTTTCACAGGATGAATATATACATCTGAAAAACTTAGGCTGAGAAGTAACCATATGATTCCTATATATATAAACATGCCTGAATGAATTATAAATGGAAAAAAATGTGGTAAATTACATAATTATACACTGGGACAGTGCACACCAATAATGATTACCTCTGGGGAGAAATGTGGCTTTCCATGAGGACAGTAGAGGACATTTCTTTAGCCATATCTGTAACATTGCATTCCTGGAGAGAGATGTGTGGAAGAGAGGAAAGAAGGAAGGAAGAGGAAAGGGAACAGGATGGGAAGGGAGAGATGGGGAGGACAGAGAAAGACAGGAAATATGGCACTAGGTTAATGTCTATTAATGCGTAGGTATTGTTATGACTGCTTTTCAAAACTTTTTGTAAATGGAGAAAACTTCAGGATTAATAACATTTTATAGTGACCTAAAGGGAACAGAGTCAGAAAAACCAGGCTAGGAGAAATATTTTCTTCTAGCAAATGTTAAAGAGCAATTAGGGAAGACAAATGGCATAGTTTATTGGTTTTTGAACATTTTAAGCTATGACTCACAGCAAAAGGGGCATTTACCTATTGACCCAATACATACAAAAGTTTTGTGAAACACTTCTTAGCCCTTACTATGCGAGACACACCAGATTTTCTTCTGTTTGTTTTGTTTTGCTTTGCTTTGTTTTCCATCTATGTTACTCTATGCTGAGCTGGCTGTGCTATGCATGCTACTCTGTCATTTTTTTTCCTCTTTTATTTCATTTAAAAAATGCTAATCTTGACCAGTTATATTGATTTTGAGATCCATTAGTGGTTTTTTGCCAAAGTTTGAAACATAGTGGTCTAGTGCCAAGAAAAAGACATTTGAATTAGATCTGCAGTTTAATTCTGACTTTGACATTGTCTATGAAATATGCACTTAACTGTGTTGGCTCGGTTTCACCACAGAAGAAACAGAATTGACAGAAGCATAGGACTCAGGCATTAATTATTTACTGAGCATCTACTATGTGCCAGATCCTTTTCAAATACTGAGGAGATGGAGGCAGTTGATGTGTACTGAGGATGCTTTTCCTTAGTGAAAAAACGACACTATTTTCATTATTCTACAAAAAACAAAACATTCAGCAAAATGTGTACAGCAAAGCATAGAATCAGTGTCAATTAGACCGAAGGATTTTTATAAGACTTAGAGGTCTCAAATGTAGTTCTCTAGAGAATGTCAAACATATGTACACTGGAAGTGAAATGTTTTACAGGAGAACTTTTCAGCATCTGTATTAAATATGAATTGTACTCTTTAATTCTCTGGCGAATAAAAATGTAGTAACACTTTCAAAAATCAAATTAAGTCCTACACCCAGTTCTCACTTATTTGAAGAGGGAGCAGGTTAGCTTAATTTGTGCTTTGGGGAACCTCTTGACTTCTCCTTTCAGTAATCTTAAGTCGTATTAAGTCATACCTTAAGTGAGGTATTTGTGGTGTTTAGAAAAAGAAGGAGCTTCAGGCTTCCATTTACTGTGCTTGCTGCTGAGGTATACTTTCCTGCATTCCACCTCTGTGTCCACCTTGCCAATCTGGGGCAAGAGACTCTGTATTGTAGCCTCCAGTGCCATGGCCCTTGGGCACCCATGGACCTCGTGTGTTGGTGCCTGTATACCAACTATAAAGCCTTTAGGGTGGTAGGGATTCCATCATCTAAGCCCTACCCGCCTCCCAACACCGTAAACACATACAAACAAGTACCAGATAAATCTTCTCCACCTCCCTCTGTCTTGGAAGCTTCCTGCCAGCCCCTGCCAACCCAATCTTCCTAGTCTGCAAACCCCTACTCTCTCTATCCTGACAGCCTAGAATAATCTAGTCCTTTTTGAAAAATCAAAACTCTTAAACGTATCCTGAAAGGAAAGGTCCCCAGCACCCTGTTAGTCCTCGGGTATACATTAAGAGGGTGGAGAACTTGAGAGCTTGAAGATGAACTTAAAGGTCTACAATTTGGCACAAACAGGTGAGACCTGTGGAATTACTGCTCACAAAGGAGTCTGATTCTGGTGGTGAGGTAGAAAAAAGGCATCACGGGGAACTCTATGAGGACTGAGATGTAAGTGGAGAAGGACCTGGTAGCCCCAATTTTGCCACTTATATCTTGAGAACTTAGGCAAATGACTAAGCATTTCTGAGCTCCAGTTGCTCAGTTTTCTCCATCTGGAGAAGGAATAATATGGGTAAATAAGAAATGGAGAATGACCATTCTGAACATATTATGAGATCTTGTGTATCAAAATGATCTGTGATCTCTGATGGTCTCTACAAAACGTTAGCTCTTCTTGGGTATTACATGGTGACTAATGCTTTCTTATCTTTTCATATTTTCACTTTCCAAAAGAGATTCAAGCATACTAAAACTTAACTTAGTAATGGGGGAAGAAAACAGCAGGCCTTCAGTAAGAAGTTATGTCAGTGGGGGAATAAAAAAACAACCAAAGTATAAAGGCAGTTTAATTTCCTGGAGACTAAGAGCAAATGTTGACAGATATAAGTGTTGTTTTTGTCTTAATTTCAGAAAATGTTATTTTGATCCTGAAAGGAAAGTAGTAGAAAGAAATAGTGGTGGAAAAACTAAATTTGGCTTACTCATTGAAGAGTAGTTTTGAATCCTATAAAGAGTTGACACAGTTATTCCATTGATGTGCTTACATAGAAATGAAATGTGAGGCTGACCCTTTTAGTCTGCAAATGTTTGCTGTCCAATTTATTAACTCTTTTTACATGTGCTCTTAACGTGATTATGTGTAGATTATTTTCATGGCTTCATCAAAGAGACATTAGATGCTTGATTGCTTTCTTGTTCGGAAAATTGAAGCTCAGCTTCTATATGCTACTGTCCCAGAAGCTTTGGTCTAAGGACTTGTAGTGTTTGATTGTTTTGACAAAGCTCTACTATTCAGGCAGATATTTGCTCTTCACGATGCATCTCTGCAGAATCTATTGTCCCCCTCCAGGTTGATAGGTTTTGTTCTAGAAGAGAGAACATAGAACCAGGGGGTAGAAGGTTTTTTTTTTTTAATTTATTTATATTATTTTACTTATAGTGTGCTTTAATTTTGTCTTACTTATATTTTATCACTACTTAAGTCTGAGATGGTGGGAATTCTCTGGAACCAGCCTTCCAAAAAAGGTTAATACTAGTTTTCTGGCCTCCTGGACATAGAGCAGTGGTTTAGAAAATTAATTTTTTTCTCTCTTACTTACATATCTATTTTTTCTTTTTTAGTCAAGAACTTTCTTTTAAGATTTAAAATCTGAACTTTTGAAAGAAACTCTCACAGGCTTGGGACATGATGGAAATTTAGTAATATTAAGCTAACTGTTCCCACTGAGAACAATGAATCAGATTCTCATTTTATATGACTCTTGGGCAACTTGCCCACTGTTCCCCATCTTAGGATTCCAGCCCAGGTGGTAGCTCTAATTATCTCCATTTTTTATTTCCTGGCAAGGAAAATCCTTTCTAATTATTTAATAATTCTGATTCATTCTGAAATAAATTTCTGCATGATATATTCTGCCATCAGTGAAAGCTATGTGTTAATTTCATTTTAATTGTCACTCTTTGGGAGGCTGTTAAGACCAGTGAATACACTGGGAGCAGAAACTTATGGAATATGGATCGAAATCAAATGATTCAATCCTTAAGGAATATAGTACTTTTTGAGTTTCACTGCATCTTCATTTAAAAATATATATAATATATCCATGTGGGTAGATGCTCTAAGCTTTTTGTTCTACCTTCACTCCCTAACAGTTTGCTGGTATACGTCATGTGCTCATTAAATGTTTGTAAAATTTGTTATTGACTGAATCAGTGGCTGTATCTGGATATGCATATGTCTAAAAGCCTAAAGTGTCAAAGTAGAAAGGTTTCTTCAGCTTCGTGTTGATCATTTTTATGGTTCCTAAATGTTTTATGCTGTACCAGAATAAAACAACATTTAAAAAGTACAAACTCTCGTCTGACTTATCTCCCAAACAGTGGTGAAGCTAACAGAAGATGAGGTGTGATGTTACAAGGAAAACTGTGCCAACCAGGCTCTTCTGTAACGACATTGGCCCCAGTATATAGGTGGTTAATGGAATCTCAGAGATGAAAAGCACTTGTAAAAAGCATGGCCTGATTGCCCAGGTTTCCACTGCAATTATTTAAAGAAATTTCAGTTTGAAGAAATTTACTCTGTAACTAGTTGAGAGCTTTAGCAGAGTACATTTCACATAGAAGTATTTATATAAACCTGTTTCCATAGTATCTAGGCTCTCTGAAGCCTTGTCTTCACAGAAGACAAACAAAATATTCAAAAATATCCAGGTGATTTCCATCAGGATATATTCACTGCATGCACCTCGCTGGCACTGAGCTGTTCTTGGGCCTCCAGGAAGATAAAGACTCAGAGGAAGATAAAGTTCTCCAATATAGGAATGCTCATGAACACCAAGGGGTTACGGGGGAGAAGATGTCTAAGATAATATTTGTCATTTTGTTGAATCCATATGATTCTAAGTGGTAGATAGGATATTTTCTCTATTCTACCAATAAGACATTTACATCACAGAAGAGACTGTATGCCTTGCCTAAACATCACACCTGGCCACAGCGAAGTTCGGACTACACCAAGCTTCCTATCCTTCATCCAGGGATTTTCCTGCTGTCTTTCACTTCCCCTCACAGAGTTATGAGTATATTAATGTTTATGCGTTCTTTGCAGCGTCATCAGCCATCTGTGACTCACGGCTTGGTATATCACAGTCTGGATGACACCTTTGCTCCAAACGAGTCACTGCACCTTTGATTTACTATCCACCAACTTGGCCCGCAGCCATATTCCTCAGCACGTCACAGCTATACCATGTTGCCTTATGTGGGGTTTCAGAAACTCAGGGAGAAGCCCTTACCACAGAAGTCTTTTCAGCTCTGTCTTTGAGCTTTGCAGTGACATGTGCAGAATCCCAAAACTGCTGGGTTAAGCTTTCATCATCTTTTTTCCACTGAAGTTACAAAAACTTTTACGTAGTTTCTCTCCTAACTCTGCCATTCACAAACTCCTCTGCTGATATTTAAGACTTTCTGTGATCTGACCACAACCGACCTTTACACCCTCTTTGTACCATTCTGTCTCGATATTAACTTCACGTGCCATTCAGATAACTCAGCTCCTGGCCATGCCACACACCTGCCATGGACTTGCTACCTCTGTGCCTTTCTTTACACTTCTCGTCATTCCCACTCAGCTTACTTTTCCCTCTGTTTGTGGCAATTTATCTTTATCCTTTCAACTGCACAGGCCAAACACACTGGCGTCATCCTTGATTTTCTCCCCATCACACTCCATATTAAATCTATCAGCAAATCCTGTTGGCTTTACTTTCCACAATGTTTCTAGAAACCAATGGTTTTTCACTACTTCTGCCATTTTCTTATCCAATGTATGATTATTTCTCACCTGTATTTCCAATGCCAGCCAAATAGTTGATCTCTTAGCTTCAGCCCTTGTCCACCTTCAGTCTATTAGGATGACAGCAGCCAGCACACTCACATTTAGGCATATGCCATATCTTAGCACTCCTTCACACCCTGGGGGTCCACACTATTTAGGATGGCCTCCAAGGCTCTGGAATACTTGGTTCTCATGTCTGCCAAATTCCATCTTGCAAAACATTTCCTCTTAATCTGTTTCATTCATTTTGATTTCCATTCTATTCCTTAAACATTCAGGCATGCTCCCACCTCAGGGCCTTTGCACTTGCTGTTTCCACTGCCTGAAATGCTTATCCCCAATATCCACATGGTTTATTCTTTTACCTCTATGACTTCCTAGTATGGCCTTCCCTATTTTAAGTATATCTCCTGACAGCACTTCCTACCTTCCTTCCTTCCCTGCCTTATTTTCTCCATGCTACATACTACAATCTAATTTAAACTCTCCCTTTCTCTCTCTCCCTACAGTTTCTTTTTATGAACCCCCATGTAAAATATGAGCCAAATGAAGGTAGCAACTTGTGTCTGCTTTGCTCACTGTTCTTTCCCAAGTGTACATCAGCCTACATCACATATTTGACATTAAAAAAAAGAAAGAATGGATGAATTGAATTTTCTTCCAGCCAAGATGAGGTAACCGAGATTAGATTTACTCTCCTACCTGAAACAACAGTAAAACAGAGAAAGATATGAAAAAGCAGTTTACCAAACATCAGCAACAAAGGACAGCAATAACATACGGACAGGAAGCAACAATTTAAGTCTTATACTTTACCCAATTTACTGCCTTTGTCAAGTCTTCAGGCATGGGCCAGGAAAGAGAAATATAGATGGAGCTTGGGGAACTCTTTTGAATTTAGGGTAAAGCTGAGCATTCAGGGAGAACAAGGAGGCTAGAATTTTCTGGTCCAAGTACCTGAGGGATAGAGCTGCACATGCAGAGAACCCCAGAGACTGCAGAGGGTTCCCTCATGCATTCATCTCAGTACTAATTAGCACATGCATGTGAGGAAACTCTGAGGCCAAGAAATGTAAATACCTCCAAAAACTAGGTAAGAGTGTCCAGGACCCACACAGTTCTGGGAGTAATACCTGCTCCCATAAACTAGACTGGAAAAGCTCATAACTCACAGGGCCTTGCGTAGGTACAGAAAGAGTTGCCTCAGCAGTGGGGCAATGTTAGCCCTAGACTAACCATTATTGCTGTCCAACTAAAACATCTTAAAAAGCAAGACTTGACAGAGCCAAACTGTTTCTCAGTAACTATAATACAACTCAGGAAAAAGCCCAAGAATATTTTTAGGAATATAAAAATATCCAGCGCCTGAAAAGTTAACACTCATGATTTTTAGATGCACCAAAAATTACCAGATATGCAAAGAAGTAGAAAATTACCACTTCCAATAAGGAGAAAAATCAATGAATTGAAGTTGACACAGACCTGACGAGGATGTAATACGTAGTAGACAAGGATTTATAAAGATTATTACAACTGCATTGCATAAGTTTAAAAAGACACTTGTGGGGGATTGTGGTATATTCATTTTGTTGATTGTACTGATGGTTTCACAGGCATTTACATATGTCAAAACACATGAATTTGTATACATATATGTGAAATTTATTGTCTATTGCTTATGTCTCAATTACAAAATGAATGAATGAATGTACTGATGAAATTTTCCCATCTACCTCAGCTCTCATCTTTAGTACTTGTATTGTCCCATTATGGTATGTACCTTGTATACTATAAATATCAATGTTTATGAGAGCAGATAGACATATATGTATATACTTGTATCTTCTATGATATAACAGTTTACATAAATTTAATGTTCAATTCATAGTTAACAGATGACTAAATTAACAAAGTAACTTGGAAGCATCAGAATATTGTGTAATCGTCAAATGTCGTAAGTTTGGTTCCCTTTTCATTGAACTTAGAGTTCATTAAAGTTCATTGGCATGGACTCACATAGTTGATTATTGCATGGTTCATTTTGAAACTTGATGATGAACTATTGAAGCTTTGAAGGTACTTTTATTCTTCTTGGAACATTCTTTGCTTCCTCATCCTTGGCCTAGTTAATTTCTAGTTATCTTTTAGTGCTCAGGAAAAACAAACCACCAAAGAATAAACTGTTCTGATCCCCATAATTTTGTTCCCCATTAACATGCACTCTGTCACTCCAACTTCTTTTTAGTGTTGAATCACAGCTGAAATGAAATAATGTCAGTTCTGAGTACCGTTTTAGTGTCTGTGTCCCTCACTAAATGGTAATTGCATAGAGAAGAGGACTGAATCTATGTGGCACTCAGTACACATATCCAATAAATATTTGTTAGATGTGTCAAGATGTTAAGCACAAATGTACAATAGACATGATTCTGGAAGATACTTGACACAGGAAGATGTACAAATCCAAAACAAATGTCAAGAATCTCCTCACTCACAAGGAAGATGAAGGAACAGACAGACGTGAGGGGCTGTGCTGAGTTTCCTCTCCCAAGGGAGAAGGAATGTTTCTTTCCAACTTCAGCCCTGGGGAAAGGGACTTGTAAGAGTTACTCAGAGACCTTGATAGACATTCTGTATGGCAGTGGGACTATTTCTCTGGAGTCCTTTTAAAAGGTGTCCTTTACAGGACAGCTTCCTGCCAGAGTGAGGGGACTCCGGAGTAAGAGGTTTGGGGTGTACAGGCAGGGACAGAAGCTAAGGGGTGGGAGGTGCAGCCAGGAGGAAAGGCAGGGCTACCAGTAAAGCAGCTGAAACTCAAAGACAGAGCAAAAGAAGCTGTGAAAACCGTAGGAAAACACATATCTACCAAGCCAAAGGGTACAAGAGCCATCTGACTGCAATTCTAGGTAAGTAAGACATTTCCTATTCTCTTCCTTTGTCACACTGTTTCCATTTCAACTCTTATGGTACAAGTAACAACACAGGCATTGAGGGGAGGAGGGGAGTGAAGAGAGGAGGGAAACGGACGAATCCCCTTCCCAGGTGGCATCGGGTTCCTCTCCAGCCAGTCCCAGCTGGGAGAAAACAAAAGCACCCCATCTTGGGATGGAGATTCAAGTGTTGGTTGATATACTGGACTGATATTCTAATTTCTAAATTTAGAGAGCATTTGGTCACCTCATGAGGCCACAGGGCTTCCTGTTACCTGAAACTGAAGGAGAAAGACTTCAGGCTTGCCCGAGTTCTCCATGAGGGCATGGCAATTTTCCTCGGTGAAGGAAAAGTTTGAAGGGAAAATGGGAGACAAGACTAGGCTCTTTTCTTTGAGTCTCGTTTTTACTTTTACAAGCGAAGGAAAAAAACTAATCAAGTGAATCAGGGCTCGTTGGCTTTCCTGGTTCCTGTCATTTCAATTTAACTGTAGGACTTCCTTGTTGTTTCGTTTTTGGCCATTCCACAAATGTTTTGAATGATATTTAAGGGACTAAAATTTTGCACCCAGTTCCAACATGTGTATGGGAGGGTACGTCTCACCAACAGCAATTCTCAGACATGAGCTGGGTGTCCTACAGTTCAACTCAGTTCTGACACCAACTACCTGGATATGACATCATATTCCATAGGTGAAGGGTCAGTCTTACGAGATTGTCAGTCTTACCCATGACAGCCTCTTTGGGTTTGATTAGTCTGTGGCTCCCAGAACTCAGAGAAACATTTTACTCACTAGATCACAGGTTTATCATTAAAAGATATAACTCAGGAACAGCCCAATGGAAGAAATTCATAGGGTAAGTTACATGGAAAAGGGCACAGAGCTTCTATAACCTCTCCCAGCACACCACTCTCCCCAAATATCCATGTGTTCACCAGCCCAGAATCTCTCCAAACCCCACCCTTGTGGGCTTAATTTATGGAGGCTTCACTATGTAAGCATGATTGGTTAAATTATTGGCCACTGGGGACTGATTCAACCTCCACCCCCTCTTGCCTCCCAGGCGGTGTGGGGATGAGACTGAAAGTTCTGACCCTCTAATCACATGGTTGGGCCCCCTGATAACCAGTTGTGAAAAAAGTAGGAAAACATGTATCTACTAAGCCAAAGGGTCTCATCTTTAGGTGGAAACCAAAGCCACCTAACTATCATAACAAATGACACTTTTATCATTCTCTCCCTGAAGACATTCTAAGGGAGAATTCTTTGGGAGCTCTGTGCCAGAAATGGGGATGAAAACCACTATGTATTTCTTGTTATAAATTACAATATCATATGAAAAGGTTACCGGACACTGCATTGTGGAATTCTTCAGTTCTTGTCTTCTCAAAGGGAAGAATTCAGTTGAGAGACTTGATAATTAAAGCCATAAAGATTTTTTTATTCAGCAAAGGGAAAGGAAAGTAAACTCCAGAGACAGGATAGGGTTGGGTAGCAGCCTGCCAAGTTCAGCAACTTCTTTTATGGGGGTTTATTTGGTGTCCTCCCTCCCATCTTGTCATTCTCACACCATCCTTTAGATCTGCCTCGGCTCCTTTTCGGACCCCCGTGAGTGTTCCTGTCATCATCTTCCCGGGAGTGCTTACCGGAAACCCACGGTGGGGTGTGGTGGGGGCAAAACCACAATATAGATGATATTATAATGATATTATAATGGCCTCAGGTTTACTAGTGGGACTAGGTTTTCCTTGAGTGCACATGCTCTAAATTTAGAGAAGTCCCTATGACAGTATCTTTCATTTACCAGTCTGGGCTAAACCACAAAAGGGGTTGGTCTAAGGGAGAGAGGGTGGTGTCCCTTAGGTCTCTGGGCAGTCTCTGCGTGGAGACTGGCTGATCTGCTACCCTCTGTTCTCCCCTCCTGCTTATGTCTATCTAACTGCCCCCTCTAACAAACAAAAAACTCATGTTAATCAATTTAGGGATCTAATATTGGATTGGATTTTTGTTACAAACTAAGACAAGATTTACCAAATGAAGAACAGTTCATATCCTGGATTCTCAATTGTAATGAAGTTTTTTCAGAACATACATGATTCCAATAGAGAAAAAACTTATATTTTTATTGATGAAGCAGTTAATTATGGCATTGTGACAGAAAATTAATAGAAAGTATTAAAAGCTAAGACAATAAAATGAATCATTTTCCTGTACTTCAGGGAAAAGAAAATTTCACTTTTTTTTTAATCATATTAGAATTCTTTGATGAACTATAGCTACCCATCTGTTTCGTTTTCAGGGATTAGTTAAATGCATATATTCTAAATTTGGGTAATAAATGATTGTAGTCTATAAAATCATTTAAAGCTTGGCAAATATAAGTTAGAAGAGAAAATAGTTTGATCTCTCTGGGGCTCAACTATGAAATGAAGATACGAAATTAAAACTACAAAGGCATTTACTGTGCAGTTAGAAGGATGGGCTTGGAGCTAAAGTTCCTGGTTTACAGGTTGTCACTGTCACTTTCTAGATTTTCTTTCCTGGCAAGTTACTTAATTTCTTTGTTCCCTACTGTCCTCAACTGTACATTAATTTCCACAGGACTTCTCAGAATCTTTAATGTAGGATATATTCATAAGCTCTCCAACATAGGGGAACAATGGCTAGTAATTCCCAAATTTATTTAACTATGAACTCCCTTCCCCCATTCTGCCCCAAAGAATGATATGAAACATAATGTAATTTGGAAGGGCGGCATTTGATCATTTTTAAGCACAGGTATTTGTAAATATTTGTAAATTTGTCTCAAGGATGGGTTTCAAGAGGATCTAAAAAATTCTCTTACATTTCTAAGGGAAAATTTGGATCTGTATTACTTTCTTAGGGAAGACACTCTTGAAGGTCCCTAACACCTAAAATTTAATCACACTGACAAAACGCTGCCATCTGAAAGCTTTTAAAAATTTCTAAGTATAGGTTTCCCCAGTCTCCAAAAGTAGATCATGCCTACGAAAACTTTTGTCAGCTGAAATGGTGTAAATCAAAGAAGCAATTACCATTAATTCATATGGAAAATGTTTTCAGTGTTCTCAGACCTAAAAAAAATCACCTTTCTTAGGCTTGTCTGATACCTTAAGACACATCTTGCCAATGGATACACAAAATAAATTCATATAAAGTCCAAAGCTCTGGGTCTGGGTGCTGAGAGGCTGAGTGCACTTCCCAGGAAGGAGCTGGGCGAGGCCGCCCCTCCTGGCTTAGGGTGCAGGCTGCCTCTGTACCAGCTCTGCAAAAACAACACTCAATGCTCTTTCAGTTTTCACCTTTTTTTTGGGGTGAAGCTGAAAGTCCTCTTCAGATTTCTTTCATGAAAGAAAGTGAAAACAGGTACTAATGTAGGTCTTTCCTAAAAGCTAAGTGGCTCAATGCAAATTTTCAGAAACCAAGGGATATCTGTAGATGAAGGTAAAAGCACAGAAGCCATGCAATTAGTGATGAGTTTGGGGCACCAAAAATAATTTCATAAACAGACAGTCCCGACTTACCATGGTTTGACTTGGGAAGGATATTTCAACTTGATGATGGTGCAAAAGCAGTACTTATTCAATAGAAACTGGATGTCAAATTTAGCATTTTGTTCTTTGCTTGGTTGCCACATGCAGGATGATCCTCTCTCGTGATGCTGGGCCGGAACAGCAAGTCACAGCATCCAGTCAGCCACACGATCATGGAATCATGAGGGTAAACAGCCAATACACTTAAAACCATAAGTACCCGTACAGCCATTCTGCTTTTCACTTTTGGCTCGGTATTCCATTAATTATTATAAAAGAGGACTTTTGTGACATGATTTTGCCTAACTTCAGGCTAATGTAAGTGTTCTGAGCACGTTTAAGGTAGGTTAGGCTAAGCTGTATTGCTCAGTAGGTTAAGTGTATTAAATATATTTTTGACTTACCATATTTTCAACTTACAGTGGGTTTGTTGGGACCTAACACCACTGTAAGTCAAGGAAGATCTTTACTATATTATAGCATTCATGGGGACTGAGCAAGGAGGTAGAAGCAGGAAAGGAACACCAAAGAGAGTGAGGAGATAAACTTGGTAGGTAAAGAGGTGCTTTACATACCACAGAAGAGAGTTTAGATTTTTGTCATGTAGGCAATGAGAAGGATTTGAAGAATTTTGAGCAGGGAATTAACATAGTTTTATGTTATGAGAAAGATCATTTTGGTACTGGGATGGCAGATGGGCTAGGTTGGAGTGGTGTTAATGAGACAGGAGGTAGAATGACCTTCATCTAGTTCAGTCTCTTGCCTGGACCACTGTAATCACCTCTTCACTGGTTTTCCAGCTTCTTTCTTTGCTCCCCAGAAGAATCCAAAAAACAGATCAGATCACCGTGCTGCTCAAGTTGCTCCAATGCATTCTTACCTCATTCAGGTTAAAATCCAAAGCCTTAAATATGGATCACAAGGCTGTGCATGAACTGGCTCTGACTACTAAATGCTCTTCACTTAACCTCATTTCTCTGTTCCTCCCCCTGGCTTACACTGTTCTGACTTCATTCATCACTTGGATTTATGAAAATGCCAAATGCATTTCTCCTCAGAACCTCTGTACACTCTTCTCAGGCAACCATACCATCTCTCCATCTTTCTGTTCTTTGCTCAGATAGAATCTCATTTGAGAGTATTTTCCTGACTGCCCTATTTCAAAAAGCACCCCTACCTTAATACTTATCACTTTACATCTATTATAGCCTTATTTTTATGTGCAGGATAAACATATGACTTACATAAGCTTATTTGTTTGTTTTTGGTTGTCACACACCCCCTGCTTCCAACACACACACACTGGAATATAAATCTGCAGACTTAGTTTGTTTTCATTCATTCAACTAATTACTGAGTACTTTCCATGAGGCAGGCCCTGTGGTGGGAACTGACAGTAGGGAAAAGAAACCAATAGAAGTCAAGATTTCTGCCTTTGAGGAATACACATTCTGGTTTTGTTTGCTGGCTTACCTGCAACACCTGGAAGAGTGCCTGAAACAAAGTAGGAGCTCAATGAATGTCCTTTGAATGAATGTGCAATTAAAAGAGTTTAAGCTCTAACAAGAAGTCAGGAAAGAAACTGCTGATATAGAATCAACAGGACCTGGTGATGAAATGTTTGTCAAAGGTGAGGAAGGGGGAATAATTTAGGATGGCTGCCAGTTTCTAGTTCATAATATGACTTTTTCAATCATGGTAGCTATGAAATTGGGTTACTGGCTCATAATTACTTCTTACGGTGATGTTCTTGTACTGCCAAGACATTTCCCTTTGATACCTAAATTTGATATCTACCCATTTTTCATGATAAATAGGGAGTGGGAGATAAGAGTCAAATCCATATATAATGCTTTAAGCTGAGAAAACAGCCAAATGTCATTGAGGATTTAAAAATGCTGTCAATCTAGTGATTCATGCATAAACATTATTGAAATGAACATCTTCAGCTTGGTACTATGTTCTCAGCTTGTATTTAGACTTAACTTTCATGTTTCAACAAGGTCCAGAAATTTCATTTCAAATCTGGAAGTGTCTTGCTCATTAAGGAAGAAACACATTTTTGGCCATCTTCTCCTGTCCATCACTACTGCTGTCACCTTTCTCACCTTTGCAAGAAAGTCTTGTAAGAAATTACTCAGTGTCATCTCTATGCATAAAAGAGGTATTTTCAGTTCACTAAGAACATGTGATTCTCAACATGGCACATAATTGAATTTAGCCTGAGTTTTATTATCTGTACAAAAGATATTACCTATTTTATTACATGATCAAAAAGATGACATAGGAGAATACATATAAAAGGCTTATTTTAGTGCCTGACATATAGTAAATGCTCAGTAAATAGCTCAGTCTTAATATTTCTGAGAAGTCTTCCCTGACCAGTCCAAGACAGCATTTATATTTCTTCTCTGTATTTTCATAGAACTTCTGTTGTGTCATTTAACATAAATTGCCTGACATTGTTCTTGCCTGATTTTCCATTGTTGCAGAAAGATCCATGTAGCTCTGGGTCAAAGGGGGTTTCAGCTCCAGGCAAGTTCACTCTGGGTTTGGTGAGAATGAAAAATCACAACGGATCATTGAGGGTAAAAAGGGGCTTATACCAGGCTATATTCTCACAGTGGCAGGTCAAGTGCTAGAATCCCCTTCACCTTGGGGGCAATCTGCTCATAGCAAGTCCATCTCAGGAACTGCCTATGCTGCAGGCTCTGCTTTCACCTTCAGCCCGTGCTCACCTCTGCCCTTAGCACCAGGTGGAGCTCTTTTTATAGTAACACAGGCAATAATGGCTTATTACTTAGGTGTATGCAAGCATGTGCCTGTGCAGTAGGCTAAGTATCACATCATTGCATGTACACAGGGAGTAGATTAGGATCAGGTGAGGATCCTTGCAATGAAACTTTCATTTTCCCTACAGTCCAAAATAAATGATCCCTTGGGAATGATTCCAAGTGTAAGTTAGTTCTGAGGAAATCCTGTAGGAAGGAAAGGAAATGGTGAAGTGATGCTGAAAACAAACATCAGCTAATTAGTAGCTTTGCTGAGTCCCAATCTTGAGCTCCATTGGTTATGGCCAACTGCAAGGAATTGGGGACGCTTTTCCAACCCTTTCAGCATGGTACATTTTGGACCAATTGGATACAAATGAATGGCCCAGTTTGGAATGTGCACTCTCTTATCCATGACATAATAATCCACTAGTCAATAATCCACTAGAATATATTCCAGGAGTGATTTGGCACCCAACCTTGAGGTCTGGGATGAGAAAATTACTAATTAAGGAACCTTCCTTTTGCAGGATACCCAAAGGAGGAACATAAGTGTTAGTTACTTTCAGCACCAGAACAGTAGTCCAGTGGCCCTGGACTGGACAATCCACATGAATATATGATGATATCATTCTAACTTGCTTAGGCCTTTGCATGCTGATTTTGCATTGCTCTCCCATGAAAACTCAGTTTCCAATAGAATAATTTTGGAATAACTCTACTAGGCATTCTGAAGCAGTCTGTAATAATTATTATTCATTAATTGAAAAGTAACAGAATGTATTTTATTTCTGTAATAAATCAAGTTCACTGAAATCTCCCTTAAAACACATGCATTAAAACTAAATAAACAATTATAACACACACCTTCATAAGTCCAAGATATCAGGGATGTTAATGGAGTTAGTCTAGATAAATTTTCCATTATCTTTGGAGCTGGACTGATCTAATGAAAATTGCCAAAAGAACTGAGATGGACATTTAAATACTGTCTAGCTATCTTAACAGATGGAAGTGCAATTAGTTAACATTAAAAAAAGATCCAAAACAAAATAAGAAGGAAATGAATTTCAACTAAGTTGGCAGTTGAAATAGGATTTTGTAAAAAATCAATTTAGACTAATTAAGGAGGGCGAATCCCTTGGTTTTAAATAGATTGCTCACTGTTTATTCTTAAATTCTCTCCCATTCCAATCCCCAACCCCCAACCTATCCATAAAGGAAACAAACTCTGAAGGATCTGGAGAAAATAGTGTTTTAATAAAGATACTTTAGATGATAAAAGGAGGTAAATATATCCTGAAAGTGAAAACCAAAGTACAGAGGGGGAAATCTGATTTTACAGAACTGCATTGTAATATAAAACCAGATTTGTATACTTATAAATATAAGTTGTGTGCACTATTCCTCTGCCAGGAAACTACATTAGACACATCTGTGTAAAATATATTTCCAATTTAACCAGTCTGGAATGACCACATTCATTTTCTAGTTCACTGCAAGGGTAAGTAACATAATAAGCACAATGTATTCTCCAAATTTAATAATTTAACATGCTTGCTTAGTTAACTTATTATTACCAATGTAACGTCTTGGGCTTTGTTTCTTTCTATGTAAAACGCCAAGCACATTGAAGATGATTGCAAATTTAGAATTACAAGTTTATCTTCTCTAAACTGGATTGTGGAAACAGGATTTTTTTTCTTTTTTGCCATTAAAATAGTTTTCATTTTAAATGGAGTTCCATATTTGATAGTTAATCATAAACATATAAGCTTCACTGCAAAAGCAAATTGCTCTTCTTCTAAATGGAATAAAATCATGCTAAACAAAGACCAAAAACTAAGTCTGTTAAGATGTTTATATAGAGAGTAAATCAACTTTAAAAGGAGCATGCATGAGTTGTGATTAGAAAATAGGTTATGGTTGATGAAACACAGACACTACAGAGTTACTTTTTTATTTTGTGCTTTTTAAATGCAAGAAGTATATCCAACAGAGATGTACTATGTCATTTCCAGAGGGGCTTTTTTGGGCTATGGATGAAAAAACAGTATTAAATACATGAAATATGCAATACAACATGAAAAATCAAATTAGTTGAAAGCAAGTGTAATTTCTTTTCTCCATATTCCCATCCTCAATTTTTCTAGTTATATAAGAACTCAGTTCAAAAGAAAGAAACTCAGACATACTGAAATCCATTAAAGTGAATGAGAACAAAAATAGGTATTTTCTATGTTTTCTCCAAATTCACTTATATTTCATACATTTTCAAACTTGTTCTCTCTGATGGAAAAGTCAGACCTTCATGACTTCAACTTTCACCACCTCAGGTCTTTGCTGAAATGCCACTTTATTCCAGAGACCTTTCTGGATACCTCTGTCTAAAACAACACTCAGAGAACCTATCACATATATTCCCTCTGCCTGTGTTTCTCTCTTTTCTGCATTACTTTTCTTGACTGCATATGCCATTTATTATACAAATGTCCTGGTTTATTATCTCTCCCTTTTAGTTTTATAATCCATTGATTCAAAAATTCATGGCACGTTAGGAATTTGCAAAAGTTGGAAGCCCATGGTCTTTCTTTACATATAACCCAAAGGAATTATTACTTGTAGTCGAAATATATTTCTTAAAATATAAAATGATTTGTATATGTCCCAAATAGCAAATGAATTACAGTCCATTTTGTAGCATTTTCTCACTTTAGAAACATGTGTGTGTCTCCAAGTTGTGATGGCCACTATCATATCAAAGAGATTTTTAGATTTTAATGTTATTTAGAATTTCCATCCCATCTCTTCTTACTTTAGAAATAATTCCCTCTGTAGTAATTAATCAAATTTTAATTCTCAAATATGTAAAGATAGTGATGACACTACATTGAACTGAAGACATGGGAAAATGACTGCTATTTTGAGGATTCCACAAAGCCATCATTTATGGTTTGTTAATCAAAGGAGATCAGATGTGTTTTTCTGGGTGAAAGAATCCCAGAAGGATCACTATCTTAAGAAAGGATGTTGGAAGATTGTATATACTTAGACCAATCACGACATATAGATAGTTTTGTCATATTAGCCATATCCAAGCTGTGTGAATGTTTTATGGAAGTAGGTATTCAGACAAAACTGGTCAATGGTCTATAAGCCTTCACAGATGATCAGCAGTGGGCATCCCAAACCAGTGCACTCTGAGTGACCTTTTCAGGGAAACGATTGTGATCCTGCCTTTAGTGTTGAGAAAATAACAAGAGTTATGATTAACAAAGAACAGCTTCCCGTGAATTTGAAGCTTACTAATTATGACAACATCTCCTTATACTTGAAAAACCGTGACACTGCTCTGTATGTTACGCTGTTCATTGAGACTCCTGTTAGGGTTTTGAACATGTTGGATTTGGGGAACCTTGCAGCCAGAACCTCTCAGTCCATGATCACTATTCAGACATTGGAGATCAGTGTCCTCTGGTTTGAAACCCCTGGAAAAGTCAACTGCCAGACTGAAGTATTTTCCTGGAAGCAAATGGATGTTAAAAGATTAAAAAGAGAAGCATTGAAATAGTATGAGAAAAATATAAAACCACTGCTAGTCTAACATTTATACTGCACATAACTGTATATACCTCTGTTTCTTCCTATATAGATACTTTATTTTTAATTATCCAATCAAAACACTGTAATTTCTCAGTGTCAAATGGTCTCTAAAGTTCATAATCAAGCCTTGGATGTGTAGTACAAACAGATGTAGCACACGGCATCTGACCAAGATAACTCAAGTGGCTCAAAGGGAGCATATGCCACAGCTATGTTTGTGGCAGGACGGTTCATTGTCACAGAAAATTGTGAGGAGGATCTCTAGAGGGCATCTTCCAAGCTGGATGTCTGTTGCCACATTCATTCATTCATAAGTATGTTAAATGTTTATTATATATCTGTTGTTTCAGTGAGGGTCCGGTCAGGAAAGCAGAAATTGCCCTAGCTAAGAGAATTTTGTAGAGAGATTTGGGGTGGGAGATCAAAGAGCTGAGGCTCAGGTTGTTAGAAACTAGAAGCCTGGAGGGCTGCCCCATGAATGTGGATGGACACCAAGACTTCTGAGGAACAGGAGTTGCCTGGTAGTGAAGCAGCCTCCAGAGCGGGCTCAGGACTTGCAGAGGTGGGACTTCCTTTACGGAAAGGCTGCTGCTTGGCTCATGTTGGTCTCTCTGGTTCAGCCCTGTGAAGCTTGTTGTGGGAAGGTGGGAAAAAGCTGTATTCAAGTGCTATTGCCAGAACAGCAGGAGAACAGGAAGCAGTTCATTCTCCATCTTTCTGCCTTCCAGTATCTTCCAAGTGCTTCTGATCAGCAAAACCTAACAGGAAATGCAGTTTGCCACGTTCCAGTTTCATTGAGTAGAATAGTGGGGTAGATTTGGAACTAAGGGGGAAAAAAGGTTAATACCCAGGAGATCTACTATGTGCCACAAATCATGCTAAGGACACAGCAGTGAGGGAAACAACACCTCTACTTTCATGGAGTTTATGTACTAGAAATAATAATAAAGTAAAAGGAAAAATATGTAGTAGTTCTGATAATTCTACATTATGGAATAAAATAAAACAAAAAAGAAATAAGAGAGTGATTGGAGTGGGTAAGGGAGGAAGGCTATATTAGAAAGGTATTGGAGTAAAGAATAATTGAACAGAATTTGGAAAGATGAGAAGGTCCATGAAAAGCTGATGTAATCGCATTTCTTGTAGAAGGAATAGCAAACGTTAAGCCCCTGAATCAGAAAACATCCTGATACAGAGAAGTTGAGTTTGGAAATGTAGGCATGACAAAGACCATACAGGGCATGAAATTCGGTTTAATTTTAGTCCAGGTGAAAAGGGAAGACAGTGGAGTATTGTAAGCAATCCGATTTTTCTAATAAGAAAATCATTCTGTCTGCTGTGTGGAGAATGGACTGTCCGTGGACAAGACTGGCCGTAAACGCTCACAGATGTGTTTCATTTGGCTTGCACTGAGTTAAAAAAAAAATGAAGCGACACTTACATTTGGGTAAATTTCTAATAAAAATAAAATTTCTGGCTTCTGGTGAAGTTTCTGAAGATCTGGCATTCCTGGGCTCACAACATGGCAACCATCTGCTGATGCTAAATGGTGACTGGCTTTCTAGAAGGGACGATTCACGCCTACCCACCTACCTTTCATTTTACGCCTGACAAACCTATTTCCTTAACTAATATTAATTGCCTGCATCCTATTATTATTGGAGTTTGTGATTTCTGATCTTTTTCCTCACCCTTAAACAAAAACTGCTATTTATTTTCTTTCAGCACTCAGAAAATGGCATAAAACATAACTCTTGCTGCACGCATGCCATGCTCCCCTCGTTGGTCCAGGTGTGGGCTGCTCTAATCTAGAAATGGAGGGGATAAGCAGGATCTGAACCTCACATTCTTCCCTCTTCCATCCACAACCAGCCTTGCTGCCTCCTGCCTCAAAGATCAAATCTTCTCCCAACAGCAATTCTAAATAGCCACGAAGAGCTCTGTCCTCTGTTTTTCGGTTCAGGTTGATTTTAGGGGAGAGAGCTTCAAGTCATGCTGGGTCAGGACTGAAAACAGAACCTCATAACACGTTATGTTTTTCCCAACATAAAGTAAGCATCCTACAGAGCTGTTTTAACATATGAGCAAAGGGAATAGCTTTTGGTTCTCTTTCATAAAGGATTTTTTAAGAGCTGCTCTTATGAGGGCCTGCTTAGTTTTACACATTTTCTAGCACTCAGATATAAATTTAAGTAAAATTTTGCTTTTACTCATTTACTAATTTATAGAAGAGTAAGCACCATTGAAAAGGTTCTGACATTTTAACAGTAGTGTTCATGCGTTTGAAATTTAGTCGATATATTCATTTGTTCATTTGGGCATCATATCCTTTTTACTAATTTTATAGTCTTCTATAAATTAATATGTTGTGTGCTATCAAATCCCGCACCACATTGGAAGTGTGAAGGACAACATTATTCAATAAAAACAATTCAGGACAGTGTAATTATCCAAATTATATCTTTAAAAAATTGCACATTAATGATACTATTAAAAGTGCAAAGAAGTCTATGGAATTCATCAGGATGATTTATGTACTTTATGTATAACACAACGTGGTTGTGCATATGAATGAAAGAATGTAGTCAATTAATAAAACACATTGCAATTCCAGCCTCTTAACATTTGGGTAATCCTTTTCATTTACTTTCAGAGTATCTGAAGAAATTGATATTCTCCCCTACCTTGAAATATTTCCTCCAAATAGATTATTGAGAGGAAATATAATTTATTTTTAAGAATTTTCTAGATAGATTTAATATTTGATTCATTATTCAGTCCCATTCCATCATTAGATAGATTTCCAAATAGAATAATGCAAGTGAGGGTTTTGTTATAAGCCCTTGGATTATCATCTGGCTGTTTATTTATAAACCAAGGACTCTAAAATGGAAAGTCAGAAATCAAAGCTGTCCTGTTCCAAAAAGAAAAATTTTAAACTATGGCAAACACCAGATTCCAGTAACATAAAGTTTTTCTAATTCTTCTACAGTTTGAAATGGAAAATAAGGAAAATGTGAACTTACTCAGAACAGGGACTTTTATTCACTGTTGTATCTCCACAGTCTGATACAATACATGAATGGTATTTAATAAACACTAATTGAATGACTATCAAATACAAGTAAATATCTTGAATGTTTTTGTGGCTATTATAAAAGGAGATAGTTGTTAAGGCCATTGACAAGCAAGTTCAACACTGGCTTCATCAAAATTTGGCGATGGCTTATTGGCTAGGTTTACTAAATATTCTGAAAGTGATTTGGATTAATGGAAGTTCATGGAAAAAAACAAAAAACATAAAACAAGGTCTAGGGCATTGTTTCTCCAAGGTAGTCTTTAGATCATGTCCATTTCCAGTTTTATGCACAGTTCTGTCTAATTAAAAGAAAATATTCTAGAAAGAGAGTAGGCAGGAGGATAAAGAGACCATGAATGCAGCCAGATGAAGAATGGTTGAAGGTAGCAGTTCTCAAAGTGTGACCCTGATCCAGCAGTGTCATCAATACCTGGCAACTTGTTGGAAATGCAAATTCTTGGGCTCCACCCAAGACATGCTGAATCAAAGCCCTGAAAGTAGGACCCAGCAAATGGGTCTTTTAACAGGTCTTCCAAGTGTTTCTGATATGCACTAAATCTGAGAACCACCGGCTTAAGGAACTAAAATGGTTATGCCCAGTAAAGGAAACTGAGGAGAGGGAAGGCAAAACTGAGTAATAATCCTGTGTATTAGGAGATTAGACTAATTCCTTTTGGGAGTCATGAGCCACAGAGATTGGAAGTTACATCATGGAGGCTTTTGACTTATTGATTTCAGAAATATTAATTGAATCTCATTGGTATACAAGGCCCTCTGCTAAATCCTAAGAAGGGAAAAATCGGGAAGGTATGATTCTGAATGTGTACTGTCTTTTGTTAGAGAGAAACAAGCCTTTGTCCAAAATGTGATGGGGAAAATAGGAGAGTCCTCTCTGTGAGACTGATGGGGCAGGTAGGTTTCACTAAGCAGCTGGCCCTTGAGCTGAGTTCTGAAGGACCAACAGGTATTAACTAGAGAAAGAGTGGGATTCAGTAGAACTATCGCTGCTTGAAGGTGAAAGGGAATATAAGAGGAATAAAAGAGAAGATAGAGGCAGGTGGTGGGGCGGTAGGGGGGAAAGAAAGAGAGAGAAACACAAAGAGGTCCCCTTTACAACTCAGAGTCTCGGCTCCTATCAGCCCTAAGCAAAGAAAATAAAGCATGCTAACATCTATTTTTGGAACGCCTTCTTCTAAATGTAGGCTTTTTTTATTTTACTGATATTCCACTTTGCTCAGTTTTGTCTTCCTCCCGATCCACCTCCCAGGCATGGCGTTTCTCATTGGATCAATCCTTTGCTGTCTTGTCTCCCACCGCTGACAGCCACTTACAGGAACATGATGTCTTACTCCATCCCTCTCTGGTAGTGGCATTTAGGGGAGACTTTTCAACAAGGTAAGGCTCTTAATCCCAAAGTCCTCTACTTTATTGGAAACACCTGAAACAGCTTGGCAAGTATGTGCTAGAGGATTTTAGGTGGCAGCTGTTACCGGAGTGTTCCTCAGCCACGCAGCCCTCCCTTCTATCTCGTTCACCGTTATTGTAAGAAAAAGTACAATTCAGCAGTCTAAGAAGTTATTAGAAGTTGAGTAGTGACCAGATCTTTATTCATTCCTCACCCTGTGGTGTGGATTTCCTAAGAGATAGTTCTGAAATCTGATTCCATTTGGATGATAGTGGGAGGGACATTTTAAAATCGAAACAGAAATTTTGGTGACTCAGAAACATTATCTAAATTTTCTTTTTCTGATTCAAACATAGAGATCAATTTAAAATTGATTAATGATTCTAGGAAAGGCACAGTCCTACTACAACGGGGCCATACCAGTGATATGTGCCCCAAAATGAAAACAAATTGTAACTGGTTATTCTTTAATCCTTTCTTAGGCACCAGAATCTAGATATCTAGATTTTAAAAAGCTTAAATAGTCCTTGAGTCACATACACACACACACACACACACACACACACACACACACACACGCACACACGTGCACACACAATTTTGAAGTCCTCTTTCTAAATAATAGGGCTTTTGTATTCTCTCCTCCTTTCCCCTATTTCACCCATTGGCTGTTCCAGTCACCTGCATTTATGAATTGATTATATGAGTATATGTGATAAGCTCTCAGATCTAATTCAGCCTACACAATATTATGTCTGCTCCTGTCCCACTCTCCTGGCTGCCCAGTCAATCCTCCAAAGGAGGTATTTGACTGGGGTGATATTTTGTATGAGAATAAGTCTAAAGAAGTTGGACAAAGATAAATTAGGCTCCACAAGACCAACTAGGCCTTAGGAATGTTCTGGTAACAACAAAGGTGACTACAGGAAGTCCACGGAGTCCCTGGACTCATTCGATTCTGGAACCTGTGTAGTACATGGAATAAAAACTGAGGGTTCAGGTCTCTGAAGCTTCTTTTGCTATAAACTAGGTGCCCTTGGGCAAGTTGCCCAGTCTTTCTAAGACTCAGTTTCCATTTCCAGTCTCAGCCTTATCACCTGTGTTTAGAATCCTAAAGAAATCATGCTGGTTTAATCACACCAGGAAAAATAAGGTTTAATCATTTTAGTGTTTATAATTCTTTGAGGTGTTAAGACTATGTTAAAATAATCATAAAGTTTCTCGAGCAAACATGATGTAATATAGTTCATAGTTAACTTGTAAAATTCTTGGGAAAAATTACTCTTTAGGGAAGCAGTACCCCAAGGAATGTGTATTAAACAAATGAGGCCAGTATCCTAGATCTCCTCAATATAAAGTATGATAACCAGTAAGAAAGAGCTGTATGATTTCATCCTTCTCTATGACAGCTTTAAGTTATACCCAGTGTAGCCATACAAACTAATAATGAATTTCTTGCTTATTTAATTACATAGGACAATCCTTCAAGACTTCATTCAAAGGTCAGATCAAATTACATCCCATTCACACCCTCTCCTATCACTTGACTCCATACAAAATTGATTTTAAGAAATAAACTTGTTGACAGGCACACACACAAATTCATATATATATGAATACTCCAATGGGGGGCTTTGGAAATGGGGTGATATTTTGTATGAGAATAAGTCTAATATTAATATAGAAGTCAGACTTATTCTATACACTCATATATATTCTATTCATATATATATTCATATATATTCTGTGTATTTATGTATATATGAGTTTGATTTGAAAGCAGAAAGTAGATCTGGTGCTAATTTTGACTTGAAGTTAAATATGAAATGACCTTGCCTCTATGAAAGTGTGTGTCATATACCATAAACTTAAACTCCTTAACATTTAACTAAACATTATATTCAACACTATTCCTGATTCTTCTCCTAATTTTTAAATAAATGCTAATTACAGGACATTCTAGAATGGCCTGTATATGCCATTTCCCACATACCCCCATTCTTTTGCCTTTATTCAGAGATAAATGCTTTGAAATAAGAGTCAGCATAAGGAAAGAGGTTTTTTCTAAACATTGCACAACTTGGAGAGGGATGAGAAATCTTAAGAGTCTGCCTCCACAGCGATTTCTGGGCAACCCTTTGAAGACCATAAACATATATTGGTATTTCCCACATAACCCAAAGGCTAGTATTTACCATCAGTTAACAAGAAAAGACCCCAAACCACATATTATATTTTATAACTTTTCAATGTTCACTATAAATGAGAAGCAGAGTCCTATTTCATGCAAGATTGGTGTGTGCCCAAGCTCAACCATTGCCAGACTTTGAAGGCTAGATTGGCTGGTGCACAAATCTGCCTTCTGCTTTCTTTTCTATTAAATGAAAAATTAAATGAATAGGTGCAATTGTAAATGCTGTCAACAATATTTGCACTGTATATTTAAGAGACAGTAGCACTGTAGAAGTGATTTATCTTCTAATTATTTGTCAAAGCGATGTGATTAAATATCATGCCTCCATTATGGGTTTCATGTAAATAACCTAATTAGCCCCACTCTGACTCCAAAGGGTACCTTTATGGAGCTTCTGGATTCTGAAGAGAAATGAGTGTCTCCCTTTTGCCCCTTAATAAAAAGGCTACTTCTTTCTCTTTCATCCTGCATGAGATTTATGAGCTTTAACTTCCAGCCCATAGGGCAGAAGATCAGGCTACCTGCCTTCATTTATTCTTGGAAGTTATTGCACATTCTCTCCTCTAACTGCCTTGCCCTTCAGGATGCCATAGGTGGAGTCACATAACTCTGTATTAACATTTAGAAATGGCTTTTACCTTTTGGGTCATTTTATGGTGTCATTTCAGTGAGTTACTCATTGGAATATTACTTATCTGTGTGGATAAAATACTCTCTCTGCACTATTACAAAATAATTATTTGCCTTTCATATAATGAATGAATTTAAGTTTGCATAAAGTTTCTATTCAATTGTTTTTTCCCTGTAGGAGGTGTAGGGACAGGGTAGCAACGGTAGAGAATTGAGTCGGTCAAGTTCCAAGTCAGTACAATCTATGGCCCTGAACACATCAATGAATTATTTTGAGAGGCATATTGTAGCTGTGTAGAATCAATCAGGGGGGTGTCATGAAGAAGAATTACTATGGGGCTTTATATGCTACATTAGATTAAATCCCTTAAACCAGTCAAATTCACATTCTCCTTTTAGCTTGTGAACTCATTTAAAATCCCTTTTTAATTAGGAACTTATTCCTGTTACATAGAAAGAGTATTATGATATTTCTCTACCCCTTCACATACTTAAATCAAAAAGACCAAAATTTAGCAAGCCATAAAGGGAAATACAGACATCAACCCTTCCTGGATGGACACCCCTCTCCACTGTCCTCAACTCTGATGTGTATCTTTCAGTTCAAAGCAAAGTCAGCGGTTCTTATTAGATATATTTTAACTTTTTTATTTAATGACAAGCCAAGTCTCTCAGACATGCTTAAAGCTGCAGGTTGAATAATAGAGTTTACTTACCCATTTGATTGAATAATTTAGGTACTTTTATTCTGAGTTTGTTTTAATCTAAACTGCCTCCAGCTAAAATTTGGTTTATTTCTTTGCACAAAGACAAATTATCACAGCAAAATCTCAAGAATCTCTTAAACTCTTTTCTTTTCAAAATCAACCAGAGGAGGGACAGTCTCAGCAAAAAATCTCCCTTAGCAATGGAAAGCACAGAGTAAAGAAAACAGTAAAGAAGGAAAATATCAGTGAAATCTTTGAGTTTCATCATTCTTTATAGGGCTTTGAAAGACAGCAGGACTGATTCCAGGTCAGCAAGAATTTGTTTATTCTGCTTATCTTTAGTCAGAACTAATAGTCTTAATGGTTTTGAAGAGCCTTAACTGGTCCTGGGCTGTTGTGGCCATTTGCAGATTAATGTATTTGCAAATGATCATATTTCCACATATCATTTGTGGCATAGACACTGTAGGTTGTTATAAGATTTGCAGTCTAGTGAAATAGATACCATCCCTTTTTAAATCGTCAAAGCATACTGCCATGCATCAAGCAACCATATGTGAATGCCTTTTCAGGTTTTGCTGTTCGTTGACAGATATCTCTGGATCCCCATAGGCAGCACAGGTAAGAACCACACACAAATTAAAACAAACTGTAGTTCCAGGTTTTGATGGCATTCTCTTTGGTTTGAAATTTCGCAAAGTTTAAGTGAACATAAAGAAATGGAAAGTATGGGAAATTCAATACTGAGGAAACAGGAGGAATGGACTGGAACATTTTGTTTACATATAGTTAAACATAGATAATAGGAGATGTGGAGTGAAGAATCCAATAATTACATAGTCCTTAGGTCCTATTGCTCAGAAACAGCTCACAATTCTACCTGCAAAGAAGAGATTCAATAGGCAATATTGTAGACAAGTGGTTCAAAATCTTGGCTATTCATTAGATTCACCTGGGAAGGTTTTGCTATTCTACTAGTGCCTGAGCCCCAGTAAATACTAGAGAAATGGAATAGCTAAGCCCCAGTAAATACTAGAGAAATGGAATAGCTGAGCCCGAGCCCCAGGATTTGGTTCTAAGAGCTGCTCAGGTGATTTCTAACATTTACCTAGAGTTGAGAACCAAAATTGTAGACTAGAGGTTCTCACACATTAGCGTAAGTCACTTTGAAGGCTTGTTAAAACACAGACTGCTGGGCTTGAGCTCTAGAGTTTTTGATTCAGTAGGTCTTTGGTGGGGTTCAAGAATTTATATTTCTAACAGGCTCCCCAGTGAGGCTAGATGCTGCTGCTTCTGTTCCAGGTATCACACTTGGAGAACCACTGTTGTGCTTTATGCTGTACTGACTGACTGAGAAAATACACAGTACCTAGGTATAGTAATCATGTATATTTTCGTTGGCTGGGAAAAACGCAAGATTAAAAATAAAAAGGTGTAACAGGATGATTAAAACAAATTTCACTGAAATCTCAAAAGTGACACTTGTCAAAGAGACTGACCACCTTGAATTTGAAAAAGGTGATTATGAGACAATATATTATATAAAGCTTTTAAACCCTCCCCCTCTGAGGGTAAAAAAAACTGGAAGAAGATCTTAAAACATTTCCTTGGAAAGAACTATACTATAAGACCTAATCCCCATTTCCAAGGGTACTTGTCGTACAGGGAGTATATCTCCTGTTTTGCCTCAGATGGAAGAGTTTCTCAGGATGGGGAAGCTTTTCCTCGGCAAACTACACAGATTGGTCATCTTACATCTGTGCCTTCGTGTCAAACCTAATAAAAGCACTTGGAAAGCCTGAGACGTGTGTAGGGGAGGCCACAGATGTCTTGTGTGACTCTAACCTGAGTGTTAAAAGGCTAGAGGAAGCTTGCAGAGTTGCTGATGGACAAACCAGAGGAGAGGTGACACATATGGGATCAACTCATACTTCCAGAGGTATGGTTTAGTGTGCAGAAGGGTTTCCTGTGGACAAGAATAAGCATATGTGAGTGGGTCAATGGGAGTCATATTAGATCCTTACCAATAGAACTTTCTGGGTGGGTGAATGGGCTTTAGCGGGGAGAAGAGAAGAAATGGCTGGATCTAGTGACAATGGAAGGAGCTGATAATGAGCTCTAGAAAAGTAAATCATCGGGATTAAGGAGCTGAAGTTAAGAGGCCAAATGTTGGAGGGGAAATGGAGGTCATGAACAAACCATGGAAATTCCCCTGAGAGAAAGAGTTTTACATACCTTCTGTCTCCAGAGAATGCAAAGGCGTTGTGAGAAGACCCCAGCTCCACTCCTGCCTTCAAGTCTGCAGAAGGATGGGCGAACTTGAAACTTTAAATCAAGTATCAGTTTTGGATTATTATATAGAACTGGGTATTTTACGTCATTGAACAGAGAATGCCTTTGATCATTTAAAGGGAATTTGTTATTATCTAAGAATGATTAAAAAGTCATAGTGTGGGATTCAAGATGGCAGCGTGAGAGATGAGACAGAGAACTCCTCCCCAAACCACAGATAGTGTGAAAATATAGTTAATACAACTAACCCTAAAACAGCACCAGGAAAGAAGGCTGCATCAGACTGCATACAGACCTCCAGAGCAGAGCCAACCTCACAAAACAGGGTAACATATGAAAGCTTTGATCCGGTGGGACCCAAGCCCTTGCCCCACCCCAGCTCACAGGTGGGAGGAAGAGAAACGGAGTGGGGGAGGGGGTGGAAGCCTGGGACTGCTGGAGATCTGCTTTGCAAGCAGAAATTTACATTGTGTGGTGCTCTGGAGGATGGGGAGCTGGGACAGGCAGAGTGCTTGAGAGACAGATTCCAACTATTTGTGGAAGATGGGATCCACACCGGGTCGCTCTGAGACAAGGGAAAGGCAGGTGGTTTGAGAGGCTTCCTAGTAGGGAGAGGGCTGCTGAAGGGGCGGGGTTTGCATGGTGCTTGCTGCACGGGAGAAGGGATAGGGGACAAGGATGTCTGGGCGCGCTCTGCCCAGCAGATTGGGGAACTTTGGGGAGCTCCAGGCGCTCCATCCCCCTGGCTGGCTTCTCAGCTCTGAGGCCCCCCACTGTGATACGTAGCCTTCTGAGCCTTCCTCCTGGCCTGACAACACCGGCTCGCAAACCGGCAGTCACTGCTCTGGCGTCACACCAGCCAGAGAGAGGCCTCACCTACAACAGCTAGAGAGGCCAAGCACAGAGGCTTACACGTGTGTGCTCAGCCCACTGGCTGTGATACTGGAGACAGGCAGGGCAGACGGGAGACGGAAACAGATCTTTCCTCCTCCCAGGTACCAGCTCTGCTCCCCTATGACCCCCAACCTCACTCTAGGGGCTGAACAGCTCCAGAGACTGGAGCTTCTGGGCAGTATAGGACACCACACAGAAATATGAAACGTCAAAATAACATGGTACAGACCAAAGTTTCGCAAACCCAGAAAAAGGGCCAAATGAAACTGACCTCACCAATCTTCCAGAAAAAGAATTCAAAATAAACATCAAAAACATGCTTATGGAGGTACAGAAAAATATTCAAGAAATCAGGAACGAATTTAAGATGGAGATTCAATCATTAAGAAATTCCATATCTGAAATGAACATACAATAGAGGGATTTAAAGCAGATTAGATGTAGTAGAAGAGATGGTAAATGGAATAGAAATTAGAGAAGAGGAAATACAAGGAAGCTGAGGCACAGAGAGAGAAAAGAATCTCTAAGAATGAAAGAATATTGAGAGAACTGTGTGACCAATCCAAATGGAACAACATTCGCATAATAGGGGTACCAGAAGAAGAAGAGAGAGAAAAAGGGATAGAAAGTGTCATTGAAGAGGTAATTGCTGAAAAATTCCCCAATCTGGGGAAGGAAACAGTCTCTCAAAACATGGAGGTGCACAGATTTCCCAACAAAAGGGAACCAAGGAAGATAACATCAAGACATATAATAATTAAAATGGCATAGATCAAAGATAAAGACAGACTGTTAAAAGCAGCTAGAGAGAGAAGAAAGATCACATACAAAGGAAAACCCATCAGACTATCATCAGATTTCTCAACAGAAACCTTACAGGCCAGAAGGGAGTGGCATGATATATTTAGTGCAATGAAGCAGAAGGGCCTTGAACCAAGAATACTCTACCCAGCAAGGTAGTCATTTAAATTTGAAGGAGGGATTAAACAATTTTCAGATAAGCAAAAGCAAAGGGAATATACCTTCCACAAACCACCTCTACAGTGCATCTTGGAGGGACCCCCTATACATGGAAGTATTCCTAAGACTAAATAGATGTCACCCAAGGGATAGACAGAGTACAGAATATGATTCATAATATACAAAGAATGGAGAAGGAAGAAAAAGGAGGAAAAAAAAGAATCTTAAGGTTGTGTGTGTAATAGCATATGAAGTGAGTAAAATTAGACTGTTAGATAGTAAGGGAATTACCCTTGAACCTTTGGTAACCACAAATCTAAAGCCTGCAATGGCAATAAGTATACCTATCAATAATCACCCTAAATGTAAATGGTCTAAATGCACTAATCAAAAGATGTAGAGTCACCGAATAGATAAAAAAAACAAGACCAATCTATATGCTGCCCACAAGAGATGCACTTCAAACCCAAAGTCATACACAGACTGAAAGTAAAGGGATGGAAAAGATATTTCATGCAACTGAAAGTGAGAAAAAAGCAGGAGTTGCAGTACTTTTATCAGACAAAATAGACTTCAAAACAAAGAAAGTCACAAGAGACAAAGAAGGGCATTACATAATGATAAAGGGGTCAGTCCAGCAAGAGGATATAACTATTATAAACATCTATGCACCCAACACAGGATCACCTACATATGTGAAACAAATACTAACAGAATTAAAGGGGGAAATAGAATGCAATGCATACATTTTGGGAGACTTCAACACACCACTCACTCCGAAGAACAGATCAACCAGACAGAAAATAGAGAGAGGCACTGAACAATATATTAGAACAGATGGACCTAACAGACATCTACAGAACACTCCATTAAAAAGCAACAGGATACACATTCTTCTCAAGGGCACATGGAACATTTCCAAGAATAGATCATATACTAGGCCCCAAAAAGAGCCTCAGTAAATTAAAAAAGATTGAAATTGTACCAACCAGCTTCTCAGATGACAAAGGTATGAAACTAGAAATAAATTACTCAAAGAAAATGTAAAAGCCCAAAGACACATGGAGGCTTAATAACATGCTCCTAAATAATCAATGGATCAATGACCAAATAAAAAACAGAGATCAAGCAATATATGGAGACAAATGACAATAATAATTCAACACCGCACAATCTGTGGGATGCAGCAAAAGCTGTGCTAAGAGAGAAATATATTGCAATACAGGCCTACCTCAGGAAAGAAAAACAATCCCCAATGAACAGTCTAAACTCACAATTAATGAAACTAGAAAAAGAAGAACAAATGAGGCCCAAAGTCAGTAGAAGGAGGGACATAATAAAGATTAAAGCTGAAATAAATAAAATTGAGAAAAATAAAACCATAGAATCAATCAAAGCAGGAGCTGGTTCTTCGAGAAAATAAACAAAACAGATAAACCCCTAGCCAGATTTATCAAGAAAAAAAGAGAGTCTACACACATAAACAGAATCAGAAATGAGAAAGGAAAAATCACTACGGACACCACAGAAATACAAAGAACTGTGAGAGAAAACTATGAAAAATTATATGGTAACAAACTGGATAATCTAGAAGAAAAGGACAACTTTCTAGAAAAATACAACCTTCCAAGGTTGACCCAGGAAGAAACAGAAAATCTGAATAGACCAATTACAAGCAAAGAAATTGAATTGGTAATCATAAAACTACCTAAGAGCAAAACCCCTGAACCAGGTGTGTTCACAGCTGAATTTTATCAAACATTTAGTGAAGACCTAATACCCATCCTCCTTAAAATTTTCCAAAAAGTAGAAGAGGAGGGAATGCTCCCAAACTTATTTTACTAGGTCAACATCATTCTAATACCAAAACCAGGCAAAGACACCACAAAAAAAGAAAATTACAGACCAATATCCCTAATGAACATAGACGCAAAAATACTCAACAAAATATTAGCAAACTGAATTCAAAAATACATCAAGAGGATCACCCATCATGATCAAGTAGGATTTATTCCAGGGATGGAAGGATGGTTCAACATTTGAAAATTCACCAACATTATCCACCACATCAACAAAACGGACAAAAACCAAATGATCATCTCCATATATACTGAAAAAGCATTTGACAAAATTCAACATCCATTCATGATAAAAACTCTCAACAAAATGGTATAGAGGCCAAGTACCTCAACATAATAAGGGCCATATATGACAAACCCACAGCCAAATTATGCTTAACAGAGAGAAATTGAAAGCTTTACCTTTAAGATTGGGAACATGACAAAGATGCCCACTCTCCCCACTTCTATTCAACATAGTTCTAGAGGTCCTAGCCATAGCAATCAGACAACACAAAGAAATAAAAGGCATCCAGATTGGCAAGGAAGAAGTTAAACTGTCCCTGTTTGCAGATGACATGATATTGTACATAAAAAAACCATAAAGAATCCACTCCAAAACTACTAGATCTAATATCTGAATTCAGTAAATTTGCAGGATACAAAATTAATACACAGAAATCTGTTGCATTTCTATACACTAATGGTGAACTAGCAGAAAGAGAAATCAGGAAAACAATTCCATTCACAATTGCATCCAAAAGAATAAAACACCTAATCAGGAATAAACCTAATCAAGGAAGTAAAAGACTCATACTCTGAAATCTACAAGACACTTATGAGAGAAATTAAAGAAGATACCAATAAATGGAAACACATCGCATGCTCATGGACAGGAACAATTAATATTGTCACAATGGCCATCCTGCCTAAAGCAATCTACAGATTCAATACAATCCCTATCAAAATACCTACAGTATTCTTCAATGAACTAGAGCAAATAGTTGTAAAATTCATATGGAACCACAAAAGACCCTGAATAGCCAAACCAATCCTGAGAAGCAATAATAAAGTGGGGGAAATTACACTCCCTGACTAAGCTCTACTACAAAGTTACAGTAATCAAGACAATTTGGTACTGGCACAAGAACAGACCCATAGACCAGTGGAACAGAATAGAGAGCCCAGATATAAACCCAAGCATATATGGTCAATTAATATATTATAAAGGAGTCATGGATATACAATGGGGAAATGACAGCCTCTTCAACAGCTCGTGTTGGCAAAAATGGACAACTACATGTAAGAGAATGAAACTGGATTATTGTCTAACCCCACACACAAAAGTAAACCCAAAATAGATCAAAGATTTGAATGTAAGTCATGAAACCGTAAAACTCTTAGAAAAAAACATATGCAAAACTCTCTTGGACATAAACATGAGCAACTTTCATGCACATATCTCCCTGGGCAAGGGAAACAAAAGCAAAAATGAACAAGTGGGACTATATCAAACAAAAAATCTTCTGTACATCAAAGGACACCATCATCATAACAAAAAGACATCCTACAGTCTGGGAGAATATATTCATAAATATCATATCTGATAAGGGATTGACATCCAAATTATATAAAGAGCTCACACACCTCAGCAAACAAGCAAATAAGCCAATTAAAAAACGGGCAGAGGAGCTGAACAGAAACTTCTCCAAAGAAGAAATTCAGATGGCCAACAGGCACATGAAAAGATGCTCCACATCGCTAATCATTAGAGAAATGCAAATTAAAACATAATGAGATATCAGCCCACACCGGTTAGGATGGCCATCATCCAAAAGACAAACAACAACAAATGTTGGCGAGGATGTGGAGAAAGGGGAACCCTCCTACTCTGCTGGTGGGAATGCAAATTAGTTCAACTATTGTGGAAAGCAGTATGGAGGTTCCTCAAAAAACTCAAAATAGCAATACCATTTGACCCAAGAATTCCACTCCTAGGAATTTACCCTAAGAATGCAGCAGCCCAGTTTGAAAAAAACATATGCACCCCTATGTTTATCGCAGCACTATTTACAATAGCCAAGAAATGGAAGCAGCCTAAGTGTCCATCAGTAGATGAATGAATAAAGAAGATGTAGTACATATACACAATGGAATATTATTCAGCCAGAAGAAGAAAACAAATCCTATCATTTGCAATAACATGGATGGAGCTAGAGGGTATTATGCTCAGTGAAATAAGCCAGGCTGAGAAAGACAAGTATCAAATGATTTCATCAATCTGTGGAGTATAAGAACAAAGCAAAATCTAAAGGAACAAAACAGCAGCAGACTCACAGAACCAAAGAATGGACTAACAGTTACTAAAGGGAAAGGAACTGGGGAAGATGGGTGGCAAGGGAGGGATAAGTGGGAAATAGGGGTATTATGATTAGCACACATAATGTAGTGGGGGTGGGGCATACGGGGAAGGCAGTATAACGCAAAGACAAGTAGTGATTCTATAGCATCTTACTATGCTGATGGCCAGTGACTGTAATGGGGTATGTGTTGGGGACTTATAATGGGGGGAGTCTAGTAACCATAATATTGCTCATGTAATTGTACATTAATAATAGCAAAAAAAAAAAAGTCGTAGGGTAACCTGAATTATCTTCTTAGGGACAAAGGCAGAACTTTCTCTATTGACTTAATTTGAAGGTACAGTGGGGAAAAATCAAGTTGTTTTACAATTTTATTCCGTGAGTTCTGTCTATCCAACATACTGATTGTAGAAACATAAATTTGAAATAAGAACAACAATAAAAAGAATATATTGGTTCATTAAATGGGAAGTTAACTAAATTACATCTAGTTATGTCAATGAGAGTAAAGGAATAGTGTCCGTGATTTCCAAATCATGGCTCTTTATCCTTCTCTGATATTGGAGTTCTCAAGTCCCTTAATATCACTTGATATTCAAGATGTCTAGAAGCTTTAAGTTTAAATTACCCTTGCAAATAAATTTCCGAATAATTCCCAAGAGTTCCTGATTGGCACAACTTGCTCATTCCTATACCAATTACTATTAAATAAATTCAGTGCTTTCAGTGGCCAGGCCTGTGTCCTCCAAGTTGGAGGAAAAGTTTAGCCCCACGTCAAAGAAATGGAGGAGTCTGTTAATAGAAGAGTGAAGAAGCAAAATGTTACAGGACTGGTTAAAAAAATATATATATGTATTTTTATAATCACTGCAGTCCACAGTTAGGACTTAGTAATAATTACTCAAAGTTGGATGTATAACAGGAATTTACAAGTATATCTTCTTTCCTTATTTGCAGTGAATTGCTCCTAGATCTCTTTCGTGACAGCCTCATAACAAGGCTTACAATGTTGAACCTCAGGCTCTTCTTACTTCATAAAAGTGTTTTAACAATTTGTAAGATTAAGCAATAGATGCTTCCCAAGGGTGCCTTATAAATCTACAGAAAATCTTAATTTGCTTAATTTTTCTAGCACACTTCTACTTTCATTCTTTGCAAAGAAACAACATTAAATATGTTTTTTTAAATTGCAGTTAAAGACAGAATTTTATAGACCATTAGACCATGGGAAGAAAGACAGAAGGTGATTTCAAAGATTATTACCTTTTATGTAAAATGTGACATTACCTCTATTAATAATGAAAATTAGTGTTTAGAAGAAACTGGAAGGGATTTGAGCAAGAAACTGTTGGGGTCATTTTTCAAAACACATTGATGAACTTTTCTCAGTAGTTAACAAAATCTTTTTGAACTATTGGCTTATTCTCTAATGGATAGATCAGAGCTTGTGTGTAGTTTTGTGCTGCTGAGAGAGAACGAAAACCATGTACTTAAACTGGTTTAGGGAAGTAACTAAGAATTTAACTGAAGCTTGACATCTTCTGACATTCAGATGAAAGAATGATCTTTAAGTGCATGTGAATGGAGCACACATTTATTCTGCTCTCAGGAGTGGGTGTGTATGTGTGTTTTCTGAATTCTGGGGGTAGGCTTGGGTTGGGTCACATGGCTTGGGAATAGAATGATGCCTTAAAGTGGTGTGGCTGATACTGAGAATAATTATTTTTCCTTTGATGGTACCTTCAGAATTAGTTTGCTAGGGTTGCTATAACAAAATACTGTAGACTGGATGACCCAAACGACAGACATCTGTTTTCTCATGATTCTGGAGGCTAGTAGATCAAGGAATCAGCATGCTGGGCTTTTTTCTGAGGTTTTTCCTTGGCTTTCAGTGGCTGCCGGCTCCTTGGTCCTCACGCCGTCCTTCCTCTGCATTGTCTGCATCCCTCATTTCCTCTTGTGTAAGGACGACAGTCAAACTGGATCAGAGCCCACAGGTATAATCTCATTTTATCTGATCACCTCTTTAAAGTCCTGTCTCCAAATAGTCACATTCTGAGCCACTTGGAAGGGGAGCAAGTGGTTAAGATTTTAACATACAAATTTTGGGGGAACATAATTCAGCCATAACACTTTCCAATTTGCAGTGAATATAGCTCTGATAGGTTATAGGAAAAGCTACTTCTCCTTGCTTCAGAAGTACCATTTGGCAAGTTAGTATTCTCTTTTTTACTAATGAGAAAACTCAGACTTTACAAGTTAAAAGTTTGTCCAAAGTCACTGGATTAACAAGAAGCTTATAGAATGATTAGAATTTGGGGTTTCCCTATAATTATTCTTTCTAGTCCATCATCATACCACTTTTTAGGTCTTTATTCCATCTGAAGGTATGACAATACAACACTGAAATGGAAATAAGGAAGGAGGAGGAGTTCGGTAAGAGGATAAATGTTGCTGTATTGAAGGCCACTTCCTGTAAGAGTGGCACAGAATACATATAGGTGTGGGCACAGAGAACTGAGTGCTGATGAAGGAGAGGCCACCTCTTCCCACCAGTGCTTTGGTTCCTGTTTGACCAAGTAACAGTTGACTTTGTTGATTTTATAAGACTTCAAAAACTAGTCAGTAGTTCCAGTACTATTTCAACTCTCCATTAGTTCCGACTGTTCCAATAGTTCCAACTCTCCAAGCAAAAAAAATGTCCAGTTGAAGCCTGGTCACATCCTCCTAACCCACTAAATTAACAAATTTTTAGCTGTATCTTTATGCTTAGCACCATCTTCTTGGTCTAGTACATTTAACAATAACAACAAAAATAAATAAATATGGTAAGAAGAGAGGTCCCCATTTGTACTCAGTTCACATTTGTGCTTCTGTATTATTCATAACAGATTTTAGGCCCTGTTTAAGTTAATATACTCTATGGACTTGGTAAATTAAAAGTGATATCTTGAAAAGGTAGAATTTCAGAATAGTGTACAGAACAGAAAGCAGAGACAATTTCAGATTTAGATTGTTATCAAGTATTTTCTTTTTCCGTGTTTTTCATATTAAAATTGCTAAAATTTTGGAAACCAGGAAAACCAAATACAAAAGAAGATGAATCCAGTGAGATCAGATTACTTTTCATCTGGCTCTTTTTTTTTTTTTTGTCATTGTTGTTATTCTATGAGGGGATAAATCACAGAAGTGGGGGAGATTTTAGTATTCTTTCTTTAATTCATCTTTAGCTTTTCAAAATAGAATAGCTTTGTAAGGTGGTATGAATTCCAGCTTTTAATGAAATAAAGAATAGGAGCATAAAGCAGGAAGTACATGAGAAATTAAGATATAAATTCTGAAGCAGGTCAAGGAACAGATAATAGATTCCAAGGTAAGATATTAAATCTTACAGCTTCCAAGCTGGCCGCCAGAAAGGATCTAGCAGGTTATGAAGCAGAGGCCTAAAAGGACCAATATTCCTTGCTGCAAGCAGAGGAAGAGAGTATGGTAACTATGTGCATGTTTGTGCTTTATGGCATTCTGATACTAATCAGTGGGTATCTCTATGTATGTAAATACAGATCAATGAAAAACTCTCCGTGTGTGTGTTTAGCTCCATGCACCTCTTTAGTTAGATATATAGATAAATACACACAGAGAAGCTAATTGAATAGAAGTGAAAATCTAGGTTAAAGTAACATTGATCAAAAACTGGCTGCCACTGGTTTGGAATTCAAACACTCAAGCCTATAAATAATAGCTTTTTTCTCACTATATTACTGAAATTGGGAGTGGGCCCAAAGCATAAACAGTAAAGGACTGAATTACTGCAACATGATCTACTCGGAGATGCTCAGAAGGCCACCCAAAAGTTCCTGTAGATACAGGAATTGGTCCCCTTAGGAGCCCAGTCAGTCCCAAACAGCTCATGTAGGCAGGGTGACCCGCCTTGGCTAACTTTTCATTTCTCAGGACAATTTGAGGTTTGGAATCTCACACCAGAGAACCCACTTTAGGTTAATGTGCTGAAATAGGGCCCTGGGAGTAGGAGAGAAGGAGTAAATGAATTCGTATGTCCTATCTTCACAAATCCTTGTATTTTATTGTCCTTCCTTGAGAAAACAATTTGGTGATCTGATGTCTAATTTTCTTTCTTTCACAGACAATATTCTCTTCTTTTTTTTCATCACTCTTGTACATATTTTTGCAGTGATCAAATTCATAAATGAGAATATAAGACAGACCCATCTCAGAAAGAGCTCTTTCTCAACAACCATTCCTACATTAGAACCACATGAGAAACACTTGCGCACACAGAATGAAGACCGGAGCTGGATGTGCAGGATTTTGGGTGGCTGAGCTCATTTTCCGCCCGGTTGAGATGATTTAGCTGCCCTGCTACACCTCGAATGCAGCTTCTTTGAGCTTATTTCACGTAGCTGAGCTCTTAATTTTGTTAGTTACTTTGGAAGCATGTGTACAAAACCTGTTTTATATTGTGGGTAGGCCTCAGGAAATAGTCCCTCACGACTCTTATTTGAAACAATTTTGAAAGTTTAACACAAAATGTGGGCCGTTTTTATTTAACATGGCAGTGATTGGTCTGAAAATACACATGGATTTTTGTAAATGCATTCTTTTCTATAGTTTAATGCAACTGACATATCAAAAATGGTTTCTTTACCTGGTTCTCTACCCTCCCTCATCCTTCAAATATCATCAGGCATTATTTCAATAATTCAGAGGAAATGTGAATTTTGTTAGCTTATAAAAGAAGTTTTCATTTTGGAATAGATAGCCAACAGAATAGTTAAAAATCCAACTGTTTGAAAAGTATTTTTTTCATAATCGGTCACATGATATTTTAGTAATTAAAAAAAATTTACTTGATACAAGCTACAAAAATTCCTTAGTAATGTAGTTATTACTATTTATGAATATGATTTAGTTTATAGCACACCTTCACCTTCTCAAGGATTTTGTTCTTTCTCAACTTGAACTCTTGCTGCAAAAATAGCAGCGGGATATTGTGGAAAGAACCAGGGATTGCATGGAATAGCAATCCTGAAAAAAGTTATTAAGCTTACTTGGCTATAATTTTCTAATTGGGAAAAATGGAGATAACTTGAATTGTTTTTAAAGATTAAAAATTATTTATCTAAAATGCCAAACAGTACCTGTCTCATAGTATTTGAACTTGCAGATTTTCAAAAACTGGTGCTATTCTTCAATTGTTATTTTCCATCAAGTTTTCTATATATCTCCTGCATATATGCTCACAAAAGACTGATATGTGCTCCTTCACATAAGAAAATGTATCAAACGTGCTCATTGTTATCTGCTCTTTTTTAAAACAACTTTATTGAGATTTCTTTGACATATAAAAATTATGTATATTTAATGTTGGTAACTTGACGTTTTGAGATATTTACACATGGGGTAGATCACCACAATCAAACTAAATAATAAATAAGTTCACTTCTACATAGTTGCCATTTTTGTGTGTGTGCATGTGCATGTGTGTGGGGCCAGAAAATTAGACATCTATCTTCCTAGCAGATTTCAAGTATACAATACATTATTAACTATTGTCACCACGTTTTACACTGGGACCCTGGAACCTACTCATAACTGAAAATGTGTATCCTTTGACCAACATCTCTCAGATTCCCCAACCTAACCCCCAATCCCTGGCAGCTACATCCTCCTCTCTTTGTCTCCAGGTGTTCAACGTTTTTAGATTCCGCATACAAGTGAGATCATGCAATATGTATCTTCCTGTGTCTGGTTTATTTCGCTTAGCATAATGCCCTCCAGTTTTATCCATGCTGTTGCAAATGGCAGGCTTTCTTTCTTAAGGCTGAAAAATATTTCATTGTATGTATATACCATATTTTCTTTATCCATTCATCTGTTGATGGACATTTAGGTTGTTTCCATACTTCAGTTGCTGAGAATAATGTTGGAATGACTGTGGAGGTACAGAATCTCCCCCGGGTCCAGTTTCATTTCCTTTGGATGTATACTTAGAAGCACGGTTATCCATTCTTGGTGGCCACTCACCATCTCCACTCTGACTGAAGAGGATGGAGGCTGCTACTCACTAAGCGCTTGGCAGCAAAATCCATTAGCAGAGTGAGCAGTTGTCTTCCTCGCAAAGGGCTGCTGGCCCTGTCCTGGGAACAGCAAAGGGACATTAAAGGAAATACCCTTAGAAGATGGAGGCAACCATTATGTCGGGAGCAGATTTAACTTCCCAAAGTGGCTTTTTAAAAATCTGAAGTCAATTCCAAAAGCAAAACAAAGAAAAAATTGGCTCAAAAAGATGTCAGAAGGAATATTTAAACATCGATAAGGCTGATTGATTATTATTTTCTTATTTTATTCATGGCACATTTTTGTGAACACATCTAATGAGCATACATTGATTCACATTCTCCATTCATTACCAGGATTTATTGGCCCTAGAAATTAATATTGACTGGGGCAAAGCAGCCACCAACTTCTCCTGCAGGTCCATAAATCTGGCAATGGAAGAACACTAAACTAGGAGTCAGTACATTTCTTTTGTTGGTAGTTGTATTTTTCCTTTGCCCTAGGAAGAATGTCAGTGCAGCTGCCTGCTTCCAGTGGGCCTATCGTGTTTTTAAAAAATTTAGTAGCTGGACATTTAGAGTCTGTTTCCAATTTACATTGTGCTCTAATAGGGCTGAATATAACATTTCCTTCAGATGCTTTAATATGTGGAGGTATAATGAAGCCAAAGCACATTTATCACAGCTAAATTTCATAAATAATGCCAGAATAAAAACAAAAAAAAGGGTTAATTTAATACATGTGACAATAACCTAGAAATTTTATATAATTTAATTATACATTTCAAAAGATATACCTGAGATCTAGTCAAGTCTTTCCATCTTGCTGGATTTCAGTTCCTTTCTTCTGTAAAATGAATTGTTTGCATTTGTCTTCGAGCCCTCTCTCAGCTCTAAGATCCAAGAAACTATGAATGCTTTTTAAAAGCTAGAATTTGTAGATAACATGAATTGTTATCTCAGTCAGAACCCCAGTGGCGAAACTATTCAAGATTTGGAAAGAAGAAAGAACAAAGAAATAGGGCACATCATTCCATATATTTTCTCAGAACCATTTGCTTTGTATAAAAATGAATATTGGGACCTTCTTGATTTAAAGAAAAAATGGAGTGCAAAAGCATAGGATTTGAAGTTCAAAGATCTGGTTTTGAAGCCTAGACCTGTTCTGGGCATGTGTGTGTGCATGTGTATATCAGAGAGTTGAATTAAAATAAATTAGCACCTTCCATGTAAGGATCATGTCTCAAGGACTTGGTCGTCACAATACCTTTCAGAGTCATGTGTTTTTTATTGAGAGTTTACATTCAGAGAAATCAAGTTGCCTGCCCAAAGTAAACAGCTAGGCTGTCATTTGAATCTATGCCAGTTTGACTTCAGAGATGATGCCCTGATGGTCACATAGCTCTTCTGACTTTCTGCTCCGTCCACTGCAAAGTGAGTGGCCCCTTTCAGGGACAGAAGGCCCTGGAGGACTGCACTGCCCACAGAGCCCAGCATAAATGTTCACTGTGACTGGTGATTGTGGAGATGGTCATCTTATCTTAAAGACCATCATTTGGAAACTATTTCCAATAAAAGGCCCTCATGACTAACACAGAACTTAAACTGTAAGTAAATCTAGAACCCAATGGGTCTTGGAGAAATGCTTAGGAAATCCCTCTGGCAAAAATGTCCAGCATGTGGAATGTCTAGAAAAAGTCCTTGGACTTTTCTTCCACTTAATGGTGCCCCATCTTCTTCCCCACGTGGATGCTCCTAGATCACTCTATGACCCACTTAGTATACCTTTCTAACAGTATACTAAGGGCAGGAGGCCAGGGGCTCTGGGTATGGGTTTTGTGTTCAGAAAGACTTCGGCTTCAATCCCAACTTTGTTTCTTATCAGCTGTTTAATTGAAACTGTCTCTGTCTCTATAAAATGGGGCTAATAAAAAGACCACTCAGGCCGTGGCACACGAGTAGTGCCTGGCTCATCCAAGTTTCAAGAAAGGTTGATTCGTATTCCAGCTTTCCAGTTGCACATGGTTTTGCTTTCAGTGGCTTTAGGACCTGGAAGCAGATGGTCCTCCTTCTGACATATTGTCACACGGTCAACAGCAGCCTGACACTACATCACAATGGCTACACCATTTGCCTCACTTCATCTCACCACATAGGCATTTTATTATCTAACATCATCATGAGAAGTAAGTACAGTACAATAAGATATTTTGATAGGCCAAATTCACATAACTTTTATTTCAGTATCTTGTAATTTTTCTATTATTAGTTGTTAATCTTTTCCTGTGACTACTTTATAAATAAAACTTTATCATAGGTATGTATGTATGTATAGGAAAAAACAGTATATATATATATATTTTAGGTTTGGTACTGTCTGTGGTTTCAAATATCCACTAGGGGTCTTGGAATGCATCCCCTGTGGATAAGGGGGGTCTGCTGTATTCATAACTTAAGGAGTTTCACAAGTTTTTTAAGAGACATCAGTAGTCTCCACAGGTAATCTCATTCAAGGGCAAAGGCAGAGCTGAGGTAGGTCGTATTAGGAGCAGAGAGGTTTCCTCTCCTTTCCGGTGGTGGTTCCTCATACACCTTTACTACTGTCTAGGGCCAGTGCTTGCCTTGGTCCTGAAGCCTCTACCTGTCCTTATCATTTTTGCACAATGACTTATCTTGAGATCTTTTCCATAACCAGAATGCTCCCTGAGGTCCCTGGCAATGCCACGAGTAGTCTGGGAATCCTTGCGTTTACAATAGCCAGACTCTTGATAAATTGTGGCCCAAAAGGCACGAGATTGAGGGAATGAACAGTTGTCTGGGAAGTCCTGGCTCCATAAGTAAACTTGTGGGGCTGTGGGTGAGGAACTGAACTAGCCAGAACTTCATCTATGACTTGGGCAATGATTATTATTTTGCAGGGGCATTTTGAGAATGGAATAATATCTTCTAACTCTAGATTTATGTAGGAAATACTTACAGGGGCTTGTCTGCCTTCTTTATTTCATTCCCTCTTTGTCCTTCCCTCCTCCCCTCCATTTATTTAATCCTTCCCTGCCAACTCCCAGCTTTTCCCAGACTATCAGCTTCCCTTACTGTAACATCTCAAAAGACCTTTGACTTTCCATAGTGGGGCATTTATCACAGGGTAACATAACTTCTTGAATAATTGCCTGGCTTCTCTTAAGCCCTACCAGTGCCATAAGGAAAGGTTTCCACTTCAGTTGTTGAACTGTGTATCACCCCCACCCCGCAGCTGGATGCCTGACATATAACAGATATACAGTTGTTATTTGTTATACCAAGTTCTGTGCTGGCAACAGTGAAGAAGAGTGGACAATACCCAGGGACCAACCTCCATGAGCTCACATGTGCTGACTACAGATGGCATCACTGAGTGGTTCTTTTCTCAACCAAGGATTCATTCCACAGTCATTTCATGAGCATCTGCTACGTGCCCAGTGCCATGTGGGATATCAGGACAGAACAATACAGGAACCTCTTTGCTCTCAGAGATTTACAGTTTAGTGATTGGAGATTGATGGGGAACAAATGAATGAACAAGATGGTCCCAAACATCGTGTTGAAGATTACAGGAGAGAATGATAGATGGGCAATGGTGGTTGTGAAAAGGGTGTTTTGGACCCTGTGTCTTGGGAAAGCCTCTCTGGGGAGCTGATATTTTAACTGAGAACTGCTGGCAAGGTGGGGTTGCACAGAAAGCAATATGAGAAATACATTTTCTGGCAACATGTACAAACATCTTAAGTTTGGAGGGAGCTTGGATTGTTTGAGGAAACAACAATGAGCCCATGTTTGGGGCGTGGTGTTGGGGATGAGTGACAGGCGGTGAGGCCAAACAGGCAGGGTAAGGCTTTAGGCTGTGGAGCTGCAGGATGCATCTCCTCATCTCCTCATCTTGTCTGTACGGGGTTCTCTGTCCTCAATGAAACCACTGAGAATGGGCTCTACAAGCAGACGGTTCAGTATCTTAAACTCAAGGAGCGCAGAGGAAAAACTTAAAAGCATGGGACCTCTGCAAAATTAAAACATAACAAGAGAAAAACAAAAGCAAACGAACATATGTAGTTCAAGAAGCAGGAAAAAAGAAAATCTTGAAAGTGTGGAGGAGATCCCACTTCTGTAAATGAAGCTGTTTCGATAAAAGAAACGTTTTGCAAATGCCTCTTTTCCACACCCAGTGTGATATCTCTGACAGGATGTGAAGGCAGGCTGGGAAAAGGAGAAAAGCCAGCCCAGGACTTCCTCTTCTAGAAAATGCTCTGTGCTTTTCGCTCCTGGGAAACGATGAAGGGCCCAGATAAGAAGGGACTTCAATTCCACGTGCCATAACTTTACAGGAGAAACAGTTCCCATAGAAGTATTTTCTTCGCCAAAGAATCTAAAGAGTGAAGGAAACACATTTTTGCTGCTCTCTTGTTTATAAACAGATCTCTGTCTTTAAAAAAATTTTTTTTAAATAAATGTGCATTCATTTTTCCAGAAGGAAAAAAAAAATGCCGGTGCTGACACCTTGCTCCTTCATTCCTTTCCCAGCACCCTTCCACATTCTTTACGGATGGTGTCGTTAGGGAATGCCAGGGAAAAGCTTAGTGCTTTCTGTGAAAATTGTTTCACTAAGGGGAAACAAGACAGCGAAGTGATAAGATAATTTAATGGCAGCAGGAAAGACACTTAAGTGGCTGAGGGTAGAAATGACAGAAAGAACAGAAATGAGAGGTTTTGACGATGTGGTATAGCCATCCACTCAGGAGATCGTGGGAAAGGACACCCAGACATGGGGGTATTTTGCATTCTTTTCTCTGTCAGAACGGGAACTTCTCATGGTTGGAAACAGAGATGACAGCTATTGAAAATTAATCTTTCAAAGAGCGAGGAATATAAAATGACTCCTTAAAGGGGAAAAGACATAGCATTTACTCAGTCCCTATCCCGGACTAGACACTGTGCCTGGTATTTTGCAAGCATTTTTTTTTTAAATTTATTCCTCCCTTGGCCCAGTAAAGCAGGCATCATTATTCCATATTAATAAAAGAAGAAACTGAAGCTCTAAAAATATAAGAAAGGCATTCAATATCATCTTGGTATGCAGCAGAGCTTTGATTTGCGCTGCATTCCTTTGACTCCCATTTTCAGGCCACCCCTGTGTGTGCCCCGGCAATTTTCCTTAAACACAGGAGTGTAGGGAGCTCCCACCAGGGATGTGTAATTAACACGGGTCAGACGGTTACTTATTTTAAGAAAGAACTTAGGGGAACATACATGGACTGGGCTAGCCATAGTGCTGTATAATTAATTTACTGTTGTGTAATTTGCCCTCAGAGCAGTATTTGGTTCTTCTTTTGCTCTGACTTTAATCAAAAGGTGAGGGGGGTCTGATCTCTCAGGCAAGATGTCTCAGGATTTCATGTCAGCTGATTTCTGGTTGGCTTTGAGGTCCTGGGAGAGGACTGGAGGGAGAAAGAAGGGAGAAGCCAGGGTATTTTTCCCTTTCTCTTGTCTCATGAATCCTGCTGGGCCCCATGCATTTCCTCCATGGAAGGTCCTGCTAGGCAGGCCGGCTTTGTTCTAACTTTCTCCAGGTGATCCCTACCCCTGGGTTCTAACTTCCTCCAGGTCATCCCGACCCCTGGGTTCTAGAAGCACTCCACCTTTCTCTGTCCTGTGGCCCAGGAGAGTAAGGAATTTGTTACACCCAGGATGGCAGAGCTGGGAGGTCAAACAGGGCTCCATATGGCCGCCGAGACATTAGCAGCAGCTGCAGGAAATCCTTACCCTTCCATACGCTCCGGTGGTTTCTCTTTCCCAGTGAGGCCCTGACTGCTACAACAGTGAGAGGCAGTAATGCCTGGGCCCCTCTGGTGCTCAGTCCTTCCTCTGCTGATCCATGCCTAGCTGTTCCATGGCCCTTTCCTCCTCAGTTAGATCTAATCTTTCTTCCCCCAAAAAAGATCTAAAACTTGGCCAAACAGAGGTTAACATAAATGACTAAACATTTTCCTTAGAATGTTGTTTCTAAAATGAATCTTCACTTAGCAAACATGAGTCCCTTAAGTTTAAAGTAATAGGGCACAAAGGAAAAAAATTCCTGGCATCAGTCACGGAAAAGTCTGTTTAAATTAAATTGTATTTTATTTTGACCTGAGGAATGGTATTGACTAAGAAGTAACTTACTTTGAAGTAGGTCCATCTTTGGCCCACATTTTAAGCTAATCAAGGATATGATGAATAAGAAAAAAGAAGGCAACACGGGATAGCAATACAAATTACATAACTATGAACACCTTTGGAAGCATGTGTTAAGAGTGAGACACTGTGCTAACTGAATTACATGCAGCATTTCATTTCATTGTCATGGTAATCTAGTAAGGTAGGCATGCCTCCTAATTTGAGATGAAGAAACTGAGGTTCAAAGAGGTAAATAATAATGTCAAGGTCAGAGTTAGTAAACTTTGGAGTCAGGATTTAGCCCTGAGTCTCCTTTGCCTGTCCATGCTATTTTAGTTTTACAAAGTGCATGATGAGCTTTGGAGATTAAAAACCCCTGAGCCATGCTCTGGATTTGACCTAAAGAGAGGGTGTTTCATATGGTTCCAGAATGGTTAGTTTTTTGAGCCAGTATTTAAAAATTGAGAAAGTGGGAGATCTAGCTTACATGGGCCTGCTTCCTGCAAGACACAAAGGCCATTGTATTTTGGAGACACACAGGCTCTTATATTTACAACAGTCCACGTGTTTTCTTTCATGTCTTCCTAGTATTTTCCTTCACACGTCTGCTTCACTAGCTTATGCTGTCTATTTGGTGTTGGGTGCATTTGAGACACCTGCTAAAATGACTATAATAGTCATAACAAGGATTCTGGAGTGGATTATCATGGTTCAAATCCCAGCTGTCTGCTGTTCTAGTTATGTGACCTTGGACAAATGACCTGACTTTTCTCTGTCTTAATTTCCCCTTACTAAATGGGCACTTAATTAGTGCTTCCCTCATAATATCATTGTAAGGATTAAGAAGTTATTATTTATAAAGAACAAATAACAGTGGCTGGGCCCTAATACACACATATGCATATGGGGATATATGTATATGTATATGTATATAAGACACACACACATACACATATTTTTAAAATAATAAATTACCTGCAACTCAGTGTGTATTATTGGAAATCCATTCAAGAAGTTGGGTTAACTAGAAAAACAAAGAGTTTGACATTTTGAGGTCTCATACAATACTGACATCAGTAGTGGTTTCAGGGAGTTGGGGAAAAATGTGATAATACACAGAGTTCTTCAACTGTGAGGTGAGCATCTCAATGCACAACAGTGTTTCAATTTTAAATAGAACGATCAGCTCATACATATTGAGAATCTGTGTGTCTTTTGTAATTATAAGAATGGGTGGGATGATTAAGAGGTATAGACCATGCTTCTCAATGTATAATAGCTTACAATTCATTAGAATTGCAGTAATTCTATGTAACTCTGTATATGTCATCTTCTTTCACATTGAGGCAAAAATAATCCTTCACTTATCTGATTTTATCCAGAATACTGTTCCACAATTTGCTTTTTACTTTGGAAAAGTTAAAAAAAATATATAGGCACGCTTAATGCTTTTTTATACCTACAATGAATATGAAGTCTGAAAACATAAAATCTAAGCATTGCCATTTTTAAAAGACCCATGTTTCTAGACTACTGTAGTCTTAATAAAAATTGTGGCCCCTTATAGTCCAGTCTCTATGTGGAATGAAGTTCAAACCATCCCAGTTTAAATACTTATTACCAATTAAAAAGGAATTCCAATCTTTATTTTAATCAATCTCTCAAAAGACATTGTCGAAGATACAATTCATAGCCTCCAGCAGACTGGACAGTCTCTTCCACTCTGCCATTCAATTTAGGTTGACAAAATTACTCACAGGTTTTCACAGAAGAATCACTAAGATCCCCTTGTTCAGTTTGTGAGGTCTTTCTTACACATTCTGTTTTGTGCACAAAAACAAACACCACATTCTTTGCTATTTAGCTCAAGTTAATTTCTCTGACTTTTCTGTATCCTCTTTTCTCCTATCCCTCGGTCTTTCCCTTATCTACCAGTGCTTTGGATTCTACCTTAAAAAAGAAAGAAAAAAAAAAGGCTCAACAATTTTACCAAAGACTGCATGACAGTTTTCTACCCCAAACTGTGAAGGGGATTAAATATAATCCAGGTTATTTTCAATGGTTAAGGCTTCTGCTTTATTTTCATAGCCAGAAGCTAATGAAAACTCGAAGTCCTCAATGCACATTGTTAATGAAAGCAACATGATCATCATTACAGTTACCACCACCACAAACATCAGCATCTCCTTTCCATCACCACTACATCATTATTATCCACTTTTTAAAATTATTTACTACATGCCAGCCATCCTGACTCTTTTATAGGATATACCTCATGTCCATGGGGTGATGAGTGCCACAATAATGCCAAAACCAATTTCTTCTTGTCCACGTGGCTTCCACTCCATGGCCCAGGATGAGTTCACCAGTTTCACCAGCATGTCCAACACCAAAGAGGGAAGAAAAGGTAGAAGGCGGACCCCTGTTTAGAGATGTAACCTGGAAATTGTACATTTCTTTTTCTTGCATCTAATTAGCTAAACTTTCAGGTTTTTATTATAAAAGAAGAAGGAGAGATTGGAGATAGCAGGACACTTGGCAGTCACTACTAAAAGGACCTTGATCACCTTCTTTGTATCTCTCTCAACATGTAGCACTGGGCTTGGTATAAAGTTTGTGCTCAGTTAAAGCTCATCAATTGAAAGAATAAACCCTGAGACAGAAGACAGCCATGAAGAACTGTTAACTTCATAAAAGTTTCACTGAAGATGTAGATTTTTTTTCAGGGCTCAGAAGATTGAGGTTTGCATAGTTAGCGGGGGCAGGTAGGCAATTCATGCTGGGAGAAGATCCTGGATAAATTCTACCAAGGGCATGTAATAGGTAAGATACCGACAAGACTCTCTTCCTGACTAAAGTTTAGCCAAGCTCCTCTGACCCTTTTCTCAACTAAGTCCCAACTTTCGAGCTTCTGGATCTGCCCTTGCCTTGCCTACTTTTTGTGGGAATTCAACTAAATCAGTTTATCAAGAATCCTTACCCTGACCACTCTCAGTATCTAATCGAATTCCTCATCTCCGCCATCTCCTGGGTGCTATCTGTTCACCCTGGCCTGCCTTCAGCAAGAATCCTGTTATGTCTGCTGATCTAGAAGGCCTCTCATACTGATGTTTTCTCTTAGTAATTTTCCCACCACTTACCACTCCTCCCGGCTTGCCCCTTGGCTTTCGATCCCTGCTTGTCTTTGCTGTGTTTGGATTTGCACCCAGTTCTATTCTGAAGTTTTTTTCCCCTTGTGGGTAAAATTGACATATTTCCAGAATCTCTAGGCTGAGCTTAGTACATCTCCATATCAATAGATGTCTCCAAGGGTGGAGAGAGGTAGTCCATCTACATATCAATAGGTAATTAGAAGGGGATGCAAGGGCATATTTGGACCTGTGCCGGCCCTTTTTGCACCTGCGTCGTCAGAGACACGGGGGCTAGGAGAAGTGGATGACTGTTTATGACATATAAACAGATTTCTTCATTTTATTTCTCTCTGACTGATTTCAGTTCAATGGTATTTCGCTCCTGGCTGGGAAAATATCTTCACCCTGAAGTTACATCTGGTGGTAGTCGGCAGCACCTCTGAACCCCAAATCTGTGTTTATAGGTGCAACACTTGGAACACTTGGTCAGCCTGCCCCTAGAGATAGTGGGGAGATACCTGAAACCGCCCTTGTGAACAGTGGGGAGGCCCCAGTGACTGTAGCAGTAGAGGGTGCAGCTTCACCCAGGAGCCCCCTATCTAGGGGAGCCCCTAGTGAAGAATTAGTCTAGGGTAAAGCACCTCCTAGAGGGGTGAGGCCTTCCCCAAAATTGGGAAAGGGTGGAGACACCAGAAGCTGTGGAATTAGCCCTCTTCAGATAAAAAATTGCTTAGAGGGCCTGAGTGGTCATGTAACAGCCGAGATTGTGAGATGTCTGTTTATTGACATAGTGGAAAAGATTATTGAGGAGAGAGACACACTTTGGTGTCACGTGGAGGAGCTGGGCGATGACCTATGAGATGCCATTAAAAGAGAGACAGTTATTGAAAAGACAGGTTGTGCTCCTGGGAGATATGTTAGCAGTGAGGGAGGAGACATCAGGAGAATCTATGCTGCAGGAGGCCGTGGGGGAGGGTGAGGAAAGAGCAGTGCTTTCAGCCCTGGAGATGGGAGAGGAGATATCCAGAGAGGATGAGGGGGTGGGGCCAAGGGCTGGTCAGTTGCCGAGGCTACCGCCGGAGGCACCAGCCTATCCCATGTTAAAGGCCTGCCAGGTTGTAATTAAGAAAATAAAGCGCAACAACCTCAGGCTCCTCAGGGGGAGGAGCCACCCCCCACAGGATGTGGAGCACTCCACGCCCCACCCCTATGCCCAGGACGAGCTGGCGGACATGAGCATCTGGTTTCCGCAGAGGCCACTGGGACCTCTGCCTACATGTCCTTTGTGTCTCTGGGATATGGGGGTGGGAAACATTGTCATGTTGGGTTCTGAAATAGGTAGACTGACTTCTCTAATGATTCACCCTTCCCACCAGCAGCACTTGCAAAGTGCCCGTCACACCTCAGGGAATCAGGTGCTTCTGGATTGGGTGACAGCAGCCATCAGGGCAGTTTGGCCTAATCAGGGTGATTTACCATACTTACCCACTAGCTCGCAAACAAAACATAAGCAGAGCTCAGCAGGTGTTACTGGAGTTGGGCATGAAAAATATCATCTCTAATATGGACTTACAGAGACCTGATGAGGAGTTGTTCACCTTAGGAATGAGAAATCTGGTGCTCCATACAGCTTTCCCATCTCTCTGTGGATCCATGGAGATTATTCCTGCCCCTCACATAGGGCATCCCATAAGTAAGGCTACTCATACTTCAGCATATCTGGAGGAAGTCAAAACAAATAAAAGCACAGAAGGAAGTACAAGCTACGACTGAAAGGAGAGGGGCAAAGGGCTTGTGAAGGTCTTGAAGACCCAGATGTGGATTGATTTGATAAAGGCTGAGGTAGTGAAAAAAAAAAACTTGATGGGTAGCCCAATAGGATCTTTTTAGAACTTTGGCACTAATTAAAGCCAGAGTAGCAGTTTTAGCTGCTGAGATCCAGGACATGGAAGTCAGAGGCAAAGCCCCATGTCCAGCCTGTGTCCCTGCAAGACTTCCTGGGGGACAGTACTCAGGCTCCACCTGGGCCTTCACCCCCCAGGATGATGATTGGGCACCGCGGTTTGACTGAGGTGGGGGTCAAGGCCACCACCGTGGGTGATGTGGTGGGGATTGGAGGCCACATGTAGAATTAGCAATTCATTGGTCCCCTCTGAATGTACAACATGTCCTGGCATTGGTGGACGCAGGAGCTGAATGTTCTCTGATTTATGGCAAGTCTGGGCATTTTCCTGGGACCCTTGCTGTTATAGACGGCTATGGGGGTAAGGCAGTTAGAGTGAAGAAAGCCCAAATCCCACTGGGGATAGGGCATTTACCCTCAAAGAAGTATGCTGTGTACATTTCTCCCAACCCTGAATATATTTGGGGGGTCAATATCCTGCAGAGGCTGTGGTTACAGCCCACTGCAAGTGAGTTCAAACTGAGGGTACGTGTGGTAAAGGCAGTTCTGAGGGGACATGCTAAGTACCCACCTGTAGCTCTTCCTGTACCTTGGTGAGTGACAAATACTAAGCAGTATAAATTACTTGGGGGACAACTGGAGAAATTGGAGAAACTCTATAGGAGTTGGAGAAGGTGCACATTGTAAAGCCCACTCATAGTCCTTTTAATTCTCCAGTGTGGCCAGTGAAAAAGCCAGACGACTCCTGGCATATGACTGTGGATTATAAGGAATTGAATAATGTCACATGCCATTTGTATGCTGCTGTCCCCTCTATAACAGCCCTTATGGACACCCTCAGTCATGAACTAGGGATGTATCATTATGTTGTAGACTTTACTAATGCTTTCTTCTCTATTGACATAGTACAGGAAAATCAGGAAAGGTTTGCTTTCATGTAGGAAGGCCAGCAGCGGATATTCACTGTCCTTCCACAGGGATACCTCCATAGTCCCACCATCTGTCATTGGACTTGTAGCCCAGGACTTGGCCACATGGAAGAAAGTACAAACAATGCAGCTGTATCACTATGAATTGATGATATCATGCTCATTCTCTTGCAGATTTAGAAGGGGCAATTCCTTGACTGCTATAACATCTACAGAAGAAAAGATGGGCTGTGAACAGCACCAATGTTCAGGGACCTGGTTTGTCTGTAAAGTTCTTTGGGGTTGTCTGGTTGTATAAAACAAAAGTCATCTAGAAGCAATCAGACAAGGTCCAGGCTTTCCCTACCCCTACCACTGTGGCAGTATTACAAGAGTTTTTGTGTCATTTAGGATACTGAAGAGTGTTTATCCCACACTCAGCACAAACTCTGAAGCCCTTATACCAGTTGCTATGAAAGGGCATCAGGTGGGACTGGGATGAGACATGTACAGATACTTTTATTGCTGCTAAGCAAGTAGTCAAGGCCGTATAGGCCTTGTGAGCTAGATGTTCATGTAACCAAAGATGGTTATGGATGGGGTCTTTGGCAGTGGCTTGAATGGATACACCAACCTATTGGATTCTGGTCACAAGTATGGAAAGGAGCAGAAATTCAGTATACCTTGATAGAGAAGCAACTGACTGCTGTGTACCACCCTTTGCTGGCTATGGAGCCTGTCATGGGAACAGTTCCAACCAAGGTAATAATTACCTATCCCTTCGAGGGTGGGTGCGAGACTGGACCCAAAGGTCATGGAGTGGTATAGCACAGATACCTATACTGGACAAATGGGGCGCATATTTACAGTAGCGCAGTGCCTTCTCTACTAGTCCCTTAACTGGAGAACTCCAATGCTTATTGGGGCCAGTGGAAAACAGGAAGAATTTGCTTTTGAACCATTGGTAGCCAAGAGTCCTTATCAAGAAGGAAAAGCCCCTATACCTGAAGATGCTTGGTACAGACGGCTCCAGTTGTGGGCAGCTCCCAAAGTGGAGGGCTGTGGCTTTCCATACTAAGACTGAGACAATATGGATGGAGGACAGATAGGGGAAAAGTAGCCGATAGGCTGTGTTGCAAAGCAGTATGGCTCGTGATTACCCAGGAGCCCTCTCCTATAGTTGTCTGCACTGACAGCTGGGCTGTCTATTGGAGCTTGACCCTGTGGCTACTGACATGGTACCATGCTAACTGGATGGTTGGTTACTGGCCCCTTTGGGGTCAAGAGCTGTGTCAAGACCTATGGGCCTCTGGTCAAATGAAGGCAGTTACTGTATATCATATGACTGGCCATTTGCCTTTGGCATACCCAGGGATTGATGAAGCAGACATATTGGCCCAGGTGTGTTGGCTAGAAGGAAAGCCTGCCTCTGATATAGCCCAATGGTTACATCAGCGTTTGTTGCACATGGGGCAAAAGACAATGTGGGCTGTAGATCATCGGTGGCGCTTGCCGTTGACCTTTGAAGAAGTCAGCATAGCCTGGAAGGAGTGCCTTGTGTGCTCTAAGAGGGACTTACACCGAGTCCCACAGCAACATGGGAGAATAGTAAAGGGGCTGATATCCCTTGACAGGTAGCAGATAGATGATATTGGGCCTCTGCCCATATCAGAGGGATATTGGATGCCATGACTTGTGTGGACACAGCTACTGGACTTTTGGTTGTTTTTCCTGCACATAGTGAAGATCAGCAAACCACCAAAAGGGGCCTGGAGCCTATGGCTGGATGCAGGTGATTGAGAGCAATCAATGCACCCACTTTACTGGACATGTGTTACAAGAATGGGTGCAGCAACTAGGAATAAATTGGAAGTTTCATGTACCATATAACCCTATCAGGGTAGGAATGATAGAGAGGTACAATGCTTTGTTGAAATCTGGCCTGAAGTCTGATACCAATAGCCTATAGGGCTGGTCAGTTTGCTTATGGACAGTGCTATGGCATTTAAATGAGAAGCCCTGAAAAGGAACCTTGAGCCCTGTGGACATCCTAACACACACTGTTGCCTCTCCTATACAACTGCATATGCAAACTAAAGAGAAGTTATTGAAGCCAGGATATAACCAGCAGAGCAACATCATGTTGCCAGCCTCGACTGCATTAAACCCTGGAGACTCTGTTGAATGGACGTGGCCCTGGACATTTTGACACATGGACCAGCAATGGCTGACACTTGGCACCTTGGAGAAAAGGCCTGGAAGTTGGCCTTGTGTGTATTCCTGGAATAGCAGAAGAGTGACTCCCGAAGATCACAATACAGTACCCAAAACATCCAGGAGGAAAGAGCATCTTACAGGGAAGTTTGGTTTTATCTTTATGACCAGTGCATGTACCTCCTGTAGCCCTTTATATTGACCCATCTGTAAATCCCACAGAGAGGGGATGAAAGTCTGGTATACTAGTCCAGGATGAGATCCCATTCCTGCCACTGTCCTATCACAGGACAATTCTCTTGCATGCATCCTACCTGATGGACAAGATTTGCCTATGCTCGTGTCATTAAAACATATGTCTTATCACCCTTAAATTATTTTCTTCTATAGTTCCTGGGGCCTGGACCCACCCACTGGCTGCAGCTGCCATGTGATGATTGCTCTGAACTCTCTACTTGTTCAGCTATTGATGCCTGTGGAATGAGTGCGCTATGGACTTAATCTGCATAGGACTTTGAATTTAGCTGAATCCTCAGCTTGAGGATTATCATGATTTTATTGCTGTTGTTATTGTATGTTATTGGTCTGGTTACAGTGCTCCAGTTTTCTCGCACAGGGGCCATTGCAGAAGATGGGGAATGAGTACATTGTGAGGCGAGATTTCTGGAGGGCTGAGCTGTGGGTAAAACTGCAACATTTCCAGAATCTCTCACCTGGCCTTAGTGCATCTCCACATCAATAGGTGTTTCAAAGTGGTGGAGAGAAGTAGTCCATCTACATATCAATAAGTAATTACAAGGGGGAGTGAGGGCATATCTGGACTGGAGAGGTTGGGTAGGCTCCTTTTTTGCAGCTGGGTCATGAGAGACATGGTAGAGCAGAAGTAGATGACTGTTTGTAAGCAATAAATGGGTTTCTCCCACTTTATTTCTTCCTTTGACTGGTTTCGATTTCAAAGGTATTTTGCCTTGGTCTGGAAGAATATTTTCCACCCAGAGTTATACTCCTAATGCAAGGGTCCCTCTAAAATCTACTTTTACCACTTTTACTACTATTCAGCTCTGGATTTCTTTGACAGTTGGGGACTGTCAAGCCTGGGATGGTGTCTAAGTGTAGAAAATAGAACTTTGACTTCATTTGCAAGATGGAATGCATAGGTTCTTGATTAGGGAAATTACATGACCCAATTCATCCCCTCAGTTGGGTCTAGCAGCAGAGTGTAAGATTGGAAGAGAGGAGATGAGATTTTGCTAGAAGACAGGGGACTCTTTCTTGGTGATTCAATATAAACAGATGAAAACCAAGTAAGTGGAAGCACAGAGACTAGCAAAGCACTTTGAAAAGAAGAACTGACTGAATTAAAATAACGTTTTCATTAGATATTGAATCCAAAGAATAGTGAGCAGTTGAAGATGGTATTAGAATGTCTACTCTTAGAGATTTGGATATAATGACAATGCCAATTCTAGAAAAGAAGAAGCTGGACCAAAAATATAGATGCCTTTGGGAGGAGAAAATGGACTTTTTGAAACTGGGATAAGAATTGAACATCTAACTTGAGGTGTTTGAAATGTAAGTGCAAATGTGAAGTAGGAGGTAGATATCAGAGGTCCTGAAATTGGGCCTGCAGATAGGGGGACTGAGCTCTGCAGAGGCGAAGGGAGCCCTGGGAGCTGTTACTGCCTAACAGCACTCCTTACTGTCTTTGTGCAAGACACAAGCTCATTGTAGAGCTAGAAATCTCTTGGTGACACAGCAAGTACCTAGACTTATTGCCACCTGATCTTCCACTGAAGTTAATGGAGGAGCAGTTTCTGTGAGGCCTTTCTGTAGCAAGACAAATCACTAGTTGCTGGGTAACTGGATTTACTTTTGTTGTCCTTTGTTTCCAAACTAGTTTTGGAACTCCTGACTGAACCCTGTGATTATTCGTAGGCTCTATGTGAGTTTTTGTAGTAAATCTAAGGGGACTTCTATGCAGCCACTCTGGACTTAGAGGTTTGTTTGAATGATAAGGTGCTGATCAGGATTTAATGATCTGTTGAAATGAGCTTGCCTGAAAGTATCTTGTAGGAGTTATATTTTCTAATCTTTTTATGTCCAAAGTTTAATGCTGGACACACCACTTAGGCAGCCAGAATAATTCTTTAAAAATTGAACTGTGACTCTTCTGCTGAAATATACCCAGTGTTTCACTGCAATTGCTCTCATGATAAAACAAATTCTCATTAACTACAAGACTGAATTACCTGGTCCCAGTTCCCTCTCTGAGTTTGTCTTCTACCTCTATCTGTCCTCTGTCAGCTTCAAGGTCTCCACTAAGTATTGCCTTTGCATGAAATGCCCTTCCTCTACATGCACTGAGGGCTCCCTCCCTCCTGCAGAGAGTCAAGTCTTAGCAAGCTCTTCCCTGACAGCTACATTAAACATGGCAGTCCATCACCTCCATGACTCTTTGGTCCCTTCAAGCTGTTTTATTTGTCTTTATAGAACTTGCCACAACTGTGTGCTATGTGGTTGTTTTTTAAACATTGTCTTGCTCCGTCCCTCCAAGCGAATATAAGCAAACTGAGGGAAAAGAGTTTGACTGTTCATATGTACCTTTAATATAAGCTTGATTACCATGCAAAGAACAATGTTTGACACATGGTAAATATCAATCAATATATGTTTCATAAATGAATAAATTTGAATGAATGAACTTTGGAGTAAATTCCAATTCTTTGGCTAGACAGTAAATCATCTACTTCTCTTGTTACAATCACTGCTTGAAGCTTAAGTTCACAAATAAGCCCCATCCTTCTACTGTCCTTAGCATCCTAACCAGTAATGGCAGCTTTCTCCTCTAGTCCATCATATCTCATTCTAACATGCCTTTCTACATATGATTTATAGCCATGAGGACTGGAGTTGGTTACTTACAATGAGCCTGAGTTTCATCATTTGAAAATGGATAACACCATCTCTTTCCTGGCATGTGATCAATTAAGATAAATTAGCTAACCCAAGCACGGTGCTTGGCATGTGCTCTGGACAGTTTGTACACATGGAAATGGATTGAATGTTTTTTTAGTACTGATGATTGCTTAGCCTCCATTAACTCCAGCAGTGTGGGAATATCCCACATATACAGGGACCAAAGGTTTCATTTCAGTCTTGAAAATATTCTAGGTGTCACCTCTGGTTATTGATGATCTGGATTGCTCTCATCCAGCTGAGAGAGGATGGTATATTAGTTTTTGAGCTTAATAAGATATTCAAATGTAACATTATCTGATTCCCAATTTTAAGCCTGCCAGAACTGAAACTCAACCTTAACTGTAATCATTACCAACTATTACTTTTGAAGCCCTCCCACAGCTATGGGGCTGTTTAGGGTGCAATAATATGCCACATGTCTCCAAGTTAGTTAGAAAAATGAGTTTGAATAGGCGAGAGTAGAGGGGCTTACTCAGAGGGCAGGATGTATAAAATCTGAGCAGGCAACAGAGGACCTCTTGAGGAACACTGAAGACATGCCACTGAAAATCCAGAGAGCTTTCTGCTTGTCACATTATGTAACTCAGGTTTTGGAGTCAAAGTGTTACAGGATTTTATTGGCTCAAGCCTTGGTAGCTTTGTCTCCACAAGATCTCTCACCAATACAGGATCCTTATACCAGGCACTGGGAATAAAGGAAGACCTGCTTCTCCAGCAGGAACTCCTGAGCCCATCTTCCCAAACACCTGGTGTGCTGTAAGTTAATTAACACCCAGACTCCTTATCTTAGTCCAAAAGTATGAGCCAAATTCCCCAGTGATCCTATTTCCCCACATTGGTCTGAAAGTGGCATGTGTTCCAAGTTTAGGTGTGTGGATTGGATGAGTGTATTTCCTCATATCTGCAGCGTGGCTGATAGGAATGAGTGACCCCAGCTTAATAAATGGACATGGAAGAGTTAGAAAAGGTCACAGGGTCTCCCAGTCAAACCCAAGGAAGGAGAATATGATTCACAGCACTGATGGGGGCATGGCCTTTTCACAGGGCAGCTGTCTTCTGATTTCAGGATCAGAAACCACTTGCCATGGACACTTCTCTACTGAAGTTGCTACGACAAAAGCAGTCAATACTTCAAACTTTTTGGAACGCTGGAATGTGTCCCTAACAACTGGCACATATTTTTGTAGGTAAATACAAGGTTAACTTTACTCTTTCTGCATATAAACACTTATAGTTGATCATTTCTCAACGTTAGGTAATAACAAGCCGAAAAAAGAACCCTCCCCCCAAAAAAACTTCTAAAAAATTGGCCAGAGGAAGATTTAGGATAATTAGATAAACATGGCTCCCAGTGTCTTGAAACTGTATCTAAATAGAAAATATTGATAAAGGAAAGCCTGCTGAGAGACCTGAGGCTTTCTCTTCATTCATTTAAGCAGGGCGCTACTGAGCATTTAATCTGAGGCAGGCACTGCAGACGCCGGCAAGTAACTGACTACGTGGAAAACCAGATGTGCTCACAGAGAAGCGCAAGACAAAACGAAAGGTAACAAGCGCCATATTGGGTTAATAAGCGATGCAAAAGGGAAAGCAGAGAAGGGAAAAAATAGATACTTGTGGCCTCCAGCCCCTATTTCTGGTTCTGTTCTTTACAGTGATAATTATTTATCCAATGCCTGTTTTTCTTCTAAACTACATATCCCAGGAGGGCAGGGGTTTTGTAGTTTTCTTCTGCAAGTATATCAGCACCTTGTTTTAGGGACAGATTTCCCAGAGGCCTTCAGCCTGGGCCTGCCCTGAAGGTCCCTTTGATATATTCTCTGCAGTGGGTGCTCAGGCAACTGTGGGGCTGATGGCGGTAACGTTCACCTGGCAAGCAGACAGGCACACAGCCCGAGTTTACAGAGCAGCTGGGAGAGGCCGGGAGGCCACAGCACACCCCATGGGAAGGGCAAACCGAACTTCTCAGAGCACCTGATGAAATTCTTACCGCACTCGGGTCACAGAGACGGCAGTGGGTTATCTTCATGGGAATTAGCGATTAGGGACGTTTATGCTTCCTAGAAAGCTCAGCTTGCTCAGCCCCCTGGTTTACACAACTAGGTTCATACAGTCAAGTTCATGAATCTTTTACTGAAAAGAAAGGAACCTACATTTTTTTTCCCTTTCCTTATTAATATTTTCCCTCAGGGTCAGTCACTACTGACTAGTATTAGACACTTATTTAAGTATTCAATAAGCAGTTTCGGGGTGCATGAATATTAGACAGATCAATTTCTGATTAGAGAAGCCCTTTCTAGACTTATTCAAAATTTAGAAAATGTGAAAATGCAATGATGACTACTGAAATCCTTACCAGCAAAGTCAAACATATACAACAATTTAATTTATGTCCCTCTAGGTGTTTTTCTGTACAAACATATGAATATGTATAAAGTGCCACGAAACCAAGCTGTGGGGATATATGGAAAATGTCCCCCTCCTTTCAAAATATTCTACAAAAAATATGATATTTAAAAAGAAAGGTTGGGGCTTGGTTAGATGTAATGTTTTGCTTTATAATTATCAAAATACCTCTGACACTTAATTTTTGGACTATTTGTCAAAGGTTAAGAAAGGTGTAAAAGCCTCTTACAATGGCAGTGGCGCCCAGATTTTCACAGTATTTCCAACTTTTTGGTATCTAGAGTAAAGAAGGTTGATGAATGTTCACTGTAGTGTTTGGTTGTGGCTTTGATCATGTGGCAATGCTTGGAATTGTCAGAAATCAGCATTGCCCTCTCTATTTTTGCCTGCCTCTGGTGAATATTTCATCCTTTTTTAATTTTAACTCTCCTGCAAAATTTAGATGGATCTCAGGCAGTTGCTTTCTTTATATCTTAGATTCCTCATCTGTCAAATGGGAATGTACTGCTTGAGAGGTTTTCTGTGAAGACTAAATGAATCAATATCTGTAAAGTGCTCACAGGAGGCCATGTCAGGCAACAGTACTAGCTGTTACTACCTTGAATGTGGTATCACCTGTTTCTTACATTTTACATCAGTCTGAGGATCCTTGTCTTTTAATAAATAATTTTAATCTTTTTCCTTTATTATGAGAATTGATTTGGCTGGTTTAATATCTTTAATGCTTTAAAATAACCATATTCCATTTTCTTTATCTCTAGGCTTTTTTATTTTTATGTGTTTCGTACAGATCTGGAAAATAAACATCTTGTTTAAACTTTTGTTTTAAACTAGTGCTTATTTTTATGTAGTTTAAAATATGTTCTTAGAGTTTGTTTCTATGATCATCAAAGCGCAGAGAAAAAATGTTTTCTCTACCTTCTGTATGAAACAGAATTTAACATCTTTTGCCCATTTTGCTGCTTGTGCTAATATAATGTATGATTTTGGATGTCAATTGTTGTTGTCAATGATCACTTTTATATTGTGCCTCAGTAATAGTTTTTGATATCTGCTCTCCTTTTGTTAATGGCACTTATGATAGAGAGCCAGTATTATCCCTCACCAATTTCTGTTCTGACTGCCATCTGTTTTAGAAAATAGTTTTCCTGTTGTTGAGCCCTTGATTTTGACTCACTCCAATGTTAGCTAGAGAATGTGTTCAGCTCTTTTTCCCCTGTGTAGCCAATGTGGGTGGTTTCTTTTTCTGAGACTTTGCAGTATTTTAGAAATCCTTTCTTCTTTTTACTGCAATGAAAACTTTCAAGATATAAAACTTTATGGATCACAAACTCTTTCCTCATCACAGTTTTATGAATATTTCTTTAGTATATTCTTGTACTTAATGTTATAGGAAAGTCCAAAGACAGCTCCATTTTGTCTCTTTTTATACACATTTCTTTTCTTTCTTGCATGTTTGAGTGTAGGATATTTTTCCCTGTTATGTATAAAATTTCTCCACATGAAATGTCTAGATGTCTTCTTTTTATGTCTTGCCTCAAATGCTCAGATGTCTTTTTATCTAACATCTTAGGACATATTTTATTTGCTAAAAAGTTCTCTTCAAATATGTAATTGCTTCCTCTTCTGCTATGCTGTCCCGGCCCCCTGGCAGCGGGGGAGGAGTGGGATGGGAGATGGTGGGGACATGCTGTATCTTGGACTTTGGGAGTTTTTCTTTTTCTTTCCCCCGCATTTGTCAACATCTCTTCCATGATTTCATCCTCACCATCTCCCTCTACCCATCCCCCCACTGACATACAAACCACCTCACTGATTCCATGTTTTTTTTCAGTGTTAAACTTCTCACCATTAAACTTTTCTATGTAGATTTTTATTTTGGTATTTACATTTTTTGAACCGTACCTTTCTCACTTCCCTCTCCTATTATATGAGCTTGTTGTCTTGTACATCACCCAAGTAAGTTATACTATCATGCTTCCCTTTTATGTCTCCCTGTTAATCCCTTAATAGCCCTATGATTCTGCTTTTTACAAAGGCTGTGGATTGTCGCCTCTCACTGGTGATGTTGTGATAGGTTTTTATTGTTTGGCCTATATGTAATTCTCTCGTGTTCAGGGAATGTCAATGCCACAGAACCTTTTTTGGTTCCTCATATCCTTACATCCCACCTCTTCCCCTCCATACAAATGGAAGGTCCCATCTTCAGGTTTATACCTCCCTTCTGTGTGACCTGCAGTCATCTCTCTGGCTCCCTTCCTTGTACTCTTCTGATTGCTCAAAGGCCATGCTCCTGATGAATCATCATCCTGCCTTACTTCTCTGATGGGGAAAATATCATCCTGGTTTTTACTTATGTTTCTCTCATGAGGAGCTGAGACCCCAAGCCCGCCTGCCTTCTCTTTCTGACTCAGAATCTCTTGAATCATCTGACATGTTACACTACAAATCTCGTTATGAACAAGCGAGCTAAAATCCAGTGAACAAATGCACACTAAAGTTCATTTCTACTTTCTTTCAGGTAGATAGGCTATTCTGGCTTATAAAAGTGCATTGCAAGCCAGCCTGTTACAGATTTTCTTAACTAGGGGCCATCTGTCTTACATTTGTGAAAATACCACTCAGATTCTAAGTGTATGTTGTCAGTCACAATGAGTTTTATTTTTTGAGTGTTTCTGCTTGTGTGCATTCAAATGTTCAGGTTTGCTGTAGGCTTCTCAGTGGAAAGTTGAGAAGACCACCATGGAGGCTACCAGTCAAAGCCTATTTTCCAAGAGAAATCAGTTCTCTTGAGGATGATGGTGGTGGGTGAAATGGGAGAGCAGGGCAGTTTCATGGACATGATGGCATTTTAATTTAAGGGAGTTGGGTGATTTATAAAATTGAAAGTCTGAGAAGGAGGAAAAGCATTTCAGACCATACGTGATTATCTGAGTACTGGTTCAGTACATAAAAAAAAAAAAAAGAGAGAGAGAGAAAGAGAAGAGGAAAAGTCCCAAGAGATAATTGGAGATATTTGAGGTTTTATAAATCTATGTAATCATAATCATGTTGTAAGCTAGAACTCGCTAAAACAGGATTGGGTCTGAAATGTTTAAACATGCAAAGATCATCTATTTTGATGTGTATGTATGAAGACTAAATAAAGCAGTTTTAAGCTTATCTGTATTCAGTGTACTTTAGGGCAATTTGTGGTTTGAGTACCCTCTTAAGTAAGAACAAATGGGCCTGTGTTTATGTGGTTCGGTCAACAGAGTCTTTGTAACTAGATGTATAAGCTATGCCCATATCAGCAATTTTAAGAAGCACTGATGATTTTATTTGAGAATTTGACTTCTAAAAATGTAGCAGCACTCTTTCCTATCTTCATATTCTATATTTCTGTTACTTTATTTTATTGATGGCCATTTGCTTCTTGTCACTTACAATGGTTACTTTATTTAAAACTGTGCCTAAATGCATCTGGTAGTTCCAAAATGTTCACTCATTAAAACTGGTGACATTAAGTCATATTGCTTTCATTGCAATGGTTGCTAAAAAATCACCAGCTTAGGCATGAATTTCAATAGACAAATTAATCTTTTCTTGAAATCCTCATCTAATCTCCCTTGTTCAACAGGAAGTTTTCTGCCTTGTAGGCATTTGTGATCTTTTGGCAGTAGAGAAGAAATATGATCTTTGTAAGTAGAACTTTAAATTATTTTTTTAGAGTAGGAATGCATAAATGTTCTAAAAATAAGATTGTCTCTACTTCAATGCAAGTTTCAAGGGGAATGGGTTTATAAAGTATTTATTTCTGATTGAAATACCATTTGGCATAAAAAGCACTTTCTTATAGCAGGCAGAGAATAAGGTTGTGAAGAAACCATGGCAAAACCTTAATTTATTAAAAATGACATATTTTTTCAGACTTTTGACTTAAAACAAAACCCTGTGTATTCCTTCCAGACTTTTCTACCTATAAAATGTGTTCATTCTTTCTACTTTATTTGGTAGATCATTATGAAGATTAATTATGACTTTTCAGGGATACGTTCTGTGTAACTTCTTTTAACAAGAGAGTATGCATATTTTACTCTTGAGTGAAGGTAGTGCAAACTGCAATAGCTCAGCCAGCTGTGCTATCAGCTGTTGCCTCTCACTAGACAGGGAGGTTCAGCGGAAAGGTTTCTGGGTGTGCCTTCCCAGTTGGCAACAATTTCCTGATGATGAGCTAAAGTCGCTCTGTTCCTATTTACTCTATGCAAGACTGTATGCTCTTATTGTTTCCCAGGAATCCATGGCCACAGAAACACACTTGAAGTTAGGTCGCAGTGTGCATGGGACATTTCCAGCTATACCATACAACCTCACGTGGCAGATGCCCGGATATATAGCAGCAAGCTCTCCCTAATTCATAATTTCCAGCAAGCAAGTATCGGTACCATCCCAGCAGAACAACTGTGTTTTTGAATATTACGCCTAGTCTTGACATTTCATGTTAAGTAAAGCTATTTAGCATGGACTATAACACAAGGTGCTTCTATAGTCACATTTAAAGAAAATATTATCTTTCTGCAACTCTGAAGTTTGAACTTCAGTAAGATGCTTCAGTGCGGACATGCAAAAGTGAACAGGAAAGGCACGATTCTTGTACATATAGGGCTTCTATCCAAGTAAGAAGATAAACAATAAATGAATAATTTGAAGTGTTTAAGTTTACATCAAGGTTTTATAGGCAGACTCTGAGGCTTACACAGTTTTGTACCTTTATTAAAAAAGGAATCCAAAATGAAGTATGTAAATGAATACTTATTTTAAGAGAGAAAAAATGAAGCAAACTGGAAAATTTTAAAAAATCTGACAAACACCACAATATAACAAAATCCAGAAAAACAGAACCACATTTATTTAATAACAGCAATACAATGCTATCTTTTCACTTTTCTTCATTTCTTTGCTGTGTACACTCAAGTCCCTTCTTTATATGACAATGATTTTGAAAATTGATCATAAAGAAAAATGACAGATAATTCAGGTTCATCTTAGAGTGGTTATCAAATAAATGGTTTTTCTTTAGACCGAAGATGAAATTCATACTCAGAACATCAAATCATTTACATTACTTATAGGTTTGTGCAAAGTTTTTGATACATTTTGATAAGATACAAGATTTTTATCATCTGAAAACCACCTCTAAATAATGAGTGTTACCAACTAGGTAATACCGATGAAGACTGTACACTCTGTGTCAGGGGGAGGTAATACCATCTTTCGGGTCAAGAAAAGCCTGCTGATTCTGGGAATTTGAAGAAGAAAGAAAGAAGGCTTCAGAAGAATTATGGGAAAAAAATCTAACAAACAAACAGCAGAAGACAAATGGAGAGGGAGGTATAACGGAGAAGGAAAAGTGGGTTGCATTTTTAGGCTGTCCTAAGCTTTGAACATAGACATCTCGCAAAATTATAAAGCCTTGAGATAAATTTTTTTTCCCTGATTTTACGGATTAGAAGTCTGAGACTCAGAAGTGTTAACTAACTTGTGCAGTTTTACACAGTTACTGAAAAGTCGGGCTCAGAATTCAGGCCCATGTCTGCTAGATTTGGGTTCTTCATCCAATAAACATTTAGTACAAGGACGCTACCTGTGCTGTAAGGGTAAGTAAAATATTTTTGTGCTTTCAAGCCAGTTACTGTTTCCCATGGACAAGTAATTGAAGAATGAATAGTTTCTTACCATGTGAATGGAAGCAGAAAAGCCAGTGTAGACAATGAAAGGTGCATGAGCAAAGACTGAGCAGCCCCTGACAGGGAGAAGCCTCTGGTAGGGTGACTTCCTGAAACACAAACACGGGGGGGGGGCTGCTAATACTGGCATTAGGACCCCAACTGGCTCACAATCTTAGGAGCAATGGACTGCGCCATTTGTCATGTCGTGGCTTTTAGTATTTTTGCCTTTCTTTTGAGTATTTTCACCTTTGGTACTATGTCTTAAGAAAGGAAACATAAACAACAAAGCTCTATTCCAGTGCTTAAGGATTTTCATAGTGTGTTTATCACATAAGGGTTGGATGGTGGATATTGACACGGGGGGTTGTTAATTCAAATTAATTGCTGTCCCTTCTCAGCATGGAGACTTGGTATAGTTCTTTAAAAGGCATGAAACTCTTAGCAGCATGTCATGATCCCAGAGCATGATTTTCAACTAATTTAACGATGGTGATGAAGATGAAAGTGACTGTGGTAATAATACACATTTAACGACACTTATTGCATTATTGTAGGCCTTGATATGTGAAATGTGAGCGTAGTAGTAGATGCCATTTTGATTTGCACTCTAGGACAAGTAAAATAGTTGCATGTCAACCCAGATGAGATATATAGAAGGTGTTAAACCAGTCTTGTCATTTAATATCTGATGAATTACAAGTGATCACCCTTCCTGAGTTATGTCAGTTTCTTCTGCTAGCACACTAGGTATTGTAGTTATAGCTCAGTACAAATTACTGTCTAAATGTATGCTCAATTTAACAACTGTCTGTTAAAGTTATCAACACATTCCAAATCCATTATACAAAAGAACCCCTTCATGCATTAAGGCAGAGTGATTATCAAAATGATTCAGGAAGGGGAAATACCCTTTGGTGCACCTTATAAAATTGCACATGCAATAGTTTGGAAAGCAGGCATTTTTATAGCATGGAAATATATAGTATAAATCTGATGTGGCAGTAAAATTTTTGAAAGAAAGCTAGAGTAAAGACATAAAAATCTTTCCATATTGCATACAGGCTAACCCCTACTCTCTGAAGCCATACAAAGCATAAAACACCCAGCAGGTGCTTTAAAACTTAAATTAATTGTTAACACAATATTAGTAATTTCAGAAATGCTGAAAAGGGAGAATAAAAAATTTGTCTTGACATAATGGTAAGTGGGATATTTGAAAATAAAGATAAAACATAAATAGGTTTAATTGGATGTATTTTTTTCACAAGATAACAATTAATAGCCTATTTAAATGACTGGAATATTGGGCTGTTAGGTCATAGATTATTTAAGAAGGTATGCGGAGGGTGGATTGGGGCCAGTTAGGGAGGAGAACCCTCTGTTAAGTATTCCAGAGAAAAAAGATGGTAGGCAGCATGTTAGAAAGAGAATATAAAAAAACACTCTATGTGCTATGCTCTCTAGATACTCTATAGGCATATGCTAAACAAATAAAATTAGAAAGTAATTTTAATTTTATTTGGCTCCTTTGAATGAAATTAGATAATTTAGTAAATAACAAGTGCCTATTTGCACCTGAAACAGTGTTAGATGATGTGGGAAATAAATATCATGAATTAAATCCTTCTTTCAATCACATAAATATAATTATTGCATTTTTCCACTCTCCCCTAATTATGTGAAAAGCAGAGTCCCGCAAACCTGAGTTAGAATCTTGGTTCTGCTACTTGCTAATTATGTAATATAGGGCAGTTTATTTAACCTTTCCGTGCTGCAGTTACCCTTTCCATAAAAGGAAACTAAGAGAATCTAGTTCATAGGATCGTGAGGATGTCCAGCACTCAATAAGTTCTCAGTAGACAAGCTGATTTGTTCACTTGTTTGTCTCCATTCCTAGATTGTCAGCTTACTGAGAATTGTGCACACTGAAGAACACTGTTATTTACCTTAGAATCTCACATATCTGGCCCAGTGTTTGACATCCAGTGTGCATTCTTACAGTTATCTATTTGTAGAACAAAACTGCTATTCTTATTTGTAGTGTATGAATTTTCATCACAATTTTTCATTTCATATATACATTTCAGACATATATATATGATTCTCTTCTCCAGCCCCTAGTTTGGTATATTTGAGACAAAAAGAAAAGCCAGGGCACTCACTGCTGTGTTATTCCTTGGATCTGAAGACCCTTAGCTATTCTGTTTCTTCTCTCCACCTTTCAGAGTCTTGTTGTGCCTGCTTTATATATAATGTTCAGGGTTTTAGCTGCACTTAGCAGGAGGAAAATGGAAAACTACATCTATTTCATCTGTCTGGATGTGCAGTTCTCTTGCGTAATTAGACTTGAAGCCAACAATATTTGGCAGTAGTATCAACGGCTTTAGAGTTAGCTAGACCTGGATTCAAATTCTATGTCTGTTCTTTAATAGCTGAATTGAATAGACATTCACTCTTTGCGAATATTTACTTCTTAGTGGGAAATATCTAGAAATAACATATACCAATAGGTAAAACTCAAGTAAGGTATGTAGAATGGTATAGTCCTCTATGAATAAAATGCTCATGTTTTTTATGGTCATTTATTCAAAAAGTCATTGGCTAAACTAGCTGATCAAGCAAAGCTAAGTTTATTAGACCTACACTAGAAAGGGGGAGGATCACTTGGTCATGAAGAGCCCTCAGTGGAAGGTTCCAAAGCCTCAGAGGTATGGAATCTCTGAGAAAAGGATGCTGAACCCTGATGGCAAGGAGGTTTTGATGGTATTTTGGTGGCCAGTCTAAGATTATCAAAAGTTGGCTCTTTACAAGCCATCCGGAATACCCTGTTGACTAAGCAAAACTAGAATAATTAAACAACTCTAATAAGAGAGAGCACCTATGTGACAGAAACTTAGCAGTGTCCCAAAATAGGGCGTTCAAAGGATAATATTTATAGTAGTTGAGGTATGAGATTAAGACTTTAAAGGGGATCATTTGAGATGTGGAACTGTCTTAGGTTCTCCAGAGAAACAGAATGAAAAGGATATATAGAAGTGTATACGTATGAGAGATTTATTATAGGAATTGGCTCACATAGTATGGAGGCCAAGCAACAGCATGATCTGCCTGTCTGAAAGCTGGAGAACCAGGAAAGTCAGTGGTGCACTTCAGTACAAGTTCCTAGGCCTGAGGAGCGGGGAAGGGACAACACTGTCGCAAGTCCCAGGGTCAAAGCCAGAGGAGCAAAAGCTCCAACATGCAGGGGCAAGAGAAAGCGGATGTTACAGCTCAATAAGAGATAAAATTATTTCTTCCTCCACTTTTTTCTACTCAGACCCTCAGTGCATTTGGATGATATCCACCCACTTTGGTGAAGGCAATCTTTACTCAATCTACTGATTCAAATGCTAACCTTTTCTGGAAAAACCCTCAGGACATATCCAGAAATAGTGTTTTACCAGCTGCGCATTCCTAGTTAAGTTGACATGTAAAGTTAACCATCACAGGGACTGATCGTAACTGGGCAAAGTACGTGAGATAGTAGCACAGGATCAGTGAGAATATGTAATATGAAATTCTGTTGTGGTAAGCACGCTCTTTGGCCAGATGAGTATTCTATTGTACTGATAGAAGAACAAACTCTCTACATGAGAAAACTCTTTATCCAGGTCATTTGTAGGAATTTCCTGAAATGAATAGTGAAGTTATTTGTTAGTGTACAACCTTACCTTCCTGGAGAAGAATTTCATAGAAGAAATAATTAAGTCATGTTGACACAGGTGGGCTCAGTTCTCCATCCTGGTGGAGAGATATGTGGATATAGAAAAGATCAATTTTAAAATGGTCAAAAAGATACAGTAGCAGTAGAAAAGAACATTATAAGAAATACATTCACTTATTAGTGGAAAAGCACACTTTTCTATGCACACCCAATGGCCCAACACAATGCCTCCTTCTCTACAATACATAAATTGAAATAGAGCTCTCTGTTCTTCCTAGTTTTAAGAATTTTAGTGTTTTTATTTAACAGACATATATTTTGGCAGAAGGTTCTAAATCTTTTCTTTCTTTCAAAGAAAGGCAGATATGTTTAAACCTTTCTTATCACCAATATTGAAATCACTTTTTTTCAATAGAGTTACAGTTTCATATCAGGTTATTTTATAAGAACATCTGCAAACTAAACATGGCTCTCTTCCTTCTTCCTTCCTCCTTCCTTCCCTCCTTTCTTTCCTTCCTCCCTTCCTTCCTTCTTTCCTTCCTTCCTTCCTTCTTATTATTTTTAAGAGCAATTTTAGGTTCACACAAAATTGAGAGGAAGGTACAGAGTTTTCCTATATGCACCATGCCCAACACATGCATAACCTCCCCTGTTATCAACATCCCCCACCAGAGAGACTTTTGTTAGAATTGATGAACTGGCGTTGACACATCATAATTGTTCAAAGTCCAGAGTTTGCATTAAAGCTCATGCTTGATGTTGTACATTATATGGGTTTGGAAAAATATACAATGTCATGTATCCATTATTATATCACACAATATTTTTATTGTCTTAAGAATCCTCTTCATTCTGCCTATTCATCCCTGGCTTCCATCCCCAACTCCTAGCTAATCTTTCCACCATCTCCATAATTTTGCCTTTTCCAGAATGTTATATGGTAAGAATTGTACAGTTTGTAGCCTTTTCTGATTGGCTTTTTACGCCCAGCATTATTGCACTGTCAGGATGTACCAGTTTATCTATCACTCCCCTATTGGGGTACATCTTCGTTCCTTCCAAGTTGTGGCAATTATGAATAAAGCCGCTATGAACATTAATGTGCAGATTTTTGTTTGTAGCTTTATTCTTAGCAGCCATTTACATTTTCTTATAATGTTGGTATGACAACGTCATTCCCAAAATCTAGCACAGGGCCTAGCAATGATCAAGTAGGTATTAAGTTCAGGTTTTTTGACTCAATGAACTTCTCAATAAAATTTGGCATATTTACCTCATAGTTTGTATTCAAATTATTGTATGTAGATTTCTTCTGTTAAGTGTGAACTTCCACAAGGTAGATTGTTCTTTCCATCGAAGTTGTCATCCATCCCTACTAACTACTACACCTCTTTTCCACCCCCCTTGCCCAGAGACAGAAAATACATAAAGTGTTGAGGGAACAGAACAATAATTATAATGTTTGTCAAGATATTTTTTTAACCGTTCATATCCCATATTAGTCACTAAATGGGAAAAATGTGGCATTTGGTTTTTTTTATCATTGAGTTATTGTCCTAAAGCTTATAGCCTATAATGAAATACATAGAATATTTTTAGTTTGCTTCAAGGTGATTTTATTTTAGACATTGAGTTATTGAAATATGGTTTCTATAGAAACTGTATGAGTATACTGACCCTTCAGGATAGACTTGAAATTATTTATTGTCTTGCAAAAATTTTCATTGTCCTTTCCAGTGACCTCATGACAGTGAATTTCAGTGCTCCAAATTAAATGTAATACAATACTAACACTGGAGAACAGGCCTTTAAGGACAAATATTCCCTTTAACCCAAAAGGTAGCTGTCACCATTTGTGATATTTTAAGATCTGCAAAAATACCTTTGAATTAGTTTGCAATTGCATGTAAATTCTTTATTTTAGATTCAACATTTAAGATCAATATTAATCCTCAGTTTAGAATTCTGGGTTTTATGATATGATTCTGAGGATACTTAGAGACTATGTCTAGGGAATAGGATTTGGAAAACTATTCTTTTATGAGTCTTATGCCTAAACATTGCACACATCCTACACCTGTTCTTTTTTTTTCTTGTTTGCCTGATTTATTTTAATGTCAGATACTAATTGGTTTGTTTGAGGAAAAAGGTTTGTTTGGGGAAAAGCCAATGTCTATAAAGAATCAGGAGCTTAATATCACAAAATAACATTTTTACTTATGGAAAATAAATATGAGCATTTTCCAGTATATGTGCATGCCTTCTATTGTGTGAAATTTAATGAAAAAGGTCCTAAAACCTTGGAATTCCTTTCATCAAGAGTAGAAACTATTTTTCTACCCTTTGATTCTGGGTTTGGCCATGTGACTTGCTTTAGTTAATGTGACATTAGCAAATGTGGATATGGTTTTTGTGAATTTTATGAAACCCATAGAATTTTAAGGAAAGCAGTAACAATCAAAATACTACCACTTGCACTAAAAGTGAGAGAGTTAATTCAAATTGGAAAATGTTTTTGGGACCCCAACTTTCTAGAAGTAGAAAGCAGGCTGAGCAAGCTATATGGGCATTTCTTTTCTAAAAGGAAGGGTGACTCCTAAGGCAGAGGATCATGGAAACAAGAAAACTCAGGAATTACTTGCAGGGAGCAGATTCCAGGTCTAATCAAGAAAAACTTTCTGTCTCCAGAGTAGTGTGGCCTGATACTATGTCCCTGGCTAAATTTCACAATTGCTATGGACAAGTGTCTTTTCTTTCTTTTTTGGAGTGGGAATATCTAATGTGATTATTCTGCCTATGTGCAGAGTAAGGGTAATTATCTTATCATTTTAGTTTACATTTCACTGAATCAAGAGGAGATAAATCTTAGGAGTTGTGTCTATTTTAAACCAGATACAGATTTTGAGATACTAGATTTTGAGCCTGATGCCAAAATCTATTGAGTTGTTTTTTTTTTGAATCTTGGGGAGGTTGAATTACTTGCAAATAGGAGGAATTTAAATAATCGTGGTTATAGGTTGAACTGTGGCAAATTGAAAAATAAAAAGGCTATAATATTTTTTAGTTTCTGTTATTAAGAGGCAGAGAATATTTCTCTATTCCTTTTGATTTACATTCACCAATGAAAATATTAGCAAATATGGAAAAACAGGCTTAAAAGTGTTTGTGTTGAGGCTTTCTTTGTTTTGATGTTTTTTTAAACACAGTCACCATAAAGGGAAAGCCTTTTGGTCTGTCTGCAGGATCACAAAAGATACATGGTCCAGTAATCCCTTATATCTCCAGGCAAAATTTAAGCATGTGAGTAAGGGCTTCTAAGACAATCCATGAGAAAGGATTGAAAATTCTTAAGTGAGTCCAACTGACAACAGAGAGGAGATGTCCCACCTGAGCCCTAACCAGAGTGCTGCCCCTCAGAAGTTTGAGCAAATAAATACATTGCTGTAAGATGTAACATTTTGTGGTATTTTTTTATGTGGTTACCGATAACCGATAAATGCAAATACATTTACTTAGTCAACAAATATGTATCATGTACCCATTATGTGTTATTTCCAACGTGTGGTATAGAAAAGTTTTATCCAATATGATTACTAAATTTGATTCAAAAATTAAAAAATTTTACATATGAAATTACGTTTTAATGTAAATGATTTATTTATTTATTTATTTATTTTGGGGATTTATTTGTTTATTTTTATTTTGGTATCATTAATGCACAATCACTTGAAGAACATTATGGTTACTAGACCCTCTATTATCAAGTCTCCCCCAACATACCCTATTACAGTCACTGTCCATCAGCATAGTAAGATGCTATAGAATCATTACTTGTCTTCTCTGTAAATACTGCCTTTCCTGTGTCCCCTCCTCACTACATTATGTGTGCTAATCCTAATGACCCTTTTCCCCCTTTATCCCTCCCTTCCCACCCATCCTCCCCAGTCCCTTTCCCTTTGGTAACCATTAGTCCATTCTTGGGTTCTGTGAGTCTGCTGCTGTTTTGTTCCATCAGTTTTTGCTTTGTTCTTATATTCCACAGATGAGTTAAATCATTTGGTACTTGTCTTTCTCCTCCTGACTTATTTCACTGAGCATAATACCCTCTAGCTCCATCCATGTTGTTGCAAATGGTAGGATTTGTTTTCTTCATATGGCTGAATAATATTCCATTGTGTATATGTACCACCTCTTCTTTATCCATTCATCTACTCATGGACACTTAGGTTCCTTCCATTTATTGGCTATTGTAAATAGTGCTGCAATAAACATAGGGGCACATATGTCTTTTTCAAACTGGGCTCCAGCATTCTTAGGGTAAATTCCTAGGTGTGGAATTCCTGGGTCAAATGGTATTTTTAGTTTTAGTTTTTTGAGGAACCTCCATACTGTTTCCACAATGTTTGAACTAATTTACATTCCCACCAGCAGTGTAGGAAGGTTCCCCTTTCTCTACATCCTTGCCAACATTTGTTGTTGTTTGTCTTTTGGATGGTGGCCATCCTAACTGGTGTGAGGAGATATCTCATTGTGGCTTTAATTTGCATTTCTCCGATGATTAGTGATGTGGAGCATCTTTTCATGTGCCTATTGGCCATCTGAATTTCTCCTTTGGAGAAGTGTCTGTTCAGCTCCTCTGTGAATTGTTTAATTGGCTTATTTGCTTTTTGTTTGCTGAGGTACGTGAGCTCTTTATATATTTTGGATATAAACCCCTTATCAGATATGTCATTTATGAATATATTCTCCCATACTGTAGGATGTCCTTTTGTTCTACGGATGGTGTCCTTTGCTGTACAGAAGCTTTTCAGCTTGATATAGTCCCACTTGTTCATTTTTGCTTTTGTTTCACTTGCCCAGGGAGATATGTTCATGAAGAAGTTGCTCATGTTTATGTCCAAGATAATTTGCCTATGCTTTTTTCTAAGAGTTTTATGGTTTCTTGACTTATATTCAGGTCTTTGATCCATTATGAGTTTACTTTTGTGTATGGGTTTAGACAGTAATACAGTTTCATTCTCTTACATGTAGCTGTCCAGTTTTGCCAACACCAGCTCTTGAAGAGGCTGTGATTTTCCCATTGTATAACCATGGCTACTTTATCATATATTAATTGACCATATATGCTTGGGTTTATATCTGGGCTCTCTATTTTGTTCCACTGGTCTATGGGTCTGTCCTTGTGCCAGTACCAAATTGTCTTGAGTACTGTGGCTTTGTAGTAGAATTTGAAGTCAGGGAGCGTAATTCCCCCTGCTTTATTCTTTCTTCTCAGGATAGCTTTGGCTATTCGGGTATTTTGTTGTTCCATATGAATTTTAGAACTATTTTCTCTAGTTCTTTGTGTAATTTATTTCTGGTTTTATACCTTTGTGATCTGAGAAGCTGCTTGGTACAATTTTGAATCGTTTTGAATTTACTGAGGTTCTTTTTGTGGCCTAGTATATGATCTATTCTTGGAAATGTTCCATTTGCCCTGAGAAGAATGTGTATCCTGTTGCTTTTGGATGGAGCGTTCTGTAGATGTCTGTTAGGTACATCTATTTTAATATGTTGTTCAGTGCTCTGTGTCTTTATTTATTTTCTGTCTTGTTGATCTGTCCTTTGGAGTGAGTGGTGTGTTGAAGTCTCCTAAAATGAATGCATTGCATTCTATTTCCCCCTTTAATTCTGTTAGCATTTGTTTCACATATGGAGGTGATCCTGTGTTGGGTACATAGATATTTATAATAGTTATACCCTCTCGTTGGACTGACCCTTATATCATTATGTAATGCCCTTCTTTGTCTCTTGTGACTTTCTTTTGTTTTGAAGTCTATTTTGTCTGATACAAGTACTGCAACTCTTGTTTTTCTCTCACAATTAGTTGCATGAAATATCTTTTTTCATCCCTTTACTTTCAGTCTTTGTATGACTTTGGATTTGAAGTGAGTCTCTTGTAGGCAGCCTATAGATGGGTCTTGTTTTTTTATCCATTCAGTAACTCTATGTCTTTTGATTGGTGCATTCAGACCATTTACATTTAGGGTGATTATTGATAGGTATGTACTTATTGTCATTGCAGGCTTTAGATTCATGGTTACCAAACGTTCAAGGGTAATTCCCTTACTATCTAACAGTCTAATTTAACTCACTTCATATGCTATTACAAACACAACCTAAAGGTTCTTTTTTTTTCCTCCCTTTCTTCCTCCTCAATTCTTTGTATGTTATGAATCATATTCTGTACTCTTTGTCTAGCCCTTGGATGACATCTATTTAGCCTTAGGAATACTTCCAGAGTCCCTCCAAAATGCACTGTAGAAGTGGTTTGTGGGAGGTAAATTCTCTCAGCTTTTGCTTACCTAAAAATTGTTTAATCCCTCCTTCAAATTTAAATGATAACCTGCGGGTAGAGTATTCTTGGTTCCAGGCCCTTCTGCTTCATTGCATTAAATACATCATGCCACTCCCTTCTGGTCTGTAAGGTTTCTGTTGAGAAGTCTGATGATAGCCTGATGGGTTTTCCTTTGTGTGTGATCTTTTTTCTCTCTCTAGCTTCTTTTAAAAGTCTGTCATTATCCTTGATCTTTGTCCTTTTAATTATTATATGTCTTGATGTTGTCTTCCTTGGTTCCCTTATGTTGGGAGATCTGTGCACCTCCATTGCTTGAGAGACTATCTCCTTCCTTTTTTCTCTCTCTTCTTCTTCTGGTGCCCTTATAATGCGAATATTGTTCGGTTTGGATTGATCACACAGTTCTCTCAATATTCCTTCATTCTTAGAGATTTGTTTTTCTCCCTGTGCCTCAGCTTCTTTGTATTCCTCCTCTCTAATTTCTTTTCCATTAACCATTTCTTCTACTACATCTAATCTGCTTTTAATCCCTCCTTTGTATATTTCATTTCAGATATGGAATTTCTTAATGATTGAATCTCCGACTTAAATTCGTTCCTGAGTTCTTGAATATTTTTCTGTATCTTCATAAGCATGTTTATAATTTTTATTTTGAACTCACTTTCAGGAAGATTGGTGAGTTCAGTTTCATTTGGCCCTTTTTCTGGGGTTTGTGAGAATTTGGTCTGAACCATGTTCTTTTGACGTTTCATATTTCTGTGTGATACCCAGTAGTATGCAAAAACTCCAGTCTCTGGAGCTGCTCAGCCCCTAGAGTGAGGTTGGGGGTCATAGAGGAGCAGAGCTGGTGCCTGGGGGGAGGAAAGATCTGTTTCCTGATTCCCGTATGCAGTGCCTGTCTCCAGTGTCAGAGCCAGTGGGCCAAGCACACACATGTAAGCCTCTGTTCTTTGCATCTCTAGTTGTTGTAGGTGGGGCCTCCCTCTGTGGCCTGACGCCAGCACAGTGACTGCCAGTTTGAGAACAGGTGCTGGCAGGCTAGGGGGAGGGAGCAGCAGGCTGCGTGTCACAGTGGGGGGTCTCAGAGCTGAGTAGGAAGCCTGGGGGATGGAGAACCTGAGTGCTCAAAGTTCCCTACCAGCTGGGCCGAGTGTGCCCAGACAACCTTGTCCAGCTCTCCCTTCTCCCGAGCAGCAAGGTCTGTGCAAACCCCGCCCCTTCAGCAGCCCTCTCATTGCTAGGAAGCCTCACAGACCGCCCGCCCCTCCTCTGACACAGAGTGGCCGAATGTGGATCCCCCTCCACAAACAGCTGGAATTCAGTCTCCCAAGCACTCTGCCCGTTGGAGCTCCCCAACACCCAGAGCACCACATAACACAGACTTCCCCTTACAAAGCAGATCTCCAGGGTTAGGCGCTCAGCAGTCCCAAGCTTCCACCCCCTCCCCATTCTGCTTCTCTTCCTCCCACAGGTGAGCCAGAGTGTGGGAAGGGCTTGGGTCCCGCTGGATTAAGGCTTTCCTACATTACCCTGTTTAGTGAGGTCTGCTCTTTTCGTGAGGTCTGTATGCAGTCTGGTTCGGCCATCTTCCTTGTTGCTGTTTTAGGGTTAGTTGTATTAATTAACTATATTTTTGTACTATTTGTGGTTTTTGGAGGAGTTCTCTGTATCACTTCTCACGCCACCATCTTGAATCATAGCAAATGATTTATTTTTTAAGTATACTGACAATCTAGTTGGACCTGGATTTAAAAATTTGATACCTACTTAATATCCATACCTTCTTCTTCTAATAAGAACAAACTGTTTTTTACCAGGAAAGAACTTAGCCTCCCAATGTCTCCATGAGTTCTGTTAGAGCTGATTTTACCCTCTTCTTCAAAATAGAAATTCACTAAATTGGAGTGTGGTACCCCCTGCCCAGGATGTGATTCAGGAATAAGCACACATGATTTTATCCTAATAGAATCCTGCCAGCTTCAGTTTGGGGACTTTTATTATAAAACCTTACTCCATCTTGAGTAGCTGATAGGATGGAATTGCTTGCTGTCACTCTCCTACCAACTTGGGAGATCCTGATTTAGTGTGGACTCAAAAGAAGGTAATAAAATTGAAATGGAGAGAATGAAACTGAGTCCTGATGACAATATTTGAGATTCTAAACCCAGGTTTGCTTGAGGCTTAATCTACCCGTGGAATTTTTGGTTTTGTGATCCAACAGATTCCCTGAAGTCTAATTGTGTGGGGTTTCTAAAATTTGCAGCTGAAGGAGTCCTGGCTAATAACATAGCCTGGCATGAGAATATGTGTTGCATGCTATGTTTGACAGGATTTCCTTTCCCAAAGAATCTCTCCTTCTTACTCTCTTTTTAATCCCTCTTATTTGGTTTAACAATGTGAATAGACCATTGAATGCCTTTTCCGGATGTATAAGAACCAACTTTCCTGTACAGTATTCCTGCAGACAGCTTCTACCTACTAGACTTTAAAATTATTTTCACAAAGTTCACCAACAAGAACCACCATCTTCCTAGTGGAAGAATTTATACCCCTTTGACAATTACATATCCCAAGTAATAAAGATGTATTTATTTCTGGGCTGTTACATAAAAGATAAATGAATTTTTATTTTCTTTAAGTAAGTAAACTTTAGCCTTTTTATTATAGCAGTTTTGTATTTACTGTAACTAATCCTGAGGTTTCTTTAAAACTAGCAACTAATTAAATATAACATATTATTCTACCAGACAAGTTTAAGGAGACAGGAACCTTTCTAGATACATCAGGCAGAATGGAATGAGGTACTTAGCAAATTGCTGAAAGGTTAAGGAGTAAATGTTAAGAATGTCACACTGGACCTCTGGTCTCAAAGTCCTATCACTGTAGCTGCACAGAGAACAGGAAAAAGATTTTTGCTCCTAGAATGTAGAGTGACTGCTACAAGTGCTTCAGTTCCTAGACACAAAACTGGATAATAATAGCACCTGAAAAAATCCATCTCTGTTAGACATTATTGGAAGGAGTATCTCTTCTCACTTCTGTCTTCCAAAAATCCTGCAGGTGCAATGCATAAATGGAATCTCAGTTGTGTCTAAGTCTGTAGCTATAAGGTATTCTGGAAAATGTAGTCTTTGACTTCCAACCCCTGTGAGAGAGGGGAAAAACATAAAAGAAGGTGAGAATGGATAACTTTAGTTAAAGTAATTATTCTATGTACTAGAGTTCCCTGGGGAGTTTGTGTATATATATTTACATACATTTGAATATAAATATATAGATATTCACATATATATTATATACATATATATATTCACACACATAGAGAACATAAGAAAGAAAGAGAAAGAGAGAGAAAGAAAAAGAGAAAAAGAGAGTGATTTATTACAAGGAATTGGCTTGCATAATTATGGAGTTAGCAAGTCCAAAATCTGTGTGGCTGGCAGCCTAGAGGCCCAAGAAAGCTGGTGGTACCTGTGAACTCTGAAGGCAGTCTGCTGGAAAGCTCTTGCTCAAGAATTAGTCTTTTGGTCTATGCAGGACCTGAACTGATCAGAGAGGCCCACCACCACATTATGGAAGGCAATCTGCTTTACCTAAAGTTCACCAATTTAAATGTTAATCTCATTCCAAAACAATTTGCAAATTGACACATAACATTGACAATTACATTCTCTAACTTTAGGCATCAAGAAATGATGGTGGTTCTTTTCATTGTTGAAGATACTGATTCATAATACAGAGCTGTATTCTTTAGATAAGCTAGACCTGTTCTATTTACCACAGAAGCCACCAGCTCCATGTAGCTATTGGCCAATGGAATTGGGTCAGTAGGAATTGAAATGTGATTTTGAAGACTTACGCAAAAAATGTAAAATATCTCAATCATTTGATTACTGATTATGTGTTAAATATGTTGAGTTAGATAAAATATTGCAATTAACTTCATCTGACTCCTTTACTTTTTCATTGTGGCCACTAAAGTGGATCATATTATATCTCTTTTGGACAGTGCTGGGATAGTCTATGGTGTTGTAACACAAAATAAATAAAAAGAAAACAAGAACAACAAAAGACCCTGAACTTCAGTGGTTTAATATAATGACAGTTTGCTTTAAGCTCATGTGAAAACTGTGGTAAACCTGATGACTTCATAATGACTTTTTATAGTAACTATCTTCCATGTGGTGTTTGCTTCAACTCTATAACTCCGCCATGTCAAAATGAGGCTTTCTTAGTCTCTAAGAAGATAACACTGTGTCTTCCTACTCTAGCAATTAACTGCTTATCCCAGAAGTGAAATAAATATATTCCTTACATGAGCAGAGCAAGTCATAAGGCTTTGTCTATTTGCAATGGGCCTGGACAATGTAAGGAAGCTCATTAAATATTTGGTGAGCATTATTGCTTTTCCCAGTCTTCCCAGTTGCACACAATATAGATCCTTGCACTACTTTTCTCCCATATAGAACTCAGGCAACTCTGCCCCACAGAAAGACTACTCATATGTCCTGTCCAGTTACTATATCCAACTCAATTCCAGGATCTCTGGGTGGTGACAATAGTCTCTACATCAGTTATCAATGTAGTTACCCTTGTTCTAGAAACTTATAAACCAACTAAACATATATTCTCCCTTACCACCACACAGCTAGTATACATTAGGGAAGCAGGAACAGGATAACAGCAATAAACATTCACATTCAGACAGAGGAGGAATGGAAGACACCCAGCAATCACTAATTTATAACAATTCTGCACCAGAAAGATGTTGAGTAGAGACTTTCCCTGATCATGTGGAATGTTCTTTGATTAATTCCTGATTCTGCAGTCTGAGAGGAGCTCCCAAATCCATTGCTCACTGTGTCATATACTTCTACACACTAGCCAGCTTCCCTTTCCATTCCCTTCCTTGATACTTCTCAAGGGAGTTATGGGAAAAAAAGACCTCCCTAGGGGCATTGTATCCCACTCTCCTGCTGGTGAAAGACTGGTTGTACAAGTATCATTATAAAATTTGAATAAACATGGACTATTTCAGTCTATGCTTATGGTTTCATGGTAGTACAACTTTCTAAAAGTCTTAGTAGGCTTCTTGTCTATTTGATTCAAGTCAGCCCCATGGTCTGACAACACAGTCCATTTTGAGACATAGTTTTCATATTAGCAATATTTAATTATTTTCACAGTCATATGGGCCATTTTGATATTGTAGAGCTTCTGTGGCAAGGCCTTACCCTGAATCCAGGCTTTTCATTAGCTACTTCATGTAAATGAAAGGTACCACAGCCTTAGTTTAATTTTTGCCCTGAGAACATTTAACGAGTTGAAAGTTTTACTGAACAATTTTATTCTCATAAAGGTCTTTCTCACCTCTGCTATTTGGAGGTAATAAGCAGGTTCCTTTTTCAAATGTGCAAGACTCGGAGTTCCCAAACATTATCTTTGCCTTTTCAATTCTTGCAAATTCATCAATTCTTTCCTGAATTTTTCTTATAAGAATGTGTCAACTGCAGCCAATAGCAATCAGTGTCTTTGCATAGACCCATAGATACGTTGAATATATAATAGTTTTGCCAATATTTTATCACTGCCATAAAATGGATCAATGATCTGCTAAACACTCTGATATCACTTTCCTCAATTCTTGCCACCCAACTCTTAAGTCAGTCTGCAGCACCGTATTTCTGCAGGAACAAAGAGATTTCAAGTCTCAGTACTTAACACAACTGTTTGCTTCTTGCTCATATGAGTCTGTTTCAGGTCCATACTCTTTGGGGTACTGACCTTCATGTAGGACCTCAGTGAATCACTAAAGCAGGGATAAAAAAACACCCCAAAATTCTGACTCTGCAAATAAAATATTTGACCTAGACATGACACACATACTTTGGTCCACATCCCACCTATCAGGGCCCATTACCATAACTAGGCCCCCAAAACAGCAAGGAAACTGGGGAGACTATGAAATATTTAGAGAACCTATGTCACCAAAATACACTTATTCACTGAGTGGTTCCAATTCTAAGACTGGATCTTAAGGAAATAACAGAGTTGTATGGAAAGATACATAAAGGAAATCCATTACATGGCTACGTATAATAGTAAAAAAATTTAAAAACACAAAAAACTACAAACAATGTAACTGTCCCACCAAAAAAGAAAATGAAATGTCAGCTATGATAGACCCTTTTCCTAGAGTACTGTGTAGTAAAATTATATTTCTAAAGAATGACAAAAATTATTCACTACATGTATGTCACACAGCAGCACTGATAACTAATAACAGTGATTAATAAGGGATGACACCAAATGCGTGCATACTGTATTCTAGATGGTGTTATAAGAACCTTACAAGTACTGACTCATTTAAACCTCAGAAAAGGCCCATTTAATACAAGAGGAAATTGAGGCACAGAGATAAACAGTCTGAGAAGTTGTTTATTAAGAGCAGAAATAAAGATTAAATAACGGTGAGGTGGAAAGACAACCCTACTACATGCTCTTAGGCTAGAACATAGGGTAACTAGAATTGAGGGAAAATAGGAGTCATCAACATTCTGCAGTTATATAAACTAACTTTATGTATTTACCTACGGTTGCCTTCAGAATTCTCTTTTCTCTCATCTTTTCTTTCTTTTTTTTTTAAATAAAAGTATTCTCTTATGCTAAATTAATGATTGCATTCTTTATCTTTAATTTTGTATCAGGTCATTAGGCATAAATAAATGCCTGGGACATGAAGAAGGGAGGTTATAAAATCCATTATTTGTAAATTCTTTCCTCTGAATTTTTATCCAAACTGAACTGCATTGTCTGTCATCACTACCAAGATAGACTAAATTTCCTCTGAGCAAAAATAATTGTAGTATTTTTTTCAAATATTTATGTTGTGTAATATACATGTTGAATCATGATTATTAGCATTACTCTTACACAACATGGAAAGAGACTCCTCAGAAATACTTTTAACATAAATTTACAGATTATTTTTTTAATGGATGTATTATATTATGAATCACCTAGGTTCTGGGCATATGTGGATATATTTTTTTTAAGTTTTAAGAAACCCGTATTCTTAGAGAGTTTAACAATGAAGGAATATTTTGGTTTTAAGTTTTAAAAAACTGAAATTGTTAAAAAATAGAAGAGATTTAAAGAATCTCATATAACTGGAAAGAAATGCAGATGAACCAATGGACTTCAGGGTGAGTTTGGTCCAGCCATTTAATAAAATGACTAAGGACCCTTTTCCCTCTCTTTTCTTTCATAAGTAAAGAGTTATTGCAAGGCAGGTGGCCCCTTGTGATTCCAAGATGAGTTGCATAACTTCTCCTGCTACTTCTTCATCTGCTTTGGAGAAAACAAAGATGGCTTCCAAAAGGTCTTTTAAAACACAGAGGAAGCTTCTTTCCCAGAAGCCCTAACCAAATGTCGCCTCCCATTTCAGTTGCCTTCAATCAGGCCATTTGGATGTTCCTGAATACATCTGTATACTAATTGGCTCATCTCTGAGACATTCACCAAAGTAAGAGGGACAGAATTGCTGTGATTGGGTTAGACTCTGCAGGCCCCACCCCTGAAGCTGAGGTTAATCCCTCAAGATGCATGAATGAGACATGAAGTGAGAAGAGCAGAAACCATGTGATGAAGTCCATCAAAATGTCAGCTAGAAACAGGCCTAATCCAAAAGAGTTTTCACAATTGGCTATCCTCTAATACCTAAAGTCCATATGTATCTGGAAGCCTGTTAAAATGCAATGACTTATTCATCTGAAGGTAGCTATGTGAACTTAAAAAACCTTCCTAATACCTCAAAAAGGCCTATTCTGGACTTTTTCTCCTAGAAACAAGAATGTGTCAGAGATGCAGGGACTCTCCAGTGTTCTGACTTTAGCTCTATAATGATGTCTTAATAGGATAAAAGACATAGAACTGTGTTTCCATAGTGGGGAGAGTTTGAGGGGTCTAGGATGGAAATAAAATTCCTTATCTAATAGCAGTTTTGGTGCTCCGAGAAGCATAATGAATCCAGAACAAGTTCTGGAAAGAAACAGATGGAGATGTCAAATATGTCATTTACCAACTTTACATTTTCCCCCTAAGGCTGGCTCATGGCCATGTTTATGAAAGAAGAATAGCAATTGAGGATAGCCGTGGTTCCCTCTTGTGACATGGTCTCTCGGTTGGATTATCTTTATTGGGTATTTAATCACTTAAGTAATGGTCACAGTCTAATTCATAAACAGTCTTTCATGAAGAATTTAATTTCTCTGTAGCCTCCAAATGATAAGACAGAGAAAGTTGGGGGACTGGGGGAAAGGGAGAGGAGATTCTTACAGTTCTCTTCTGCAAAGGAAAGGGAATAAATGACATCATATGCTTCCACATTGATGTGGATTTTTAAGTCAGAATACATAAAAGTCTAGGCAATTGGGTGGGATACCTCTAATTCCATTTATCCCCACTCTTGGATTGTGGCTATACACTGCAAAATTTCTGGCTGTTCTGTTTTTTGAAGCATTGAGAAAGTGGGGTGGAGAAAGGTTTCCTTGTGGATGTTCACTCATTGAAAAGGGGCACCCAGACAGTTAAGGAACTTCAAGGAATTTTCTGTGAGAGAATTTCATTTGCATGTACAATAAATGAACATTTTGGTACATCACAGAAATCCCTACCACTGTACAGAAATGTTGCCCTGAGTATCTGTGTGTTCAGGGTATAGTCAGAATATGAGAAAAGCTTCTGAAGCTCCTCCTGGAAATACTTTATATACCTGGTTACCAGCTTAGTTACTTTATTTTCTGACTCACAATATATCAGAAAATACTACAGGAGGCAGAGGTGTTTTACAGCCTGTATTATTAGTTTGCTTGGGGCTGTGGTAACAAAGTACCACACCCAGGGTGGCTTAAACAATGACAATACATTTCCTTACAGTTCTGAAGGGTAGAAGTCCAAAATCAAAGTGTCAGCCATGCCTATTGCTTCTGAGGCCTCCTTGGCTTGTCAGTGGGTGTCCTCTCACTGCGTCCACACATGGTCTCCTTTCCTCCACATCTGTGTCCTAACCTCCTCTGCTTACGATATCCAGCCTAACCTCATGCTGGATGATGGTCCATCCTAATGGTTTCATTTTCATGTAATCACTTCATGTAGTTACTTCTGTAAAGGCCCTATCTCAGAATATAATCACATTCTGAAATACCGGGGATCATGACTACAACCCCCTTCAAAATGAGTTTCCAGGGGACAAAATTCAGTCCATAACACAGCACAGTAGAAGTAAAACTAAGATATTAAAAAGATGTAATAAAAAAATTAACCCAGAGATTTAGGATCAGGGAAGTCTGGTGTCCTTTTGTGTGTTAGGGACATATGCTAAAGAATTGTTGGAAAATTCTGTCCCAACAATCAAATGCTGGCCACAAGCAATGTAACAAATTGGGGAAATTCTTCAATTGGGAATAAAAGATGATCAGGAGCCCATTTTTTATGAGAGAGACTTGTTCTTATCTATGCTGAGTGAGCAAGGGTGATATTGAGGAAAAATGTTCCAGGCAGAGGAAACAGCAAATTTAATGGCCTTACAGAAGGACTAGGATACATTTCATATGCTCATTATTTTTGGAAATTTGAACATTGAGAATTTCTGCTTGTTACCAACCCAAGTGTAGTATTTCCAAATTCCTCACAGGTATTAGTCTTTGAATTTGGTAATGAGAAATTGGAATTTCTGGGCATTTGCAGGATTTTTCAAAATCCTCTTATTTTGTATTTTTCATTGCACTCTGTGATTGTAGTACTAATGAGTGACTATAAAAATAAACAGTGAATCTGAATTCAGCAAAGTTGTGGGATACAAAATTAATACACAGAAATCTGTTGCATTCCTATACACTAATGATGAACTAGCAGAAAGAGAAATCAGGAAAACAATTCCATTCACAATTGCATCAAAAAGGATAAAATACCTAGGAATAAGCCTAACCAAGGAAGTGAAAGACCTATACTCTGAAAACTACAACACACTCATGAGAGAAATTAAAGAAGATACCAATAAATGGAAACACATCCCATGCTCATGGATAGGAAGACTTAATATTGTCAAAATGGCCATCCTGCCCAAAGCAATCTACAGAATCAATGCAATCCCTATCAATTACCAACAACATTCTTCAACGAACAGGAGAAAATACTTCTAAAATTCATATGGAACCAGAAAAGACCCCAAATAGCCAAAACAATCCTGAGAATGAAGAATAAAGTGGGGGGAATTATGCTCCCTGACTTCAAGCTCTACTACAAAGCCATAGTAATCAAGATAATTTGATACTGGCACAAGAACAGACCCATAGATCAGTGGAACAGACTAGAGAGCCCAGATATAAACCCAACCATATATGTCAATTAATATATGGTAAAGGAGCCATAGATATACACTGGGGAAATGAAAGCCTCTTCAACAGCTGGTGTTGGCAAAACTGGACAGCTACATGCAAGAGAATGAAACTGGATTATTGTCTATCCCCATACACAAAAGTAAACTCAAAATGGATCAAAGACCTGAATGTAAGTCATGAAACCATAAAACTCTTAGAAGACAACATAGGCAAAAATCTTTTGAATGTAAACATGAGCAACTTTTCCTGAATGCATCTCCTCAGGCAAAAGAAACAAAAGCAAAAATGAACGAATGGAACTACATCATGCTACAAAGCTTCTGTACAGCAAAAGACACCATCAGCAGAAAAAAAGGCTTCTTACAATATGGGAGAATATATTTTTAAATGACATATCTGACAAGGGGTTAACATCCAAAATATATAAAGAACTCATATGCCTCAATACCCAAAAAACAAATAACCCTATTAAAAAATTGGCAGAGGATATCAACAGACAATTCTCCGAAGAATAAATTCAGATGGCCAACAGGCACATGAAAAGTTGCTCCACATCACTAATTATCAGAGAAATGCAAATTAAAACCACAACGAGATATCACCTCACGTCATCTAGGATGGACAACATAGAAAAGAATAGGAACAACAAATGCTGGTGAGGATGCAGAGAAAGGGGAACCCTCCTACACTGCTGGTGGGAATATAAAGTAGTTCAACCATTGTGGAAAGCAGTATGGAGGTTCCTCAAAAAACTCAAAATAGAAATACCATTTGACCCAGGAATTCCACTCCTAGGAATTTACCCTAAGAATGCAGGAGCCCAGTTTCAAAAAGACATATGCACCACTATGTTTATTGCAGCACTATTTACAATAGCCAAGAAATGGAAGCAACCTAAGTATCCATCAGTAGATGAATGGATAAAGAAGATGTGGTACATGTACACAGTGGAGTATTATTCAGCCATAAGAAGAAAACAAATCCTACCATTTGCAACAACATGGATGGAGCAAGAGGGAATTATGCTTAGTGAAATAAGCCAGGCAGAGAAAGACAAGTACCAAATGGTTACTCTCATTTCTGGAGCATAAGAACAAAGCAAAAAATGAAGGAACAAAACAGCAGCAGACTCACAGAACCCAAGAATGGACTAACAGTTGCCAAAGGGAAAGGGACTGGGGAGGGTGGGGGGAAGGGAGGGAGAAGGGGAATAAGGGGCATTACGATTAGCACACATAATGTAGTGGGGGGAGGGGCATGGGGAAGGCAGTATAGCACAGAGAAGACAAGTATTGATTCTATAGCATCTTACTACATTGATGGACATTGACTGTAATGGGGTATGTGGTGGGGACTTGATAATGGGGGGAATCCAGTAAGCACAATGTTGTTCATGTAATTGTATATTAACGATACCAAAATAAAAAAAATAGTGAATCTTTCATCTGCAGTAGACTTAAATTGATTTTCACAACTTTTCTGTAACATAAAATTGATATATTAATATATGTATGGTTTATAACCATTATTAACCAATATATTGTTACACAATTTTGTATTTCAATAACATATTCAAATGATCTCAACTTGACATGCCTATTTCATAATAAAAAAACACTAAAGGAAGGCAAACTAAAATAAATGCTAAATAAGATTATTTAAAATGGAAAGACAATATGAAATATTTAATATTTATAAATTGTCATTCTAAAAATGAAATTTTAAAACACTCAAAGCATTAATTGCTCTATTCAATAGAATTAGTCTTGTTTTGTAATAAATAGTCCAGATGTGGAAATTTTTATTTCCTTTCGAATTAATATTGGTAATATTTTTTAAATTGTTTTCAAGAGCATCTTCAGATTGGTACACAGCACATCATATGACGAGCTCATTTCAATTTTTAGCAAGAGAAAGCTTTTGTTTTCTTGCCTGGATTTTAATTTTCTGGTGAAGTTAATATTGCTTTACAGCATTAAAACTGATTCGAGAGGAGTTTCTGATTTCATGTTGGAGTATCCCACAACAGTATTCACGTCTTCTTTTCTTGCATCAGTTCTGTTAAAGTGACTACCAGGAACTGTAGCCTATAGTTAATATTCAAACAGTGGTAGAGAAAAGATGCCAGAGAACATTAGTAGGCAGTATTTGAAAAACACAGCATACAGATTTCCTGTCAAGGTTAACACACCACACCAACTCACATCATAAATTGAAATTGTCCATCCAAAAACATATTTTGCTTCTTAAGTGTGTTATTTCTTGGAACAATACTCATAGTATTTGCATAAAGTATACACTGCATACAAACTTAATATTATATCTATTTTCCATAATGGCTCATGTTTAGTAATGGACAGGGCTTTGAACATGAACTTAAAAGAAGAAAACAGCTAAAGGTGTAAAGATCTCCTATTGCTATGTCCTGTCTTCTGGAAAAGCTGACCTTGATTTTTGACTCAGCATGTTGCTGTCTCCTGACTTCACTTTCAAACCGGTGTTTTCCTTTGGACCAGTACCATTTACATGTTGCTAGTTAAGCTTTAATTCTCATAGGGGAATTGCTTTTTCTGTTTTCCTGATTTCTTGATAGATATTTCATGAGATTCAGGATCTGGAAAAACATATACATTTCCCAGTAAAGATGGAAAAGGAAGTCCCCCATGGAAACATTATCCAAATGAAAAAAGAGAAGTTGTAATTGGACATCAACACTGCCAATTTTTGCAAGTATAAAGGAAGGATACAAGTTATCTAGCTTGAATGAAAGAAATATGTAGGTGGAATGCATGAAATTTTAGAATAGATCTTGGGTTCTCAAAGTAGGATCCCTGTATAATATCAGTGTCACTTTGGAACTTGCTAAAAATGTAAATTCTGGGGCTCCTATGTAGACTACCAAAGCAAAACTTCCTAATGGTGAAGCCCAGCGATCTGAGTTTTTAAAAACACCTCCAGGTAATTCTGATGCGCAAAAAGCTTATGGACACCTTTATTAGATTACTCTCATTTTGAGTGCCCCTCCAGAGGAGAAATGTATTCTCTCTTTCAGTTGTATTTATTTACTTATTTTTTTAATATTTAAATTAATATGTTATTTAATTTTTGATAATATAAATAAATAACTCCTCCCTCAAAGCAGAGACCTGAGAAACCAGAGTGGGCAGTATCTTTTAATTATATGTGTTAATTTCTGCATGTTATCTTGCTAGGAAAATTAATATATTTTGGGCTATTGCCTATTTTCTGGTGGTATGAATCTTTTGCTACTTTCTTAATAATAAAAATAAATAACTTTGGGATGGTACAGGATTCCTCTGCAATATCTGGTAAAGAATGCCTCTAAAACATCATTCATATGCCATAATTGTTTCTGAAATGTCATTATAGGAGGGTATGTATGGTAAAAGAGAACTGTAGATTACTGACTATAATATAAAACAAAAAGAAATAAAACATTTAATAGAGGCATGCACAGCAGAAAGAAAACAATATATATATGCATACATATGTATATATTTTTTTTCTCCAAAGGAGTAGTTGCTAGTTGTTTGGAAAATGATATTAATCAAGATCAGCTATTCCCTAGATTGTTGCAATACATTTCATCTCCTGCAGTAACAGTGTAAGGGTGTTATTTAGTGAAGAGGTCAGATGAGTAACTCTTAGACTAGATGCTTGCAAGGAAATGCTTGAGCCACAGGGTAATTTAACCCTTAATTTTATCCATTTTGGTGGTTGCCACAGGTTCCCACAACTGACACTGATACTTTTCTTGAAAACATCTGAAAACTGTATGGCTTGGATGGCATTAGTTACTGTTAATAGTTGTAGCCCAAGTTGAGGATTAAAGTTACATGGAAAATACAGTTATGATACTGGGTTTTCTATAGCAATACATATTACAGAAACCACTACTCTGAAGATGGCAGGAATTTGAAAAGCAAGATCAAATTCAAGGAAATGATGATGAAAAAAATACTCATTTTTCCAAAACCGAATGCACTATACTATCTGAAGATCACTTCATTACCATGGATGTACCTTGTTCCTTGAAACCTTCAAAGGGCTGCTTTAGGTACATTTGTGTGGAAGGGCTCAAACAAATTTGTTCTTCAGATGGATCCATGTCAATTTTTTCTAATTTCAATTCTTTGTGATGTTTGATTTTGTCTATAAGCCTGCTACATTTATGATTGCTTTTGCTGTAATGCCCCCAGCACAGAAGAAACCACTTGCTGCAAGATTGTGTGAAATACCTGTTGCTAGATACACAAACCTCAGATTCAAGATAAAACAGCTCCTGCTATCAACAACCAAACAAATGAACACATGGAAAGAAGAGGTTTGGAAGAAGGCTACACTATCCTTGGATGTTGCTGCATTATAATAAATAAAAACATATATAATAAACAAGCCAAGCCAAAAAAGACAAATATCAAATGATTTCACTCATATGTGGAGTATAAGAACAAAGAAAAAAACTGAAGGAACAAAACAGCAGCAGACTCGCAGAACCCAAGAACGGACTAATAGTTAACAAAGGGAAAGGGACTGGGGAAGATGGGTGGGAAGGGAGGAATAAGAGGGAAAAAGGGGCATTACGATTAGCAGATGTAATGTTGGGGGGGCACGGGGAGGACTGTACAACTCAGAAAGACAAGTAGAGATTCTATAGCATCTCACTACACTGATGGACAGTGACTGTAATGGGGTTGGTGGGGGGGATCTGATGAAGGGGGTAGTTTAATAACCATAATATTGCACATGTAATTGTAGATTAATGATACCAAAATAAATTATATAAAAAATAAAAATAAAAGCAAAAATAACTCAACCCACTAATCTATTCAAGGACACTATGAAATTAAACTATGAGGGGTTAATGTGTGTATATGTGTATTAAATACATATGAAATAGAAAAAAAATAAAAACAAACAAACAAAAAAACAAAACCACAAAGTTACAATTTAATAATCCCCTGTTCCTCATATGCATTCTCATCCATGATATCATGGATTTCACATTACATCCTGTGTGGGATCCCTGTTCTTATACACACACACACACACACACACACACACACACACACACACACACACCTTGATTCCCTGGTGAATTCCTGGTCCTCTATTAAACAGTTTAATCCTTTCTCCGTGCAGACTTCCCTGTACACTGTTTTCCTTAGTACTGCAGTCATCACTCCCTTTACGTACCTTCTTGACAGCATTTATCAAGTGAAGGAAAAAACATTTGTTACGGTACATCAGGAACTCCTTGAGACAGGCATTCAATTTTTTTAAGTAGAGTTTCTTTACATTTTTTGAGACTAATCTTATTCATCATTTTATCCTGGAGATCAAGGATTGGCAACTATGACCTTCTGCCCGTCTTCTCCACCCCATGAACTAAGAATGATTTAAAAATTTTTAAGTGGTTGAAAAAAAAATTCATGACATGTAAAAATTGTATGACATTCAGATTTTGGTGTCCATAAATAAACTTTACCTGGAGTACAGTCATACTGATTCATTTATATACTGTCTATGACTCCTTTCATGGTGACAACAGAGAATGGATGATCTATAAGTTATAAAACAACGGTTGTTAATCACAGCTTAATTTGCTCCTAGGCTCTGGGGAGCATGTGACACAGTCTGGAGATGTTTTTGTTTGTCCCACTTGGATGAAGTGGGTACTGCTGGAGTCTAAGCAGAAGAGACTGGGATACTGCTAACGATCATGCAATGAATAATACAATCTTGTACAACAAACAGTTATCTGGTACCAAGTGTCAGGAAGGCTGAGGATGAGAAACTCTGGGCTTAAATATTTACTATGTGATCTTTTACAGAAAATGATTGCTAAACCCTTTCACTGATTCTAACAAAAACTAAAAGCAATATGTTCCCTCCACTAATTAAACGATACATATGCTTGAGTTTAGATACACAAATTTAAAAATGAGTAATTACAAATTTAGATAATTTTGCTGAATTTTATTTATGAAATAAATGTCTAGAAAAACATCTGATCTAAATCAAATGTCTCAAATTCCAGTTGGAATACAATTGGTCAATACCTAGGAAACCCACCTAAAAATTCTGACCTAGTTAGAATTGTGAAAATGAGACATAAACATAAAATCGGTTGCCTATTTTCTGACACATGCGCCAAATGACTATTAATTACATTTTTCTCTTTTCAGCTTGACTGTTGAGACCTAATACAGAGCTTAAATGACTCACCTCCAATATCCAGGGAATTCTGTGTCTCTCACTTAAACAGTTATTTTAGAATTTTCCTTTTTAAAAAAAAAATTCTGGGTATATTCTTTATAGATATAAAATCACATTCCTTATTATTGAATTTAAATATTGACGTTATTTAAGAATAAGACAAAAGAGACTCTTAATAGCAATGAGTCTTCAATAGTAAGAGACAGAGTAACAGGAACCGTGAGTAAGGATTTCCTCTCTGATTTATAAGGACTTCATTTCATATCAAGTCACCTTTTAAAAATCTGTGTCTATAATATTAAGACTAAACTTACTGTCAGCTGGGTTATATTTTCACTTGGCCTTTTAACCCCACTTTTTGATTTTTAACAAGCACAGGAAATATTTCCTTCTGTGGTAGAGATAGGAATGGGAGAAGGTGTTCTTTCCCCCTGCCCATTAGGTCATACTTTTTCTATTTAGAAACCTGAGTTTGAGTTAATATATACCATTCTAACATGTCAAAGATGTTAATTTTTAATTTGAAACACTTGTCTTAATAAGAATGGGTGAGATCATGTTAGCTTTATTGTGATAGCTGAATAGTCCCTTAACAAGTACCCAATGAAAAGAAACACTGATATTGCAGCTTTGTCTCATTGTAGGCAGCAATAATAAGTGGACCCAGAAAAATTGATAGCAGATTCCACATTTTGTGCAGTGTTCCAGAAATAATCTGGTGTGGACATAATGCAGAGTCAAAGAGAATAAAGGAGGCTGTGGAGAATGCAGCTAGTTATTTCCAACTCACTGTGTTGATTAAGATGCTGGTTCTGGAATCTGAAAGACCTGGGTTGGAATGTCATCTTTGACCCTTACAAGCTGTGTGATCTTATGAAGCTTTTCAATTGCTCTAAGATTCTGTTTCCTCATTGAGCACATGAGGATAAATAATAGCAAGCCCCTCACAAAGTTGTTGGGACAGGTAAATGGGATGACACACCTAGGGTGTTCAGTGTGTGGTAGCTTTAATTTCTGTAACCCAGATGTTACACCTCTGCCCTCTAGAGAACTCATTAAACTTGACTCAAACTCCAGTCCTCGATGTTCAAAAATCTTGCCCATGGTTTCTGCCAAGTTCATAGAACTTGCTTCTGCAGGCATCCCTGAATTACTAAATTCTTGCATTCTAATGGGATACATCTGTTTTCCTCAGAAATACTTTGATGCAAAACTCTTGTGTGTTCACATACATGACTCTTAGTCTGAGAAATTATCCAAAAGATTTTGGCGTTAATATGAGAGCGTTCAGAGATAGAGACTTCCTGCCGTCAGGTGTCATGCCCTCATCTTCTCTTCCTCCCTCTTTCCCTCCTCCCTTCTTCCTTCCTTCCCTTCCCATTTGGCTCTAGTTCCTCCGCCTTCTTCTTCTCTTATACCTTCTTCTCCCCTGCCTTTCTCCTCCCCTTTGTCCTCCTGTCTTGGTCTCCCCCTCATTCCTCTTCTCCCAGACTTCTCTGCACTCCACATCCACCCTCAACCCCAGTTTCAAATTCCTGTCTCCACTATGCAGAATAACTTCCCTTTTCTTGAAACCTTGATGCATCAGTCCTTTGGAGATTGAGGGAGGATTATTTGCTCAGTTTCTAAAACAGCCATTTTTTCTTACCAATGTGGCCTTCTCCCTGTTAGAAATCCAGCCTCATCTTGTTACATGATTACTTCATGCACTGTGTTCCACATCTCCCGACTTCAATTATCGCCTTTGTGTGAATTCCATCTGTGAGGATTCCAAGTGGCACATCTTCCCTTCCACTTTGAGGGCCCTTGACGCTCTGCCTGCACTTTTCTTATGAACCTTTAGTTGCTCGTGTCTTGGCAATGTGGTATTATCTGTATTACATTTTCTATCATCCTTGTGAAGACTGGATCTAGGCCTGCTTCATCTTGATTTCTCCCATAGTGTTACAGAGCAACTTGGTGAACATTTAAATAATTAATGCCATCTCTCAACACAAAAATGGCTGAAAACAGCAACCCACAGGAAAGAGAGCATGCATGCTGGCTGGCTGGTCCTAAATTCACTTATTTTCTCTGTAGTCTTGGTTGTGAGCATCAGAGTTCAGACAATGGAGCAAAGCCACAGTGAGCATTATAGGAGTGAGGGAATTATTATACAGATCAGACTTCCAACCAACACGGGAAGAATTGAGGAAGTGAAAGTCTGGAAGGAGAGGTCAAAAGATCAGAGAAGGAAGCCCTAACCAGTAAATGCCCCTAAGTATGGTACTGGTGGACAAGTCAGAGTTTTCAGGGATATCTGAGAAGCCAAGCACATCTGGCTATTTATATGGGACCACATCAGGAGCTTATGGTGGGGTCTATGGGAGCTGCTGCAGTTGTGTAGCTTCTACCCCTGTGGTGTGTGGCCAAGTGCCTGGTGGGGTCCAGGGTGCTTTTGGTCAGCAGGAGAACAAGCACAAGCTACCTCTGTCAATCATTGTGTCTAATTGCAACTATCTTCTAAGAGATTTAAATGACGGTTGCTTTACTTTGTCTTATGAATCTCACGCAAGTACCACTTTTGGCCCACTTTAATCTGGAGCCATGCAGGGAATGGGATTCTGGGGAGCATAGTTCCCTATACAAGCTGATATAGCACCATGTAACCCAGTTATGTTACTTAATCTCTCTGAGCATCAGTTTCCTTATCAGAAGACTGGAGACCGTAATTTGCCAGGTTGTTGTAAGAATAGAAATAGAAATGCTTTTATTCACAGCCAATTTAGTACTTCCTCTAGTAATGACATTAATAATAATATGTTATGTATAAGATGCAGGCTTGTAAATTCTCCTAGGCGACTGACTTCTGCTTTGTTCTGAGGCATAAAGATGTGGAGGACTGACAATTGACTAGAGAAAGAAAAAAAAATGCCAGGTCAAGAAGACTTTTTACAAGCTGAAGGGTACTCGCCAAATATAGTGCTGGTGCCTGAATTAAGGGCTATTAAAACCGATCATTCTCCATATATTCCACTAAGACCTTCATATATCACAATTGCTTTATTATGTACTCCATTATATATGCTCCCAGTTTCCCAAGGACAGGCTGGGGAAAGCTATAGATTTTGGAACCTTCTTGCTCTCATCTTTTTTGTCAAGGTGTGCCTTAATTTTTGACTCATGGTCCACTGTGTTTTTGTGCAATTTACCAATCTGACATGCAGTTATCATTGCAGATAATCTGAGGCCCAGTTTAAGTGGGTACACATGATAAGTGAGGAGAAGGATGGATGAAATGACGGTGGACAATTTGATCTGAAGTCCAAAGTGAATCGAACTCAGTTCACATGGGCGTCCAAATATTCATTCTTTGTCATGGTGTTTTCTAGAAGATGACTCAGCCAAAAATAAATCCTCTGGTTTTATTCATATTTAAGAAGAGACATCCAAGACCTGAAAATTATTATTTTTTTCCCCAAAAGTAATTTTTCCACTTTCTCTTCTGTGTTTCAAACCAACATTGTTCCTTAAAATTCCCTTATAGCATCTCTAGGACTATGGGTAAGACTCTAAAATAAGATTTTCCCCACAGATCTGCCAGCTGACTGGATGTATAAAAAGTGAATCCTTTCTATATTCTTTATAATAAATGAAGAAACTTCTTTACATGTCAAATAAGTAATGATAGACAGTCCCTTTTTTCAAGGGGCAAGAAGTTGGAGGGAAGAGAAAACGAGAGGAGAATTGACAGACATGATACAGGGTGATAAGTGCCACAATGCCAAGGGGTCCAGCGTGAAAACCCTGGGAGTGGGCACCTAACTGGGTAAAAAAATGAAGTCAGGAAGGCCTCCCATAGAATTTGATGTCTTCTGTGAATCCTAAACTATAAGCATTTAGCATGACACAGAAGGGATAGGAAGTGTTCTCTGCAAGAAAAGAAAAATGTGCAAAGGCACAGGAACCTTAGAGACCACAGTATGAGTAGGGGCTGCACATGATTTAATAAAGTTAGACTGTAGAGGGTGGAATGTGTAGTGTCTGGAACCATGCCTGACACAAAATTGATGCTTGGTCAAGAATAGTTGACAGATTGAGTGCCAGGAGATGAGCCTGAAGAAGTAGGCAGGGCAAAGATAATTTATAGCAAGCTGAGACAGTTGAATTTTATCCAAAAGGCATGGCAGAACTTTATAAATGATCTGATTGTTGATATTGGGTCTCAGAACATTCATTCTGGCAGCACTGGGGGAATGGACCAGAATGGAGCAAACCTTGAGCCAGAGAGAACAATTAGGAAGCTGTTGTTTTCCACTAGAAAGGAAATGTTGAGTAGCTGAGCCACAGAGGTCCACAGTGGAGGACGGACAGGAGGGTTACAATTTGAGAATATTCCAGATCATCAATATATCTCTTTGTTGTTCTGTTAACAGACATAAAAACAATAAAAACACAATGTATTTGCATAGTCCTGTACAGTTTGCAAAGTATTTTCACAGAGAGATTTAATCAATCAGTCTATACAACAGTCTTTGTGGCTTGAACCAGGGAATTATAATGAAAGACAATATCATGAATAATATGACACACACATTGACATTCACCATCTAAGGCCAGGTTTTGTTCATGATGACTCTAATTCCTACTGATCACCTAATTAACCCCAGAGAGAGCTAAGGCTTCAAAATGCAAATATTACACTTTTCGTTGCAAGGTTAATTTGTATTTACCATACACAGTTTGGCAAATGATTTTCTGTTTTCACCATGAATATGTATGGCTTGCTTTCAGCAACCAGAAACACTTTGTTTTTGTTTTTTTTTATATTCTGCTTCATGTTCTGCCTGCAGCAGGGTTGACTTGGGGAGCAGCCTGCTAATTAAGACTAGGTAATTTATAAATAGCAAATTTCCAGGCAATTGGTTGACTGAGAAAATATATACTGTATACAATGTGGGTCTTAGCAGCCCTTTGCAAGCATTCATTTTACTTTTAATACATAAAAGCCATGGGACTTTCGCTTTGCCCTACGACAGTTACAGGATTGCCTCAATCAAAATGAAGGTTACCATTTAATAGAAACTGAAGGACCAAAAGTTATCAAATTAGAAATTCATTCTTTGACATAGCAGAATGAAATATTCTTTTTTTTGTGTCTCCTCCTTTTAAAATGTCTTGTAAAGAATCTCACAGAGAAGAAGCTGAGGTAGATGTAGTTCTTCATAGCTGCAGATGTCAGGGAATTTTCCTATGTGATGCCCTACACTTACACGTGAAAAATTGAGGCTCTGAAAGTTTACATGATGTGCCCAAGATTCCTCAGCAGCTGAGTAGGAAGAGACCAAAGATTTCTAACTGGAAGTCCAGAGCTGGGCTCCCTGCACACCTTGTAGGGGCTTTATCATCTCTTGCCAACTCCTGAAAGGCCACTGCTATGCTATAATCTTGATTTATTTGATTCGAAAGTGAGTATACTTTAAAATTCAAATGTTTCAGGTGATCTACAGTTAAATCTCTAAGGATCATCAGTTTGTATACACTTTTGTGTGAATGAACCTATTATACATATCTTCCCCTGAGAGTAGATTTCAACCTGAGAAGGCAGAAAAAGTTGGTAGAAAATAGTTGGTAGAAAAAGGGAAAGCATGTCCATAAAAGGGAGAACAGACACAAAGCTAGCTGCTTATACTGAACTGGAGTAGCCCTAGTTAGATATCCATATCAGCAGATGTTACATTTAGCCTTTAGTTACAAAGAGTTTGAAAATTAATGCCTCGTTGTGTCGGTAAGTATGTCATATTCTCCAAATAGTCATTCATATGCTTCATCTGTCTGGAAAGCTCTTCTTGAATATTCATTCACGTGGCTTCTTTTTTCACTTCCTTTTTTCCCTTTTGCTTATAAGGCCCCTTCTCCATGAAGTGTTATAGACTAACCCATTTAACATTGCACCCACCCACTCACTGCCTTCTCCACTTCCTTTTTCCCCACAGCACTTACCACCAACTTTTAATGTAAATTTGAACTTTGCTAGAATTTGAGCCCTATGAAGGCAGGAGTTCCGTTTGCATGTTAGGGGCTAAATCAACTCCTATTAAAAGAATGAGGAAATTGAGAGCATAGTATGTACTAATAAGGGAATGGAAGAGAGATGTTTATTATACAAGAGACTTACAAGAACTATGGAAGTCAGCATATTCTAGTTCTTACAGTGCAAACTAAGAGGAAGTCATCAAAGTTCTCACCTAAAATGGGATAAATACTAAATATGACGTATCTGCATCATGTGGTCATTAGGAATAATAACAAGTTTTGTATCTGAAGCCTACTCGATGAAGAACCATTGTAAAAGTAAAATAGAATTTATAACTAATAACATTTAGCTGAAATTTTTAGTGAATGGTCATGGAAATTAATTTTCTATGAGTCCATTTCTTTTGAGCAAAATGATGAAGTCTACTACCTATAAAGATAAAGATTAAAAATGTTTCTGTTATTAAGGGATTGAGATTTCAATAGTGTCCAGAGAAAGCTGTGACAAGGAACTCCAAAAATAAAAAGCTGAAGCAGCAAATTTTGGCCTCTTGCCTCAGTGTTCTAGATCATCTTTCATTCATGTACTTGATTTGTTTGGGCTTTGCTTAAGTGTGATAAGGTATTATTGGAATAATATTTGTGGCAATAGCAAAGGTCCATTAATATCTCATTGTATATGTTAACACAGTTTAATTGAGAGACAAGTCCATGGAAGGGTGGACAGGAAAATCAGATAACATGCATTTAAGCATATTGCAAGGAAAATAAACAATGTCATCTGTTTGGTGTACTCTATCTAATCTCTCCTACAATGATTATGAAAATTGAAAGAAAGTAAAAACAGATGAGCTAGGTTTGCGTGGGAAATAAGCACAGAGCTCTCTTCTAGTGAATGAAGAATGAATCTTAATCTCTCTCTCTCTGTTTATATATATATCATATATATATAATATGTATATATTTATATATATATGAGTTTACATGTGTGTATATATGTATAAGTATATATGTATACATATGGTTTACATGTATATTTTCAAAAATAATCTTATTTTCTTTTCTACTCCCTCTTTTTTCTTTCTAAGGGATTAATGACACAGAAGAAAGCAAGCTTACACTTTGAGGATATGGAGCTAAATCAAACAAATACCAAAAAAAAAAAAGATCAAGGATTTCTCTGTTTGTTTTGTTTTGTAGCCAAACTGAAATTTAAAATTTATAAGAATTTTGCAGTTCAGCTGCCCTGTTCACTGCATATAAATCAGTGTCACTTCATTCAGCTTTCATACATTATAATTTTTGCTGTACTTAAAGATCACTGGAGGAAAAAAGTAGAAAGAGAGATTTGAGGTAAAAATATGTGCAAGACTTTTTTAAGCAGGTTAGCTTCTGCAGTCTTTATTGTTTCAATGTTAAGAAGATGGCTTAATAATTAGAAACAAGTTTTAAATTTCAAAAAAGGAGATTATTTTCTTGAATGGGGCAAAGGGTCATTATTAATTGATTAAGAACACAATTTATATTGGATACTTAATATAATAAGCTTTGTATAATGAACATCCTCCAATATTAAAAAATGTAACTAGATGAAAAAAGATTCACTTGTAGCATGAAGCATCATTATTAGCCATGGTTGATAAAAAATTGAAATAATTCAATCAGAAAACTTGAAATAATAAATATCCATTAACCGGGTTCCTTACAAGACAACTGCATTTGTTATTAAGTGCCACGAAACGTTATCAAATTGAAACATGTATTTGGTCAAAAGTGAAAGGGTAAAATTTTGCAGGCCATGTTTTAGTAACACAGTGAAACTGGATATATTAGGTGCAAAAGTTAAAAAATACACAGTAATCCTTTGGAGTTGAGCCATCAGTTTCATATCCTAAATAACTATTTGTTTAAAGAGAAATATAAATATAATTAGACATTTTAAAAATTTGCTATTTTGAAAATGTTATATTTTCCATTTAAGCAAGAAAAATAATTCATGCTACATTATTCACTCATAGGTAAGTTTAATGAACTTTTTCCCCAATGCCCATGACCAGCCATGCACTGTTTTAACATAGGGATACAGAGAACTAAATAGACACAGTCATATTTTTCTCAATTTAAAAAAGAAAGATATAGACACACTGTCTAGTCTCAAAGAACTTCTCTTTTCCCAGAGTGAAATAGACAAGAAACAAACATAAATAACAGGTTGAAGCATATACAGTTACCCTTTTTGTAGGTCAAAATGATTAAAAATGGACAATTTCCTAGGGTTCTACCTAATTTATAAAACATCAGGTAGATAGAAGACTAGTAAAGATGTAGTTTGTAGGTGCTAAAACAGAAATGTCTGTATAAAGTATGATGTTTGTAGGTGCTAAAACAGAAATGTCTGTATAAAGTATGATGAGAACAGGAAATTTTGTCTCACGGTTCTTTAACGTGTTAAGTATTACACACACAGAAAAAGTCTTGTCCGCTCTTGGCTGATAATAGTACTGACATCAACCATTTACAGTGTAATGCTCCACATTTTTCTGTATACTTGTATAACTACACAGTATACATACTATATATGGAGAAATGTTTTTCTTTCTCTCCTACCTTTGGTTTTTTAAATAAATTTGAACATAGTAAAGATATTTTCCCAAAGATACTTTTTACAAAGGGTTATTTCTTGCTTTACCTCATATCAGTTTAATAGATCCTTTAAGTATCATATTCCATATTATGGATGTACTTTCTTAGTAATACTTGTTTTGGTGCTCTTATTTACTTCGTGAAAATAATTCCTCCAAATGGAACTGTTGGATCAAAGAGTAATTTTATTAAGGAGGTCCAGGAGACTACATTCAGCATATACCTCTCACTTAATTGCTCCATTATCTTTTTATAACACCTGTTCTCAATTATGTTTGAGTTCCTACCATAGTCTTTAAAAAAAATCTTTTATTTTATTTTATATATGAGTAACCCCTCATCTTTTGCCAGAATATGGTAAGGCCTGACTTCTGCCTGCTCAAAGTGGGAAACAGGATCTGGAAGGGGGTTTATTTAAAGGAGTTTTAAATTGGAGGTTCTGCCAATACTCCAGTTTTTAGCCCTAACCTTACCCCACATCAGAGGTACTAGGCACTAACAGTTTATGGATCTTTTGTGTGTGTTTCAATAAGTCAAGCTGCTTCTCAGCTTTCTCCACTGCTGACTTGGGGTTCAGCTTTCTTGCTCTACTAAGTCATATACTCTGCAGCTTGGAAAAATTGGATGCTTTTACTTCTCTTTGAATTTATAGATGCCTTTTAAAAATATCACTTTGTTTTTATATTCATGGGGTTCAGACAGGCTAGTAAAGCTAATTAAGAGGATTTTAATCTATCAACCTGACTGGTAGTCTCTAAGTTCATTTTTTTATCAAGCTTGGGCCATTACAATTTAGACAGATCTTAACCTTGAACCTTTTAATTGAGGCAATGATGCGACTTGGCTGGGAAGGCAATCTATTCCCTTTGGAAAGTGCTTTCCTCAATAAGAGGATATTAATATCATATGAAATGGAAGAGGTCTTAGAGATCGGTCAGTGTAATATCTGCACTTTACATATGAAGACATAGAAGCCCAGGGAGTGCAAATGTCTTTCTAGATTTATACGGATATCATTTAATCTCATTTAGGTTTTAATGTACTCTTTTCCTTTCACTTACACTACAACCTACATTTCCAGTTTTCCAGTTTTCTGTCAACCTTCACAGAGGACCTGAAGATAATTTATAAATTTAGCAAAATTTAGGCTCAATATTGAGTGACTTGGTAATTTTGTCTAGACTATATCTACAATATACCATTCAGATACATATTATAAGGTTATGTGAAATGTCCGTATTTTGTGTGTTACCTAGAAATAGTACTTTAATCAGTTACCAGATGGCATATTTTAGCAAAAAGAATGTATGGAAAAGGACAATGTATGTGTCCATGCCCTGTTTATTCAAATTAAAATGAATTTCAATGTATGTATGAAGGATCTTCCATTTATCATTCTAGTTGGCAGAGGAAAGAACACAAAGAAGTTTAAATGATTTACCAAAGAGAAAAATAAAACTACTTTGCCTCTTATGCTTGACTTTTGTTTCTTGGAAATTTTAATTAGCTAAGTGTTCCATGAGCTCTTGAGAGTGGTGAACCCTGGAAAGTTCTTAACATAATTTTTCCAGGTTTTTACAGATTAGTGTTAACGTTCATGAGATTGCTAAAAGCCAACAATTTCTTACATCAGATTCATGGGGCACAAACTACTAAAATATTCAGTTCTTGAGGAAAAAAAATGAGCAGTCAGATCACTTATAGGGCTTGAAATGAAAGGAAATGCTCCATGAAGTGACTGTCAGGGAGCAGCAGGAAGGAAAGAGATGTAAGAGAGAGAAGGAAATGAGAAACACATCCTAATGCTATGTGGTGTGTTAGAATGCAAAAGAGTGTTAATAACGCTTTTCTCGCTTTCTAGCCTCATGAGCAAACTGAGTCTGTGAGATATTTTATTAACATTTAGGAAATCTTTATTTTCTGGCAGTTAAAAACTGCCTTTATTGATCAGGTATGATGATAAACTGACATTTGCAATTCTAATAATGTAAAAGGGCAAAAGGAAAAAAAATTAAAACCATCCACAATCCCACCACTCAGAGATAATCACTGTTAACATCTGGTGAACATTCTTCTTTAGTCTAACGTTAAATACAAAAATGAATGCAAATTTAAATGCATGAAATTACACCAATATGCCATTTAATAACCTTTTTCCTAAAAATATGGAGGACATCTTTCCATGTCATTATACAGAGAGTTCAGTGATCATTTTAATGGTAGTGCTATAGTTATATCATTTATTTAATTGGATTGGCAATTTGAAGAAGGCAAACATCTGAAGTAGACAAAAACATATCTTTACCGTCTTGATTTCAAAATATTGCTGCCTGCTCCTGAAAATTTTTTCCACTTTTCTCACCACATCAACTGTCAATAATTTATTGTGTCCCATGGGATTCTAATCCTTAATAAAGGCTGAGCTACATACTCAGAAGTTTGGAACGTATACTTAGAATTCTGGACCTTAAACATGAACTGCAGAATCAAACGTGAGATATGACAAGTTGTGTGGCCTCGGGAAATTACTGAACTCTTCTCAGCCTCACTAAAGAGAACATGAGAACATATTTACATCAAAGGTTATTGTACAAATTAGACATGTTACTATGTATAAGCAAATAAAACAGTGCCTGGAAGGTGTAGAAGGCAGTGTATTTTTGTTGGCTATCATTATTGCTTAGCATGTCTAAGATCCAGATTATCTTTTCATGCTAATGTTCATTAATCTCCTTTTTTTGTTATGTTTTCCAGCAAATTAAACATTTTCTAAGCTTCTTGAGAAACCAGGGTTTATCTCAGGTCTAATCCTTTGCCCATGCAATTTTCTCTACCTGAATTAAGTTTCTCTTCAGTTTCTACCTTGCTAAATTGGCCCTAGCACAAATGTCACTTCTTTAAAAAGTCCTGCCCTTTTTCACGAATTGAATGTCTTCCTTTCAATTGCATCTACGGTAATATTTCCATGTGTCATCTATCATACTTTGTCTTGCAGAGTCTTTGTGATATTAGGAATGTTTCTTAAACTGTAATTTGTGACTCCTGGGAGTCGGTACATGTATTCTCAATTTTTATGAGGATTTATGAATTTTGAATTTTCTTTTGGATGATCATACAAAATAATGTAAGCATATTCTGAGTCACCTATTTGACATCTTGTGATTGAGCACTGATGTGCACTTTTATTGCCTATGTTTGCACCTGCGTTTATGATCACCATCCCAAGAGGTGAAGGACAGAAAACACTTGGCACAGGGAGACACGTTTCACGAGATTCCAAATAGGAAAGAGTCATGAGTGAAGGCGAGTTTCAGCACATCATAAAGCAGGGGCCACCCAACAACTTGTGCTCTCTGTGCCATATTCCCGTGGTAAGCTGATGTTGTTTGGAGAGCGTTTTCCATTTTTTATATCGATTATTCACACTTCATTGCTTTAAGGATAGTAGTAAATTTACAAAGACTATTGTTTTCTCCTTTCAGATTATAGTTTGAGGTGTACTACTATACTGACTGGCCCATCAGAATAAAGAACAATTTTACTGTTCATAAGAAAATTAAGAGAAGTGGTAATGACTGTGATTTACCTGATGACTCAGCATCCTTGAATAGGAAAGAATCGATTTGAAAACTAGGGAAACACAAATATTTGCAAATGTTTCTATTATTGAATGTAGATCAGCAAATAGTTTCAACAAATTAACATAATACTTACATATCAGAAACTAATCAATATCATGAATGTCATATTTAACCGCTTTATTGATTTTGCAGTTTATTCATTTTAAATGTTCTTTCCTTCAACAATTATTTATTGTTTTGCTATGTACAAATCAGTCATCCAGACTAGAAATATAGCAGGGAACTGAGGATCTGACAAGAATCCTTATCCTTATGCAGTTTTTTACTGTGATGAAAGAGGATGAAATCACCAATATGAATATGTAAAATATACAGTGGGTGAGATAGATTAGGGATAAGGAAGAAAATGAAAAAAGGAAAGAGACAGAGGTGAGTGGAAGACACAGTTTTGAATGACGAGGTCAAGAAAGGTCTTGCTGAGTAGGTGAAATTCCACAAGAGATCTGGAGGAAGTGTGGGACTTCATGTAGATAACCAGGGAAGAGCCCTGCTGGACAGGGAAATAAATGGGGCTAAGGCCCTAAGGCAAGAACATGCCAGTGTATTTGACAAGAGTGATCAGGTCCATGTTTCTGGAGAGATCTAAGTAAAGGACAGAATAAAATGAGGTAATTTGAGGTAAAAACAGGAGTCAGACTATATAGGGTCTTATAAATCATAGGAAGAATTTAAATTTTTATTCTCAGTCTGGTGGAGCTACTAGTTATGCTGTAGCACAGAAATGTTGTTATCTGAATTATAGTGAGTCAGGATTCCTCTGATGCTGTGTTGAGAATAACTTCAGGGTGCCAAGCACAAAAGCAAGAAGATAAGTTGGGTGCCTACTTCAAGTGGGAGGTAATAGTAACCTGAGCCAGGATGGGGGAGGGGGTTTTATGCGAAAAATTTGCATTCTGGATATATTTTGAAGATGAAACCTACAGGATTTACTTATAGACTGTATGTCAAGAATGAAAGAGCAATTAAACATGGCATCATCCTTCAAGTATTTTTTTACTGGGAATATTGGAAGAATGCAGTTGTCATTAACTGAAATAGGAAAGCCTCCAGGGAGAGTAGGTTTGGGAATAAAATGGAATTATCAGGGGGTCAATTTTGCATATGGTAAGTTTAAGAAGACTCTTTAACATACAGTGAAAATATCTTTTGGTTTGGGGTTACACAAAAATTTTAAGTTATATCTTTTGTATTTAGTAAGAAACATTATCAAGATCATAATTTAAATCACTAATGGGTGTCTACTAGAATTTTTCTCATTTGATTGTAAGAAATACAATTGTAGGAGATAAGAGCTCAGAGTATTTTGAGGTTAGTTAAACCAAGATTTGAGTTCTGATTTGCTCAGTTTCTACATATGTGACTTTAAGTGAATAATTATTTTGGGCTTCTATTATGCATTTCTAAAAGATTTAGTAATCTCTAGATAAGAAGGTCGTGGGAGTTAAATGAGATACTACTGATAAAATTTATAATTCAATGTTTTGTATGACACATAACTGACACCCACTGGATATAATACTATTTTATTTTCCTTATGTTCATTTATTTCAAAAGATGAATGTTAGTACTCTATTCCATAATAAAATATTATTCTCTATTCTCTTTCTTAAAACTATCTTACTAAATCATCTTTATATCATAAGTTTATGAGGCACTGGGTAGAATACTATTTAATTTTCCTTATGTTCATTTATTTCAAAAACTTAATGCTATTACTCGATTCATAGTAGAGTATTATGCTTTATTCTCTTTCTGAATACTATCCTGCTAAACTGTGAAAGAAATGGCAGAATTTGATCTGGAGACTCAACAGGGCTGGTTCAGTCAAGAATGTGAGCAGTGGGAATAAAAATAAGGACCAGCCATTCTCCAGCACATATTTAGGAGTGGAGGACCAAGGATTACATGCTCCAGGGAACAAGAATCAAAGCCAAATATTGGGATATGTTGTGGAGGACAAAAGAGAGATTAATTAGGTAGACTATGCACATTGGAGAACTTTTCAGGCTCAGTAAAGATGAGAAGTTAAACATATGATGTGTGTGAGGCAGAAAAATGCTAGATTTTGACATTTGGTGAGTACCTTTTTAAGAAGCATGGTGATAGGTACTCTCTTATAAAATCTTATAATACAATATATTAAATTGCTCAAAATCATAGAAATAGAATTCAAACCAAGTTTTCTTTAGTAGCTTTTTCCATAACTTCATGGAATCAATTTGTTCCTAGGGAAATTAAACAAATTATATATATAAACATATACTTTATATCCATATCCACTCATCATGCACCCATACATGCACAATACATAATATATACATACAAAGTGGTTGCTGTTATTATTTGTTTTTAAATACCTGAGCCCAAGATAAGCTTGAGGGAAGGTAGAGAGAAAGAATCAGTATGTTTAGTAATAGATCCAAAGGTAGGGTCTCAGCATCTTCTTAGGGCAAAATGAAGACTGTTTCGAGATCTGTGAAAGAGATCATCCTGCCTGTTTCTGAACTCTTCCTCTTGGAGGAGGGAGCAGGGTCTTTGCAGTTGACTTCTAACAGAAAACAACCAGGCAGTCCCTTGTTGAGAGGAGTCCAAGTCATCTTCATTTACTATTCCTCTCAGGAGCTAACCTTCAGAGTGAGCGCTAAAAAGTCATATGGTTTTCAATCAGTGTCCCACTCCCCATAGTTGCATAATTAGCTCTCCACATCAATGAAATCCTCAATTCACTTTTGATGGGTTGGACTCCACCCTGCTGTGGTTGCTCAGCAGTCCATCGAATTAAAAATGTCAGCATGCTCTTCGGAAGATGGAGACAATGAAGTCAGCCCAATCCTAAGAAAAATAAAGTAGCTAAACTTTCCATAATGAAGTAGTACTGTACCACTGAAGACTTTCATAGGTGCAAAAAAACTAAGAATCATCGTACTGTAATGTAACCAAAGTTCACTCAGCCTGGAATTCTATCTTATTTGTGACAGTAAGAGGTAATCGGAGAGAGAACCTTCATTCCTTATGATAACCTTGAAAGCATAGAAATGTATATCCAGAAATATCCTCAACTTCCAAATTCATGATTCAGCATCCCTGAGCATTTTTTCAATCAACATTATAACTTTATTAGGTACTGAGTATAATATTATTCTATTTTCCTTATGTTCATTCATTTCAAAAGATGCATGCTAGTACTCCATTTAATAATTGAAACTAAAAAGCTGTTCTTTTTTAAAATATCATAATATTATTTACAGTTAACAGATGTGTAAGATACCATATAAAATAGGGTATAAAACTAAGCTAGGTTCCCTATAATTGTTCATATGCTACTAAGTATAATTTAGTTAAATTGCAATTAGCTAATAATTTTGCATTTATTTATTAGCTGTCTTACTAAATTGTAGTCATCTTAAGGATAGAAATCATAGCTGCCTTAGTCATTTTGTGTCCGGCACTTAGTACGTGTCTCAATAAATACCTGTTGAACAAATGTAAGAAATAAAACATAATTTATGGAGGACTTTCATTTCAAGAAAGATAGAACAGGCATTCATTGCCCTATTCCTCCTTTTAAATACAGATTAAAAATTCGACATTTAAATATATATGTGTATATACACATATGTAAATAATGATACTGAAAGGTGGAGAGAATAAGAGAGATGTTGAAACTGAAAGGAGCCTATGGTAGTGTTTCTTTGGATTTTCTTTTTGCTTCTATAGTCCAAACTAGGTGCTGAAGAAGTCAGCAACCAGAAACACCAATGGGTACAGATTAAAAAGAAAAGTTGACCCAAGAAAAACTCACTTTTTCTAATCAAAGAATCAGGAAAGGGGCAGCACACCAAGGCAGAAAACCTTTAGACAACTGCTCTACTCCAGCCAAAACCCACACACACACACAAAAAAACTGTGTTCTCACTCCATTCTCATTAGCAAAAGTTGAATGGAGAATCTAGATTTCCACTATTGTCAGGTTGCAGTGAAGCTTCCCAAACCCCCTCCTGGGGTGATGTCAGACAGTGGGCAGCTAGAATGTTCAGCCTCACTGGGCAGTAATGGCGATGCTCCTCATGATGTCTGTGGAGACCCTGAGGGAAGTCTGCCTTGGCTTTTCCCTCCCATTCAGCAATAATATCACGTCCCTTCTCTCCTTGTGGACTGTTGTCAGAGGAGGCCTAGTACAGAGTTGGGATGGTCACTGCCATGCAATAGTAGCAAAGCCACACTTAAGTCACGTCAGCTTAGGCCACCAGGGGAACAGTCAGGAGGCTCCTTGTACTCCCCCATGCAGGGCAGTACTGCACAGGCTTGGTGGGGAGTCACACTTCAACCTGAGCCCAGAAATCATGGGTTTCCCCCTCCCCTAGGTTTCAATGGCACCTTTAAAAATAACTTGGAATTCCATCTCCAGCTGTCAACAAGGAGAGACTGCCCCTTCCCTTCTCACAAGGTTTACATTAGAGGAGGTCCTTTAACAAAATATCTAAATAAAGTCTGGAGTCTCATAACATTATAGCAAAATGTTCAGGTTTTAGTCAAAAATCACTCCTAGAAAAAAATCAAGATATCTCCAAATAAATCAGAAAAGACAATGAACATAAACACACCATAACTAAGTGGGTTTATTCAAGAAATTCATGGCTGCTTTGATACTGAAAAATGAATAAATGTAATCCACCATATTAACAGGTGAATTGAAAGAAAGCACGTGGTCATGTCAATTGGTGTTGAAAAGCATTTGACAAACTTTAACACACTATCATGATAAAAGTCTCAGAAAAATGGGAATAGAGAAACTTCCTCAATTTTATAAATAACATCTACAAAATCCTATAGCTAACATGATACTCAATGGTAAAAACTGAATGCTTTGCTATAACTATAAGATCAGAAACACAGCAAGTAGTCTACTCTTAGCCCTCTTATTAAACTAAACATAGTGCTGGAAGCTCTAGCAAATGCAATAAGGCAAGAAAATGAAAAAGTAAAAGGAATATAGGTTCAGAATGAAAAATATAAATCTATCTACATTGCAGATAAAATGAACACCTCCAGAAAAATCTTACAGAAAATTTATAGAACCCACAAATAATTTTATCAATGCCCAGAATATCAGATAAATATACAAAAATCAGTTATGTTTATATGTATAGCAATTAATACATAGGAAAAACATAAAATATAATACAAATATTTTAAATACTTAGTTGTAAATATAATGATATTTGCAGACTTTGACATATTTGATGTTGAAAAGTACAAAATACTGATTTAAAAATATCAAAGAGGATATAAGAAATGGAGAGACATGTATTAGTATTTACGGGCTGGGAGACCAACATAGAAAAAGGTAACAATTCTTTCCAAAGTGATATAGAGGTCTAATGAAATTCCTATCAAAAGTATAGCAAGATTTTTGTGGACATAGACAGAAGTATTCTATAATTTATATTGAAAAGCAAGGGACTGTAGTAACTAAATTTTTAAAAGAAAAATAAAGTGAGAGGCATTGTTCTATGCACTTCCTAGGTTTATATAGCTACAAGAACCAAGGCTGTGTGGTATTGGCAAAAATTCAGACACATAGATCAATAGAACAGAATGGAGAACCTAGACACAGATATGCCTTACTGACTTTACCAAAGGTATAAAATAAATTTTACAGAGGAAAGATAACTTTTTCCAAAAATAGTGCTAGAACATCTTTAGGCAAAAAAAAAAAAAGGCCTTTGAACAAAGTCTCACGTTTTATAGAAAATTAACTCAAAAGGAATCACAGACTTCCACAAATGTAAAATTATAAAACTCTTGGGATAGAAAAAAGATGGAAGTCTTTAGGAACTAGGTCTTGGCAAAGAATTCTTAGACTTCATACCAAACATCCATGAAAGGAAGAGTTGATAAAATGGACTTACTCAAAATTAAAAACTTTTGTGCTGTTTAAGTGGATGAAAAGGCAAGCTACAGACCTGGAGAAAATATTTGTAAATCACACCTTCAATGAAGGATTTAGTACCTAAAATATATAAGAAACTCTCAAAACTCAACATTAAAAAGTCAGACAATCCAGGTAGCAACTGGAAAAAAGGCATGAAGAAACACTACACTGACGAGGGTATACAGATGGAAATTAGCTCCTGAAAAGATATTAATCATCATCCACTAGTAGGAAAATGCAAATTAAAACTCCAATAAGATATCAGTAAACATATAGAAGAATGGGTTAAAAAAATAGTGGCAACACTAAATACTGGAGAGTATGTTAAAAAACTGGATCGTTCATATATTGTGGATGGGAATGTAAAATGATGCAGTCACTCTGAAAATAATTTGGCAGCTCCTTAAAAATCTAAATCTGCAATTACCAAAATACTCAACAATTGTCCTCCTAGGCATTTATCCCAATGAAATGAAAATTTATGTTCATACAAAAATCTGTTTATGGCACTTTTATTTGTAATAGCTCAAAAACTAGAAACAACCCAATGTTCTTCAATGCATGAGTGGTTAAACAAATAGTACATCTGTACCATGGAATTGCTACAAAGCAATCAAAAGGAATACACTATTAATATACAAAATAACCTAGATAAATGCCTAGAGAATTATGTTCAGTGAGAATCCAGTCTCATAGAGGTTATACAGTATATGATTCCATTTGCATAACATTCTTGAAATGACAAAATTATAGAAATTTAGAATAGATTAGTGACTGTCAAGGGTTAAGAAGTGGTTGGTGGTGTAAAGGAAAAGGTTATATCTACTAAAGGATAATATGAGAGATCACTGTGGTGGTAGAAATATTTTACTGTATTAATATCAACATCCTGGTTGTGATGCCCGGGATCTCTCTTTATCATTTCTTACAACAGTATGTGATACATTTTCTGTAGTTTTTCCAGAATAAAGATTTGAGTTAAAAAAGCCCATAGTACTCTAGTTGGCACAATGGATGCTCAACACACATTGAATTAATAAAAGCTGTGCCTTATAGAGGATAATTCCTGTGGTTCCTCTGAGGCTGTATTAGAAGGAAGACAATTATTACTTCTTTCATGTAGGCTTGTAAGCCTCTTTCAGATATTTCCTAATCACTTGCACTTCTTTGCCTTATATTAGTACATGCAAGTGTTTCATTGTCTGTTCTATCCTCTATTATCTGTGAAAATATTTACAAATGGAAATAATGGATAGCCATGCAAGGTTACATCTTTAAGACTTCTAATGTAGGCATATGAAACAGCATATTTACTGAAAGTGCTTAGCACTGAAGGAGGAAAACCATTTTATGGTTTACTGAGGACTTAATACTAGTCTGCACATAGCAGGGATTAGATATACATTTTTGGAATGAATTTACTAAAGAATAGTACACTGTAATTTTTCCATAAATGATAAGTAGTAGTGGTAGTAGTAGTAATTTCAGTAGTAATAGTAGTGGTATAATTGTAGGGTGCCACAATTACCAGAATAAAATATAAATGACCCCAAATCCCAAAAATATACTAGGTTACCATTGCTTAAACTGTTTACTGTACCTGTCTTTTAGCCATGTTCTTCTGTTTATGGTTTTTGAACTACCAGCATTAGCTTTGTCTCTTTGTCTACCCTGCTCAAAAGTCAAGCCTAATAGTCAACTATTTGCCCCCAAACCACTCATGACCCCAAGGATCTAGGAAAGTGAAAAGTAACTTTTCACTACAAAAATGTTCAAGGTTTCTGCCTTAAATATCCCCTAAAATAATAAATCTCTATGTTCTTCCTGATAAAGACACATTTGAAAATCAGTAGCCACAAGGATCAGCTGAATCACAGAGGACTGCCTCAACCCCAAGCTTTGCCAGTGATAAATAGGGTTTTTTATTACATTTCCAAGTGCTTCATGGCATGTGTTAAATTATTGCGTAGGCCTCACTAAATAGCAGCTTCAAACTCCTGAGCAGTTGAACAGCTTCCATTTATCACTGCGGGTCTGAGCACCTTCTCCTGAGTTCCCTGGTGGGCCTGGAGGGAGGGACTGCTTCCTGGTTCACAGGTCACAAGGACCCACTTGATAATCAAATAGAGATTCTGTTTAAATGAAGTGTCACCTTATCTTCTTTGTCAACTTTGAGGAGGAGCAGGCAACTTCAAAGACAATTGGTATAATATTTGTAAGGGGCAGATAAAAACCCTTTTCAGAGGGGTATTTGATTAGGTTTTACCAGATGGTAAAGAATGCTTTTGTTTCTTCATAGCTTTTACAGATTTTATGGAATTGAAGAAAGTAATAATAAACAATATTATTTTGTTTAATAATTATTAAATAAAAATATCATAATTAATGTTTGCAAATATGTCTGCTCCCATAGTTTGTATCTTTCTTCATAATGTGAAATATTATATTTACAAGGCCCCTTTTATTTGTCCTATGATTTAATAACCCCATCTGAAGAAATACCCATGTTTAACTTACTGAAAACCGAACTGTTCTTTTCAGAGTAAAGAATACCTATAACCAATAGTACTACAAAAATTAACATGGAGTTTATAATGTAGATTTGGAGAATGGCTTAGATATCATCCATCTACCAGTTTATTTTGCAAAGAACCAAGTATTTCCCCTCTGGTGAAGAGGCTCCTCTCAAGTCAAGCCCCAAATGAATGGGTACTGAAGTTCTTTTTAGATGGCTACTGAATCCTAATCCAGATTTAGTTCTACTTCAATACTATGAATCCTTCTGCCCAGCCTTTGACTATCCCAACACTCTCCCTGTGGTTTTCCTACTTCATCTGCTTTCCCAAGTCTACCCGCTCAATAAAAAGTTGCCCCAATTTCCCTTCTTTACTTGGTACCATCGGAAAATAAGGTTAACAAAATAGTACCTTACAGAAATCTGTTAAGTATTGAGCATGCTAATCCCACTTAAAGTACTTAAAATAGTGTCCCACATATAAAAACCACTCAATAAATATTAGACATTATAAACATTAATATTAAATGATGTGAAAAAAATAAGTGACCCTGCTAGCTTGAAATTCTGGCCAGGAAGAATATGTATGATGGGAAACTATGAATGAAAGCAATGCCCACGTAGCAGCTACACCCTTCGGCCTTGCTGATGGCTTAGGCAGATGAGTCAACCACTCCTCAAAAGGAACAGAGGTCTTCAGGCTCCTGGCTTCCCTGGGTATACTGTTTCTTCTGTTGCTTTTTTCTCTGACCATGCGCCACCTAAATCTTACCAATTCTTTGTTCTTCGGAGAGGGCTACAGCTAACTTATCCTCCACCTCCCTGCACCCATGTTAGTCTGCTGGGTTGGCCTAACAAAGTATCATAGACAATTGATTTTCTCCCATTTCTGGAGGCTGAAAGTCTGAGGTGAAAGTGTTGGAAGGGTTGGTTTCTCCTGAGGCCTCTCTCCTTGGCTTGCAGATGGCTGTCTTCTCCCTGTCTTCACATAGTCTTTTCTCTCTGTGTGTCTTTGTCCTGATCTCTTCTTATAAGGACACCAGTCAGATTGGATTAGCACCCGCTCTTAAAACTCCAGTTTAACTTAATCACCTCTTTAAAGGTCCTATGTCTAAAAACTGTCACATTCTGGGGATTAGGACTTCAACATGAATTTTGGGGGAACACAGATCAACCTGTAACACTGGCTATTATTCTCTTTCATAACGTCATTTCCTCTTCTTCATAATACTTATCATAATACTGAAATAAATTAGTGCTTATTTTTTCTTTACTTTTTAAAAGTCTGCTTCCATCTGAGTGGCTGTTTTGTCTAATACCAACACAATGCCTGGCATCTAGTGGGAGATCATGAAATAGATGTCAAATAAATGAAGAATAAATCAATGTACTCCTATGAGGATGTTTTTCTCTTTTTCCAGAACATACATTATCAGCTGGTGAAGGTACAGAAACTTCTTTCAAAGCGTATATTATAAGGTAAGTTAGAGATAGCCACAGTATATAGGGTTTCCTGGATTAGTTATGCTCAGTTCTTTCTAGTATTAGATTGGTTAAACCATATGGAATTATTATCTTTATAGATTATATTATGGTCAAATATAAGCACGTTCATATTGTTTGACTTGGAGATTTTTCTCCCAGGTTTTCTGTCATTTTGAAACAACAACAAAAAAATTCTGTTTGGATCCAAAAGTTTTCTATTGCTCACTTTTCAGCCATAGAAACCTTGACTTGGTTATTGCTTTGTACTTTGCCTAAAGAATTTCTCATGATAAACTTTTTCTTTTCTCGAACAATTTATCCCCAGAGCTCAGGTCCCTCAGGTTTGAAGACTTATTCACTGACAGCTTCCTGCAGTAACTCAAATTACTCATCCTCTTTCCAGAGGCTGTGTTCTAGGACACATAAGGACTCAAGAGCATCCTTTCCCACCACCATTAAATCAGTCTCCATGACTAGACACATACACTCAACTCTTACTTAAGGGTAATTCTTTGCATGCATATTCTGAATTGTCTCTTACCTCTCAGGATATTGGGTTACTCTTCATTTTTTTGTTAAAAGGTTTTCTTTCCTTCCTTCTCTCTCTCTCTCCCTTCCTGACTCCTTCCTTCCTTCTTCACAATATCATCAATGCAATGTGTTCTGTGGACATAATGATAAATACCACATAGTATTGGCCTTAAAGGAATTATATTGCATTGAGTGACATAGACAAGTCAATAGTCACACTGTATAGTGTAAATGCTATAATAGAGCTTTTCATAGGGTGGCACAGGAGAATAATAATGAGATATCAAGCCAACCTTATGGGTTGGGCTGGGTGGTTGGGAAGTTTTCCTTTGGCCCGGACCACTATAAATTGAATGCCTAATTTTAATCTTATTTATACAGCATCTTACTTTATATCATAGGGAACCACCAGATTATTCCTTTTGCATGGAATTTTTTTTTTACCTCTCTTTATCTAGTTAATGTTCATGCATCAGATATCAACTCAAGCATTATTACTTCTTCAGAAAGATTTCCCTGTCCAGACCAAATCTACATAGTAAAAGAACACTGTGTACATCTTTTTGGTAGTTCTTAGCACGATTGTATTTACATTTGTTTGATTGATTGATTGATATCCATCTTTTCAACCAAACTGTGAGGTGTCATGAATCTGGTTACTTGACTCCCTGGAATAGTGCCTGACACATTGTAGAGACTCAGTAATACTTGTTGACTGAATAAATAAATTTAGATATAGAAAAAGGAATAGTTGAGGTTAAGGGGGTGGGTAGTGAGTTGAGTAGGACATTCCAACAAAAAAAAGCTGCTTACTCAGGGGCCTGAAGAGAGCACATTGTCAGCAGAAAGTTGAAGAAAAGAGGCTGTGAAGGTAAGCAAGGGGCCTATATAGAAGGCTTTATTTTTCAGACTTCTTCTTGTGGACATATGAGGCCTTATTTCAGTTTTTACACAGGGGAGACAGATGATGAAATTTATATTGTTGTAAAGGTGGTTCTTGTGGCAGTGCAGAAAATCACAGAAGGCAGCATACCTGGGGTTGGAGAAGCTCATTTGATGACTGAAGCAAAAATTCAGTGAAAGAAATGTGGTTTTAGCTATGAAGAGAGATGTTACTTCAACAAAAGAAGTGATAGGAATTAATGGTTGGTTGAAGTTGATGGGGAATAAAGAGGAATGAAAAGAAAAACTAACTTAAGGTTTTAATTTGAGCTCTAGAGGGATGCAATGCTACTTAGTGGGATAGAAAATTCAAGGAGATGAGCAGGTTTGGAGAGAAAGGACATGAGTATAGTCTGAGGCATGTAAAGTTGGCTTATGGGCCACCCAAGTGAAGTTGCCCAATAGGCAAATGGAGATATATGTCTGGAGTTAAGGAGAAAGATAGAAACTTTATGTCATAGATGGCGTTCTTTCTGAGGCATAATACAAGCCAGGGATTTGGATATAAATTGTTCCTTAATGAAGTGAGGGAAGTAAGATAGGGATAGGGAAGGGGAAGAAGCCATGCATGAGAGTTATTTCAAGGCTCTGCCCAATATACAGCAATCTTTATAGAATAAACTACACCTTAGCATTCATCCCAGTGAAGGTGAAAGAGCTTATTTCATACTCTAGAGTACAGGGAAAAGGGAATATAAAATTCTCAAGTACTGTTGGCTCTCTATATTAGTGAGACAATTCTAGTGACCAATGGCAATCCTCTAAAAGTCACAGGTATGAGCTGTTAATTGAAAAGCACATGGAACCTAGAGGATGCTCACACAGAAGATCCAAGGGGATCTGGGTGGGGCACTGACAGCATTCACTACCGTATAGATATGTATTTTGGGGTCAGTGGATTATACATGATAACTGAAACCACTGTAAAGGACAGAACTATTCCCCTTTCCCCATCCCAAGAGGGTATCTAGAGTGAAAAGAGAACAGGGCCTAGGAAAGGGATATGAACTGGAGTTTATGAAGAGTGAGAAGAATTTCCAGTGAGCAAGGAGGAAAAGCAGGGGACTATGGTTCAAGAAAGCCAGAAAAAGGGAACATAGATTTTTATGGACTAGAGAGCCTGCAATCACTAGTAAGAATTCTCTTTATATTATCTACCAAGAGCTCTAAGCAATTAGGAACACTACTAAAATACTACTAAAATTGAGTGTCTGATTCTGATAGCTCAGGATTCCCTATGGCTTTAAAACCGGGGGTCCCTGAGGATGCCCAGTGTGAGTCATTAGAGGGCAGTGAGTGCTGTGCTAAGGCAATGGAAGCCTGAGTTCCAGGTTTAGCTCCACTAACAGCTAGCTTTTAATCTTAGATAATTAACCAGTACTCTTTCTTCAAAAGTAGAATGAATAAGTTGGCTATATTTCTAAATCCTTATTGTCTAACTCTGAGGTTGGCAAGATGCAGTCCAGAGAAGGGTGAAAGCCAAAGAGCTGATTCTGTGGATTTCATTCATTAATTCATTCATTTGTTCATTCATTAATATTTATTAAGCATCTGCTCTGTGCCTATTATACTGTGCTGTAACACGGAGGCAGGACAATGAATGAGGCTAACAAGGTCATTGTTTCCATATCTAGCAGCAAATGATATAGTCATAAAATTAATGGATGGATTACAATTGCAATAAATGCTATAAAGGAGGACAATATAATAAAACTATATAAATAAGGGGATCCTTCTGTTATGATAATTTCAGGGGCTGGAAATGGGTTGAACAGGTTTCTTGCCTTTAAAAGATACTCCAAATTTGGTTAAAGTTCAGCATTCTCAGAAGTTTTCCAAAGTATAGCTGCATATAATGGCGTTTGGAATTTGGGGGCAAATCTTGGGAAGTACCCAAGGCCTGCTACGATAGGTAAAATTAAACATGGCCATACCTGATATGGTAGCACAAGCTATTGATATAATAACAGACATACTCATTCAAAAATTTATTGAGCATTTATATTTTCCAAGTACCATTTCTGGTTTTAGAGTTCACAACAGTGAATCAGAGAGAGAGTGATAATAAAAAAATTAAGCTACGTGAGTTAGAGGAGTTAGAGGTAAGTGTTGTGATATGAAATACCATTTTTAAGTTATCTTTCTACATATTTTGCTTGGGAAGCAAGCTACCCTCTCCATCCACAAGTGCTGTGGCAGGGACCATACTAGCGAATCAATTCTCCTTTTCTTATTTAATGCCAGAAACACTATTTTTAGTTGGACAAATTGCTGCTAACCATAAAGACTTTATTTCTCAGATTCTTTTGCAGTCTTGTCATATGATGAAGATATAGAAATTAAGTTTTATATATGTGATGGGTGGGACTTCTGAGGAGGCAGTTTAAAAAGAGCTGACTCAGAGGTAGTGTCAACAAGATGGTAAATTAGGAAGTCCCAATCCTTGTTCCCTCAGAGAAAAAAAAATCATGATAATATGTGGACTAAAATAATTTTATGAGAATTCTAGGATACAGTTAAGAAGTTGCAGTACCCCAGAACAGCACACAGCCAGGAACACCTGCACCGAAATGAGCAAGAAGAGCAATTTCACTTGACCCACATGACTCACCCCAAACTAGCACAGTTCAGTGCTGAGAGAGGATGCTCTGACTTGAACTTCTCCCTTATAGGGAAAGAGGAGAGTGGATCATATGTCCAACACTCTGGCCTTTTAGTGGACTGCGCAAAGGAACAGCTTTGTTTTGCTTTAATTAGAACCCTGATTTAACTGGCATAGATTAGGGGTGACTGAGAATAAAGAGGAGAGGAGGCAGCTTGGTGAGGCCATCATGGTTTTGTACGATTGAGGGAGGATATGCAACTTGAGGCTTCTCTCTCAGTAGGAAGGGAAAGAAGTGAGACCTGTGTCTGGTGCTCTGGCTTTTCAGAGCGCTATCTACAGGACAGATAGCATCTTGCCTGTCTCTGGGTGCTGATGAGGAGCTGAATAATTTGGATACAATGATGGCTGCTGAGAGTTAGGGAAAACAAATGGGTTGCAGCTATAGAACTAGAAAACTACAGTGATGCAGAAAGACAGCAGAGGGAGCAAGAGATCAGAAGCTCCAGAGAGATGCTGGCAAGCCATTCTAACTGAGAAACTGCATGTATAGGCACAGAGAAGTGATATCCTTCTGATGAAGGTTTCAGAGGCCCCCAGAATCTCTAGCTGGGCTGATTAGTGAGGGTCTTCAGTACATGACTAGTCTCTAAAGACTGAGAGAGGTGGCTGTTTTATCAAATACAGAAATCCCTACACAGAGTTACAAGACACGTGAAGAAAGATGGAAACATGGCTGAAAGGAACAAACTAAAACTATAGAAACTAACATTAAAGGAATGGAGTAATATGAATTACCTGGCAAAGAGTTCAAATAATCATAAAGATGCCAAATGAGCTCAAGAAGTGATGTATAACAAAATAAGAATATCAACAAAGAAATAGAAAATATAAAAAAGAGCCTAATAGAAAATTTGGAGCTGAATATACAATCATTAAGCAGAAAAAAAAATTAGAGTGGTGCAAAAATAGCTGGAAGCAAAAGAAAGAATCAGTGAACTTGAAGACAAGCCATTTGGCATTATCCAATCAGAAGAACAAAAAGAAAAAAGCATGAAAAGAGTTAATAAAGCCTAAGAAACATAAAAATCTAAAATACCCATAATGGAATTCTTAAAAGAAGAGAGGCAGAAAGGGGCAGAAAGTTTATTTAAAGAAATACTGGCTGAAAACTCAGATATGAGGAATGAAATGGACATTCAGATTCAAGAAGCCCAAAAGATCCCATGAGAAAAAATCCAAAGAAGTCCACACTGAGGCATATTAAAATAAAATGATCAAAAGTCAAAGAAAAAGTGAGAATTTTGAAAGCAGCAACTGAAAAGTGATTCCTCATGCACAAAGGACCCCCATAAGACCCTCAGTGGATTTTTCAGCAGAAATCGCTCAGGACAAAAATAATTGAACCATTATATTCAAAGTGCTAAAAGAAAAATATTACTACCCAAAATACCATATCTGGCAAAAGTATCCTCCAAATCTGAAACAAAACCTTTTTCAAATAAACAAAACCTGAGCAAATTCATCACCACTAGACCTGCCTTGTGAAAAATACTGAAGCAACCTTTTCATGTTGAAGTGAAAGGATGCTAAATAGCAACATGAAGGCATATAAAGCTCACTGGTAAAGGTAAAGACATTTAAAAATACAGAATATGGTAATACTGCAATGGTGCATAAATGATTTTTAATTCTGGTATAGAAGTTAAAAGACAAAAGGATAAAAATAACTGGGAAGACATAAAAAGTTATAATTTTTGACATCACTAAAACAATCTTGAGAAAGAAGAACAAAGCTTATGAAAAACATATTCCTTATTTCACATAAAATGTATGTGTGGGAGAAGTAAAAGTGTAGAGTTTTGTATGCAATTTAAGTTGTTATCAGCTTAAAATGGATAATTATAACACTGATACTGAAGCCAGAAAAAGACACAAGAAAAGAAAACTGTGGGCCTATATTGCTGCTGTATATACATGCAAAAATATTCAACAGAATACTAGCACACCTAATTCAGCAGCACATAATAAAGATCATACACCATGATCAAGTGGGATTTATTCCTGAAGTGCAAGGATGTTTCAGCCTAGGAACCCAATTGGTGTGTTATAGATTGACAGAATGAAGGATAAAATTCATGATCAATTTATGTAGAGAAAGCACTTGACAAAATTCAACACCTTTCATGATAAAAATACTTAGCCAACTAGGAATAGAAGAAATAGACTTCAACACAATAAGGCCATATATGAAAAGCCCACAGCTGGCATCATACTCAGTGGTAAAAAACTGCAAGCCTTTCCTCTAAAATCAGGAAAAAGATAAGCATACCCACTGTCACCACTTCTGTTTAACACAGTACTGGAAGTCTTAGCCAGAACAGTTAGGCAAGACAAGAGGAAAAAAGGCATCCAAGTCATAAAGGAAGAAATAAAATGATCTCTATTCACAAATGACATGATCTTATATGTACAAACCCTTAATTATTCCACAAAAACCCTCTTAGAACTAATAAATGAATTCAGCAAAGGTGCAGGGCACAAAATCAACTCGCAAAAAAATCAGTTGCATTCCTATATACTAACAACTATCAATTCGGAAAGGAAATTAAGAAAACATTCCCATTTATAATAGCATCATAATGAATAAAATACTTAGGAATAAACTTAACCAAGAAGGCAAAAGACTTACTTACACACTATAAACTATGAAACATGGCTGAGAGAAATTAAAGACATAAGTAAATGGAAAGATATCTTGTGTTCATGAATTGGAAAACTTGATAGTGTTAAAATGTCCATATTTTCCGAAGTGATCTACAGATTCAATGACATCCCTATCAAAATCCCAGTGGCATTTTTTAAAGAAATATAAAAAATAATATTAAAATTAATATGGAACTATGAGAGACCCCAGTAGCTAAAACAATCTTGAGAAAGAAGAACAAAGCTTATGAAAAATATACTCCTATTTCAAAATATATTATAATGCTACAATAATCAAAAGAGCATGATACTGGAATAAAAAGATAGATGTATAGACCAATGGAACAGAATAAAGAGCCCAGAAATAAACCCAAATGTATATGCTCAAAGATGACAAGACTACATGATGGGGAAAGGAGAATGTCTTAAAAAAATAATGTTGGGGAAAGTGGATTTCCACCTGCAAAAGAATGAAATTGGACCTTTATCTTATACTGTACATAAAAATCAACTCAAAATAGATCAAGGGCTTAAATATAAGACCTAAAATTATAACACTCCTAGAAGGAAACATAAGAGAAAATCTTCCTAACTTTGGTCTTGGCAGTGGTTTCTTGGACTTGACATCAAAGCACAGAAAACAAAAGCAAAAATGGATAAATGGGATGGCATCAAACTGAGAACATGGGAAAGGAAACAATCAACAGAATTAAAAGTCAGCAAACAGAACTGGAGAAAATATTTGCAAAACATAAGGGATTACACAAAATACATAAGGAAATTTTATAACTCAGTAGCCAAAAACAACAAAAAAAAACCCCAACAAACCAAAATAACCTGTTTAAAAAACAAGCAAAGGACTTGAATAGATATTTTTCCGGAGAAAAGATATAAAGGACCAAAAGCTTTATGAATAGATGCTCAAAATCACGAGCCATCAGAGAAATGCAAATCAAAGCCACAATTAAATATCGCGTCACATCTGTTAGGATGGCCATTATTAAAAAACCCCAGAAAATAACAAGTGTTGATGAGACTATAGAAAAATTGGAACCCTAGTGTACTCTTGGTAGAATTGTAAAATAGTGCAACCACTATGGAAAACAGTACAAACGTTTCTTAAAAACTAAAAATAGAAGTACCACATGATCCAGCAATGTCCCTCCTGAGTATTGATCCAAAAGAATGGAAATATCTGAAGAAATATTTGTACTCCCATGTTTACTGCAGTGTTATTTGTATCAGCCAGGAGGTGGAAACAACCTAAGTGTGTATGAATGGATGAGTGGGGAAAGGTAATACATGCTTACAGTGGAATATTACTCAGCTGTTAATAAAAGAAGAAAATCCTGTCATATGCTAAGACATGATGAATCTTGAGGACAAAATGCTAAATGAAATAAAGCAGTTGCAGAAGGACACATATACTGCGTGATTCCACTTACAGGAAGTTTCTAAATTAGTCAAACTCATAGACACAGAAAGTTGAATGGAGGTTTTCTGGGGCTAAGAGGAGAGTGAAATGGGAAGTTTCTGTTCAGTGGGTATAGTTTCTGATACGCAAAATGAAAAATTCTAGAGATATACTGTACTACATTTGCTTATAATTAACAATACTGTCCTTAAAAATTTGTTCAGAGGTTAACAAAAAGCTGATTCAGATGGGAAATACACCTTTCTTCTTATTACATAGAAAGTTGATACGCTTGTTTAAGTGCAGCAGCCACAAATTGCTTTATGGGGCAGCAGTGGGGTCTCCTTAATCTTCTTCAAATCTGGTGTATCTTCAGGCTTCTGTGCAGCTTCATGACAAAGTGTTCTGGGACCTCTCAGGTTGCCTGCATAATCGAACTTCTTGGAGGTTGTGAGAGATTGATGTAAGTTCCAGTTCACCCTCCTGGATTTTAGCTTGTCTGCATGCATTCTAGTTTGTTTCTGCTATTCCCTACTTCATACCCATCGTCCCTTCCTGACTATGATCCTGCTATGATCCAGCATCACACACAGGGCCACAGACTTTCATGGACCACTTAACAAGCTCCCACAATCACATGGTATTTATTCCTTAAAATAAATCTCATTACATGACTTACATTGGTTTAGTATCTCTAATAAAGCCTTAATCATTACATGATGACAAGATGGTTCAAACTTGAACACTAAGGTAAACTTGAACATAGGATTTAGTGCTGAGGTTCACAAAGAACGATAAAGGGATCCTGGGTCCTAAGGACTTTGTGGAGCCATAAAACCAACCTTGATCTGCCAACCTCTGGACTCTCTTTACACAATATAATAAATTATTGTTATTTGAGGTTTTTGTTACATGCAGAACTAAGGACTAGGTGCTAGATGCCAACTTAAATTATTCATTGGTGGTATTTATTTGGATAGCAGATAATAATAAAGTATTTAATAAGACATTTATAAGAATTCAGAGGCCATGTATTAATTCATAGGGAAAGCATGTTACAATCAGTTGATTAAACTTGTCAGTCAGATTCACAAGGCTTGGAGAGTGATGGAAACTGTACCTAATCTATGCCATTCTTCCCCTGTGGAAGTTGTTAAAGACAATTTCAAAAAGAGCCAATGCAGACCCTCCACTTTCCCCATTCCCTTGATTGGTTAGTAGTTTTTCTTCCCACTTCATTGGAAAACATTTAAAATATGACTTCTTTGTCCCCAAATCTAAAAAAACTAGGCTTTAATAACCGTTCTTTGTCCCCAAGCCACTATATATGGAGTGGCTTGAAGATATCTAAATCTTAATATCTATTCAGTTTAGATTTAAATAATATTGTACCTAAACCATAGGACGAAATATCTTCTGAGATACTCTGTATCACGTTCAAAGAATGGGAGGGACGGCATCATTTTTGTCATAAAAGCTTAAGATAAAATGATTAATTGGACATCTTGGATCTGAAAACGTTCTAATTGATCACCTTTTCTGTAAGTATGTGCTTCTTTCTCACTGTGTGCAAATATGTACACATTGTTCATTTACTATTTGCATAACATTGGACACTGTTTAATCTCTCTTAGCATCATCCTCTGCAAGAGGATTCTTAGCATCATTCCCTGTGAAATGAGTATGATAATATCACAGAGAGCTGTGGTCAGTAAAATAAATCATGAATACTACGTGGGACAAAATAAGCATTGAATGAATGCTGATGTCTCGTATTTGCTTTTCTTAAATTAAGCAGTAATCCAAGAATACTCCTGCCCCATTACTTCTTCTAAGATCATAACCAATTTCAATAAAAAATATGTATCCCATTAAGGAAAAAAAAATTCACATTTATCTTTATCATGACTTCTGTTTCATCAATAGGAAAATGAGATGTCATGGGAGTTGAGTTCTACCTATTATATGGTCATCTGAAAGCACTTATGGACAATTTATTGCACATTTTAGTAACCTACCCAGGTAATCATGATTATCTGATGAGTATTGATTTCTTTTACTCTGTATAAAACCTCTTATATCTTCCAGTGTCTTTGCTGGATCACTCTTTTATGAAGAAGTAACATTTTGTCACGAGAAGCATGTGATATATTTAACTCCTTACCATTTTTTTTTTCCGTCAAAGGTCAGGCTTTAATGAGATGGATTATTTCAGGGCCTGGAGCATATTTTTGCAGTGACTGTGTAGCTGTCAAAACGTTTACAGTAACAGAGAAATTATTGACTTTTCTCAGTTTAGGAATGACCAGTGAACAAAAGGATGATTGAGCCCACAGTAAATGTTTCTTGAAAGTCCTCATGACCTTGTCATTACCTCATTTGCAGGGAGAAAAAAAATCAACAATTAATTTCCTAAAGGAGAAGGGGACTCTATATTGCTTTTCATAAGAGATCATCAGGGACAGAGATATGGCGTTAATCTGGGAAACAATGGAAGATAACGTGAGAAAGTTAGGTTGGGATTGGCTTGGTGATGCTAGGCAAAGAACTGAGTGTCATTCAATAAACATTCATTGAGGATATTTTTCAGGCAAGAGTAGGATTAAGACAGAGTCTATGAAAAGAGTTAATATTATAAAGGTCAGTTCTATGCCCCAAGAGTTTATATTTTATAAGTAAGTGAAAGAAGGAAATAATTTGATATACAGCAGCATGGGTAGATGAATGATCCAACTTGGGAGCTTATAGGTTTGCATTCTAGTTCACTTCTGACTTGATTAAGTCTCTTTTAACTTCTTGCATTTCGTTTCCATTAACTGTAGACTGAGGACTTCTGAGGATCCAAGCATCTCTTCAGCCAATTAACACACACACATTCATGCATACCTAAACTGGGTCAACAAATTATTCCCCTGGCAATTGTGTTTTAGAACTTGGGTATGATTAGGGCCAAATTCCAGGACTAGAGATCTTCAGAATGGGACAGAAATTAAAGTTAAGATTGATTAGAAACGGTTGTATGACTGAATCTGGGAACGCTCTTTGACCACTTGCCATCTTCCATTCCTAAAGAATAGCTTCAAGTGTATGATGCATTTCTTCCACCATGTCTTTCAAGTTGAATGAGGATGTAGCCTCTGGACCTTTTGTGAAGTTTAAAAATTATGGGGCCTTATGTGTGCAATAAGAATAGGAATTGGTACACTTGGAGAAAACAGCCCTTTGTGATGGTTAGTGATTTTGCTTTATGACTTTTTTTGACAGTTTGAAAGATGTTGCATAATTTTCATGGAATCAAGGAAATAAGAAACAGTGAGGCTTTATAAAAATGGAAACATGTATTCTATGCCAATTTTTATGCCTTTATATTATTCAAAATTCTGAGGCATAGCTATAAAACTGCTTCTGGAAGTGAGTTCAGTTTGCGTGTGTGTATGTGTGTGTGTGTGTATGTCTGTGTGGTGGGCGTGTTGGATAGGCATGGGAGATCTCTTATAAAACCATTTCAAATGCTTTTAGATAGGATTAACAATTGGTTGATTTACTTTCACAGCAATTACAAATTATTAGCTAGAGCATTAGTTTACAAATTGCTTGATTATATACCATGTTCTTGAGTGAGGAGGATTTGTTACAGAAGCAAACTATTTCAGGGATTTTGTTTGGGAAATTAATTTATGGAATATTATGTAGTTTTTCTATTTGTACTGTTTTATTTATCCAGCTGATTTGCCAGTAAATTTAAAACTAATTTATTGCAGGGAAATCCTCTCAACTAAGTTCTATAAGAAAAATATCTTGCAAATTATGGCTTACTGTTGAGATTTTTTTCCCTTTGGGGCATAACATGGCTTGTTATAATAAAGCATGTGTGATGGATTTTAGGATGACACTTTATTTTCTAGAATGGGGCTCTTTTAAAAATGTCTTGGGCATTAGGTTGTCTATAGCTATAAATGTAATATTTCGATAAACTTTTTATCCAAGGAGTGCAAAGTTCTTATTATATGAATAAATTGACTTACCCACACTATCACAGGTAAGGGTGAAATAGAAAATGAAGATATAATCAATTTTCGTTTCTGGTTGCTTAAATTAGCCATGGGAAATCTGATATGTAAGGGAAAAAATGAACTCCCAATATTTGTATGTTGGCTTTCATCCAATGATATGAAAGAACTGACACATTTTTAAAAAGAAAGTCCATTTTCTCATTCTTATTTGGAACAACTGACTCTTTGGTCTTGGTTATTTTAGAATTATTTACAGCCACACTAAAAAGTACAGTAAGTGGCTATGTTAGGGAAATGAAATTAGAAACGCTTTTCAGATGGGCAGAATGTAATTACGTACTTGAAATTTACCCAGGACATTTGCTGTTGACACATTCAGTTGGTGCAAAGGATCCTTAATTACCCAAAGCAACTAATTTGTGGTTTCACATCTCAGTGAAAAGAAAGCAATTCCTGGAGCAAGGCATTGCAAACACTATGCAGTTCTGAAGCATTCCTTCTGATCAAAGGAAACCAGGGTCACTTCTTATTAGAGAGGTCCACTGCAAGTATGCTCAGTTGTTTCTTAGGGCAGGAGTCCCCAAATATTTTATGAAGAGGAGCTAATTTTCCTTTCTTGGAGGCAGTGTGTGATAGAGTAAAGACAATGGGCTTTTGAACAAGACTAAGAGATTGTGGAAATCCTAACTCATCCACTTATCAACTCTTCAACATTGGGAAGGTTATTTAATTTTCCCATATCTAATGCCTTAAAAGGGAAATGATACCTAGTTTGGAAAGTAATTAGGGGGGTTAAATAAGCTAACATACGAAAAATCTACCACAGTGCTTGTCACAAAATCAGAACAAATGTCGGTTCCTGTTGGCAAAACATGGTGGTTTGTGAAGGTTATGTTCTGAATGAAGTATCTCTACGTAGACCAAGGAAGGGTCATTGCTGATGATAATGCTTCCTACAGGTGAGTTGAACAAGGAACTGTGCAGAGGAGTTTAGGTTTCAGTACATTGCCCCAGGCATCATGGTGGAGAGGGAATTAATAGTCCCTGTTTGTTCTTAGCTGCCTAGCTTTGGGTAACTTGCTCTAACTCTTCAGTGTTTGTTTTAACTCTGTGATTATATTTTTCCTGCTTACCGCCCAGGCGTGTGTGAAACAAACTGGTGTGTGAAACTTCCTTCTAGACTAGGGAGTGCAATCCAACCAAGAAGACTATGTTTTCAGTCCCAGGAAAAAGCAGTGAATCCAGCACTTTATATAAAGAACTATGTATTTACTGATTACTTACTATAGGGTGGTTATCATGTAAGGAACTGGTGAACAAAATAGATATCGCGTGCTTCTTAATAGTATAGAGTTTACATTCATCTTTCTAGCCTTTTCTGGGACTGGCACATAGTAAATATTCATTAATTACTGTGAATAAAATTGCAATATTTCCAGAATCTCTTGCCTGGCCTTAGTGCATCTCCTTATCAATACGTATTTCCAAGGGGCAGAGAGAAGTAGTCCATCTCCATATCAATAGGTAATTACAAGGGATAACAGGGCATATATGGACTGGAGAGGTTGGGTGGGGACCTTTTTGCAGCCAGGTCGCAAGAGACACGGGTGAGCACAAGTGAACGACTGCTTGTGAGCAATAAATGGGTTTCTCCCACTTTATTTCTCCGTTTGACTGATTTTGGTTTCGAAGGTATTTTGCCCTGGGATTTTCCCCTCAGAGTTACAATTACTTTTCCAAAATGGATTGACTTGAAATTTGTCTGATAAATCTTTGAGTTCTCCTGACTGGAAACCCGTCCTTAGACACTTCCTGGGACAAAGTGGTCTAAATAAACAACCATGACTCATCAAGCATTTCAGGTAAATTGAGAATTCATTCATGGGTTTCAGATCCCATTGAACTCCATTTCTCTCTGCTTTTCTCATTAGTACATTTACTTCTGGTATCTAGGGTTTGTTTGTGAGCAGATTAACCCTATTCTCATTTTTTTGTTGGTGCTTGTCTCATCTTTTACTCCTGTATTTATTAAGGTGCTTTGTGTAAACACCATTTTGTTTGGAAAGAGGAATAAAACCTGAGAGGAGCACTAACCTAAGTGGTCTTACCAGTACTAGGATTTGGGGTGTTTGGTGCGTGTCCCCCGTGGCTGAGCTGTGGAGTGTGTGAACCCAGAGCCATTTCAGTTGATGACTCCGCTTTCCAGTATCTCAGTGGATAAGGAAAACAAAAGATACATATATGTTACAAAGAACTACTGCTATTACTACTCCTCTACAATGCCCATTTCAAAGAAGCATTCATAAGCAAAGCTGATACAACTCTGCCCTTTGCCCTGGTATGAGTGGGTTTTTTGAACCAGGGCAATGACCCTGATTCTCCAATTTAAGAGATCTGGGGTAGATGTTTCAGCAAAAGTTAAGAAATAAGGAGGAATATATTGTCCTCTTGGTTTCCCTACTTCCTATGACCCAGTATTGGAGACTAACCATTGGGATCAATCACGGAAGGAGAGGATCATGTGCTTGGACCAACCAGGGCCAGGAATCATTTTGACTGACAGATTTCCAGTTCTGTAGAAACTACAAAACTTATCCACAGAAGGCACTATGGAAGGCACTGGGGTCAGGGACAGGAAAGATATTCAGTGTACCTGAGGAGAGGCAGGTGCACCTCTGTGGGGTGCCCTAGAGAAGCTGGACACAACTCCTGCAACAGCGAGAGCAGGAATTGCGTGCTTGAAGAGCGTGATGGGGTGTGAAGTTCACCACAGCTGGAACTCTAAACCTGATATACACAGCATCACCATGGCAACAGGCATCTTTTTAGTTGACAGTAAGAAATCTCCTTTTAAGTGGCAGGTAATTAGGATTGTTACTATTGCTTTAGAGAAAAACTATAAGAAGGAGATGATATCCTCAATACTCCAGAAGGTAGACGATAGGAAATACACTGAAGTCAAGACCTCATCTCAACAGCTGTGTAACAGTGAGAAGGAGGTAGATGCTATTGCACAGAGAAACATCTAGACACTATGATGTACATAAAAAATGTATTGCAACACTTCACACCATATGTCAATCTGTCCTGTTCATTTATTCACTCATTAAAAATATTGATTATTATACACTGAAAAAAATTGAGGATACATGGATGTAGGTTAGCCACTGGTGCTTTCTCTAGTGGCAACAAACACACACATCTAGGTGGAAAGTCCTTTTTGTGCAAGGAACTCTTCAGTCCCAGACGTAGCCTTGCCTGCTGTAAATTCTGACAAAATGATTATTTCTAAGTAGAAAGCTGTGTTTTTTTAAAGCTTTTTAAAGTTTATCTGTATTCAATAATATTAAACATCGACAATGAAGTAAATGTTTTTTCTATTACCCCAAAGGATGGTTGTATCTTTTCACTTTTATAATTCAGGAGTTGGATATAAATGTATGTTCAATTCTAATGGTCTTTTAAATCCTAGCTGTGAGGATATAAACTCTATACAGTTTATGATTTTTTTCTTAAGCAATGATGGTGTGTTGTGGTTCCATTCCTCCCACTGTGCTGACTGTGGGAGTCCAGAGTGAATGCATCAATAGTTTTGTTTGTTGTTCATTTTTCTCTAAGAGAGATGAGGACATATGAATGCTGGTGACACTGCTGGGACTCCCCTGGGACCTCTACGTATTTCAGAGTAGTCTATTAAAGGTAGTTCATGTTTGCATTTTTGTAAGCATAGAAGTTACAAAAAATTCTCAAAGTGTTTACCTTTTTTAGACATTTTTCAGCTGAGTCCCTACCTATCTTACAGAGTCCTTCATGTCCATGTCATGTCCTACCATGTCATGTCCATGAAGAACTTCTATTTTACTTTTATTATTTGATTGTATTTTCTTTTTCTTTTTTATAAGTATTTTACTTTGTGTACTCTATGTTTTTCTAGGCAAGACTTTTTGCAGCTATACTCCTTGCACCACTTGATACATTTTTTGTTATTTGATAGTTCTATTAACCCTGAAATTTTCTATGTGTATAGAGTTCTTGAGTATGACAAACCTACATCTAAATATTTTGCCCACCCTCCTAAAATTTTGGTGTAACACTAGTACAGCTCATATATTATGAAATATTTAGTGCCTATTTAATGCAAAATACTAAGCTAAGCATATACAGGTATGCATGCATATATTACATATACACCCCCCCACACACACACATATATATATAGTTTTGTTTTTCTTATTATTCTTCCAATGACTATACAAGTTCTTGGTTATCTACAATTTCCAAATGAGGAAAGTGAATCTCAGAGAAGTTGTGGAAGTTTTGCCAGTCAGCATAATGGAAAATATACTCTGTACTGCTTGTTTCCTTTGTTCCTCTAAATCTTTAGGACTTTTGATAAGATGACTTTTAGGTTATTTGGCCAAATTTACTCAACCAGGCAATTTTCTTGGTGGCAATTTTACAATGGTGTTAGTTTTCTTTATTAGTCATTTTAATCCCCTTACTAGTTATTAATGAAAGAACAGTGCCATCCCTACAAAACACTGTAAGGGTTAATACCCCCTCTCTTGAGCTCTGGTGAAGAAACGGTCTCTATAAAATAGAGCACAATCATCTGCTACACAGAACAGAGGTCTCAGCTGGTGATCTGCACTGTTTGAGACTCAGCAGAACGCCGCTGCTGGCTGCAAGACTCTTTCGTAGAATGGTGTGGCAAGGGATTGCTGTGCATGACATTCCAGAACTTCTCAGAGTACGTGTGAGTGCTAAAGCTCTGGGAAAGTTTTGGTATATTTTCCCATGTTATAAAAAAAGAAAGAGGACATGACCATGACTTCTAGCAGACTACTCTATAATGAAAACCGAATGAAAATTTCATTCATGCATTAGACAAATATTTATTAATGGTCTACTATGTGCCAGGGCTTCTGTCAGATATTGAGAAAGGAGGGCACACAACATTATCTTATTCTCACTTAACTTACTATCTAGAGGGAGAAGGGGTTGGGAAACCATCATACTCACAGGGTGAGAGGCTGATGTAGAGGTGGGGCAGGGGGCTGTGTGAATAGGAGCTAAGTGACAAGCCAGGGGAAGTATATGCAGACAGAATGAAGCCAACGGGCAAAGGGTTTCAGCCCCAGACAAGTTCACTATGGATTCAATGTAACCAAAGAAATGACAGTAGAATGTTCTCTGGGTGAAAGTGTGTATACCCAACTTTATTCCCATGGTGGCAGGTCAATCACTAGAATCCTATCCACTCAGAGCAAGTCTGCATGCAGCAAGGCGGTCTCTGCCTCTGGGCCTCTCTTCCCACACAGCCATCCTCTGGGCCTCTCTGCCTGCACAGCCGTCCCAGTCTCTGTCCTGGGCGCTGCCACCACTCCAGCCTCTGCTCTGCTCTCCTGCAGCCTTGCAGCCGTGCCACCATGTCACCCAGAGCACTGGGCAGGGCTCTCTATACAGTCAATAATGATGCATTGCCCACATGTATGTTGTGAGCTAGCCAACCAGGGCCAGGTGAGAATCCTGGCCACAGGAACCTTCACTTTATCCACAGACTCCAAAGGCAGAAAGGGACTGTGCGCTTGAGGTATTGAAAGTTGTGGGTATGGCTGAAATCTAGTGAGCAAATGGCAGTGTAGCCAGGTTTATTCTCTCCTCTGTCTGATGGTGACCCCGGGGGAGAAGGGCACTTTCTCATCTGTAAATGAGAACCACTTTACACAGACTTCCTGTAATTATCCACTGGTCTTGGGACCTGCTGTGAATCATGATTAAAACAAGCTGCTAAGTCTGGTGCTTTCCATGCTCTCTTTCTCTTCCTAACAGCTGCTTCGCCAGCCAGACAACCACAGGCGAGCACCTTGTACCAGAGAGTAAAGTTGAGCCCTTCTCAGTCATTTGATACCAAGTAGGTTATGCATGGAACCTGAGCAAGTCACCTGGACCTGGCTCTAACTGCTCCAGTTTCTCTGTTGGCATTCTTCTTGGGGAAAGAGAAATGGTTCAGCCCCTTGCTTCACCATGAGGACGGAGCTGCTCCTGGCTTCTCAAAAAAGTGTCCACCCCCTGCCAGGCCAGAGTCCCAAAGTAGCTACGAGTGGAATTCTAGCATGAGGGTAGTGAGGCATTTGCCAAATTTCGTTTTGTCACTTGTGAGTCAATCAAAGCTAGAAAAAAACATCTTATTACTTGGCTAAATAGCTTACTCCATTCATGCTTATCACCAGGGTGGATGGGCGCAGTGGGTTTGCATTTTTTTTTTTTACAATTTCTCAACTAGTTTCGTATGGAAATATTTAAAATAATAATAGAAACCAAAGAGGAACGCTTATTCTCCAACTTCAATTCAGTTTAGGAAAACAATCAGCCTCTCTCATGACCATTTTTATTGTTAAAATGATCGTTTTTCAGTTCTCAGAATCTCGTTGTTTTGAATTCTCAGCCTGAATTGGAAATGCTGCAGGATGCCTTTTAAAATCCTGGAGCAAAGACAGAATGGGCAATACTCAATGACAATCTCTTTTCTCTCAAAGTATAAAGAGATTTATTTTGAAAGAAAGCGATACTTTGGTTAATAAATATTGTTAGTTCCAACTTAGTTTTTAGTTGGGCTTTGGGGTAAGAGGCTTTTTCAAAATAGTATATGGATTTGATGCAAAGGGTTTTCAGCATTTCAACATATCTAAATTCAATAGTGTCCAAATAAACTGGTTTTATCCATCTCTCTATCAACTTTTAAATGTAATGTTTGAGCTGGATCTTCTCTGTTTGCCTTCCATGCTCATTATCCAGTGCACTTTGCCCTGCGCCCTGGGAGGCTGACCTGGACAGACTGCATGAAAGGACTCCCTTGCCCTCTGGCTTCCAGTTGTTATTGGGCGATAGGAGGGATATAAGCAAATAAGAGGGCGGCAGAGGGATGTCATTTACTGTCCTCCTGCTGGGACCTCAGTCTTCTTTCTAAGACCATAGTGTCTGTCTGATGTGACACAGACTCAACCCTCCCTCTTCTTGTCCATTTGAGACTAGGGCTGGTAATGCTCTGTGCCTTACCATTCTCTGTTGGTTTCTCTTCACCCAGCTTACACTTCAGCAAGTAGTCCCTCCATTTAAATCTTCTCAGACTCAGAGTGTGCCTGTGTAACATGCTAGTCCAATTCTGCACTTTTGAGTTGGATTGAGACACAAATTCTAGTTTCATACTTTCTCTACAGGACATTTTATTCCAAACTGTCTATGATAACTAAAAGGAGAAAAAGAATGACCTCTCTCTTAAATTTTAAAAATAGTGAAAATGTCTCATCAAACCTCTCCTTATACTCTCCCATGTGCCACTTAGTAAATAAAGTCTGTAATTAGACTCTCTTGTGTTACCTGTGTAGGAGTCTGGCTTGGAGCTGTTTTAAGGTTGGATAATGTTCCTGAGAATGAAAGGGACACAGCACAGCCTGAGACTCCACTGAAGCTCTTCCCTGTGTGTGCATGGTATGCATGTGTTGGGGGCAGAGGGCCAGAATGTGAGAAGAGGTAGGATGGAGGAAGAAGCATCAGGCTCTCTCTTCATTAGAGGCCAAAATGTTCAACCTTGCAACTCAGGCAGACACTGAATCTGAATATGGTGGCTTTGAAATTGAGGGCCCAAGACACAGGACTGAAGACAGATGAGGGAGGTGAAATGATATGCAGTCTGCTTAGGAAACTTGTGGCTTGGCTTCATCTAGAATTATCCTCTGTGTGGTTTAAATCTTTCTGAAATTGAGCAACTTTT